>CM039673.1:371598337-372798337 GCA_022496015.1 Hordeum marinum
GGAGTAGTCATGCTTAGACAGATGGTTTTCCCTGCTGAAAAGAGGGTTGAGGTTTTTCTTCATTTTCCCAGAAGGAATACCGAATGATAAAAGCATGTATGGTGTTGGAGGCACATAGAGGTGCTCAGAAAGAATATAGGTTGACTTCTTTTTTATATATACTTCTCATGGCTTATCCTTGTTTCAGAAAGAAAGAAAAAGAATAGGTTGTCTTCTTTTTTATACTTCTCATGACTTGCCTTTGATTATCATGGTCTCAGATTTGCATGATCTATTTTCATTTTACGTTCTTATTCCCATATTCGTGTTTTTCCTTTGATTCATGGTGTTTCGGTTGCTCACTCCTCTAGTCTTTTTTTCCTTACGAGGAAATGCCATCATGGCTTTATTTCATCTAAAATGTAGACGCATCATCCACAGTATAAAATCTTGCATAGGACCATCTAATACAATTGATATTGGTTCAATGCGACACGTGTGCGCGTGACATAGAAAGTGTTCAATGCGACACGCGTGCGTGTGGCATAAAAAGTTTTCTGCAACATTAATTGTGTTGCAAAATTTCTTTCGCAATAGCCCCCATGTTGCAACAAAGCGAAAATGTTTTTTTTGTCACGTCACCAACAGAAGTTGCATGTGTCGTCGCGGGCCGACAAGTTTCTGCAACAACGAGGGAATTACAAAACAACGACGACAAAATTTAGGAAGATATGTCGGCCGACGGTAGCATAGCCTTAAATTCTATAGTTGTTTTCGTAACACGATCTTTGTTGCAGAAAATATTCTATAACAGATTATGTTGTTAAAATGTTATAGGTGTTTTCGCAACACGATATTTGTTGTATAAAATATTCTATAACAACTCCGTTACAAAAAGAATCTACAGACGATGTTTTGTGTTGCAAAAAATTCTACAACATAATCTATATTGTAAAAGTTAAAATGCCCATCAGACATTTGATGATGTTGGTGTGACGAGGATTTTTTTTGTTTCTGCAACAAGTCTCTTGTTGCCAAGGGAACGAGGGCACAACACTACATTTGTTGCAACGGGGCAAGAGCAAAGTTTTTTTTTTCTATAAGAGAAATCTTGTTTCTAAAACATATGCCTTGTTTCAGAAAAAAAAAATGGTTTGACGGGAACACAACAAGGCTTGTGTTGCAAAGCGTCAAGCGCAACACAAGCCTAGTTTTAAAGGTTGATGCACGCTCACCAAAAGAAAATCGGACGGTTGTCAAGCTCACGATCCTACGGCTAATGAAAGTGGAAGAGTTCTTTGTCCAGATTCAACCCTAACCCTGCTAGCTAGTTCATAAGCAACCCTAGCCCTGCTAGCTAGTTCATGAGCCACGTGATTCGTCTCTCGCCCATAATGTTAAAAAATGACATGGCCACAATAATTATAAATAGGGTAGAATTGTTTTTGCCCCCACCCAAAGCCATCTTCTTCCTTCTTTCTTCCCCTCTCATCTTCAATACTAGTAGATGTAGTGCCTCTTTCTTCTCTCATCTTCAACATCTATAGATGCCAATACTAGAAAAAATTACTGCAGGTTGTAGAAAAAATTACAACGCCGATCTAGCAAACCACCACCATCACTGACTCACACACACAAAAAAGTCGTCGCTGATCTAGCCAGTTGCAACAAAAACCTAGTCGTTGAAGAAGTCTCCTCCCGATTCTAACATTTGGCAGTGTCGATTCCACCAAACTCCATGGCCGGTTGAAGCACCACGTGCCGACGTGCGGGCCACACTCATTGTTGGGTTCTACCGTAGGTGCATCGCATGCAAATAAAAAAAATTCCTACGCGCAGAACAACCAAGAACATGCTACGGAGATGGATCACAGTTCGTTACCACTAGACGCGCAACGCCGTGCAGTGAAAGTAGAGTTGGGGCAGCGCGTTCGCGTGGTCCGTCTCCTCCTCGTCCGATCTCCCTCGACCGACTGATCAGATCTCCCTCGAACCGCCGGTCGCCGGATTCCACGTACAGGTTCGCCGGAGCGACGCAAATGCACCGCCTCTAACGGTATCCACGCGTGCAGGAGGAACACCGTGCGGCGGACTGCTAGGTACGGTCACACAGTCGGCTGCGGCGAGTGGAGGTGGCTAGTTGCAACTCATGCAAAGCCCTAATGACGACACCGAAGCGATCAACCAGATGGGTGTGCCGCACCTCCACTATATATAGGCATCCGGCACGGGCTCAACTCTTGGGCCTCGCACGGATCCTAAAGCCCATGTGTTCCTTCCCTTAAGCGCACGACCCCTTAGGTTCACGTTCACTTGGTCGTGAGTCAGATCACATCCGAATCAACCAGTCGGTAGCGGCCTCTAGCAAAGCATGCCGACTTCAAGTGTCCGATGAAGCTGGTTAGGCGAACCTGTACTTCACACTTCTATTTCCTTTGCCTCACGATATATGTTGTTGTGCACAAGGCGACATGGTCATCCTTGTTGCAGTACGACCTCTTTCTCGTTCCGGTGAATCCGACCAACACTTCGGATTATCTCATAATCCTCATCGCATGGCCATGCTTATCCAGGTGGGATCACCCGAGGGACCTAGAGTGTATCTCTCCTGATCGGAGGGGCAAATCCCATCTTGCTCGACCATGTCTCGCAGCATGGGTCTGGACTAGCCCGAAACCTACCTTTGTAACTACCCAGTCTCGGAGTAGCGTTTGGTCGGCCCAAACAAGTCTTTCACCATCCCGAGTACATGCACCAGCTCAGGTCTTAGGACATAGAACGTATGTTGTACTAGAGACTCACAGATGACCTATCGCTGCGTCTCATAGTTGGGTCTATCCAACTCAGACCTTATGTCGACTCAGATCCAACTATGTCGAATCCGACCAAACCTTTCTGAGTCCATATTATCCGGCTAGCATCCAATGCTACATGGTCAGTGAGACCGGACCATCCACCGTGTCATATGCTAGTTGAAAGGACGTGGATGTCGCCTAGAGGGGGGGGGGGGTGAATAGGCACTTCAAAATAATTACGGTTTAGGCTTGAACAAATACGGAATAAAACTATCGTTTAATTAGTCAAGCACAAAACCTAAAACAACTAGGCTCGCCTATGTGCGCCAACAACTTATGCTAAGAAAGATATACAACTAAGTGATAGCAAGATATATAACAAGAAACAATATGGCTATCACAAAGTAAAGTGCATAAGTAAAGGGGCTCGAGTAAGAGATAACCAAGGCACATGGAGACGACAATGTATCCCGAAGTTCACAACCCTGCGGATGCTAATCTCCTTTCGGAGCGATGTGGAGGCACAATGCTCCCTAAGATGCCACTAAGGCCACCGTAATCTCCTCACGCCCTCGCACAATGCAAGATGTCGTGATTCCACTAAGGGACCCTTGAGGGCGGTCACCGAACCCGTACAACTAGGTTGGGGCAATCTCCACAACTTAATTGGAGCCTCCCAACGACACCATGAAGCTTCACCACAACGGATTGTGGCTCCGAGGTGACCTCAAATGCTCAGGGAAATCTCCACAACCTAATTGGAGACCCCGACGCTTGTCCGGAGCTTTACACCACAATGATTGAGCTCCGAGATAACACAAGCCGTCTAGGGTGTCAAGGCACCCAAGAGGAACAAGCTCTCGGGTGCACAAACACCCAAGAGTAATAAGCTTCTCAAACTTCACTTCCATGTATCACCGTGGAGAACTCAAACCTATGCACCAAATGCAATGGCAAGGGCACACGGAGTGCCCAAGTCCTTCTCTCCCAAATCCCACCACAACAACTAATGCTATGGAGGAAAGTGAGAGGAAGAACAAAGAAGAACACTAAGAACTCCAAGATCTAGATCCAAGGGGTTCCCCTCACCTAGAGGAGAAAGTGATTGGTGGAAATGTGGATCTAGATCTCCCGTCTCTTTTCCCTCAAAAAGGAGCAAGAATCATTGGAGGGATTGAGAGGTAGCAAGCTCAGAGAGGGTCAACAATGGGGGGGGGCAAACATGAGCTCAAAGGATAAGGTCCATTGGAAAGAAGACCCCCTTTTATAGGTGGGGAATAATCCAACCATTATCCTCACAGCTCGCATAGAGCGGTACTACCGCTCCAAGGAGCGGTACAAATGCTAGGGCGGTGGTAGCCATATGAAAAACAACAGCGAGGAGGCAAAAGGCCAGTAGAACCGCCGGAGCGATACTACCGCTCGTCCTCACGGTACTACCGCTAGGGATAGCGGTACTACCACAAAGGGTAGCGGTACTACTGCTTGCGAGCGGTACTAAAAAAAATACATCCGTGCCTACCACCAGTGGACAAAACATGAGATTTTGGTCCGGAGCGGTAGTACCGCTCTTGGAGCCGCGGTAGTACCGCTCCGGAGCGGTAGTAAAAAATTACATCCGCTCTAGCCGCGGTAGTACCGCTGCAGCCTTTTAAGAACACCAAAACTTCCACAACTTTTGCAAACGTACTCCGAATTCAACGAAACAAAGTTTTTTTGGAAAGCTAACGACATGGGCTAATACAATATTGATTGAAATATCAATAAGAAGCAAATTATAAAAGGCCCATAAGAAAATGGTGAGAACCCTTCCTCGAATAGGACCGGTAAAACCTCCAACACCGAAAACGCAATAGACAAAGCATATGAAATCCGTTTTCGATCTACTAGAGCTTGTCACGAAGATAACCAAAAGCTCAAGAACCCAATAGAGAAATGTTGGGGAACGTTGCATGGGAAAAAAAATTCTACGCACACGCAAGATCCATCCATGGTGATGAGCATCTACGAGAGGGAGAGTGGATCTACATACCCTTGTAGATCGCTAAGCGAGAAGCGTTAAGAAACGTGGTTGGTGTAGTTGAACGTCTTCACGATCCAAATTGCCGAGCGTCCCGCGATCTCATCACGATCCGTCCCGCGATCCAATCATGATCTCTCCCGCGAACTTATCACGATCCGTCCCGCGATCTCATCATGATCCGTCTCGCGATCTTGATCACGGTCCTTCCGATCTAGCGCCGAACGGACGACACCTCCGCGTTCAACACACGTACGGCTCGATGACGATCTCCGCCTTCTTGGTCCAGCAAGAGAGAGCGGAGAGGTAGAAGAGTTCTCCGGCAGCGTGATGGCGTTGCGGCGATGGTGGTGGAGCTATTCTGGCAGGGCTTCGCCTAAGCACTGCAGACAACCGATCTAGAGGAGAAACTATGCACTAGAGGAGAGGTAGCACGTGGCTATTAGGGTTAGCTTTTTCCTCTAAATCCTCTAGTATATATAGGAGGGAGGGAGGGGAGGAGTCAGCCTCAAACTCTCAAGGTTTGGTCGAAATTGGAGGTGGAGGAGTCCTACTCCAATCCTATTAGGAGTAGGATTCCTCCTTTCCACTTGGAAACTCTTTCCACCTCTCCACCTTTGGATTTTTTCCTTCTCAAACCACTCCAGCCGCATGGGACCTTATAGGAGGCTTCGGCCAGCCCACAAGGGCTGGTTTACCTCCTCCACAGCCCATGTAGCCTCTTGGGTCGAAATACCTCTCCCGATGGTCCCCCGATACACTCCCGACACTCCCGGTACACTAACGATGAGCCCGAAACTTTTTCGGCGACCAAAACAGGACTTCCTATATATCAATCTTTACCTCCGGACCATTCCGGAGCTCATAGTGACGTCCGGGATCTCATCCAGGACTCCGAACAACCTTCGATCACCACCATACATAACTCTAAACTATCGAAACGTCACCAAACCTTAAGTGTGCAGAACCTGCGGGTTCGAGAACTATGTAGACATGACCGAGACACCGCTACAGTCAATAACCAATAGCGGGACCTGGATGCCCATATTGGTTCCTACATATTTTATGAAGATCTTTACCGGTTGAACCTCTATGTCAAGGATTCAGTTAATCCCGTATGCTGTTCCCTTTGTTCTTCGGTATGTTACTTGCCCGAGATTCGATCGTCGGTATCTCCATACCTAGTTCAACCTCGTTACCGGCAAGTCTCTTTACTCGTTCCGTAA
The DNA here is from genome assembly GCA_022496015.1 of Hordeum marinum. Taxonomy (NCBI): domain Eukaryota; kingdom Viridiplantae; phylum Streptophyta; class Magnoliopsida; order Poales; family Poaceae; genus Hordeum; species Hordeum marinum. The sequence goes on from CM039673.1 coordinate 371,604,358, forward strand.
TACAATATCCTGTGGCTAACACTTAGTCACATTGCTTGCAAGGCTTATTGTGATGTTGTATTACCGAGTGGGCCCTGAGATACCTCTTCGTCACACGGAGTAACAAATCCCAGTCTTGATCCATGCCAACCCAACAGACACCCTCGGAGATACCTGTAGAGCACCTTTATAGTCACCCAGTTACGTTGCAATGTTTGATACACACAAGGTACTCCTCTGGTGTCAGTGGGTTGCATGATCTCATGGTCATAGGAACATATACTTGACATGCAGAAAACAGTAGCAATAAACTGACATGATCATATGCTACGTTTGTAGTTTGGGTCTTGTCCATCACATCATTCTCCTAATGATGTGATCCCGTTACCAAATGACATCTCATGACCATGAATAGGAAACCATAACCGTCTTTGATCAACGAGCTAGTCTATTAGAGGCATACTAGGGACATGGTGTTGTCTATGTATCCACACATGTATCTGAGTTTCCAATCAACACAATTATAGCATGGATAATAAACGATTATCATGAACAAGGAAATATGATAATAACCAATTTATTATTGCCTCTAGGGCATATTTCCAACAGTCTCCCACTTGCACTAGAGTTAGTAATCTAGTTCACATCACCATGTGATTCGCATTGTTATGAATCTAACACCCAATGAGTTCTGGGGTTCGATCATGCTTCGCATGTGAGAGAGGTCATATAGTCAACGGGTCTGCGACATTCAGATCTGTGTGTACTTTGCAAATCTCTATGTTAAACCATAAACACTGCTACCACACTCCACTTGGAGCTATTCCAAATGGCTGCTCCACTATACGTATCTGGATTGCTACTAAGAGTCATCCGGATTGGTGTTAAAGCTTGCATCGACGTAACTCTTTACGATGAACTCTTTATCACCTCCATAATCGAGAAACATTTCTTTAGTCTTTTAGTTACTAAGGATGATCTTGACCGTTGTCTAGTGATCCACTCCTGGATCACTCTTGTACCCCTTGACGGACTCATGGCAAGGCACACACAGGTGCGGTACACAGCATGGCATACTATACAAAGCCTATGGCTAAGGCATAGGGGATGACATTCGTCCTTTCTCTTTCTTCTGTCGTGGTCGAGCTTTGAGTCTCACTCAACTTCACACCTTACAAAGCAGGCGAGAACAATTCTCTCTGACTAATCCATTTTGAACTCTTTCAAAATCTTGTCAAGGTATGTACTCATTCAAAGTCTCATCAAGCATCTTGATCTATCTCTATAGATCTTGATGCTCAACAATTAGGTAGCTTTATCCAGGTCTTCCTTTGAAAAACTCTTTTCAAACAACTGTTTATGCTTTCCAGAAATTCTACATCATTTCCGATCAACAATATGTCAACCACATATGCTTACCAGAAACTCTATAGTGCTCCCACTCACTTTATGGTAATTACAAGTTTCTCATAAACTTTGTATAGACTCAAAAACTTTGATCACCTCATCAAAGTGTATATTCCAACACCAAGATGCTTGCTTCAGTTCATAGAAAGATCACTGAAGCTTGCACACCTTTTAGCATCCTTAGGACTGACAAAACCTTCTGGTTGTATCTCATACAACCTTTCCTTAAGGAAGGAAACGATGTTTTGTCATCCATCTGCCAGATTTCATAATTGAAAAATGCAGCAACTGCTAACATAATTCCAACAGACTTTAGCATCGCTACGAGTGAGAAAGTCTCATTGCAGTCAACTCCTTGAACTTGTCGGAAACTTCTTTGCGACAAGTCGAGCTCTATAAATGGTGACATTTACCATCAGCGTCTGCCATCATCTCAAAGGTCCATTTGTACTCGACGACCTGCCATCCAACGAGCAAGTCTACCAAAGTCTATACTTGGTTTTCATACATGGATCCTTCCTTGGATTTCATGGCCTCTAACCATTTGTCGGAATCCGGGCCCATCATCGCTTCTCCACAGCTCGTAGGTTCATCGTTGTCCAACAACATGACCTCCAAGACAGGGTTGTCGTACCACTCACGAGCAGTACACGTCCTTGTCGACCTACGAGGTTCGATAGTAACTTGATCCGAAGCTTCATGATCATCATCATTAACTTCCTCTTCAACTAACGTAGGCTTCACAGAAACATCTTCCTGCGCTGCGCTACTCTCTTGTTGAAACAAAGGTTCAATAACCTCATCAAGTTCTATCTTCCTCCCACTCAATTCTTTCGAGAGAAACCTTTTCTCGTGAAAGGACCCGTTTTAGCAACAAACACTTTATGCTTGGATCTGAGATAGAAGGTTCACCCAACTGTTCTTAGGGTAATCTATGAAGATGCATTTGTCCGCTTTGGGTTTGAGCTCATTAGGTGAAAACATTTTTCCACACAAGCATCGCAACCCCAAACACTAAGAAATGACAGCTTAGGTTTCTATCAAACCATAATTCATACGGTGTCATCTCAACGGATTTAGATGGTGCCCTATTTAAAGTGAATGTAGTTGTCTCTAATGCATAACCCCAAAACGATAGCGGCAAAACGATAAGAGACATCATAGTATGCACCATATCCAATAGAGCATGACTATGACGTTCGAACACACCATCACACCATGGTGTTCCAGGTGGCGTGAGTTGTGAAACAACTTTCACATTGTCTAAATTTGTATGCCAAACTCGTAACTCAGATATTCACCTCCACGATCATATCGCGGACATTTTATCTTCTTGTCACGATGATCTTAAACTTCGCTCTGAATTTGCTTGAACTTTTTCAAACAATTCAGACTTGTGTTTCATTAAGTAAATATACACTATTATCTACTGAAATCATCAGTGAAGGTAAGAAAATAACGATATCCACCGCATGCTACAGACTCATTGGATTGCATACATCAACATGTATCATTTCCAATAAATCACTTACCCGCTCCATCAAACCGGAAAACGGGGTCCTTTATCATCTTGCCCAAGAGGCATGGTTTGCATGTCTCAACCGATTTGAAATCGAATGAGTCCAAAGGTCCATCAACATGGAGTTTCTTCATGCGATTTATACTAATATGACATTTAGCGGCAGTGCCACAAGTATGTGGTACCATCATTATTAACTTTGTATCCTTTGGCATCAATGTTATGAACATGTGTATTACTACGATCAAGATTCAACAAACCATTCTCACTGGGTGCATGACCATTGAAGGTATTATTCATGTAAACAGAATAACCATTATTCTCTAACTTAAATGAATAACCGTGTTGCAATAAACACGATCTAATCATGTTGATGCTTAATGCAAACACCAACAATATTTAGGTTTGTCACTAATCCCGAAGGTAGAGAGAGCGTGCAATGCTGATCACATCAACCTTGGAAACATTTCCAACACACATCGTCACCTCACACTTAGCTAGTCTCCTTTTATTTCGTAGCTTTTACTTAGAGTTACTAACATTTAGCAACCGAACCATTATCCAATACCTAGGTGCTACTAGGAGTACTAGCAAGGTACACATCAATAACACTTATATCAAATATACTTCTGTCGACGTTGCCAGCCTTCTTATCTACCAAGTATCTAGGGTTGTTCCGCTTCAGCGACCGCTCTCCTCATAATAGAATCACTTAGTCTCGGGTTTGGGTTCAACTTTGGGTTGCTTCACTGGAGCAACAACTGACTTGCCGTCCATGAAGTTTTCCTCCTTGCCCTTGCCCTTCTCGAAACTAGTGGTTTTACTAACCATCAACACTTGATGCTCCTTCTTGATTTCTACCTTTGCGGTGTCAAACATCGCGAACAACTCAGGGATCATTATTTCTATCCCTAGCATTTTATAGTTCATCACCAAGTTCTAGTAGCTTAGTGACATTGACTTGGAGAACTATATCAATCACTATCTTATCTGGAAGATCAACTCCCACTCGATACAAGCGATTGTAGCACCTAGACAATCTGAGTACATGCTCAATGATTGAGCTATTCTCCTTTATCTTGCAGGTAAAGAATCTTGTTGGAGATCTCATATCTCACAACACGGGCACGAGACTGAGATCCTAGTTTCAGCTCTTAAAACATCTCATATGTTCCGTGACGTTCAAAACGTTTTGGAGCCTCAATTCTAAGCCGTAAGGCATGACGTACTAAACTATCAAGTAGTGATCAGAACGTGCCTGTCAGATGTTCACAACATCTACACACGACGCTAGAGGGGTTGGCACACCGAGCGGTGCATTAAGGACATAAGCCTTATGTGCAGCAATGAGGACAATCCTCAGATCACGGACCCAGTCCGCAATATTGCTACCATCATCTTTCGACTCTATTTCTCCAGGAACATATAAAAATTCAAGGGAGCTACAGCGCGAGCAAGTAATCTACAACATAATTTGCAAAGACACAACCGACTATGTTCATGATAATGAGTTCAATTAATCATATTACTGAAGAACTCCCACTCAAATTGACATCCCTCCGGTCATTCGAGTGATACATGATCCAAATTCACCAACTCAAGTCCGATCATCACGTGAGTTGAGGTGGTTTCAATGGTGAACATCATCATGTTGATCATATCTACAATATGACTCATGTTCGACCTTTCGGTCTCTTGTGTTCCGAGGCCATGTCTGTACATGCTAGGCTCGTCAAGTTTAACCCGAGTGTTCTGCATGTGCAACACTAGCTTGCACCCGTTGTATGTGAACGTAGAGTCTATCACACCCGATCATCACATGGTGTGTCGACACGATGAACTTTCGCAATGGTGCACACTCGGGGATAAGACAATTTATCTTGAAATTAAGTGAGGGATCACCTTATAATGCTACCGTCGTCCTAAGCAAAACAAGGTGCATAAAAGGATTAACATCACATGCAAATCATAAGTGATATGATATGGCCATGAACTTGTGCTTTTGATCTCCATCTTGAAAGCACCGGCATGATCTCCATCGTCACTGACATGACACCATGATCTCCATCATCTTGATCTCCATCAATGTGTCGCCATCGTGGTTCTCGCGCCCACCATGCTTCTACTACTATTGCTACCGTTTAGCGATAAGTAAAGCATTACATAGCGCTTAATGATTGACACACATGTCATACAACAATTAAAGACAACCCTATGGCTCCTGCCGGTTGCCGTACTGATCGACATGCAAGTTGTGATATTCTATACAACACATGATCATCTCATACATCACATATATCTCATCATGTAATTGGCCATATCACATCACAACATACCCTGCAAAAACAAGTTAGACGTCCTCTAATTGTTGTTGCATGTTTTACATGGCTGCTACGGGTATCTAGCAAGAACAATTCTCACCTACGCATAAACCACAACGGTGATACATAAGTTGCTTTTCAACCTTCTCAAGGACCGCCTTAGTCGAATCCGATCCAACTAAAGTAGGAGAAACAAACACCCGCCAGCCATCTTTGTGCAACGAAGTTACACGTCAGTCGATGGAACCGGTCTCTCGTAAGCGTACGAGTAAGGTTCGTCCGGGCCGCTTCATCCCATAGTACCGCTGAACCAAAACACGACCAAGGGACAAAGCAATCTAACCATCAACGCCCACAAACTCCTTGTGTTCTACTCGAGATCTCATCTACACATAGACCTAGCTCATGATGCCACTGTTGGGGAACATTGCATGGGAAACAAAAAATTTCTACGCACACGCAAGATCTATCCATGGTGATGATCATCTACGAGAGGGAGAGTGGATATACATACCCTTGTAGATCGCTAAGCGAGAAGCGTTAAGAAACGCGGTTGGTGTAGTCGAACGTCTTCGCGATCCAAATCGCCGAGCGTCCCACGATCTCATCATGATCCGTCCCGTGATCCAATCATGACCTGTCCCGCAAAATCATCATGATCCGTCCCGCGATCTCATCACGATCTGTCTCGCGATCTTGATCACGGTCCTTCCGATCTAGCGCCGAGCGGACGACACCTCCGTGTTCAGCACACGTACGACTCGTTGACGATCTCCGCCTTCTTGATCCAGCAAGAGAGAGCGGAGAGGTAAAAGAGTTCTCCGGTAGCGCAATGGCGTTGCGGCGATGGTGGTGGAGCTATTCCGGCAAGGCTTCACCTAAGCACTGCAGAAAACCGATCTAGAGGAGAAACAATGCACTAGAGGAGAGGTAGCACGTGGCTATTAGGGTTAGCTTTTTCCTGTAAATCCTCTAGTATATATAGGAGGGAGGGAGGGGAGGAGTCAGCCTCAAACCCTCAAGGTTTGGTCGAAATTGGAGGTGGAGGAGTCCTACTCCAATCCTATTAGGAGTAGGATTCCTCCTTTCCACTTGGAAACTCTTTCCACCTCTCCACCTTTGGGATTTTTTCCTTCTCAAACCACTCCAGACGCATGGGCCCTTATCGGAGGCTTCGGCCAGCCCACCAGGGACTGGTTTACCTCCTCCCATAGCCCATGTAGCCCCTTGGGTCGAAATACCTCTCCCGATGGTCCCCCGGTACACTACCGGCACTCCCGGTACACTACCGATGAGCCCGAAACTTTTCTGGCGACCAAAACATGACTTACTATATATCATTCTTTACCTCCGGACCATTCCAGAGCTCATCGTGACATCCGGGATCTCATCTAGGACTCTGAACAACCTTCGGTCACCATCATACATAACTCTATACTACCGAAACGTCACCGAACCTTAAGTGTGCAGACCCTACGGGTTCGAGAACTATGTAGACATGACCGAGACACCTCTACGGTCAATAACCAATAGCGGGACCTAGATGTCCATATTGATTCCTACATATTCTATGATGATCTTTATCGGTCGAACCTCTATGTCAAGGATTCAGTTAATCCCGTATGATGTTCCCTTTGTTCTTCGGTATGTTACTTGCCCGAGATTCGATCGTCGGTATCTCCATACCTAGTTCAACCTCGTTACTGGCAAGTCTCTTTACTCGTGGATCTTGTCCATCACATCATTCTCCTAATGATGTGATCCCGTTACCAAATGACATCTCATGTCCATGACTAGGAAACCATAGCCATCTTTGATCAACGAGCTAGTCTATTAGAGGCATACTAGGGACATGGTGTTGTCTATGTATCCACACATGTATCTGAGTTTCCGATCGACACAATTATAGCATGGATAATAACGATTATCTTGAACAAGGAAATATGATAATAACCAATTTATTATTGCTTCTAGGGCATATTTCCAACAAGAAAATCCAACCAAGAACCAAGAAATATGACGATGCCAAGAATGCAATGGTTTGAGCTCTCAACGAACGATACGATCAACCTACTCACTTGAGAGCCCCCTTGATAGTACGACAATCGATCCTATAACCTGGTCTCTCAACTACAACCATGAGACCGGTAAAATAGAAAACCCTATCAAGGTCAAACCTTAGCCTTGCGCACAGTCCACTTGAGCTAGATGATGATGATCTTGACTTCCTCAAGATGGACCGCCTTTCTTGATTGCGTTGGCTTGATGAAGACTAGATGATTGCTCCCCCCATACTACACTATGGGTGAACCACTCTTTGGCACATCTTCACAAGTCCATTGTCACCACAATGAATGGCGAGCCTCAAGCATGATCTCTCCATGATGCTTCACTTGAGCTTGCACATCACAACCTTGATGATGATCTCCACTTGATGTCATCTTCCATGGGATGTATGGGATCTGCCTCTTGATGCAAGCCTATGGAAATATACCTAACCCCACAAAGAATTCTCACGTAGACCATGGGTTAGTACACAAAGTGTAATGGACAATTCTTACCACACCATGGGATCACTTGATCCCTCTCGGTACATCTTGTATGCTTTGTGTGTTGATCAACTTGATTCACTTGTTGACTTACTCTTGATCAACCTTGTATCTTACCTTCTCTCTTCATAAAGATGATGTCTTGAAGGTAAACATGAATGCTTACACAATCTTCTTCTTCAAGACATGCTTGCAATAATCTCAATTCTCACATGACCAACCTTTGGATAAACTTTGAATACCACCTTGGTCACCATATAAACTCCTTGAAACCAACAGATGGACTCCAAGAAGTACCTACGGACAAATCCTTCGAATATAACTCAAGGCAACCATTAATCCATAGGGATTGTCATCAATTACCCAAACCACACATGGAGAAATGTGCTCTTACAATCTCCCCCATTTTGGTAATTGATGACAACCACTTTCAAGAGAGTTTATATAAGGAAAGAAGCACAACCAAGCACACACACATGCAAAGCAATGCATGGGTGTGAGATGCAACTGCTTAAGCAATAGAAGCAAAACTCTCTAAGCTTTCCAAACTAAACTCTCTAAACTTCTTCCCCATTGGCACCGATTGCTAAAATGGGCGAAAAGCTTAGAAAGCCAATATAATAGGTGTTCCTCCAAAAGGTTTTTATTTCTCAAAGTATGAGTGCAATGAAATACACATATCCAATGATAAGTAGTTGGAGGAATACAAACTATATTGAGGATCGAAAGATTGCAAAAAGGATCGTATGGCACAAAGACATACACCAGAGTGAAGCAAGCAATCAAAAGATACCAATTGGAGCAATCAATCACATGGACCTACGAGCCACATGAATAAAAGATATTATGATATGGGCAAAAGAGTGTTTATAAACAAACTAGAGGAGATCCCCATGATTTGGACACAATTAATATATATTTTTGTATTTGACTACAAGTGCACAAAATAGGATCATGACTCTCCCAAAATCAATGCAAACAGACAACAAGTGCAAGTAAGTAGATAAGACAATGAGCATAGTACTTGAACTAAACATATGGTTGAATAACACGTAAAAGAGGCAATTTAAGAATAGGATAAACCAAGATGATGTGTGTGAGTCATGGCAAAGCACTTGAGAAGACTAATATAAGGATGAGCATTAAGCATCAACATAGTCTTGATGAAATGAGACACAAAGTGCAAGACATATCCTTCCCACACACAAACCACTAGCAAATGGGTTCACAAAGCTTACTAATAATAAAATTAAAAACCAAAGCTTGTGACAACCCTTGGTGAAGATAGGAAATAATAGCATTGTTAGGAGGAGGGATACCAATCGAAATGGCAAAACCCTCGTGAAGAAAAGCTTGAGGAAAATAATCTTCACCACCAAAGAGTGCATCAAGATGCAAGCATATATGATCCACACTCAAGACAAATTCTTTCACAAAACCACCAAGTAAATAACAAGGAAATGCAACGGTGGATGTGAAAGAAAAGAGGATATCAACTAGAGATGTAACTTCTCTCATGTGTATAATATTATAGGTAGAAGGCAATCATGATGATATATCCACAAAGAATGATGTACACATGAAATACTTACAAGAAGGAACAAACAAGATATCCAAAAGGAAGTCATAAATATACCAATAAGATCTTTGCTTGAAAGCATATCACAAAGCCTAATATTTTCTTATTGTACATAAATGAACTCCCAACACACGAACATCAAAGACATCACAACTAGCAATATGACATCATCGTTGAGACGCTTTGAGAAAGGAAACAGGTACCACAAGAATGACTCAAGAAATTCATGCCATGATGCAACCTATAAACGATTGAATGCGAGAAATGTATGCATGAAGTAGATACATGTTACCGAGATAGCATTGGATTGATGTAGTAGACAATGGTTCATCGATCATCCTAGCATGGCTCAAATAAGCACATGGTGTCAACACCTTCCTTGTAAGTGAGCTGAGTATCCAATGTATCTCCAATTGTCCTAGAACAACACCACAAACAAAGTGGTACCCAAACTTATTGGGACCAAAAACTTAGTGGACCAACAATACGTAGGACAAAACTCCACATAAATATGTGCATATAGATATGAAATTGAATTTCATGCACACTTTAGCCAATTTATGTCATGGTGGAGTTTCCCCTACATATTGGGTCAAGGAAAGAGAACATGCCAACGAAAGTACATGTAGTAAATATGCATGCTCAAGGCTTTCAAGAATCAAATCAACACATAGTTGATAAGATACCGAAAGATAAGGTATCAAGTGAAAATAAGATACCAAACAAAAAATTATCACTTGACGGATACCAACTAAAAGATACATCAAGGAATGAGATATCCATTGACACATGCCAAATAGAAGGAAACAAGATACCAATTGAAGGAAAACAAGAGGTATCAAGTTCCCAAAAGAGAGCTAGGTTCAAAACAAACCAAACCCTCCGCAAATTTTGATGATGGCACAAAGCACCATAGAGAAAAGGCTTGCCTCCCACCAACACACACTTGACGAAGATCAAAAGATTTTATGATAAACACATAAAGAGAGTGTTCTAAAGAAAATACGATAGCTCCCCCAAGAGATGTGCATTATATAGAATTTTCATTTGAATACAAAATGCACACAATGGGATCATCACTTTTACTATATCTATAGAAACACTAGACATGCTCAAAAAGATCCACAAGAGGCAAGGGAGACAAACGATAAACAAAAACCTATGTAAATATGATTAGCAAATTCTACCACTTAAAAGGAATACCAATTGTCAAAGGACAAGAAGTATTTGGAAATAATTCCCATTGGTAGACTGCAAATAGATCCAACATCATCTTTACTCCTAAACCACAAGCAAATGACACTTGTAGAGCTAGCATGCCACCTATAAACAAGATAAATTATAATATCAAATCTAAGTGGCAATATCTCAAATGTACACATTCTCTGGGCTTGTAATATGCACATAGTATATTACTCCCCAATAATGTGGTAACCCAACGACAATAACAAGTGGCAAATGAAATCCGACAAGAGATGATTAATTGACCATTTAGAATTTGAATTTCTCATGAGAAGACATACCACATAGAAGATAGATAATATTATAATATCAATACTAAGTGTTATTCCTCATGTACATACATTTTTAGGATTCTGAAGTGCACAAAGCACATCACTCCCCCAAAATAGGATAATCCATTAATCTCTCAAGAGAACCAACTAAGATAAGACAAGATGCAAAAAGGCTCAACACAATACGCACACGTACATGATGTGCAAACCAACATACCCATACTTGTTTACCCAATATAAGCAAGCCAAAGGCACACTATATACGAACAAATGCAAGGGACAAGTAACTATCAATGTAAACAATTTAAGTACAAGTTAGCGTAAGGAGGTGCATTGGATATAAGCTAGAAACTTGATAATCCAAATGACTTGGGTTGAGATGATATGATTGATAAAGATCCCTTAATTATTCATGATGTAGCCAAGTCACCAATGCCCTCCAACAACACCTATTGATCAAGTTTGAGCTTGTTGATCCCCAACCAAGTTGGTCCTAAGAGGTTAGTCACAATAGGCTTGGCTACCCAAATGGTTCTTTTCTTGACACCACTTTGAGTACCAACACATTTGGCAAACACATTGCCAAGCTTATCCTTCCCAAGAGAATAGATATCATCAATAATGATCGGGTTGGATAAGATACCTTTCGTGCAAGAAGAAGCGAAGTGACCCTTATCATGACATAAGTAGCAACATCTACCCTTTACTTTCTTCTCAATTGATTTCTCAACTTGAGGAGCGATGACTTGGGTCTTCTTGGGAAGAGGCCTTTCTTCAACTTGTGGTTGAGCATGCGATTGAACTTGTGTCCGCTTCCCTTGTTGCTTGTTACTTTGAGGCTTATTCTTCAATGGGAAAGATCTTACATGGTGCCCTTCTATTTTGCACTTGAAGCAAATAATCTTGGCCAAATTCTTGACTTGTTCTTGGCCCTTCTTCTTGTAGTTCGTGGACATCTTCTTCTTCTTTGAGTTGAATCCAAGTCCACCTATGTCATTTAGGAATTTTTGCACACTCAAGATATTGTTGAGTGTGGGCTTCCCTTCATGAATCTTTTCCAAGTCTTTCTTCAAAAAAGTGACTTGGGCCTTGAGCTCATTGATTTCCTCTACATGGTTAGAATCAACACAAGTGCTAGAGGAAGTGTTGGGGATATAACCCCGCAATATGACCCGCCATTAAGGTTTCGGGTCACATTGATGGCTCGTGAGTCGGCCCAAGGATGAGCCATAAAGTCTACGGCCTAGGAAGATAAGTGGCTCAAGGTGTGGGCCGCAAGGTGGCCCGGACGGAGAAGACCCGGGCGTGTAAGCCGCTCGGGGACATCTTGGACAAGAAGATAGAGGAAGACTCGGATAGACAATGAGACTCGGTTAGACAATTGTAAAGACCTGTGGTCCTGACCTCCTATATAAAGGCAGACCCGGGGCGACTTAGAGATCGGGTTATCGAGAACTAGGTCAAGCTTTAGCTCCCTTGTAATCGATACAACAAGCAATACAAGAACAAGTAGGACGTAGGCTATTACCTCGACTTGAGGGGCCGAACCTGGGTAAACTCGTGTCCTTTGTCCCAATCAACCCCTTTGAGTCCATCATGTTAGCGATGGCCTCGAATCCAAGTCCATTCACCCGGACATCTACCGTGATAAATCCACGATAGTTGGCGCCCACCGTGGGGCTTGCACTTGGTGGTGTTGAGTTCTCAAAGGGCTCTCTCCCAGGGCTCGAGGGATACATGGTCGGAAGGATGAGCAAGAGTCACCGCGGCCGGTTCTACATCGACGATGCCGACTGGGGGATTGACGCCGAGTCCATGGAGTATGGATTCCGGGTTCCGTTTGGCGGGATCCACGTTTTCATCGGAAGAGCTGATGGATCTACACCCGGGCTGGACGTCTGCACCAACATCGTCGAGCCGGCTCGGCGTCTCCAATCTGCAAGTAACGTGCGGCCTGCCCGCGCCAATCCGGGTCAGAGGCATGTCTTTGTAGGCTTCACTCAAGGTATGGATCTGGAAGCATCCGGGTCACAGGAAACCCTTGTTTATTCAGAAGATGAATCTTCAAGTGGAGAAACAAAATCAGTGTACCAGCTCCGCAACGGTGGCCTTGGGGGCTACGACGATGCATACCCTGAGTAGGATGTTATGAAACCTCCGGTTCATGCGGCAGTGTTCATGGCGGGATCAGCCCCAGCCGCAAGTAACGCAGCCGCGGGAGCCGACACTTCGGGTGATAACCCGCCGCCGCTGGCTCAAGTTCTTGTGGAGCTGATGGATGAACTCGCGGCTCTCATGGCCACTGAAGTCACACCAGATAATCAAGCAGCTCGGAATCTAGAGATTGCAAGGATCAAGGGCCGGATGGCAGAGGAACGACAAAGGATGGCTGAGCTGAAGGTCCAGATGGAAGAAGAGGCAGAACGTATCAAGACAGATGCTTTCTGTCTAGGGCTGGAGCAAATGTTAGTAGCGGCGATACACCGGAGGAGGCATCAGTCCCGTCTATTAGAGCGTTATGAAGCGAGGAACCTCTTTAATACCCCTGGCGCGGGGCGAGCCGCGGGCGCGCCCGAGAGCCGCCCAACGGAATGGCCGGCGACTCATCCGGCCCAATGTAACCAAGCTTCACGTGGGGGCTTTCCAACGCCAGCGGGTCATTATTCTAACCGGGCCGAGAATATGGTAGCAGCTGCCACCCGGCTTGAGACGATCCCTATCCCGGATGAAGCACCCTTTGCAGAGGATGTGCGGAACACCATCGGGTACTTGCAGATGGCCATGGCCCAGCAGGAGAGATACACTCATAGCCGGAGCCACGTCCATTCAACCCCTCTTCCTAGCCGTAGTTTTAGCCGGCGCTACGAGTCACCAGCAGGTTCCAGCAGCAACCATCACAGAGAGATTCCAACGGATCACCGACCGCGAAGAGATACATGGGCATGTGTAAACCATGCGGGAAGCCCGCAAGAGGCGCTAGCTAGGCCGGCTTACCAAGAGCACGGGCCTTCCGTTTCCGTAGGGGCAAAAGTAACCCCCAGGACGGGAGGGCTGCCGTGTCTATCGCCGGCCCTCCGGAGCAAGCGGTTGCCTAAAGACTTCAAAGGTCCCCGCAAGGTCCCAAATTACACCGCTGATTTACCCCCAGAGGCCTGGGTGGAAAGCTATGAACTGGCCTTGGAGATGCTGGATGTTAGTGAGGCGGTTTGTGCCAAGTATTTCGTCATGATGCTTGAAGGCCCGGCTCGTACATGGCTAAAGGGGTTACCACCTAATACCTTCAATTCATGGGCAGAGCTCAGGGCTCGATTCATTAAAAACTTTCAAGGGACGTGCAAGCAGCCTATGACTATTGTGGATCTTGATCACTGTGTCCAACAGGAGAGTGAGTTGACTCATCATTGGGTACGGCGGGTCTCGACAATTATTCACTCCTCAGAGCAGATCACGGCGGCTCAAGCAGTGTTGATCTTAGAGAAGAACTGCCACTTTATTCCTCTAAAGCAGAAACTTGGCCGGCTCAAGCATACGTGCCAGGACATGGGAGAGCTCATGACGGCTCTCACGAAATACGCCGACTCAGATAGCACGAAGGATCCGGGTTCTGATGAGGAAAAGGCTAGTCAAGGCAAGAAGGGCAACCAAGGCAAGGGTGCGGTAAACAATGGTAGCCAGAGTAAGCGCAAGAATCCAGAAGCAGGGTCAGAGCTGGTGGCCAACACAAATGCCCAGCAGAATCATCCCAAGGGCAACAGGAGGTTTGGACCACCCTCGGGCAGGGATAATTTTTCCTTGAACATGGAAGAGTTGCTTAAGCGACCTTGTCCGACTCACAGTTTGCCTGATAGACCGGCAAATCATACATGGGAGAGTTGTTCTTTTATGCAGAAGTTCAAGCGGTATGTCACACAACCTAACCATCGCGGTGGCAGCCCGCCAGGCGGCCCAGGACATGGCGGGTCAGGAGCCGGATTTGGTTCTGGCGGTTCAGCATCCGGTCATCTGGGTCAGGATACTCACGGGGGACAGCAACCGCACTCTGGTAATAATAATCAACAATAGTAGCAACAGCGGAATCAGTCCGGTTTTTAGAGTAACCCGAAGCAGCTCAGCTCCGGGCAGTACCACATCTTCACGACTAGTCTCAATAGACGGGACCGGAAGTTGCGAAAATGGGCGGTCAATGCGGTTACGCTGGCTCTTCCACAATATCTAAAGTGGTCTGAATATGACATAACATGGAGCCATGAAGATCACCCGCCACGCGTTGATGACTCGGGGCGGCTGGCTTTGGTTGTAGCCCCCCAAGTGGGTGGATATATGTTGAACAAGGTGCTCATGGATGGCGGCAGCAACATAAACATCCTTTATTATGACACCTTCCGACAGATGAAGTTGCTCGACAAGGACTTAAAACCTTCGTCCACTATTTTCATGGTGTGGTGTCGGGTAAGTCGGCGCATCCGGTGGGCAAGATTTCTTTGGAAGTGGCTTTTGGCGATGAATACAACTACAGAGTGGAGTCCTTATGGTTTGAGGTGGTTAAGATCAAGAGCCCTTATCATGCCTTGTTTGGACGGCCGGCTTATGCTAAGTTCATGGCTCCGCCCTGCTATGTTTACTTACAGCTCAAGATACCCGGCTTAAACAGTACCATCACCATTCATGGTAACCAAAACATGGCTATTGAGTGTGAAGAAGGACATGCGGCTTACGCAGAGTCCAGTTGCGCCCAGGAGGAGCTTAAGTTTGATAAGGAGAATGTTGATCCGGAGGATATGACCCCCCTGAAAAAGCCAACCACGGAGGTTGAGCCACCCCTCAAGTTTTCAGCAGATGATACCAAGGCAGTAGATTTCAATCCGGGCGACTCGTCTAAGCAGTTCATCATTGGAGCACATATGGATCCCAAATAGGAAAACGTGCTCATCGAATTCATCCGTGAGAATCGAGACATCTTTGCATGGAAGCCCTCTGACATGCCAGGTGTACCAAGAGAATTCGCTGAGCACAACCTTAATGTGGATCCAAAGTTTAAGCCGATCAAACAGTTTCTACGGTGGTTCAATGGGGAGAGACGCAAGGCTATTAGGGAAGATGTTGCCCGGCTCTTGGCTACAGGTTTTATTGTTGAAGTTTTTCACCCGGAATGGTTGGCTAACCCAGTGCTGGTGCTTAAAAAGAACGACACATGTCATATGTGTGTGGATTACACGGACCTTAACAAGGCTTGTCCGGCTGATCCCTTTGCCCTCCCATGTATTGATCAGATCATTGATGCTACAGCAGGATGTGAAAGCTTATGCTTCCTGGATGCTTATTCCGGTTATCATCAGATCAAGATGGCAGTGAAAGACCAGGAGAAGACGGCGTTCATTACACCCTTTGGGGAATTTTGTTATGTCTCTATGCCTTTCGAGCTCAAGAGTGCCCAGGCGACTTATCAACGGTGCGTACAGAACTGCCTTCACAGTCAAATTGACCGTAATGTTCATGCTTATGTGGACGACATCGTAGTCAAATCCAGAAAGAAGGAGATTCTTTTGGAGGACCTAAAGGAAACCTTTGACAATCTCCGGGTCTACAAGATGATGCTTAACGACCAAGTGTGTCTTTGGGGTTCCAGCAGGAAAGCTTTTGGGTTTCTTGGTCTCTCAACGCGGCATCGAGGCTAACCCGGATAAAATCAAGGCTATTACTTCTCTAGGAGAGCCGGCGTGCATTAATGACGTTCAGCGCCTGGCAGGGCAGATTGCTGCGTTGAGCCGGTTCATAAGCCGCCTTGGAGAGAAGGCTATTCCTTTATATCAGATGATGAAGAAGACAGACAAGTTTGTCTGGAGCAAAGCGGCGGGTGAAGCACTTGAGGCGCTTAAGAAATAGCTGACTGAGCCGCCAATGTTAGCCGCTTCGGCTGAGAAAGAACCGTTGCTCCTTTATGTGGCGGCTAACAACAGGGTAGATAACGTTGCAATTGTGGTCGAGCGCAAGGAGGCTGGGAAGGAGTATCCCGTGCAAAGGCCGGTTTATTATATCAGTAAGGTCCTAGCAGAATCTAAGCAAAGATATCCGCATTGGCAGAAGCTGGTATATGGAGTTTTCATGGCCAACCGCAAGTTAAAACACTACTTTCTAGGGCACCAGATAATGGTGGTCAGTTCTGCTCCATTGGGGGATATTATCCAGAACAAAGAAGCCACAAGAAGGATTGCTAAATAGGCGTTAGAGCTGGGACCTCTTAATTTAAAGTATGTTCATCGCACGACGATCAAATCCCAAGCTTTGGTGGATTTCATAAATGATTGGACAGAGTGTCAAGCTCCCGAAGAAAAGCCGGATAACACATACTGGACTATACACTTTGATGGATCCAAGCAGTTAGAGGGGTCCGGAGCAGGGGTTGTTCTGACATCCCCCAAGGGTGATAAGTTTTGTTATGTGCTCCGGCTGATGTTCCCCTGCACTAACAATGCGGCTGAGTACGAGGCTTTGCTTCATGGTCTTAGATTAGCCAAGGAGATGAATTTGAGCCGGGTCAGGTGTTTGGGCGACTCAGATCTAGTAGCTCAGCAAGTTTCTGGCACTTGGGACTCCAAAGACCCGCGGATGGCGGCTTATAGGCAGGCGGTTGATATTATTGCGGGTCGCTTCAAAGGGTATCAGGTAGATCACATTAATCGTCGCAAGAACGAGGCGGCTGATGCTTTATCATGGCTAGGTTCCCAACGTAAGCCGGTGCCGCCTAATGTCCTTCTATACGTCTTACACCATCCGACTGTCACGATACCTTCAGAGGAAGATTTAGCTGTTCCTGACCCGGAGGCAGAATTGGTGGCGGCTCTGCACTCTATCCCCGATTGGACGATTCCTTATTTGGCCTATTTGACCCAGGGCGAGTTACCTGAGGATGAAGACCTAGCCAGAGAGATCACCCGACGCTCTAAGTCCATGACGATAGTTAATGGTGAGTTGCATAAATGCAGTGTAACAGGGGGTTTTCAACGTTGTGTTTCACCAGAGGAGGGCTGGCAGATCTTGAATGAAATTCATGCTGGTGATCGTGGACACCACGCCGGCTCGAAATCTTTGGTGGCCAAGGCTTTCCGGCACGGGTTCTTCTGGTTAATGACTCACAAGGATGCAGAGAATTTAGTCCGCAAGTGTGACGGCTGTCAGAAATTTGGCCGGCGTGCTCATGTTCCGGCTCAAGAACTGAGGATGATACCAATCACTTGGCCGTTTGTGGTCTGGGGGCTAGACATGGTCGGGCCCTTCAAGAGATCCAAGGACAAGAAAACGCACCTCCTGGTGGCGGTTGACAAATTTACCAAGTGGGTAGAGGCAGAGTCGGTCAGCAAATGTGATGCGGCTACAGCGGTTCTATTTATTAAGAAGCTGATCTACCATTTTGGTTACCCGCACAGCATCATTACTGACAATGGTACAAATCTATCCAAGGGGGCTATGAAGAAATTCTGTGACGAAGAGCATATCCGGCTTGACATTTCAGCCGTGGCACATCCATAGTCCAATGGTCAGGCGGAGCGCGCCAATCAGGAAATTCTAAGAGGGATTAAACCGCGGCTTATGGTTTCTTTGCAGCAAACGCCCGGGTGTTGGGTCGAAGAATTACCCTCCGTCTTATGGAGCATCAGAACCACCCCTAATAGGTCCACGGGTTTCACGCCCTTCTTTATGGTGTACGACGTCGAGGCCGTCTTACCCAGCGACATCCGGCATGATTCACCAAGGGTGGCGGCTTACGTTGAGACAGACAATGAGACGGCCCGCCAAGATGCATTGGATGCTTTGGAAGAGGCACAAGAGTTAGCAGCAGCCCGATCGGCGATTTATCAACAAGACCTGCGTCGCTATCACAGCCGCAGGGTCAAGACCCGGACATTCCAGGAGGGTGACTTGGTGCTCCGGCTGATTCAAGACCAGACAAATATGCATAAGCTGTCACCTCCATGGGAATGACCCTTTGTGGTCAGCAAAAATCTCAACAACGGGTCATATTATCTCATTGATATTCGAAACGACTCAGATACGGCGGGTCAGGAGACCCGTCGTCCATGGAACATCGCGCATCTCCGGCCCTATTTCACTTAAAGGGTATCGAGACCCACCATTGTACACTATCATTGTACATATCATAGATGTATAAATAAAGAAGCCTCTGCTGTTTCACGCATCCTCATATGGGAAAAGATTATAGAGTATTCCGGTTGATGCATCAACTGAGATTGGCAAATGGTAGTAGATGCCTATCAGCCAGGCGTTATGCCACAAAATCCCGGCTCAGGAAAATGAGTCGCGACACCAGGCGTTATGCCACAAAATCCCGGCTCAGGAAAATGAGTCATGGCACCAGGCATTATGCCACAAAATCCTGGCTCAGGAAAATGAGTCGTGGCACCAGGCTTTATGCTACAAACAAAAAACCGGCTCGAGAAAATGAGTCGTGGCGAGGGCGGCTTCTTACCTTCGGGTACAACTTCTAACGCCTATCTGCCGGCGGGTCACGCCGTATTGCTGAGGGGGGCTTCGTGGCACCAGGTTTTTTACCGACGGGTAGCTAACATCTCATGACCCGCGAACGGTGGCTTCTTACCTCCGGGTACAGCTTCTAATGCCTATTAGCCGGCGTAAGGCCATGTAAAAACAGCTAAGGAAAATTAGCTGCGGTGAACGGCAGCTTCTTACCTTCGGGTATAGCTTCTAATGCCTATTAGTTGTTCTTATAAAAATCCATCTAAGAAAAATTAGCTGCGGCGAGGGTGGCTTCTTACCTTCGGGTATAGCTTCTAATGCTTATCCGCCGACGTTTATGCCATATTATTACCTCCGGGTGTATCTTCTAAAATGCTTTATCGTCCAGGGTTTACGCCATCTTCGGCTGACCAGATTAGCCGTAATTACCAAAAAGGGAGTCACCACCTCCGGGTGTAGCTTATCTAATCTTGGCTGCAGGTGTCTTCTATGATGACAAGGCAAGTCTAAATGATTCAAAGCATACAAGACAAATGGCAGCCAAAAACCGGATCATCTTATAAAAACATCATGACAAGTTTCATCTAGCTATTACACTCCTAGAGGAGATCAAAATTTCAGACAAGTTTTTCAGCTGTCACACGGCGGGTTAAGCTGACACAAGTTCTTAAAGCAGAAGCTAATTAGCTGACGGGTCATCCTGCGTCGGCTCTTCTGTGGCCCTGATCTGGAGGTTGTCCAAATCCCAATTGCAGTTCGTTAGAGCCACAAAAGAGCCTTCGAAATAAGGTGACGGGTCAAGATCTGGAGCAAAGAGGTCCTTACTCCGAGCAGGCGTCAAGTCTTTGCACTCGTACAAAGGACATCGGACTCTCTTATGCTCCGGGTCATAGGCTGCTTGATAAGTTGACAAATCAACCTCCTCCGCTAAGACAGAAGCTAACACCCGGGACTCCTTCATGCACCGGCTGTAGTCAGTGTCAGTAAACTCCGAGCCGTCATCCTTTCTTGAAGGGAAGCCCTCCATCATCTTGGCGGCTGTTAGGCCCGGAGCAAAGGCCAAAGCCCGGTTGATGCCCGCAATGACCCCTTGGCGGGCGGCTGATTTCTTGAGTTTGGCGATCTGTTTCAGCATGGTGGAGAAGAGCTCTAAGACACCCCTGAGAGTCACCGAAATTTTATCCTTATATTGCACGGCCTTGATAGTGCAGATTGCACCACAGTACAACTGCTCAGTTAAGGTATAGATGGCCTTCAGCGGCAGCAGGCTATCAGAAGTCAACTGCTGGCTCCTAGGACCTGTATAAACCGGAAAATTCAGATGAGTCGCCAGTCTAAGTAAAGATGACGCCATTTGAAACACAAAGTTGTCAGAAGCTTACCGAAGAGGGCGTCTGACATCTTGCTTATGTGGCGCTTCAAGCCTTGGAGTTCATCCGCCACAGCTATCAGCCGCTGGTCGGCGTCATCTGCCCGTTGGGTCAAAGCGGTCTTCTCGGATTCAGCTGACTCCTTAAGAGCAGCAAAATCGGCCTTGATTGTGGCTAGCTCTTTAGAGAGAAGCCGACACTTTTCATCGGCGACGCTATGGGCTTCTTGTTGAGCCGCCAGGTTGGTCTTCAGGTCCATCAACTGCGACCCGACTTCATTTAAGGCTTCCTGTGACATATCAAAAAACAGAATAAGTCGCCAGAATGGAAATCGTATCAAATGATGAAGGTTAAAGACAAAGTTATACGAGTCTCAAGCAGATTGCAAGCAATATGTTTGACACTTGGGGGCTAATGTGTATTTGATCTTCGAGAAATCAGTACAGTTCCGGCTCATCTTCATCAAAGTTAATCCGGAACTTGGGGGATACAATATGGCTCTTCAAATTGACTTATACTAAAAGCTTCGACTCAACGTTATCAAGTTTGAGTTGGCCCTTGGGGGCTACAAGTGGTTCTTCAGGCTATCTACATTAAAGCTCCGACTCAACTTTATCAAGTTTGACTCAGCCCTTGGGGGCAATGGATTTGGATTTTCTACAGAGGATCAGAAAAGACCCGGTTCAACTCCTAAGCTAGAATTGAACCGGCCCTTGGGGGCTAAGTAAGGTTATAGCAAGAGGAGGAGTACCTCATATTTTAGCTTCATCAAGTTGACCAGTCGAAGTTCTAGATCTCAGCTGGTGGAAAGCCGGTTCGTATACCCGGCGTGGAGTTCTTCGGCCGTCATCTTCTCAAAAGAAGAGTCAAAGTCCAGCTTCTTGGAGGCCTCGGTCGACTCTTTATGCCTGGTCAGCACGTGAGTCGGAGGAGACTGAGGAGCAGAACCGGTGATCGCGACTTCCGGAGTTGAAGTGGTCTTGGCAGGACTTGGCGGTTTCGAAGGACCCCTTAGAGGGCTCTCTGGGATGATATCTTCAGCAGCCGGCTCAGTGGAGGCAATTGGTGGATCTACATTCGGTTGTGGCTCCTTCGGTTGTTCTTGCTCCGACTCTTGAGCAACAGGGCCGGGGGAGGGCTTGTTGGTCTTCCGACACTTGGCTTGAGCACTGCAAGATAGAAAGGTCACAATCTAAACGATATTACTACCCTACAAAGAACCGGATGTTACAGCGGGTTGATCTTGGGAGGTGGCAGAGTGGTCGCCGAAGAGTCACCGGAAGAGGGCAATTTCTGAGATGAAATTTAAGAAAGATGAGACGGCACCAAGGTTATAAATAGAAATGAATCAAACAGGAACACATACCTCTACGGGGCGTTTCTTCGGAGCTGGCGAGTTCGGCAAGCCCGACATAAGCTCAGTGGAGCCGACGCTCCGGGTCTGGTGACGTTCAGCCTATTGTTGCCTTTTCAAAAGAAAGTCAGGATCCAGGTAAGCGAGAGGATGAGAAAGAGGAACTTTTCTGGTAACCCGCCACGGCTTTCGGGGGACAAAATACTCTGAGCCAGAAGAAACATAGTTTACCTCAGGGGCATTGGCGCGGCTGGTCTCCACATCATCCTATGAGTAAAACAAGCATTGGTAAAACAAGAAGGCAAAATATCAAGCAAACAATTAAAATTTTACCTCTGAGCTGGATGACGGTGGCGGGTCGAACCATTCCTCTCGCGGGGCATCTTTCTTTGGCTTCTTGGCTGGGGCCTTCTTCTTGAGCTTCTTCGGAGGAGGGACGTACTCCTTCTTCCAGAAATCAGAGTCGGCCTGCGAAAATAAACCGGAGAAGAGTAATAGATCAACAAGGTACAAACAAAAATCCAAGAGACGGATGGAAAGAAATTGACTTACATCTGGAGCCGGATTGTTGATGCTAAAAGACGCCAGGCCAATGGCGCTGCATGAGCTGGAGGCTTCATGGACAAGGCTCCAGATGACAGTGGTGATGTCATCCTCTGTCAGGGTTGATTGACTGAAGCATAAGGAGCTATCATACTTGCCTTCATATTCACACATAAGCCGGCTTCTACATCTTAAGGGCATGATCCGCCAAGAAATCCAGCAGCGGATCAAATCCAATCTAGTTAAACCATTGGCCATGAGTTCCTTGATCTTGGCATGAGCTGGCTCATACCTGGCACGTTCCGAAGCTGAGAGCCAACCAGGAAGTTCTGAATCTGTCCTGAGCCGGAAGGGACGATAACCCAACCTTGTATTAGAACCAAGTCTTGTTCCAATCCTTCAGATGACTTGGCATCTGTGCAGCCGGAAAGATAATGTCTCTACGTCGTTGAATGGAAATACCGCCAAGCTCCAGACTCGGACCGCCTTTCATTTCGGTTTGGCGGTTGGCGTAGAAGAACTCTCAAAACAAATCCACAGACGACATGATTTGTAGGTAGACTTCGCAAAGCACTTGGAAATTGCATATGTTTGAAACGGAGTTGGGGGCCAAGTCTTGAGGGTGAAGCTTGTATAAGTGGAGAATATCACGGAAGAATTTTGAGCCGGGTGGCACGAATCCTCGCTCGATATGGTCAGAGAAAACTACTACCTCTCCTTTTTGGGGAGAGGGTCGTGTTTCGTCACCCAGAACCCGCCAATGAAGGACCTCCTTGGAAGGAAGAGTGCACGCGCCAACAAAATCCGTTAAGTACTCTTCCGTGATGCAAGACCCGACCCAGTTGCATGAATTGGAGGCGCGAGACATACTGGCAGCTTAAAGACTGTGCAAAATTAAATACGCGACGAGTTAAGAGCAAGCATATATCTGTGACGGCTTACAAATTTAAGGGCTCTACGAATAATGTGCCATGATCCGGCTGATGAGAGTCGGAAAGGCATGGCGGATCAACAAGGAAAGGAGGGTGAAAATCGGCTAAGTCCTGAAAACAGGTTTCACAAACTACCGCTGTAATTACGGATCTACAAAAGCAGGAAGAAATGTTCTTATTTTCGACCTAGCGATGAATAGGTGAAGCAGAAGAAAGAAAACAGAGCCGTGACGGATCCGCACATTGCGTATGGCCACCCCGTACGCGGCGGCATGGCAGAGACACGCGTTAAAGGCATCAACAACGTCGTGAGTACACCGACGATGGTGCTGGCGAAGCCCGAGCGGCGGCGGCGGAGCTTCCACAAACCCTACTACGGCGGTGATGGATCTAAGGAGGAGCTTGGGCTTACCGATGATGGAGCGGCGGACGCGGAAGAAACTCTGGATCGACACAGGTTGATGCAGTGGCCTGGTTGATGACGATGCGAAGACGGCGCCGGAGCAGGGAGTGCTGGAGCAGAGACGACGAGAGGAAGACGATGAAGGGTGAGCAGGAGAAGGAAAGTTTCCACCCACAGCAGGTCTTATTTAAAGAGAAGACAAGGCGGGCGCGAAAATCTAGGCAACGGAAACCATTTGACCGAGGCGGACGCCTCGATTTTCAGGCCGACCATTTAATAAAAGATTCGGTGGCATGTCAGTAGATCTCTCTCGTAGGGACTATGTGACATCACACCGGGTCATCACCGGGCGACTCGCCAAAGAGCAGAAGAAAGGGATGAAATGATCAAGCTCAATTCAACCTGGGGCCTAATGTTGGGGATATAACCCCGCAATATGACACGCCATTAAGGTTCCGGGTCACATTTATGGCTCGTGAGCCGGCCCAAGGATGAGCCGTAAAGTCTATGGCCCAAGAAGATAAGCGGCTCAAGGTGTGGGCCACAAGGTGGCCCGGACGGAGAAGACCTGGGCGTGTAAGCCGCTCGGGGACAGCTTGGACAAGAAGATAGAGGAAGACTCGGATAGACAATGAGACTCGGTTAGATAATTGTAATGACCCATGGTCCTGACCTCCTATATAAAGGCAGACCCGAGGCGACTTAGAGATCAGGTTATCGAGAACTAGGTCAAGCTTTAGCTCCCTTGTAATCGATACAACAAGCAATACAAGAACAAGCAGGACGTAGGCTATTACCTCGACTTGAGGGGCCGAACCTGGGTAGACTCGTGTCCTTTGTCCCAATCAACCCCTTTGAGTCCATCACGTTAGCGATAGCCTCGAATCCAAGTCCATTCACCGGACATATGCCGTGATAAATCCATGACAAGAAGTATAAGCTTCATCTTAGAGCAACAAGGCAAGGAAAGTAATTCATCACAAGATGTACCAACATTATGAGTAGATGAACTACGAGGACTAGCACATGGTAATAAATAATTTCTACTAGATGTAGTGCTAATGTCCACATGAGGCTCACTAGATGTTACCTTAATGGTACTAGCCTCATGAGCTATCTTTAGCGCATTATGCGATACTAGAAGATCGCCATGAGAGCTAGAAAGCTTTTCATGACTTTCTTCCAATTTCCCATAATTGCTAGATAGCAACTGAAGTTGAGCCCTTAACTCAACATTCTCCTTTAATATGGATACTTCACAAGAAATAGAGTTAGTAGCACAAGCATCATCATTAACAACAAGAGGAGAAGGCAACTTGGAAAGCTCTTTAGCATATGAAACTTTAAGTTGAGCATGAGACTCGGTGAGTTCAATGAGCAAACTCTTAATGACCCTTGAGCCATTTTCGAGGTGCTCAAAGTCCTCAAGGAGTTTAGCATGTGCAACTTCAAGCTTATCATTTTTAGTTCTAAAATAATTAGCCACCTTGAGAGCTCTTTCATGGGATTCCTTTAATCCAGATAATTCTAGAGCAAAGGTCTCCTCAAGAGATTCCTTGGTGGTTTGTTCATTTTCAAGAGCTTGAGATAGCTCCGCGATCTCATTGGCGTAATCACGTTCATGACCTTCCATTTTGTCAATGGTGGTCTCATGCTCCTCGAGATGAGCTTCCAACTCCTCAATATATTTCTTGCCCTCAATGGCAATAAACATGATTTCCATGAAGTTGGAACGAGCAATTTTATTCTTATGAAGAGCTTTAAAAACCATTTCTCCCTCAATTTTTAAGGAAGCAATATTATAACTCTCTTCATCATTATCATCAACATCATCATCGTGAGATATATTGGGTTTCAAAGTAGGAGATACCTTTGAAGCCTTAGCCATAAGGCAAAAGTGAGAAACAATAGATGATGATGTAGGATCCCTTGAAGCACCATTCAAGACCACATCTTGTTCCATGGAGTGTTGGGTTTCCTCTACATTGTTAGCACAACAACTCGAGGAAATAGATGCAATTTTATCATGGCAACAAGATATAGCAAGCATATCATCATGAGATTTAGTCAAGCAACTTGTACATGATATGCAAGGACTATCAACACAAGCGTGTGAAACATTTAAAGTATTCGAGGTGTTAAAGTCTAGAGATGAAGCATTGTAATAATATAGTGAAGAATTATTATCAACAATAAGCCCACTATCATCATTACAATGATCATCACTACTCACCATATAATTACCTTGTGGCAATCCACATGTAGGTGAAGTAGACGATGTTGAGAAGACAACACAACCGGAGGTGGAGGGAGAACAATCATCCCTACAAATATTGGACTCACCAAATTTATCTTGAAGCTTTGTCCACAACTCATGAGCATTCCGGAACGGCATGAGTTCAAATATAACTACATTGATCAAAGCATCAAAAAGCACATTATAAGCTTGAGCATTGAGATAAGAGTTTTTGTCATCCTCCAAAGATAGGTGTTGAGAATCCTCTGGAGGAGAAAAAACCATATCTACAATTCGCTCTAAAGACGAGTCCATGACCCTAAAGAGATTAAGCATGCGAATTACCCAAACATCAAAATTTGTGCCATTGAAACTAAGAGTGTTAGAGAATCCTAATCCCCTAGTCGACATCCTTACTCTCTAGCTTGTTAAACCTAATAATGAGAGACCTAGCTCTGATACCAATTGAAAGAACGTGTATGTCGCCTAGAGGGGGGGTGAATAGGCACTTCAAAATAATTACGGTTTAGGCTTGAACAAATGCAGAATAAAACTATCGTTTAATTAGTCAAGCACAAAACCTAAAACAACTAGGCTCACCTATGTGTGCCAACAACTTATGCTAAGCAAGATATACAACTAAGTGATAGATGGATATATAACAAGAAAAAATATGTCTATCACAAAGTAAAGTGCATAAGTAAAGGGGCTCGGGTAAGAGATAACCAAGGCATGCGGAGACGACGATGTATCCCGAAGTTCACACCCTTGCAGATGCTAATCTCTGTTCAGAGCGGTGTGGAGTCACAATGCTCCCCAAGATGCCACTAAGGCCACCGTAATCTCCTCACGCCCTTGCACAATGCAAGATGTTGTGATTCCACTAAGAAACCCTTGAGGGCGGTCACCGAACCCATACAAAATAGGTTGGGAATCTCCACAACTTAATTAGAGGCTCCCAACAACGCCATGAAGCTTCACCACAACGGAGTGTGGCTCCGAGGTGACCTCAAATGCTCGGGGCAATCTCCACAACCTAATTGGAGACTCCGACGCTTGCCCGGAGCTTCGCACCACAATGATTGAGCTCCAAGATAACACAAGCCGTCTAGGGTGCCAAGGCACCCAAGAGGAACAAGCTCTAGGGTGCACAAACACCCAGAGGAATAAGCTTCTCAAACTTCACTTCCATGTATCACCATGGAGAACTCAAACCTATGCACCAAATGCAATGGCAAGGGCACACGGAGTGCCCAAGTCCTTCTCTCCCAAATCCCATCACAACAACTAATGCTATGGAGGAAAGTGAGAGGAAGAACAAAGAAGAACACTAAGAACTCCAAGATCTAGATCCAAGGGGTTCCCCTCACATAGAGGAGAAAGTGATTGGTGGAAATGTGGATATAGATCTCCTATCTCTTTTCCCTCAAAAAGGAGCAAGAATCATTGGAGGGATTGAGATATAGCAAGCTCAAAGAGGGTCAACAATGGGGGCAAACACGACCTCAAAGGATAAGGTCCATTGGGGAAGAATACCCCCTTTTATAGGTGGGGAAAAAATCCAACCGTTATCCTCACAGCCCGCACAGAGCGGTACTACCGCTCCAAGGAGCGGTACTACTGCTAGGGCAGTAGTATCCATATGAAAAACAACAGCAAGGAGGCAAAAGGCCAGTAGAACCGCCGGAGCGGTACTACCGCTCGTCCTCACGGTACTAGCGCTCGGGATAGCGGTACTACCACAAAGGGTAGCGGTACTACTGCTTGCGAGCGGTACTAAAACAATACATCCATGCCTACCACCGGTGGACAAAACACAAGATTTTTGTACGGAGCGGTAGTACCTCTCTTGGAGCCGCGGTAGTACCACTCTGGAGCGGTAGTAAAAAATTACATCCGCTCTAGCCGTGGTAGTACCGCTGTAGCCTTTTAAGAACACCAAAATTGCCACAACTTTTGCAAACGGACTCCGAATTCAACGAAAAAAGTTTATTGGAAAGCTAAAGACACGGGCTAACATAATCTTGAATGAAATATCAATAAGAAGCAAATGAGAAAAGGCCCATAAGAAAATGCTGAGAACCCTTCCTTGAATAGGATCGGTAAAACCTCCAACACCAAAAATGCAATAAACGAAGCATATGAAATCTGTTTTCGATGTACTAGAGCTTGTCACGAAGATAACCACAAGCTCAAGAACCCACATAGAGAAAAGCCAACCACTTGAGCTAGATGATGATGATCTTGACTTCCTCAAGATGGACCGCCTTTCTTGATTGCGTTGGCTTGATGAAGACTAGATGATTGCTCCCCCATAATCCACTATGGGTGAGCCACTCTTTGTCACATCTTCACAAGTCCATTGTCACCACAATTAAGGGCGAGCTTCAAGCATGATCTCTCCGTGATGCTTCACTTGAGCTTGCACATCGCAACCTTGATGATGATCTCCACTTGATGTCATCTTCCATGGGATGTATGGGATCTGCCTCTTGATGCAATCCCATGGAAATATACCTAACCCCACAAAGAACTCTCACGTAGACCATGGGTTAGTACACAAAGCGTAATGGACAATGCTTACCACACCATGGGATCACTTGATCCCTCTCGGTACATCTTGTATGCTTTGTGTGTTGATCAACTTGATTCACTTTTTGACTTACTCTTGATCAACCTTGTATCTTAGCTTCTCTCTTTGTAAAGATGATGTCTTGAAGGTAAACATGAATGCTTACACAATCTTGTTCTTCAAGACATGCTTGCAATTAGCTCAACTCCCACATGAGCAATCTTTGGATAAACCTTGAATACCACCTTGGTCACCATATAAACTCCTTGAAACCAACAGATGGACTCCAAGAAGTACCTACAGACAAATCCTTCGAATATAAATCAAGGCAACCATTAGTCCATAGGGATTGTCGTCAATTACCCAAAACCACACATGGACAAATGTGCTCTTACACTAGTCTAACTGGCTGCGCGTCCACACAACCCTTTCAACTAGGGACCATTTAGGACAGTCATCATACAATGCATAGTCTCACAAACAAGTCACATACTTGTTAATACACATCAATGATAATGTCCAAGGACTATCTTTATTCATAAACACATAGGAAATATCATCATACATGATTGCCTCTAGGGCATATCTCCAACAGTCTCCCACTTGCACTAGAGTCAATCAAATAGACATCAAATGCCCATAGCTCTAATGTGCCCCTCATGCTTGGGTTGTGGAAGCGGCTTAGTCAACGGATTTGCAACATTTGCATCTGTATGAATCTTGCACAAATCAGTATCACCTTTCTCTACGAGCTTTCATATCAAGTGATATTTTCGGTCTATCTGTCTGGTCTTGTGGTGTTATCTCAGCTCCTTGGCCTGTGCGATGGCACCTAAATTATCGCACTAAAGGTCCAACGGTTTTGACCAGCCCGAGGACACACCAACATCTTCCAGGAACTTCCGAATCCAAACACCTTCCTTTGCGGCTTCACAAGCCGCATGTATTCGGCCTTTGTTGTGGAGTCGGCCATCGTTTCTTTCTTGGAACTCGTCCAACTCATTGATCCTCCATTCATG
This sequence comes from Hordeum marinum, assembly GCA_022496015.1. Classification (NCBI taxonomy): domain Eukaryota; kingdom Viridiplantae; phylum Streptophyta; class Magnoliopsida; order Poales; family Poaceae; genus Hordeum; species Hordeum marinum. Next base: position 371,634,148 of record CM039673.1, read on the forward strand.
ACATACAGGAATCCAGTTTGCGATCGACAATCATCCCTGTCGGTTTGGAAACTAGCATCGGTGTAACCCTTTACGCAGAGATCCTCCTCACCTCCATAAACTAAGAACATCTCTTTAGTCCTTTTCAAGTACTTCAAGATAGTTTTCACCGCTGCCCAGTGACTCTCACCTGGGTCGGCCTGGTATCTACTTGTTAAGCTTATTGCATAGGCAACATCAGGCCGTGTAGATAGAATGGCATACATGATGGATCCATTTGCCGAGGCATATGGAGTCCTACTCATCCTGTTTCGCTCATCAAAAGTCGTAGGACTCTGAGTCTTGCTTAGCCTTATACCATGTGAGACGGGCAAGAACCCTTTCTTGGCCTCACTCATGTTGAACCTCTTCAACACTTTGTCTATGCGTGTGCTCTGGCTCAAGCCGAGCAGCCTCCTCATTCTATCTCTATAGATCTTGGTGCCTAAAATGTACACTACCTCTCCAAGGTCTTTCATCGAAAACTTGTCATTCAATGATTCCTTGACTGAATTCAGCATCGAAACATCATTTCCGATCAGCAGTATGTCGTCCACATACAAGATAAAAAAATACTACCGACCTCCCACTAGACTTCTTGTATAAACAATAGTCCTCTTCGTTCTTGATGAAACCAAGGTCAATGATGACTTCATCAAAACGAATGTTACAACTCCGAGCTTCTTGCTTCAATCCATAAATGGATCTCTTGAGCTTGCATATTTTACAAGCGTTAGTTGGATCGACAAAACCTTCGGGTTGTATCATGTATACATCCTCTTTTAAATTTCCATGAAGGAAAGCCGTTTTGACATCCATCTGCCATATCACATAATCGAAATATGCAGCTATAGCTAGTATGATCCTCACCGACTTTAGCATCGCTATCGGCGAGTAGGTCTGTCGCAGTCAATTCCTTGAACTTGTCCATAACCTTTAGCGACAGGCCGAGCTTTGTGGATCTGAACATTTCCATCCACATCGGTTTTCTTCTTAAAGACCCATTTGCAACCAATGGCAACTACGCCAGGTGGCGGATCAACCAAGTCCCAGACTTGATTGTCATCCATGGACTTTAACTCGGATCTCATGGCCTCTAGACATGCCTTGGAATCTGGGCTCACCATCGCTTCCGCATATGTGGATGACTCGTCGCTTTCTAGCAACAAAATGTCGCGCACTCTGTGCAATCTTTCTGACCACCGTGGCTCTGGTGCCGACTCTACTATGGGTTCTCTCGTCGACTCCGGCGTGATCTCATCACCAACCAAGTTGTCCCCAAGTGGCTCTCGAATTTCTTCGAGTCTCACCATTCTCCCACTGGCCTCCCAACTGAGAAACTCTTTCTCTAAGAAAACTCCGTTCCGAGCAACAAACACTTTGTTCTCTTCTCGATTATAGAAGTTATATCCCAAGGTTTCCCTCGGATATCCCACGAATATGCATTTATCCGACTTGGGTGTAAGCTTGTACGACATGAGTCACTTGACATATGCTTCATAACCCAAAATCTTTAGAAAATACAAACTAGGACTCTTCCCAGTCCACATCTCATGTGGTGTCTTGTCTACGGATTTTAATGGTACCCTATTAAGTGTGAAAGCTACAGTTTCTAGAGCATATCCCAAGAATGACAAGGGTAAATCTGATTTCCTCATCATCGACCGAACCATGTCCAACAAGGTTCGATTTCTCCGTCTTGACACACCGTTTCTCTGCGACGTACCCGGAGGTGTGAGCTGAGGTACTATACCTCGGCTTTTTAGATGATTATCAAACTCCTGGCTCATGTACTCACCTCCACGATCTGATCGTAGAAGTTTTATCGTCTTGCCGAGCTGATTTTCAACCTCGTTCTGAAACTCTTTGAACTTTTCAAAAGTTTCCGACTTGTGCCTCATCAAAAGATATATCCATATCTACTCAAGTCGTCGGTAAAAGTCACGAAGTACTGATAGCCACCTCTGGCCTTTGTGCTCCTTGGACCACACACATCACTGTGTATAAGCTCCAATAGCTCGGACGCCCTCTCGCAACTCTTTGCAAAAGGCGACTTAGTTAGGAGTCCATCATCATGCAGCTTCTTGATAATCCCCAAGGAATCATCGTAGCAATTTCCATAGGTGGAAGTTGTTGGAAATATGCCCTAGAGGCCATAATAAATTGGTTATTATCATATTTCCTTGTTCATGATAATCGTTTATTATCCATGCTATAATTGTGTTGATCGGAAACTCAGATACATGTGTGGATACATAGACAACACCATGTCCCTAGTATGCCTCTAATAAACTAGCTCGTTGATCAAAGATGGCTATGGTTTCCTAGTCATGGACATGAGATGTCATTTGATAACGGGATCACGTCATTAGGAGAATGATGTGATGCATAATACCTAAAATACAAACCTAGCATATGATCATGTCAGTTTATTGCTACTGTTTCTGCATGTCAAGTATTTGTTCCTATGACCATGAGATCATGCAACTCACTGACACTGGAGAAGTACCTTGTGTGTATCAAATGTTGCAACGTAAATGGGTGACTATAAAGGTGCTCTACAGGTATCTCCGAGGGTGTCTGTTGGGTTGGCATGGATCAAGACTGGGATTTGTTACTCCGTGTGACGGAGAGGTATCTTAGGGCCCACTCGGCAATACAACATCACAATAAGCCTTGCAAGCAATGTGACTAAGTGTTAGTCACGGGATCTTGTATTACGGAACGAGTAAAGAGACTTGCCGGTAACAAGGATGAACTAGGTGTGGAGATACCGACGATCGAATCTCAGGCAAGTAACATACCGAAGAACAAAGGGAACATCATACGGGATTAACTGAATCCTTGACATAGAGGTTCGACCGATAAAGATCTTCATAGAATATGTAGGAACCAATATGGGCATCCAGGTCCTGCTATTGGTTATTGACCATAGAGGTGTCTCGGTCATGTCTGCATAGTTCTCGAACCCGCAGGGTCTGCACACTTAAGGTTCGATGACGTTTTGGTAGTATAGAGTTATGTATGGTGGTTACCGAAGGTTGTTTGGAGTCCCAGATGAGATCCCGGACGTCACGAGGAGCTCCGGAATGGTCTGGAGGTAAAGATTGATATATAGGAAGTCCTGTTTTGGTCGCCAGAAAAGTTTCGGGCTCATCGGTAGTGTACCGGGAGTGCCGGTAGTGTACCGAGGGACCATCAGGAGAGGTATTTCGACCCAAGAGGCTACATGGGCTGTGGGAGGAGGTAAACCAGCCCCTGGTGGGCTGGCCGAAGCCTCCTCTAAGGGCCCATGTGGCTGGAGTGGTTTGAGAAGGAAAAAATCCAAAGGTGGAGAGGTGCAAAGAGTTTCCAAGTGGAAAGGAGGAATCCTACTCCTCCACCTCCAATTTCGACCAAACCTTGAGGGTTTGAGGCTGCCTCCTCCCCTCCCTCCCTCCTATATATACTAGAGGATTTATAGGAAAAAGCTACCCCTAATAGCCACGTGCTACCCCTCCTCTAGATCGCAGTTTCTCCTCTAGATCGGTTTTCAGCGGTGCTTAGGCGAAGCCCTACTGGAATAGCTCCACCACCATCGCCGCAACACCGTTGCGCTGCCGGAGAACTCATCTACCTCTCCGCTCCCTATTTCTGGATCAAGAAGGCGGAGATCATCATCAAGCTGTACGTGTGCTGAATGCGGAGGTGTCGTCCGTTCGGCGCTAGATTGGAAGGACCGTGATCAAGATCGCGAGACGAATCGTGATGAGATCGCGGGACGGATCGTGATGAGTTCGCGGGATGGATCGTGATTGGATCGTGGGATGGATCGTGATGATATTGCGGGATGCTCGGCGATTTGGATCAGGAAGACGTTCGACTACACCAACCGCGTTTCTTAACGCTTCCCGCTTAGCGATCTACAAGGGTATGTAGATCCACTCTCCCTCTCGTAGATGCTCATCACCATGGATAGATCTTGCGTGTGCGTAGGAAATTTTTTGTTTCCCATGCAACGTTCCACAACAGTGGCATCATGAGCTAGGTCTATGTGTAGATGAGTTATCGAGTAGAACACAAAGAGTTTGTGGGCGTTGATGCTTAGATTGCTTCCTCCCTTGGTCGTGTTTTGGTTCAGCGGTATTGTGGCATGAAGCGGCCTGGACCAACCTTACTCGTATGCTTATGAGAGACCGATTCCATCAACTGACATGTAACCTCGTTGCATAAAGATGGCTGGCGGGTGCCTATTTCTCCTACTTTAGTTGGATCGGATTCAACAAAGGCGGTCCTTGAGAAGGTTGAAAAGCAACTTATGTATCACCGTTGTGGTTTATGCGTAGGTGAGAATTGTTCTTGCTAGATACCTGTAGCGGCCACGTAAAACTTGCAACAACAATTAGAGGACGTCTAACTTGTTTTTGCAGGGTATGTTGTGATATGATATGGACAATTACATGATGAAATATATGTGATGTATGAGATGATCATGTGTTGTATAGAATATCACGACTTGCATGTCGATGAGTACGGCAACCGGCAGGAGCCATAGGGTTGTCTTTAATTACTGTATGACATGCGTGTCAATCATTAAGCGCTATGTAATGCTTTACTTTATCGCTAAACGATAGCAATAGTAGTAGAAGCATGGTGGGCGCGACAACCCCGATGGCGACACGTTGATGGACATCAATATGATGGAGATCATGGTGTCATGCCGGTGACAATGGAGATCATGCCGGTGCTTTCAAGATGGAGATCAAAAGCACAAGTTCATGGCCATATCATGTCACTTATGATTTGCATGTGATGTTAATCCTTTTATGCACCTTATTTTTCTTAGGACGACGGTAGCATTATAAGGTGATCCATCACTTAATTTCAAGATAAATTTTGTTCTCCCCGAGTGTGCACTGTTGCGAAAGTTCATTGTGTCGAGACACCACGTGATGATTGCGTGTGATAGACTCTATGTTCGCATACAACGGGTGCAAGCCAGTGTTGCGCATGTAGAACACTCGGGTTAAACTTGACAAGCCTAGCATGTACAGACATGGCCTTGGAACACAAGAGACCGAAAGGTCGAACATGAGTCATATAGTAGATATGATCAACATGATGATGTTCACCATTGAACCCACCTCAACTCACGTGATGATCGGACTTGAGTTGGTGAATTTGGGTCATGTATCACTCGAATGACTGGAGGGATGTCAATTTAAGTCGGAGTTCTTAAGTAATATGATTAATTGAACTCATTATCATGAACATAGTGAGTAATGTCTTTGCAAATTATGTTGTAGATTACTTGCTCGCGCTGTAGCTCCCTTGAATTTCTATATGTTCCTAGAGAAATAGAGTTGAAAGATGATGGTAGCAATATTGTGGACTGGGTCCGTGATCTAAGGATTGTCCTCATTGCTACACAGAAGGCTTATGTCCTTAATGCACCGCTCGGTGCACCACCCCCTCTAGCGTCGTCTGCAGATGTTGTGAACATCTGACAGGCACGTTCCGATGACTACTTGATAGTTTAGTGCGTCATGCATTATGGCTTAGAATTGAGGCTCCAAAATGTTTTGAACGTCACAGAACATATGAGATATTCTAAGAGTTGAAATTGGGATCTCAGGCTCGTTCCCATGTTGTGAGATATGAGATCTCCAACAAGATTCTTTGCCTGCAAGATGAACGAGAATAGCACAATCGTTAAGCATGTGCTCAGATTGTGTGGGTGCTACAATCGCTTGAATCGAGTGGGAGTGGATCTTCCAGATAAGATAGTGATTAATATAGTTCTCCAAGTCACTGTCACTAAGTTATGAGAACTTGGTGATGAACTATAAAATGCCAGGGATAGAAATAATGATGCATGAGCTATTCGCGATGTTTGACACCGCGAAGGTAGAAATCAATAAGGAGCATCGACTGTTGATGGTTAGTAAAACCACTAGTTTCGAGAAGGGCAAGGGCAAGGAGGGAAACTTCATGGATGGCAAGTCAGTTGCTGCTCCAGTGAAGCAACCCAAAGTCGAACTCAAACCCGAGACTAAGTGCTTCTATTATGAGGTGAGCGGTCACTGAAGCGAAACAACCCTAGATACTTGGTAGATAAGAAGGCTAGCAACATTGACACAAGTGTATTTGATATACGTGTTATTGATGTGTACCTTGCTAGTACTCCTAATAGCACCTGGGTATTGGATACCAGTTCGGTTGCTAAATGTTAGTAACTCGAAGTAAAAGCTACGAAATAAATGCAGACTAGCTAAGGGTGAGGTGACGATGTGTGTTGGAAATGTTTCCAAGGTTGATGTGATCGACATCGCACGCTCTCTCTACCTTCGGGATTAGTCACGAACCTAAATAAATGTTATTTGGTGTTTTGCGTTGAGCATGAACGTGATTAGATCGTGTTTATTGCAGCACGGTTATTCATTTAAGTTAGAGAATAATTGTTATTCTATTTACATGACTAATACCTTCAATGGTCATGCACATAGTGAGAATGGTTTGTTGAATCTTGATCATAGTAATACACATGTTCATAACATTGATGCCAAAAGATACAAAGTTAATAATGATAGTACCACATACTTGTGGCACTGCCGCTAAATGTCATATTGGTATAAAGCGCATGAAGAAAATCCATGTTGATGGATCTTTGGACTCATTCGATTTCAAATCGGTTGAGACATGCAAACCATTCCTCTTGGGAAAGATGACTAAGGACCACGTTTTTCGGATTGATGGAGCAGGCAAGTGATTTGTTGGAAATGATACATGTTGATTTATGCAATCCAATGAGTCTTGTAGCATGCGGTGGATATCATTATTTTCTTACCTTCACTAATGATTTGAGTAGATATAGTGTATATTTACTTAATGAAACACAAGTCTAAATCATTTGAAAAGTTCAAGAAAATTCAGAGTGAAGTTTAAGATCATCATGACAAGAAGATAAAAATGTCTGTGATATGATCGTGGAGGTGAATATCTGAGTTACGAGTTTGGCATACAACTTTAGACAATGTGAAAGTCGTTTCACAACTCACCCCACCTGGAACACCATAGTGTGATGGTGTGTCCGAACATCATAGTCGTGCTCTATTGGATATGGTGCGGGCTATGGTGTCTCTTATCGTTTTGCTACTATAGTTTTGGGGTTATGCATTAGAGACAACTACATTCACTTTAAATAGGGCACCATCTAAATCCGTTGAGATGACACTGTGTGTATTATGGTTTGATAGAAACCCAAGCTATCATTTCTTAATGTTTGGGGCTGCAACGCTTGTGTGGAAAAATGTTTTCACCTAATGAGCTCGAACCCAAAGCGGACAAATGCATCTTCATAGATTACCCTAAGAACAGTTGGGTGAACCTTCTATATCAGATCCAAGCATAAAGTGTTTGTTGCTAAAATGGGTCCTTTCCCGAGAAAAAGTTTCTCTTGAAAGAATTGAGTGGGAGGAAGATAGAACTTGATGAGGTTGTTGAACCTTTGTTTCAACCAGAGAGTAGCGCAACGCAGAAAGATGTTTCTGTGGAACCTACGTCAATTGAAGAGGAAGTAAATGATGATGATCATGAAGCTTCGGATCAAGTTACTATCGAACCTCGTAGGTCGACAAGGATGCGTACTGCTCCTGAGTGGTACAACAACCCTATCTTGGAGGTCATGTTGTTGGACAACGATGAACCTACGAGATATGGAGAAGCGATGATGGACCGGATTCTGACAAATAGTTAGAGGCCATGAAATCTGAGAAAGGATCCATGTATGAAAACCAAGTATAGACTTTGGTAGACTTGCTTGTTGGACGGCAGGTCGTCGAGTACAAATGGACCTTTGAGATGAAGACAGATGCTGATGGTAAATGCACCATTTATAAAGCTCGACTTGTCACAAAGAAGTTTCCGACAAGTTCAAAGAGTTGACTGCGATGAGACTTTCTCACTCGTAGTGATGCTAAAGTCTATTGGAATTATGTTAGCAGTTGCTGCATTTTTCAATTATGAAATCTGGCAGATGGATGACAAAACATCGCTTCCTTAACAGTTTACTTGAGGAAAAGTTGTATGTGATACAACTAGAAGGTTTTGTCAGTCCTAAGAATGCTAAAAGGTGAGCAAGCTTCAATGATCCTTCTATGGACTGAAGCAACAATCTCGGAGTTGGAATATACACTTTGATGAGGTGATCAAAGTTTTTGAGTCTACACAAAGGTTATGTGAAACTTGTATTTAGTATAAAGTGAGTGGGAGCACTATAGATTTTCTGATAAGCATATGTAGTTGACATATTGTTGATCGGAAATGATGTAGAATTTCTAGAAAGCATAAAGGGTTGTTTGAAAGGAGTTTTTCAAAGGAAAACCTGGATAAAGCTACCTAATTGTTGAACATCAAGATCTATAGAGATAGATCAAGATGCTTGATGAGACTTTGAATGAGTACATACCTTGACAAGATTTTGAAAGAGTTCAAAATGGATTAATCAGAGAGAAGTGTGCTCGCCTGATTTGTAAGGTGTGAAGTTGAGTGAGACTCAAAGCTTGACCACGGCAGAAGAAAGAGAAAGGACGAATGTCGTCCCCTATGCCTTAGCCATAGGCTCTATATTATGCCATGCTGTGTACCGCACCTGGTGTGTGCCTTGCCATGAGTCTGTCAAGGGGTACAAAAGTGATCCAGGAGTGGATCACTGGATAGCGGTCAAAATTATCCTTAGTAACCAAAGCACTAAGGTGATGTTTCTCGATTATGGAGGTGATAAAGAGTTCGTCGTAAAGAGTTACGTCGATGCAAGCTTTGACACCAATCCGGATGACTCTTAGTAGCAATCCGGATACGTATAATAGAGCAGCCATTTGGAATAGCTCCAAGTGGAGTGTGGTAGCAGTGTTTATAGTTTGACATAGAGATTTGCAAAGTACACACAAATGTAAATGTCGCAGACTCGTTGACTATAAGACCTCTCTCACATGCAAAGCATGATCGAGCCCCAGAACTCATTGGGTGTTAGATTCATAACAATGCGAATCACATGGTGATGTGAACTAGATTATTGACTCTAGTGCAAGTGGGAGGCTGTTGGAAATATGGCCTAGAGGCAATAATAAATTGGTTATTATCATATTTCCTTGTTCATGATAATCGTTTATTATCCATGCTATAATTGTGTTGATCGGAAACTCAGATACATGTGTGGATACATAGACAACACCATGTCCCTAGTATGCCTCTAATAGACTAGCGCATTGATCAAAGATGGCTATGGTTTCCTTGTCATGGACATGAGATGTCATTTGATAACGGGATCACGTCATTAGGAGAATGATGTGATGGACAAGACCCAAACTACAAACCTAGCATATGATCGTGTCAGTTTATTGCTACTGTTTTTATATGTCAAGTATTTGTTCCTATGACCATGATATCATGCAACTTACTGACACCGGAGGAGTACCTTGTGTGTATCAAATGTTGCAACGTAACTGGGTGACTATAAAGGTGCTCTACAGGTATCTCCGAGGGTGTCTGTCGGGTTGGCATGGATCAAGACTGGGATTTGTTACTCCGTGTGACGGAGAGGTATCTCAGGGCCCACTCGGTAATACAAAATCACAATAAGTCTTGCAAGCAATGCGACTAAGTGTTAGTCACGGGATCTTGTATTACAGAACGAGTAAAGATACTTGTCGGTAACGAGGTTGAACTAGGTATGGAGATACCGACGATCGAATCTCGGGCAAGTAACATACCAAAGAACAAAGGGAACATCATACGAGATTAACTGAATCCTTGACATAGAGGTTTGACCGATAAAGATCTTCAGGAACCGATATGGGCATCCAGGTCGCGCTATTGGTTATTGACCGTAGAGGTGTCTCGGTCATGTCTGCATAGTTCTCGAACCCGCAGGGTCTGCACACTTAAGGTTTGGTGACGTTTCGGTAGTATAGAGTTATGTATGGTGGTTACCGAAGGTTGTTCGGAGTCCCGGATGAGATCCCAGACGTCACGAGGAGCTCCATAATGGTCTAGAGGTAAAGATTGATATATATAGGAAGTCCTATTTTGGTCCCCGGAAAAGATTCGGGCTCATCGGTAGTCTACCGGGAGTGCCGGTAGTGTACCGGGGGACCATCAGGATAGGTATTTCGACCCAAGAGTCTACATGGGCTCTGGGAGGAGGTAAACCAGCCCCTGGTGAGCTGGCCGAAGCCTCCTCTAAGGGCCCATGCGGCTGGTGTGGTATGAGAAGGAAAAAATCCAAAGTTGGAGAGGTGGAAAGAGTTTCCAAGTGGAAAGGAGGAATCCTACTCCTCCACCTCCAATTTTGACCAAACCTTGAGGGTTTGAGGCTGCCTTCTCCCCTCCCTCCCTCCTATATATACTAGAGGATTTAGAGGAAAAATCTACCCCTAATAGCCACGTGCTACCTCTCCTCTAGATCGCAGTTTCTCCTCTAGATCAGTTTTCAGCGGTGCTTACGCGAAGCCCTACTGGAATAGCTCCACCACCATCGCCGCAACGCCATTGCACTGCCGGAGAACTCATCTACCTCTCTGCTCCCTCTTGCTAGATCAAGAAGGCGGAGATCTTCATCGAGCTGTACGTGTGCTGAATGCGAAGGTTTCATCCGTTCGGCGCTAGATCGGAAGGACCGTGATCAAGATTGCGAGACGGATCGTGATGAGATCGTGGGACGGATCATGATGAGTTCGCGAGACGGATCGTGATTGGATCGTGGGATGGATCATGATGAGATCGCGGGATGCTCGGCGATTTGGATCGCGAAGACGTTCGACTACACCAACCGTGTTTCTTAACGCTTCCCGCTTAGCGATCTACAAGGGTATGTAGATCCACTCTCCCTCTCGTAGATGCTCATCACCATGGATAGATCTTGCATGTGCGTAGGAAATTTTTTGTTTCCCATGCAACGTTCCCCAACAGAAGTGATAATTATGGAGTGTCGAACCCACAAGGAGCTAAAGGTCAAATCAATATTCTCTCAAGTCCTATTGCCACCGATACGACTCTACGTACACCGAACGTTTGCTTCCAACTAGAAACGATAAATGAAACTACGTTGTGGGTATGAAGAGGATAGATTTGCATGATATCGGAGAACTAAAATATAAATATAGGTGTTGTTATCATAATATTACAATATATTACAAATAGCGAGTGTGGCATAATGCTGGGTTGGTGTGCGAAATTATCCTAGGCAATTGTTAACAAGATCGGAAATCATCATTGCAATTTTATATGAGGGAGAGGAATAAGCTAACATACTTTCTCTACTTGGATCATATGCACTTATGATTGGAACATTAGCAAGCATCCACAACTACTAAACATCATTAAGGTAAAACCCAACCATAGCATTAAAGCATCAAGTCCCCTTTATCCCATACGCAACAACTCCCTTGCTCGGGTTTATGCTTCTGTCACTCAAGCAACCCACTATAAGCGAATCATGAACATATTGCACCACCGTACAACGGGAATCCTTCACATGTGTGTGGCACGAAATGCACCATAGGACAGCACCAAAATAAACATACAACTCAAACCAATCTAGATCATCAGTCAACCCAAAGGGCAAAAGTAATCTATTCAAAACATCATAGGATGCCAACCCATCATTGGATCATAATATGTAGCATGAAGCACCATGGTCAAGTAGGTGATTACAGCAAGGTGCGAGAGAATGGACCGCTAAAAGGAGATGAGGATGGTGATGAAGAAGGTGATGCTGATGAAGACGATCACCGCGGCGATGGTTCCCCCGATGGCACTCCGGCACCACCGGGAGAGAGGGGGAGAGGTTCTCCCCCTTGTGCTTCCTCCTCCATGGCCTCCTCCCTTTGTGGGGAGAGGTTCTCCCTCTAGTCCTTGTCCTCCATGGTGTTGATGGCCCCTTTGGGACGATGAAGATGGCCTCCAGTGATGGTGACCCCCTCCGGCAGGGTGTCGGAGAGGGCCAAGATTGGTTTTTCGTGGCTCTGGAGGTGTGCGGCAGTGGAACCCTCGATGTAGGTTTCTTTTCGGAGGTTTTTGTATTTATAGGAGTTTTTGGAGTCGGTCTCGCATCCAGAAGGTTCCCGGGGAAGTCACAAGCTAGGGGGCCCTAGGGGGGCGCGCCCCTATGGCTTGTGGCCTCCTCCGCCTTCCTCTCCGGTGACTCTTTGCTCCAGTATTTTTTATATTTTCCAAAAATATTCTTCGTAAATTTTCAGCTCATTCCGAGAACTTTTATTTCTGCACAAAAACAACACCACGGTAGTTGTGCTGAAAATAGTGTCGGTCCGGGTTAGTTCTAATAAAATCATACCAAAATCATATAGAATTATTGTAAACATGGCATGAATACTTCATAAATTATAGATATGTTGGAGACGTATCAGCATCCCCAAGCTTAATTCCTGCTCGTCCTCGAGTAGGTCAAATGATAAAAGAAATAATTTATGAAGTGTGAATGCTAGGAAGTGCACAATTTTGATCAATGATAATTCCAATCACTTTTCTAGCATCAATATAAACCATAAACAGTAGCTCATCTCATAAAACTTCTCATGATCAAGTAACAAGCAATTCACATGTTAAAGTGTAGACCAGAAAGCTTCTTGAAAACTAACAAACCATATTCCTAGTCATCGAACAATTGCAATTCATCTTATTTTCAGGAAGGGTCTATGTAAGAGCTTTGGTTTAGAAAATTCCACATACTCAACTGTCATATAGTCTTCCATGATTATTGACACTCAAAGCATATTTTTAGAACAAATAGCATCCATCGAACATAGAGAAAGATAGGGGCTTAATGTTTCGCCTCCCAACTTATTTATCATATAGATAATTGTCAACAATAATAATTCATGATCAAATATATTTGTGTGGATATATATGTCTAGATCATTCCCCAACACATGACGCTTGCCAAGAGAAAAAGGCAGAATATAGGAAGTGGTGAAGATCACCATGACTCTTGCATAAACGTAAGTACTAGAAAGTAAAAGATAGGCCCTTCGCAGAGGGAAGCATTGATTTGTAAAGGTGCCAGAGCTAGAGCTTTTAAAACAGAGATGAAAAATAATTTTGAGCGGTATGCTTTAATTGTCAACATCAAAACCGAGAGCTCTCAGTATCTTCCATGCTAGATACATTATAGGCAGTTCTCAAACAAAATGGTAAAGTTTTTACTCCCCCTCCACCAATCAACCACACTCCACGGTGAGCCGAATCCACGAGTACTGTCCATACCAACAACATTCCTGGGGAGTTTTGTTTCATTGTATTTTGATTTGATTTTTGAGCATGGAACTGGGCATCCCGAATACCAGCCACTTTCTCGTGAATGATAGTGAATCAGCACATATCGTGAGAATAACCCACCTAGTATGGAAGATACTGACAAACCCTAGTCACTACATGAGCGATTCGGGCATACAAAACATAATATTATTTGAAGGTTTAGAGTTTGGCACATGCAAATTTACTTAGAACGGCAGGCAAATGCCGCATATAGGTAGGTATGGTGGACTCTCATGGTAAAAATGGTTTAAAGGATGTTTGGATGCAAAAGTAGTATTTCTACTTGGTGCAGAAGTTTTGGCTAGTATGAGGTGGAAGCAAGCACCACATGTTGGAGGATCCATAACAATATAACTTCTATACAAATATACCCAAACATAACTCATTACATTGTCTTCCTTGTCCAACTTCAACTAATTTGCCCAAGTTTGAAAATAATTAATGAGCTCACAATCATAGAAGATGTCCAAGATAATATATTTATATGTGGAATCTCTCTTCCTTCAATATTCTTTCATGAATTGTTCAATTGACCAATGCAGTGTTTGCTAACTTTCAATAAATTTTACCACCTATACTTATTGTGTGTGAAGTCATTACTCCCCATGGGATAAGCATATAAAACATGTATAATTTCAGATTTATGACATTCAATTCATTCAACAATTTACTCATAGGATATAAGTGAAGCACGAGAGTGAATGAAAAACTACTCCAAAAAGATATAAGTGAAGATCAATACCTAGTCAGTTAGTTAAATATACATGTGAGGACTCTCTATTATTCATAATTTCAGTCCAATGATTTTATTGAAACAACAAACAAAATAAAAATTTCACTCCAAGAATAGCATGCATCATGTGAACGAATAAAAATTTAGGCTCAACATAGGTACTTGAAAGTTCTTCAAATATTTTCTTGGGGTTCCTTGTGCATCCCCAAGCTTGAGATTTTGTATCTTGTTCAATCCTCTCATATCCCGGTTTCACCTATTCTCAAAAACTTCATCCACACAAAACTCAAAAGAACTCGCGAGATAGGTTAGTACACCTAAGAACAAATCAACACTTCATGTACTGCCAAGACAAGTTGCACAATAATTTTAAAACATTAGTTACTGTATACTATCATTTCCACAATTTATATTTACCAATATAGGCTATGGAAACTATAGGATAAGTAGATAACAAAACTACGACAACAATCTGTCCGAACAGAATAGTCTGTAGTAATTTATTAAACCAGTGTACCTCTGGAACTCTCAAAATTGTATTAATTTAGGAAATTCTAAAGAATTTATATGAAAACACTGTGTAAAAATTTCAGAAACTTTACACGTTTGAGTAAAATATTAAAATTCCAATAATATAGCAAAAGTTTCTGTTTTTACACAACACACATCAAAACATACAATGCAAGCATCCTAATGCAATTTTTGGAAATTTTTATTGAAAAACAAGATTATAAATAACACCTAACATATAAAAATAAAATAAAATGACAATCCAAGCAAAACACATGTTATGTAACGAATAAAAAATATAGCTCCAAGTAAGATATACCGATAATGTTGAGGACGAAAGAGGGGATGCCTTCCGGGGCATCCCCAAGCTTAGACGCTTGAGTGTTCCTTTAATATTAACTTGGGTGTGCCTTGGGAATCCCCAAGATTGTGTTATTGTCACACCTTATTCCCCTCATTTCGGTATCTCACCCAAAACTTGAAAACTTCAATCACACAAAACTTAACGGAACTTCGTGAGAAGGGTTAGTGTAATAAACATAAATCATTCACTTAGGTACTGTCAAGACAAGATTCATAATTGTTCCCCCATGATACCTACTGTATTATATCATTCCCATAATTTATATTACTCAATATGAGCTATAGGAACACTTGAAACAAGCAAACTATGCATGCAAAACAGAATTTGTCAAAAACAGAACAGTCTGTAAAGATCTGAATGATCACCAAACTTCCCTAACTCTAAGAATTCTTAAAAATTAGTACATGTCACAGAATTTTCTTAGAAATTTTGTGTAAATATTTCAGAATTTTTGACTCTCTAGTAAAATCATATAATTCAAATACTGGAAGGAAAACTTTCTATTTTTGCACAGAATCAGACAAGCAAGTATCCACACTATCCCAAAGGCTTTACTTGGAACTTTATTGAAATAAAAGGCACAAAACATGATTAATACAGTATATTAATCATGTGAACACATAAAAACATAAACTAAAAGTGTTGGGTTGTCTCCCAACAAGCGCTTTTCTTTAATGCCTTCTTAGCTAGGCATGATATTTCAATGATAGTCTTCCAAGCCAAATTTCGATGATCATTTTATTCATAATCTAAAAGATATAAGTGAAGTTCATAGAGAATTCCACAATTAATATAGATTAACCAATATACAAACTCAAAATATATAAGTTAAGCACACAAAGCATTCTATAAAGCCATACTCAAAAGGTTTAAGTGAAGCACAAAGAGCATTCCACAAATCCATACTCAAAATATTTAAGTGAAGCACAAAGAGCATTCTACAAATCCGCACTCAAAAGATTTAAGTGAAGAACAAAGATCATTATACAAATCCATCAAGTAATATCTCATACTAGAAGGGAGCATAAAGGAAAAGACAAACATTAAAGACACATATCATGTGAACAAAACAAAAATCGAGGTATACCGATAATTCTTGAAGAATAAAGATGGGATGCCTTCCGGGGCATCCCCAAGCTTAGGTGCTTGAGTCTCCTTGAAATATTTAATTGGGGTGCCTTGGGTATCCCCAATCTTGAACTCTTGTCTCTCCGTATTTTTCTTATATCGATACCTCCTCGATCTTCGAACACTTCATTCACACAAAACTTAACAAAACCCTCGTTAGATCCGTTAGTATAATAAAGCAAATTACTAATTTAAGTACTATTGTGAACTCATTCCAAATTCATATTAGCATTATATATACTGTATTCCAACTTCACCATGGTTCATACCCACCAATACAAGCCATAGATTCATCAAAATAAGAGAACAATGCATAGAAAACAGAATCTGTCAAAAACAGGACAATCTGTAGTAATCTGGAAACTTCGTATACTTATGTAACTCAAAAAATTCTGAAAATTTAGGAAAAATTAAAAAAAATATAAGTACTGTGTAAAAATTTCAGAAACTTTTGACGTTCTATTAAAAAATTAAATTCACGCACTACAACCAAAGTTTCTGTTTTTGCACAGCACACAGCAAACAAGCAATCTAATCATCCTAAAAAGTAAATTTTGGCACATTATTTTTATAATACAATGGATATATACAAGGTAATAATTAGTTTACAGAATCTTCCATGAAAAATTCTACAATGTTTCCATGAGCATGAACACAAGTGTTCAAGGTCGACCCTCACTTCTCCAATGCACAACCTTCCAATCACTTCTCTTTTAAAAAAAACTTCTTAGGCAAAAGGGGAAAGTAACTCTTTTTGTATTTTTCATTATTTATTTATTCTGTTTGTTTCACCCACAACTACAGAAAGTAAAAAGGAAAAAAATCTATTTAGTGAAGAAATCAAACAAGCATACACGAAAATATCAACCCCACGCTATTGCTCCCCGGCAACGACGCCAGAAAAGAGTTTGATTATCCCCAAGTGCAAGGAATGATCGTAGAAATTTCCAAAGGTGGAAGTGATAATTATGGAGTGTCGAACCCACAAGGAGCTAAAGGTAATATCAATATCCTCTCAAGTCCTATCTACCATCGATACGACTCTACGTACATCGAACGTTTGCTTCCAACTAGAAACGAGAAATAAAACTATGTTGTGGGTATGAAGAGGATAGATTTGCATGATATCGGAGAATTAAAATATAAATATAGGTGCTGTTATCATAATATTGCAATATATTACAAATAGCGAGTGTGGAATAATGATGAGTCGATGTGCGGAATTATCCTAGGCAATTGTTAACAAGATCGGAAATCATCATTGCAATTTTATATGAGGGAGAGGCATAAGCTAACATACTTTCTCTACTTGGATCATATGCACCTATCATTGGAACTCTAGCAAGCATCCACAACTACTAAAGATCATTAAGGTAAAACCCAACCATAGCATTAAAGCATCAAGTCCCTTTTATCCCATACGCAACAACCCCCTTACTCGGGTTTATGCTTCTGTCACTCAAGCAACCCACTATAAGTGAATCATGAACGTATTGCAACACCCTACATCAGGAATCCTTCACGTGTGCATGCACAGAAGGCACCATAGGACAGCACCAAAATAAACATACAACTCAAACCAATCTAGATCATCAATCAACCAAAGAGACAAAAGTAATCTACTCAAAACATCATAGGATGGCAACACATCATTGGATCATAATATGTAGCATAAAGCACCATGTTCAAGTAGGTAATTACAGCGGGGTGTGGGAGAGTGGACCACTAAAAGGAGATGAGGATGGTGATGAAGAAGGTGATGTTGATGAAGACGATCACCGTGGTGATGGTTCCCCCGATGGCACTCCGGCACCATCGGGAGAGAAGGGGAGAGGTTCTCCCCCCTTGTGGTTCCTCCTCCATGGCCTCCCCCCTCTGTGGGGAGAGGTTCTCCCTCTAGTCCTTGTCCTCCATGGTGTTGATGGCCCCTTTGGGACGATGAAGATGGCCTCCAGTGATGGTGACCCCCTCCGGAAGGGTGCCGAGAGGGCCAAGATTGGCTTTTCGTGGCTCTGGAGGTGTGCGGCGGTGGAACTCCCGATCTAGGTTTCTTTTCGGAGGTTTTTGTATTTATAGGAGTTTTTGGTGTCGGTCTTGCGTCCAGAAGGTTCTCGGGGAAGTCACAAGCCAGGGGGCGCGCCCTAGGGGGGCGCCCCTGTGGCTTGTGGCCTCCTCGGCCTTCCTCTCCGGTGACACTTCGCTCCAGTATTTTTATATTTTCCAAATTTATTCCTCGTAAATTTTCAGCTCATTCCGAGAACTTTTATTTCTGCACAAAAACAACACCACGGTAGTTGTGCTAAAAACAGTGTCAGTTTGGGTTAGTTCTAATAAAATCATAACAAAATCATATAGAATTATTGTAAACATGGCATGAATACTTCATAAATTATAGATACGTTGGAGACGTATCACTTCTTCATGCGTTTCATACTAATGTGTCCAAGCCGGCAATGCCAGAAGTATGTTGGATTTATCTCATTAGGCTTATGCCTCTTGACATTGACGTTATAGACTGGTTCCGTTTCTAGATTTAAAATAAATATCTCATCTACTATGGGTGCATAGCCATGGAACATTCCATTTAAATAAAATGAACAACCATTGTTATTACATTCCCGCACTTAGTCGGAACATTATTTATGCCTCATGCTTGATGAGTCAAGGTTATGAATTCAATATAAAGCTAGAAGGAAGGTTGAGCTGCATCGTGCCGACCTCCAACGCAACAACTCTTTCTTTGTTGTCGAGCCTAATGTCAATCTCCCCTTGTGCCACACGCCTAGTTCTTACCAGCCCCTGCATCGAGTTGCAAATATGAACAATTGTTCCGGTATCAAATACCCAAGAGCTACTAGGTATGCCAGCAAGGTAAATGTCTATAACATATGTAACAAGTGTACCTTTGCCCAAAGAAACATCTCCGACCTTCTTGTCGTGCTCAGCAAGCCACTTGCTACAGTTCCTCTTCTAGTGACCAGCTTCCTTGCAGTGAAAGCAAATGGTCTTTGAGTTCGGTCCGGACTTTGGCTTAGCGGTGGAGACAGCCTTCTCCGTGCCCTTTGCCTTACCATTTTTCTTGGATCAACTCTTCTTGAACTTAGCTGAGTTTTGCACCATCGACACTTGATGCGTGCCTTTCTTAATGTCTTGCTCTGCCACCTTGAGCATCCCATGCAATTCAGTGAGCTTCTTATCCATGTCATGCATATGATAGTTCAACACGAACGTCCCATAGCTAGGTGGAAGAGAACCCAAAATTGCATCCGTGGACAGCTCGTCCCCAAGTGGGAAGCCTAACCGATCCAAAGCTTGCATGTACCCGATCATCTTGATCACATGCGGGCTCAGTGGATCACCCTCCTTCAGCTTACAATCCGTCAAGGATTGCCAGATGTTGAACCTCTCGGTCCTAGCCTGCACCTGAAACATGCTCTTCAGACTCTCGATTCTCGATCATATCGAAAGCCTGAATGTTTTCAAAATGCTGTTGCAAATCAAGCTCCATACAAGCCCGCATGAGGCAGCTGATCTCATTTGATTCATCAACGAGTTTCTGGTGGGCATTCTTGGTTGTCGCATTAGCATTCTCAACAGGTTCCTCTGGAAGTGGATCCTCTAGAATATGTTCCTTTTGATCGTGCTTGAGAACAATTCTCTAATTTGTATACCAGGTAGTAAAGTTTGTTCCATTCAGTTTATCCTTTTCCAGAATTGATTTCAATGCAAAGTTGGGTTGAGCAGGTGGTGCCATTGATCTACAACAGAAAATATGCAATCACTAAGCAATTTGTTTATTTAGAGTAATTCAAGCCTTAAACAGAACTACTCTCACTGAAGTCGACATCCCTCCGCAAACTCTCAGTGATTCAGGACCCGTCTAGCGCGAGTGACTAGTGAGCTTTAGCATCACTGCTAGCCAACTTGCCTATTCGGTAAGCAACATCTTGCTAATCGTATCTCTATACAACTCTTGTCGGTTGGGTAGGTATCTCATACCCCGGCTCCCAACCTTCTTTGCCACAAGGCCCAAAACCGTTTTGATAGCCTTTTCAAGTTAACCTGATGCAGTGCATGTCCATGTCCGACACGAACCCTCCAGTTCAAGGACACCTAGTAGCACCTCAATTTTATGAGCCCACTACCAGACGTACTTGACGTGCGAAGGTGCAACATTTGGAATGACAATATGTTTGATATTAATGAGGGATCTTTCTACCATACTAACATGCATAGAAATAAGAAGCAATAACCCTCACATATAAACATAAATATGTGAAATAGTATGGCTCCTTCATGGGCATCCTTCCATGGCCGTCTCCTACTCTGATGACCAAGGAGGAACTCCATCTTGTTCGTCACGCCGGGACACGAAAGCTTCAAACTTGATCTCTGTCCTCCAACTACTACAACTAGTAATGAATTTACAGAGAATCACAAGTCAACACACAGGTCGTTATACAATATAATGACATCACTTTGGCTTCTGTCGGCTGACAATCATGACACGCAGGTCATGTTAAGTTACACACATGCATCACATACACATGAGCCATACTATTCACATCAAACCTGCAAAACAAACTTATGCATAGAATCGCATTCTACCGATTTGTGTGATCATGTACGAAATACAAGGAGCTACGCACATGGTGGTCCCGCTAGCCGGTTAGCGAGCGGGATTCAAAGGGGCAGCGCCCCTCACGGGTGCGGGCAGTGCCTGACGTTTTCAGAAATCACAGATCGCATCTGCACTCCGATCACGCCGAATTTTCTGATCAGACTATTCTCATCGACCATCGCGAACCCGACTCGGATTTACGTTTCATGGTTAACCCCAATGGCAGATACCGACCGGTAGGGTAGGTTGAGTCATGACCTTATCGATTCCGATTGACAGAAAACATAGCCTCAATCTATCCCGATGTGCAGTTGATCTCATCAACCGTGCACATAGCCGATCTTATGAACGACGGCGGATCTCATGCACCGCCTCCACATATCAAATATGCATCCAATCTGAATCCAAATCCTATAATAGAGGCTCTGCTACCACTATTGGGTTCTACCGTAGGTGCATCACATGAAAATCAAAAATTTCCTACGCGCAGAACAACCAAGAACATGCTACGGAGATGGATCACAGTTTGTTACCACTAGACGCGTAGTGCCGTGCAGCGAAAGTAGAGTTGGGGCAGCGCATTCGTGTGGTCCGTCTCCTCCTCGTCCGATCTCCCTCGAACCGCAGGTCATCGGATTCCACGTACAGGTTTGCCGGAGAGGCACAAATGCACCGCCTCTAAGGGTATCCGCACGTGCAGGAGGAACACCGTGCAGCGGACTGCTAGGTCCGGTCACACGGTCGGCGGCATCGAGTGGAGGTGGCTAGTTGCAACTCATGCAAAGCCCTAATGACGGTGCCAAAGCGATCAACCGGATGGGTGTGCCGCACCTCCACTGTATATAGGCATCTGGCGCGGGCTCAACTCTTGGGCCTCACACGGATCCTAAAGCCCACGTGTTCCTTCGCTTAAGTGTGCGACCCCTTAGGTTCATGTTCACTTGGTCGCGAGTCAGATCACATCCGACTCAACCAGTCGGTAGCGGCCTCTAGCAAAGCGTGCCGACTCCAAGTGTCTGATGAAGCTGGTTAGACGAACCTGTACTTCACACTTCTATTCCCTTTGCCTCATGATATATGTTGTCGTGCACAAGGCGACATGGTCATCCTTGTTGCAACACGACCTCTTTCTCGTTCCGATGAATCCGACCAACACTTCGGATTATCTTATAATCCTCATCACATGGCCATGCTTATCCAGGTCGGATCACCCGAGGGGCCCACAGTATATCTCTCCTGATCAGAGGGGCAAATCCCATCTTGCTCGACCATGTCTCGCAGCATGGGTCTGGACAAGCCCGAAACCTACCTTTATAACTACCTAGTCACGGAGTAGCATTTGGTCGGCCCAAAGCAAGTCTTTCACCATCTCGAGTACATGCGCCAGCTCAGGTCTTAGGACATAGAATATATGTTGTACTAGAGACTCACAGATAACCTATCGCTGCATCTCATAGTTGGGTCTATCCAACTCAAACCTTATGTCGACTCGGATCCAACTATGTCGAATCCGACCAAACCTTTCTGAGTCCATATTATCCGGCTAGCATCCCATCGGGGATATACCCCGCGGTATGACCCGACCGGAAGTATGACCCGGCCTGGCTACTCACAGGAGACCTGGTCAAGACATTGGCGTTTTATTGGTGACCTGGTAGGCGGGTAGCAGGACAACCAGGCCCAAGAGCCGGCGTGCAAGCCGGCGCCAGGCGGCTCACAAGAGAAGGCCCAAGGAGAGAAGGACTCCCTCCCGAAGGAAACAAGACCCGTAATAGGGTTCTAGAGAGACTAGTCCTAATCCTACTCCTAGTAGGACTCTATTTGTAAACCTACCCTCTCCACTTATATAAGGAGGGGTAGAGCACCCTTAGAAAGACAAGTTCACAAGTCCACAAGTTTAGACAGACGGATTAGAGGCTCTCGTGATTAGAGGTAGCAAAGTAGCACCCTTGTAACCGAGAGATCTTCTTCATCATCAATATCAGACAAGCAGGAGGTAGGCTTTTACCTCCATCGGAGGGGCCGAACCTAGGTAAAATCCATGTCTCTCGATTCCGATCAACCCCTTCAAGCCACCACATAGTTCCGTCTTTGCCCCGAACCTAAGTCCGTTCACCCGAACATCTGCCGTGACAAATCCACGACAGTTGGCACCCATCGTGGGGAAACACACGATAGTGTTGTGTTCTTGAAGGGATTTGTATTAAGGGATTAAGAGGCATATGGCTCGCTGGATCCACAAGAACCGGCTTGAAGATCTGCATCAACTCCAATTTCAAGATCGGTTTGGACAAACAACGCCAGGGAAAAGTCGCAACGAAGCAGTCAGAACGGCATATACAAAATTAGATCAAGATGAAAGTTAGGGTCGCAATCATCAAAATTCCGGCCACAACGATGTCTTTGGTGATGTATCGAATCCGTCAAAAGATCAATTTCCATCGTTGCTTCATCCCACGTCGCGAGTCTGACAGGAGTCAAAAAGGATATTTTAATTAGGCGGCATACGGAGTCAACGAAGAGCAAAAAAATTCTACCGCTGCTGATCCACGTACTCAATTCTCAAGGAAATAGATCGGAAAAACAGGATCAAGTCAAAAGATTGAATAAAAAAAGATAGAGAGAAGCAGGCTTTGACACGGAAGCGGATAAGACCACCGGCTCCACCTCACCATCGCCCAGATTGCCATCGCCGCCTGTGCTCCACTTTGTATCGCTCGTCGGGCCACTTTCCTCGTTGCACTGCTCCGTCTTGCCCCCGCAATCTGCTCCATGTCCATGCAAGCCGCGGGCCTCCTCATGCTGCACACCGCCTCTGCCATGGTTCGTGCCGCCGCACCCGCGCGAGCCGCCGGCCTCCCCCCTGCTGCGCTAGCTCTAACCCCGCGACTCTGCTACAGCCGCCGTGGGTCTTCACCACCACGGCTTTCGCCTCATCACACCTCCACCCACTGTTGTGGCTCGTTCTCGTGCACCTGCCCTTGGCCATCAATCCTCCACCATCGAGCCAGCTCGCCTCTGCCGCCGTGACCTCGAAGTGCCTTGCTGCATCAGCTTCGCCTCTACTCACCCGCACACGCGCTCTGCTGGCTACACCTCCTCTGCCTCGCCTGCCAACCACCGCGCTCCCATGGGCCGTCATCGTCTCAGCCGCTCCTCCCATGCTCGCCGAGTCGCCGCTCCTCCCACGCCGCGTGAGCCGTTTGCGACTCGCCGCTTCTCTCGCGTCGCCTGAGTCGCCCCCGAGCTGCCTCCATTGCGACCCGCCTTCACCGTACCTCTGAGCCGCCCCTGACTCGCCCCGCTCAGCGTCGGTTTCCGCGTGTCGCACCGACCATAGCCGTTGAGCCACCTCTCGTCGTGCGCCTCTGCCGTCGTGGCTTGCTCGCCTCGGCCTTGCCTCTGCCGACGCTTTACTCCGCCTCCAAGCCACTGTTGTCCGCCGGCTTTGCTCCGTTTTCCCCTTTGTGGGGGAAAGGAGAAGTGGGCAGCGGTTGGCAGGAAGTAGGGAGCCAGTTGAGAAGATAAGATTTTGAAAAAAAACTGACAAAGAAAGATGAAGGAAGGCCATGTGGGTGGTACTACTTTTTTCAAAGTGCATCTAGGAGGTCATGTGACTACATCCACTATTATCCAGAGAAGGCATCCGCATTCATCTGATAAAAATACCAGGTGATATTCATCCATCTATTTTTTCAATACATATTATTTGTCCAAGGACAATTAATTTGCCCTGCTTTTACGCAGGACATTCAAGTGGCATTGTACCACGAAGACGAAGCACACTCTAGCAGCATTCTATACTGGTATTCGTCCATGTTGCATTGCTCAATGGACGCGCACAGCGCCACCGCCGCGATCCGGTCTACACCAACTCGCCAATACCGCACACACTAACCCGACAATATGAGCCGTCCAATGGACGCGACAATCCACCGCATTTGGGTTATGGTTTTCAATCAGCGCCACGGGCGACTCACTGTTCGTGCCGGTTTACAACATCGTGGCCGTCTCTCACCATCCGTGCTGGCTTCCAACGTCGTGGCCGTCTCTCGCCATCCACGCCGGCCTACAATGTCGTGGCGTCTTTCACAATAGCACCGGCTTACAATGTCGCAGATGGTTTTTATGTCTACATCAACATGCCAGTGGCTGCATACACTAGCACAAGACGCCCAATGGACAGTTCTGAAATCACTGCCCACAGTCTGATCTACATCAACATATTAGTGCGGTGCTTGTCGATACAAGCCACCCAACGGACGCGCGCAAGACGCCGCCCATAGTTTGATCTACATCAACATATCGGTGTGGTGCTCGCCTGTGCGAGCCGCCCAACGGGCAGGCGCACAAGTCGCCACCATTACAGTTTGGTTCAGTTCAACAACCAGTCGGGACGAACCATCGACCGGATTATTGAAACAACTCATACGAGATCATCTATAACCCACCATGGCCAACCTCAACTTTTAGTGGAGATTCTCAAGCCGCCTCTTCGAGTCAACTTAAGACTCGGGGGCTACAGACATGGCAAGACACATTTGGTCGTTTTCAACGAGAACCCCGGGACATGGCAAAGTTAACCCGATCCTAGGGGCTATTACATTATTGGCGGAAGATTAAAAGTTGCCCAAGAGGACAAACCACCGTGATGCACCATTCAAACATGGGTGCCCGGATTTATTGGATCATCATAAAGTCACTTGGAGCTTCTGTCGTTTCTTCATACAAGATGGCGGTGTACAAGATGGCGACTTACAAGATGGTGCACAAGTTGATATCATCGAGATAGCCGTACAGGGGGCTTTCCACCCTCCGGGAGTAGCTTATCAAACCCTATCGGCTGGCTTTTAAGCCAAAAAAGTTGACAAGTCAACTTGGTTGTCTAAGGGGGCTTCCCACCCTCCGGGTGTAGCTTATCAAACCCTAACAGCTGGCTCTTAAGCCAAAAAAGTTGACAAGTCAACTTGGTTATCTAAGGGGGCTTCCCACCCTCCGGGTGTAGCTTATCAAACCCTAACAGCTGGCTCTTAAGCCAAAAAAGTTGACAAGTCAACTTGGTTGTATAAGGGGGCTTCCCACCCTTAGGGTGTAGCTTATCAAATCCTAACAGTCGGCTCTTAAGCCAAAAAAGTTGACAAGTCAACTTGGTTGTATAAGGGGGCTTCCCACCCTTCGGGTGTAGCTTATCAAACCCTAACAGCCGGCTCTTAATCCAAAAAAGTTGACAAATCAACTTGGTTGTCTAAGGGGGCTTCCCACCCTCCGGGTGTAGCTTATCAAACCCTAACAGCCGGCTCTTAAGCCAAAAATGTTGACAAGTCAACATAGTCGTACAAGGGGCTTCCCACCCTCTGGGTGTAGCTTATCAGACCCTATCGACCGGCTTTTAAGCCAAAAAAGTTGACAAGTCAACTTGGTTGTCTAAGGGGGCTTCCCACCCTCCGGGTGTAGCTTATCAAACCCTAACAGCCGGCTTTTAAGCCAAAAATGTTTACAAGTCAACGTGATCGTCCAGGGGGCTTCCCACCCTCCGGGTGTAGCTTATCAGACCCTATCGGTCGGCTCTCAAGCCAAAAATGTTGCATAGGCTCTCAAGCCAAAAATGTTGCATACATTGCATCATACATAGCATCATACATTGCATCATACATTTCATCATATTCACATGTCATGCCGGCTTATCAAACCGGGGCAGAGCAAGATTATGAAAGAAGGAGCAATGTTATGAAAGATATAACATCTCCGGGTTGTGCTTTTTCAAGCCACCCTTACAACAATGCAGAATATATTCTATCTTGTTTATTTTTGCAGGTTTTATCTCTTAAGATGAGCCGCTGTTAAGTATGATGAAAAACTTCTGCAAGAGCAAATGGATCTTTAATAGCCAACCTAGCTGGATCTTCATGGTTTATTATAACCAGTACTAAATGATTGGGTTTTCAAGCCAACTCGGAGAATTTATTATTTTCAAGAGTCACCCTATCAGATATAATGTCGCGTCATCTAATTGGCTGGTTCTCGGATTTCTTCAATTGTGCTCTGTAGTAATCTACAACACTCATGGATTTCTCCAACATATATTTGTCGGGTTGCACCGCAACCACGAGCAGGGATTTCATGTCAAAGACAAAAGAATTATTCCAGGATATTCATTCTGGGTTATATTACAACCACGGTCAAGGATTCATTCAACAAATTGTGGTGAGTCATGGTGAGTCATATTATTCTTGCGTAGTCCCGAGTTGCCGCAGGCAGACGACCCGACACTTGGGGGCTACATTATTCAAGTCCAGTTTATATCAAATATGCAAGTCCCATGTCGTTGCAAGCACGCATCACGACACTCGAGGGCTAATGCAAGCCGGTTTTCAAATCATTATGTTGTCAGCAAGACTCTATTATCTCAAGGAGATGAGCCGGCTTTTCTACATTTTTCTAAGTCCTAGCCCGGTAATTCTTACTGACCTGGCACTTGGGGGCTACACTACTCAGATCAAAATTTCTAAAGTCCCAAGTCGCCGCAGGCGTGCGACCCGGCACTTGGGGGCTATAGTATTCAGCTGTTCAAACAGATTATATGGTTCAAATTGAAGACTCGGCCCGTCACATACTAATGAGCCGGCCCTTGGGGGCTACACCTGCTGAAGTCTCATAAGGTATAAGATAGTTATAAGTCCCAGGTTGCCGCAGGCAGACAACCTCGCACTTGGGGGCTACACAGACAAAAGAGTTATTTGATCCGGCATCACCAACGATAATGACCCGGTATCATCAATGATTATGACCCGGCGGAGATAACCCACCAAGAGTATTGGAAGCCGACTCAATGGCATATGGGTGTTCTATTCTCAATATTTTTCAAAGGAAATTGACAAGCAAGATGATTATCGAGACGACTCATTCATATGCAGAAAAGACCCGGATTTCTGAGGAGCCACTTCATAAGCCGGCCAAAGGAGCAAGCCGGCCACTTAACATATTTACTATTCCTATTTTAGGAGATTACCATGAATAAATTCAAGCTAACCTGGGGGCTAATGTCGGGGATATGCCCCGCGGTATGACCCGGCCTGGTGACTCACGGGAGACCTGGTCAAGACATTGGCGTTTTATTGGTGACCCAACAGGAGGGTAGTAGGACAACCAGGCCCAAGAGTCGGCATGCAAGCCGGCGCCAGGCGGCTCACAAGAGAAGGCCCAAGGAGAGAAAGACTCCCTTCCGAAGGAAACAAGACCCGGAATAGGGTTCTAGAGAGACTAGTCCTAATCCTACTCCTAGTAGGACTCTATTTGTAAACCTACCCTATCCACTTATATAAGGAGGGTTAGAGCACCCTTAGAAAGACAAGTTCACAAGTCCACAAGTTTAGACAGACAGATTAGGGACTCTCGTGATTAGAGGTAGCAAAGTAGCACCCTTGTAACCGAGAGATCTTCTTCATCATCAATATCAGACAAGCAGGACGTAGACTTTTACCTCCATCGGAGGGGCCGAACTTGGGTAAAATCCATGTCTCCCGATTCCGATCAGCCCCTTCAAGCCACCACATAGTTCCGTCTTTGCCCCAAACCTAAGTCCGTTCACCCGGACATCTGCCGTGACAAATCCACGACACATCCAATGCTACATGGTCAGTGAGACCGGACCATCCACCGTGTCATATGCTAGTCTAACTGGCTACGCGTCCACACAACCCTTTCAACTAGGGACCATTTAGAATAGTCATCATACAATGCATAGTCTCACAAACAAGTCACATACTTGTTAATACACATGAATGATAATGTCCAAGGACTATATTTATTCATAAACACATAGGAAATATCATAATACATGATTGACTCTAGGGCATATCTCCAACACTCATTGTCTTGCTAGTTCCAACACCGCTGTCAACCGGCCTTGCTGGGCCTCAACGACTAGGAGCGGCGGCCGATGCTATTTCCAACACTTCCTTCTACTGGTTGCAGCTTCGCCATGGTTTGCAGCTCGTTAGCATATCAATGACTCGCATTTTTTGCCGGCGTGCGGGTGTAACTTAACTGGCGAGTGTTGCAGCAATGGCTAGGGACAATGAACGCCAGCGGTAGTAGCGGGGCTTGCGGGGAAGAAATAGTTTGGCGAAGAGGACGGGAGTGAGCTGGTGACATGGCTTGAGACTGCATCGGTATTTCCCCAAAGAGGAAGGGATGATGCAACACAACTATGGTAAGTATTTCCCTCAGTTAAGAAACCAAGGTATCAATCCAAGGAGAAAGACCATGCAATGCTATGTAAACGACACCTGCACACAAAGAACAAATACTTGCAACCCGACGCTTAAGAGAGGTTGTCAATCTGAACGATAAAAAGATGGATTAGATTGTAATAGGTTGGCAAATAAATCTCACAAGAACAGAAAATAAAAGAAGTAAACAAAAGGTGCAACAAGGTATTTTTTGGGTTTTTGGATTAATAGATTTGAAAACAAAAGCGGCAAAAAGATAGATCGGAAAGCAATATGTTGGAAAAGTAGACCTGGGGCCATAGGTTTCACTAGTGGCTTC
The DNA here is from genome assembly GCA_022496015.1 of Hordeum marinum. Taxonomy (NCBI): domain Eukaryota; kingdom Viridiplantae; phylum Streptophyta; class Magnoliopsida; order Poales; family Poaceae; genus Hordeum; species Hordeum marinum. The sequence continues at coordinate 371,663,383 of CM039673.1, forward strand.
TCTCGTGAGTATAACACATGGTGGGTAAACAAATTACTGTTGGACAATTGATAGAAGATCAAATAATCATGACGATATCCAAGGCAATGATCATTATATAGGCTTCACGTCCAAGATAAGTAGACCGAAACGATTCTGCATCTACTACTATTACTCCACACATCGACCGCTATCCACCATGCATCTAGTGTATTAAGTTCATGGAAAAACGGAGTAATGCAATAAAAATGATGACATGATGTAGACGAGATCTATTCATGTAGGAATAGACCCCATCTTGTTATCCTTAGTGGCAACGGTACATGCGTGCCTTGCTCCCCCTTCCATCACTCAGAAAGGACACCTCAAGATCGAATCCATCACAAAGAACCTCTTCCCATGGCTAGAAAATCGATCTAGGTGGCCTAACTAAACCAAAGATTCGAAGAAGAAATACGAGGCTATAAGTAATCATGCATATAATAGATCAAAGAACACTCAAATAATATTCATGGATAGAAACTGATCATGAACTCAAAATTCATCGGATTTCAACAAACACACCGCAAAAAGTCATTACATCAAATAGATCATCAAGAGACCATTGTATTAAGAATCAACAGAGAGAGAGAGGAAGCCATCTAGCTACTGCCTACGGACCCGTAGGTCTATGTTTGACTACTCACGCATCATCGAAGAGGTACCCATCAAGACGATGCACCCCTCTGTGATGGTGTTAGATTGGATCTCGCGGTTCTGGAACTTGCAGCGGCTGGAGTTGTGTTTCGACGACTCCCCTCGGGTTTTTGGAATATTTAGGCATTTATAGAGCTGATAGGCAGTGGAGAGGCGTCCTGAGGTGGGCACAACCCACCAGGGCACGCTTGAGGCCTCTAGCAGGCCCTGGTGTCTTCTGCTCTCCTCGGCCCTTCTCTCTGGCACTTCTTTGGCCCATCGAATGTCTTCTAGCATAAAAAAATCTCCAAAAAGTTTCATTGTGTTTGGGCTTCGTTTGGTACTGATATTCTACAAAGTAAAAAACAAGCAAAAAACAACAACCGACACTTCGCACTATGTCAATAGGTTAGTCCGAGAAAAGGATATAAATTTACTATAAAATGATTGTAAAACATCCAATATTGATAATATAACAGCATGGAACAATAAAAAGTTATAGATACATTTGAGATGTATGAACATCCCCAAGCTTAATTCCTACTCGTCCTCGAGTAGGTAAATGGTAAAACAGAACTTTTGAAGTGGAATGCCGCCTAACATGTTCATCACATATTCTTTTCTTTTTTAGCATGGACATTTGGACTTTTATATGGTTCAACGCAATAGTCTAGTTTTGACATGAAGACCTTAATACTCAGGCATATCAATAAGCAGCCATGTCTTTCAAAATATCAACACTAAATAAAGTTATCCCTAGCCCATCATGCTCAATCATTTATCCATTTATGAAACACGCTCAAATATTAGCTACACCTAATGCTCAAGTACGGTCATAGTCCCCCCTAGTTTGTGCTTTATAAGAGAAGATGGAGACTCAAATAACAGAAAAAAATGCATAAAGTAAATATATAGGCCCTTTGCAGAGAGAAGTAGGGATTTGTAGAGGTGCTAGAGCTCAAATTTTAAATTGAGATAGAAAAATATTTTGGGTGGCAAGCTTTTCTTGTCAACGAAAACGATCAGGAGCTTTCAATACCTTTCCATGCTAGATATATCACAAGAGGTTCCCAAACAGAAAATAAAGTTTATTCATTTTCCACCATTCTTTCACAGTATATGGCTAGCTGAATCCGGGGTTGCCTTCCATACCAACACTTTCCAAGGAATTTATTATTTGACAACACAAAGTAAATTTCTTTTTTTATTTTGGGACTGGGCATCCCTATTACCGCCATACTCTCGTGCAATGACAAGTGAATAAACGCTCATCTTAAGAATAACACATCTAGCATGGAAAAATATCTGTCACCCCCTTCTGCTTCATGAGCGGTATGAGCACACAAAAACAAATTCATTTTGAAAATTAGAGATGGCACATACAAATTTGCTTGGGACGACATGGAAATACCGCATATAGGTAGGTATGGTGGACTCATATGGCAAAATTGGGTTTAAGGATGTTGGATGCACAAGTAGTATTCCTACTTAGTACAAGTGGAGGCTAGCAAATAGATTGAGAAGCAACCAACCAAGAAACAAAAATTCTCATAAACGGGCATTAAGCATAAGTAACACCAAATAGCACACCACAAGTAGGATGTAATTTCATTGCATAACTATTGACTCTTGTGCTTGCATAGGGAATCACAAACCTTAACACCAATATTCTTACTAAAGCATAATTACTCACCAACATGACTCACATATTACTATCATCATGTCTCAAAACTATTACAAGGAATCAAGTTTAATTTGTCCAATGATCTTCATGAAAGTTTTTATTATACCCCTCTTGAATATCTATCACTTTGGGACTAGTTTCATATATTGACATTGCTTTTGACAAGCTCAAATAGATTTAAGTGAGGAACATGAGCATGCAAATTTCATCTCTCAAAATAATGTAAGTGAAGATGAGAAGATTTCTTCAAAATTTACTAACTCTCAAATTAATCTAAGTGAAGCATGAGAGTATTTCTTCAAAATTTAAAGCACGTTGTGCTCAAAAGATATAGGCGAAGCACTAGAGCAATTCCATAGCTCAAAAAATTTAAGTGCAGCATAAAGAGCAATTCTAACAAATCATAGCATAATTTTGGCTCACTCAAATAGGTGTGTACAACAAGGAAACTTGTGAAAAACTAAAAATAAAATCAAGCAAAGACTCAAATAATACAAGACGCTCCAAGCAAAACTCATGATATGTGATGAATAAAAATATAGCTCCAAGTAAAATACCGATGGTCATTAGAAGAAAGAGGGGATGCCACTCGGGGCATCCCCAAGCTTAGTTGCTTGTATCTCTTTGGATATTATCTTGGGGTGCCATGGGCATCCCCAAGCTTAGGCTCTTCTTACTCCTTATTCCTTCATCCATCATGATCTTACCCAAAACTTGAAAACATCAATAACACAAAAATCAAGAAAATCTTCGTGAGATCTGTTAGTATAATAAAGCAAATCACCACTCTAATTACTATTGCAAACCCATTCATATTTTATTATTACATTATATATATTGAATTCCAACTTTACCATGGCTTATACCCTCCAATACACGCCATAGATTCATCAAAACAAGCACACAATGCAACGAAAACAGAATCTATCAAAAACAGAACAATCTGTAGTAATCTGTACTCTAACTATACTTACGAAACTCTAAAAAATCTCAAAAATTAGGAAACGTAAATAATTTGTATAGTAATACTATGTGAAAATTTCATATCATTATCACACCCTAGTAAAAAATGAAAATTCGCGCAGTGGAATCAAAGTTTCTGTTTCAGATTCAGCATTGTTTCTACTCATCTTATGAATCATCCTAAAGGCTTTACTTGGCACAAACACAAAATAAAACATTAAAAACACAATCATAACAAAGGCATAATTTTTTCAACACTCAAACATAAAAAAAAGATAAAAATAAATTTTATTCATTGGGTTGCCTCCCAACAAACTCTTTCTTTATAGCCATTAAGATAGGCTTGAGATTTTATTGATGCTCACATGAAAGATAGTAGTTGAAACACAAAGAGAGCATCATGTAGAATAAGACAAACACATTTAAATCTAAAATACTTCCTACGCGTAGTCATTTTATAAGTAAACAAATTATCAAGGCAAGCAAAAACTAGCATATGGAAGGAAGAAGAAAGAGACAATAGCAATCTCAACATGAAAAGAGGTAATTTAGTATCATGAAAATTTCTACAACCATAATTTCCTCTGTCATACTAATTATATGTAGGATCATAATCAAATTCAACAACATAGCTGTCATAAGCAATACTCTCTTTATGATCAACATGCATAAAGTTTTTATCATCTTCCAAGATAGTGGGATTATCATCAACTAAAGTTATGACCTCTCCAAACCCACTTTTATCATAAAATTCATAAGATTGAACACTCTCCAAATGTGTGGGATTCTTTTTACCTAAAGTTGACACTCTCCCAAATGCACTTTTGATACTATTGCAAACATTATTATCAATAACATATTCAACATGAAGCTTAAATAAATTTTCAAGATAATAAGAAGCATTATCACCCCAATCATGATCATTGCAATAAGAAGTGGACATGACAAAATTATCATCCCCAAGCTTGTAGTTTTGCATATAATTAACATAATTGAAATTAATGGAGTTTATAGTAACATCATTGCAATCATGCTTTTCAATCGAGGAGTTGTCATGAATCACCTTATAAATTTCTTCTTTCAACACTTCATCAAAAAACTTAGATTCATGATTTTCAAACAAAACTTCATAAAGATAATCAAGTGCACTCAACTCACTAGCATTTGGTTCATCATAATTTGGTCTTTTGAAAAGATTAGCAAGTGGATGAGGATCCATATCAATAGATTTTTAGCAAGTGAAGTGCAAGCAAATAGAAGGCACATGGCAACACAAGCAAAGACAGAAAACGAGAAAAAAGGCAAACAAAAAAGAGGGCGAATAAAGCGGCAAATTTTTGTGAAGTGGGGAAGATGAAAACGAGAGGCAAATGGCAAATAATGTAAATTGCAAGAAGATGATATTTGTGATTAGGAACCTGATAGATGTTGATGGTGTCTCTGTTGGAAATATGCCCTAGAGGCAATAATAAATTGGTTATTATCATATTTCCTTGTTCATGATAATCATTTATTATCCATGCTATAATTGTGTTGATCGGAAACTCAGATACATGTGTGGATACATAGACAACACCATGTCCCTAGTATGCCTCTAATAGACTAGCTCGTTGATCAAAGATGGCTATGGTTTCCTAGTCATGGACATGAGATGTCATTTGATAACAGGATCACGTCATTAGGAGAATGATGTGATGGACAAGACCCAAACTACAAACGTAGCATATGATCGTGTCAGTTTATTGCTACTGTTTTCTGCATGTCAAGTATTTGTTCCTATGACCATGAGATCATGCAACTCACTGACACCGAAGGAGTGCCTTATGTGTATCAAACATCTCAACATAACTGGGTGACTATAAAGGTACTCTAAAGGTATCTCCGAGGGTGTTTGTTGGGTTGGCATGGAGCAAGATTGGGATTTGTTACTCCGTGTGGCACAGAGATATCTCGGGGCCCACTCGGTAATACAACATCACAATAAGCCTTGCAAGCAACGTGACTAAGTGTTAGTCATGGGATCTTGTATTATGGAACGAGTAAAGAGACTTGACGGTAACAAGGTTGAACTAGGTATGGAGATACCGACGATCAAATCTCGGGCAAGTAACATACCAAAGAACAAAGGGAACATCATACGGGATTAACTAAATCCTTGACATAGAGGTTCGCCCGATAAAGATCTTCGTAGAATATGTAGGAACCAATATGGGCATCCAGGTCCTGCTATTGGTTATTGACCGTAGAGGTGTCCCGGTCATGTCTACATAGTTCTCAAACCCACAGGGTCTCCACACTTAAGGTTCGGTGACGTTTGGGTAGTATAGAGTTATGTATGGTGGTGACTGAAGTTTGTTCGGAGTCCCGGATGAGATCTCGGACGTCACGAGGAGCTTCGGAATGGTCCGGAGGCAAATATTGATATATAGGAAGTCCTGTTTTGGTCACCGGAAAAGTTTCGGGCTCATCGGTAGTGTACCGGGAGTGCCGATAGTGTACTGGGGGACCATCAGGAGAGGTATTTCGACCCAAGAGGCTACATGGGCTGTGGGAGGAGTTAAACCAGCCCCTGGTGGGCTGGCCAAAGCCTCCTCTAAGGGCCCATGCGTCTGGAGTGGTTTGAAAGGGAAAAAATCCAAAGGTGGAGAGGTGGAAAGAGTTTCCAAGTGGAAAGGAGGAATCCTACTCCTAATAGGATTGGAGTAGGACTCCTCCACCTCCAATTTCGACCAAACCTTGAGGGTTTTAGGCTGCCTCCTCCCCTCCCTCCCTCCTATATATACTAGAGGATTTAGAGGAAAAAGCTAACCCTAATAGCCGCGTGCTACCTCTCCTCTAGATCGTAGTTTCTCCTATAGATCGGTTTTCAGCAGTGCTTAGGCGAAGCCCTGCTGGAATAGCTCCACCACCATTTCTGCAACACCGTCGCGCTGCCAGAGAACTCATCTACCTCTCCGCTCCCTCTAGCTGGATCAAGAAGGTGGAGATCGTCATCGAGTTGTACGTGTGCTGAACGCGGAGGTGTCGTCCGTTCGGCGCTAGATCGGAAGGACCGTGATCAAGATCACGAGACGGATCATGATGAGATTGCAGGACGGATCATGATGAGTTCGCAGGATGGATCATGATTGGATCGCGGGACGGATCGTGATGAGATCGCGGGATGCTCGGTGATTTGGATCGCGAAGACATTCGACTACATCAACCGCGTTTCTTAACGCTTCCCGCTTAGCGATCTACAAGGGTATCCGCTTTCCCTCTCGCAGATGCTCATCACCATGGATAGATCTTGCGTGTGCGTAGGAAATTTTTTTGTTTCCCATGCAACGTTCCCCAACAGTGGCATCATGAGCTAGGTCTATGTGCAGATGAGATCTCAAGTAGAACACAAAGAATTTGTGGGCGTTGATGCTTAGATTGCTTCCTCCCTTGGTCGTGTTTTGGTTCGGTGGTATTGTGGGATGAAGCGGCCCGGACCAACCTTACTCGTATGCTTACGAGAGACCGGTTCCATCGACTAACGTGTAACTCTGTTGCACAAAGATGGCTGGCGGGTGTCTGTTTCTCCTACTTTAGTTGGATCAGATTCGACTAAGGCGGTCCTTGAGAAGGTTGAAAATCAACTTATGTATCGCCGTTTTGGTTTATGCGTAGGCGAGAATTGTTCTTGCTAGATACCCATAGCAGACACGTAAAACATGCAACAACAATTATAGGACGTCTAACTTGTTTTTGCAGGGTAGGTTGTGATGTGATATGGCCAATTACATGATGAGATATATGTGATGTATGAGATGATCATGTGTTGTATAGAATATCACAACTTGCATGTTGATGAGTACGGCAACCGGCAGGAGCCATAGGGTTGTCTTTAATTATTGTATGACATGCGTGTCAATCATTAAGCGTTATGTAATGCCTTACTTTATCGCTAAACGGTAGCAATAGTAGTAGAAGCATGGTGGGCGCGACAACCCCGATGGCGACACGTTGATGGAGATAAAGATGATGGAGATCATGGTGTCATGCCGGTGATGATGGAGATCATGCCGGTGCTTTCAAGGTGGAGATCAAAAGCACAAGTTCATGGCCATATCATGTCACTTATGATTTAGATGTGATGTTAATACTTTTATGCACCTTGTTTTTCTTAGGACGACGTTAGCATTATAAGGTGATCCCTCACTTAATTTCAAGATAAATTGTTTTCTCCCCGAGTGCGCACCGTTGCGAAAGTTCGCCGTGTCGAGACACCACGTGATGATCGGGTGTGATAGACTCTATGTTCACATACAACGGGTGCAAGCCAGTGTTGCACATGCAGAACACTCGGGTTAAACTTGACAAGCCTAGCATGTACAGACATGGCCTTGGAACACAAGAGACCGAAAGGTCGAACATTAGTCATATAGTAGATATGATCAACATGATGATGTTCACCATTGAAACCACCTCAACTCACGTGATGATCGGACTTGAATCATGTATCACTCGAATGACCGGAGGGATGTCAATTTGAGTGGGAGTTCTTAAGTAATATGATTAATTGAACTCATTATCATGAACATAGTCAGTAGTGTCTTTGCAAAATTATGTTGTAGATTACTAGCTCACGCCGTAGCTCCCTTGAATTTATATATGTTCCTAGAGAAATAGAGTTGAAAGATGATGGTAGCAATATTGCGGACTAGGTCCGTGATCTGAGGATTGTCCTCATTGTTGCACAGAAGGCTTATGTCCTTAATGCACCGCTCGGTGCGCCACCCCCTCTAGCGTCGTTTGTAGATGTTGTGAACATCTGACAGGCACGTTCCGATGACTAATTGATAGCTTAGTGCGTCATGCATTACGGCTTAGAATTGAGGCCCCAAAACGTTTTGAACGTCACGAAACATATGAGATGTTCTAAGAGCTGAAATTGGGATCTCAGGCTCGTGCCCATGTTGTGAGATATGAGATATCCAACAAGATTCTTTGCCTGCAAGATGAAGGAGAATAGCTTAATCATTAAGCATGTGCTCAGATTGTCTGGGTGCTACAATCGCTTGAATCGAGTGGGAGTTGATCTTCCAGATAAGATAGTGATTGATATAGTTCTCCAAGTCACTGACACTAAGCTACTAGAACTTGGTGATAAACTATAAAATGCCAGGGATAGAAATAATGATCCATGAGCTGTTCGCGATGTTTGACACCGCAAAGGTAGAAATCAATAAGGAGCATCAGGTTTTGATGGTTAGTAAAACCACTAGTTTCGAGAAGGGCAAGGGCAAGGAGGAAAACTTCATGGACGGCAAGTCAGTTGCTGCTCCAGTGAAGCAACCCAAAGTTGAACCCAAACCCGAGACTAAGTGCTTCTATTATGAGGAGAGCGGTCGCTGAAGCGGAACAACCCTAGATACTTGGTAGATAAGAAGGCTGGCAATGTCGACAGAAGTATATTTGATATAAGTGTTATTGATGTGTACCTTGCTAGTACTCCTAGTAGCACCTAGGTATTGGATAATGGTTCGGTTGCTAAATGTTAGTAACTCTAAGTAAAATCTACGAAATAAACGGAGACTAGCTAAGTGTGAGGTGACGATGTGTGTTGGAAATGTTTCCAAGGTTGATGTGATCGACATCGCACGCTCTCTACCTTCGGGATTAGTGACGAACCTAAATAAATGTTATTTGGTGTTTTGCGTTGAGCATGAACGTGATTAGATCGTGTTTATTGCAACATGGTTATTCATTTAAGTTAGAGAATAATTGTTATTCTGTTTACATGAATAATACCTTCAATGGTCATGCACCCAGTGAGAATGGTTTGTTAAATCTTGATCATAGTAATACACATGTTCATAACATTGATGCCAAAAGATACAAAGTTAATAATGATAGTACCACATACTTGTGACACTGCCGCTAAATGTCATATTGGTATAAAGCGCATGAAGAAACTAAATGTTGATGGATCTTTGGACTCATTCGATTTCGAATCGGTTGAGACATGCGAACCATGCCTCTTGGGCAAGATGACTAAGGACCCCATTTTCCGGATTGATGGAGCGGGCAAGTGATTTATTGGAAATGATACATGTTGATGTATGCAATCCAATGAGTCTTGTAGTGTGCGGTGGATATCGTTATTTTCTTACCTTCACTGATGATTTGAGTTGATAAGTGTATGTTTACTTAATGAAACACAAGTCTGAATCGTTTGAAAAGTTCAAGCAAATTCAGAGTGAAGTTTAAGATCATCGTGACAAGAACATAAAAATGTCTGCAATATGATCATGGAGGTGAATATCTGAGTTACGAGTTTGGCATACAACTTTAGACAATGTGAAAGTCGTTACACAACTCTCGCCACCTGGAACACCATAGTGTGATGGTGTGTCCGAACGTCATAGTCGTGCTCTATTGGATATGGTGCGGGCTATGATGTCTCTTATCGTTTTGCTAGTATATAGTTTTGGGTTATGCATTAGAGACAACTACATTCACTTTAAATAGGGCACCATCTAAATCCGTTGATATGACACCGTGTGAATTATGGTTTGATAGAAACCTAAGTTGTCATTTCTTAATGTTTGGGGATGCAACGCTTGTGTGGAAAAATGTTTTCACCTAATGAGCTCGAACCCAAAGCGGACAAATGCATCTTCATAGATTACCCTAAGAATAGTTGGGTGAACCTTCTATCTCAGATCCAAGCATAAAGTATTGGTTGCTAAAACGGGTCCTTTCCCGAGAAAAAGTTTCTCTCGAAAGAATTGAGTGGGAGGAAGATAGAACTTGATGAGGTTGTTGAACCTTCGTTTCAACCAGAGAGTAGCGCGGCGCAGAAAGATGTTTCTATGGAACCTACATCAGTTGAAGAGGAAGTAAATGATGATGATCATGAAGCTTCAGATCAAGTTACTATCAAACCTCGTAGGTCGACAGGGATGTGTACTGCTCCTGAGTGGTACGACAACCCTGTCTTGGAGGTCATGTTGTCGGACAATGATGAACCTACGAGATATGGAGAAGCGATGATGGGCCCGGATTCTGACAAATGGATAGAGGCCATGAAATCCGAGAAGGATCCATGTATGAAAACCAAGTATAGACTTTGGTAGACTTGCTCGTTGGATGGCAGGTCATCGAGTACAAATGGACCTTTGAGATGAAGACAGACGCTGATGGTAAATGTCACCATTTATAAAGCTCGACTTGTCACAAAGAAGTTTCCGGCAATTTCAAAGAGTTGACTGCGATGAGACTTTCTCACTCGTAGTGATGCTAAAGTCTGTTGGAATTATGTTAGTAGTTGCTGCATTTTTCAATTATGAAATCTGGCAGATGGATGACAAAACATCATTTCCTTAACAATTTACTTGAGGAAAAGTTGTATGTGCTACAACCAGAAGGTTTTGTCAGTCCTAAGGATGCTAAAAGGTGAGCAAGCTTCAGTGATCCTTCTATGGACCGAAGCAAGCATCTCGGAGTTGGAATATACACTTTGATGAGGTGATCAAAGTTTTTGAGTCTATACAAAGTTTATGAGAAACTTGTATTTACAATAAAGTGAGTGGGAGCACTATAGAGTTTCTAATAAGCATATGTGGTTGACATATTGTTGATCGGAAATGATGTAGAATTTCTGGAAAGCATAAAGGGTTGTTTGAAAGGAGTTTTTCAAAGGAAGGCCTGGATAAAGCTACCTAATTGTTGAGCATCAAGATCTATAGAGATAGATCAAGATGCTTGATGAGACTTTGAATGAGTACATACCTTGACAAGATTTTGAAAGAGTTCAAAATGGATTAATCAGAGAGAAGTGTTCTCACCTGCTTTGTAAGGTGTGAATTTGAGTGAGACTCAAAGCTCGACCACGACAGAAGAAAGAGAAAGGACGAATGTCGTCCCCTATTCCTTAGCCATAGGCTCTGTATAGTATGCCATGTTGTGTACCGCACCTGTGTGTGCCTTGCCTTGAGTCCGTCAAGGGGTACAAGAGTGATCCAGGAGTGGATCACTGGACAATGGTCAAGATCATCCTTAGTAACTAAAAGACTAAGGAAATGTTCCTCGATTATGGAGGTAAGAAAGAGTTCGTCATAAAGAGTTACGTCGATGCAAGCTTTGTCACCAATCCGGATGACTCTTAGTAGCAATCCAGATACGTATAGTAGAGCAGCCATTTGGAATATCTCCAAATGGAGTGTGGTAGCAGTCTTTACAGTTTGACATAGAGATTTGCAAAGTACACACGGATCTAAATGTCGCAGACCCATTGACTATAAGACCTCTCTCTCATGCAAAGCAGGATCGAGCCCCAGAACTCATTGGGTGTTAGATTCATAACAATGCGAATCACATGGTGATGTGAACTAGATTATTGACTCTAGTGCAAGTGGGAGACTATTGGTAATATGCCCTAGAGGCAATATTAAATTGGTTATTATCATATTTCCTTGTTCATGATAATCGTTTATTATCCATGTTATAATTGTGTTGATCGGAAACTCAGATACATGTGTGGATACATAAACAACGCCATGTCCCTAGTATGCCTCTAATAGACTAGCTCGTTGATCAAAGATGGCTATGGTTTCCTAGTCATGGACATGAGATGTCATTTGATAATGGGATCATGTCATTAGGAGAATGATGTGATGGACAAGACCCAAACTACAAACCTAGCATATGATTGTGTCAGTTTATTGCTACTGTTTTCTGCATGTCAAGTATTTGTTCCTATGGCCATGAGATCATGCAACTCACTGACACCGGAGGAGTACCTTGTGTGTATCAAACATCGCAACGTAACTGGGTGACTATAAAGGTGCTCTACAGGTATCTCCGAGGGTGTCTGTTGGGTTGGCATGGATCAAGACTGGGATTTGTTACTCCGTGTGACAGAGAGGTATCTCAGGGCCCACTCGGTAATACAACATCACAATAAGCCTTGCAAGCAACGTGACTAAGTGTTAGTCACGGGATCTTGTATTACGAAACGAGTAAAGAGACTTGCCGATAACGAGGTTGAACTAGGTATGGAGATACCGACGATCGAATCTCGGGCAAGTAACATACCGAAGAACAACGGGAACATCATACGGGATTAACTGAATCCTTGACATAGAGGTTCGCCCGATAAAGATCTTCGTAGAATATGTAGGAACCAATATGGGCATCCAGGTCCCGCTATTGGTTATTGACCGTAGAGGTGTCTCGGTCATGTCTACATAGTTCCCAAACCCGTAGGGTCTGCACACTTAAGGTTCTGTGACGTTTTGGTAGTATAGAGTTATGTATGGTGGTGATAAAAGGTTGTTTGGGGTCCCGGATGAGATCCCGAATGTCACGAGGAGCTCCGAAATGGTCCGGATGTAAAGATTGATATATAGGAAGTCCTATTTTGGTCGCTGGAAAAGTTTCGGGCTCATCGATAGTGTACCAGGAGTGCCGGTAGTGTACCGTGGGACCATCGGGAGAGGTATTTTGACCCAAGAGGCTACATGGGATGTGGGAGGAGGTAAACCAGCCCCTGGTGGGCTGGACGAAGCCTCCTCTAAGGGCCCATGTGGCTGGAGTGGTTTTAAAAGGAAAAAAAATCCAAAGGTGAAGGGTGGAAAGAGTTTCCAAGTGGAAAGGAGGAATCCTACTCCTAATAGGATTGGAGTAGGACTCCTCCACCTCCAATTTCGACCAAACCTTGAGGGTTTGAGGCTGCCTCCTCCCCTCCCTCCCTCCTATATATACTAGAGGATTTAGAGGAAAAAGCTAACCTTGATAGCCACGTGCTACCTCTCCTCTAGATCGCGGTTTCTCCTCTAGATCGGTTTTCAGTGGTGCTTAGGCGAAGCCCTGCTGGAATAGCTCCACCATCATTGCCGCAACACCGTCGCGCTGCCAGATAAATCATCTACCTCTCCGCTCCTTCTTGCTGGATCAAGAAGGCGGAGATCGTCATCGAGCTGTACGTGTGTTGAACGCGGAGGTGTCGTCCGTTCGGCGCTAGATCAGAAGGACCGTGATCAAGATCGCGAGACGGATCGTGATAGGTTCGCGGGACGGATCATGATTGGATCGCAGGACAGATCGTGATGAGATCGCGGGATTCTCAGCGATTTGGATCGCGAAGACGTTAGACTACACCAACCACGTTTCTTAACGCTTCCCGCTTAGCGATCTACAAGGGTATGTAGATCCACTCTCCCTCTCGTAGATTCTCATCACCATGGATAGATCTTGCATGTGCATAGGAAATTTTTTGTTTCCCATGAAACGTTCCCCAATAGTCTCCACGGCGCCACAGATTGGCACACTAAAGAGATTGCTTCCTTCCCAGCAACGGTGCCAGAAATTCCTTTGACGTGGCTTGAGACTGCGTCGGTATTTCCCCAAATAGGAAGGGATGATGCAACACAGCTACGGTAAGTATTTCCCTCAGTTAATAAACCAAGGTATCAATCCAAGGAGGAAGACCACACAACTCTATGTAAATGGCACCTGCACACAAAGAACAAATACTTGCAACGCTTAAGAGAGCTTGTCAATCTCACAACGATAAGAAGATGGATTAGATTGTAATAGGTTGGGAAAATATAACTCACAAGAACACAAAATAAGAGAAGTCAACAAAAGGTGCAACAAGGTATTTTTGGGTTTTTGGATTAATACATCCGAAAACAAAAGCGGCAAAAAGATAGATCGGAAAGCAATATGTTGGAAAAGTAGACCCGCGGGCCGTAGGTTTCACTAGTGGCTTCTCTCATTAGTATAACACATGGTGGCTAAACAAATTACTATTGGGCAACTGATAGAAGATAAAATAATCATGATGATATCCAGGGCAATGATCATTATATAGGCATCATGTTCAAGATAAGTAGACCAAAACGGTTATGCATCTACTACTATTACTCCACACATCGACCGCTATCCAGCATGCATCTAGTGTATTAAGTTCATGGAAAAACAGAGTAATGCAATAAGAACGGTGACATGATGTAGACGAGATCTATTCATGTAGGAATAGACCCCATCTTGTTATCCTTAATGGCGACGATACATGCGTGCCTTGCTGCCCCTTCTGTCACTGGGAAAGGACACCGCAAGATCAAACCCATCACAAAGTATGTCTTCCCATGGCTAGAAAATCGATCTAGTTGGCCTAAATAAACCAAAGATTCGAAGAAGAAATACGAGGCTATAAGTAATCACGCATATAAGATATGAAAGAAGACTCAAATAATATTCATGGATAGAAACTGATCATGAACTCAAAATTCATCAGATCCCAACAAACACACCACAAAGAGTAATTACATCAAATATATCTCCAAGAGACCATCGTATTGAGAATCAAAAGAGAGAGAGGAATCCATCTAGCTATTGCCTACGGTCCCGTAGGTCTATGGTGGACTACTCACGCATCATCGGAGAGGCACCAATGAAGACGATGCACCCCTCCGTGATGGTGTTAGATTGGATCTCGTGGTCCTGGAACTTGCGACAGCTGGAATTGTGTTTCATCGACTCCCCTCGGATTTTTGGAATATTTGGGTATTTATAGAGCCAATAGGCGGTAGAGAGGCATCTCGAGGTGGGCACAACCCACCTGGGCGCGCATGGGGCCTTTGGCACACCTTGGTGTCTTGTGCTCTCTTCGGCCCTCCTCTCCGACACTTCTTTGGCCCACTAGATTTCTTCTGGCCCCCAAAAAATCTCCAAAAAGTTTCACGGTGTTTGGGCTTCGTTTGGCACTAATATTCTGCAAAGTTAAAAAAATTTAAAAAACAGCAACTAGCACTTGACACTATGTCAATAGGTTAGTCCCAAAAAATGATATAAAGTTGCGATAAAATGATTGTAAAACATTCAAGATTGATAATATAACAACATGGAACAATCAAAAATTATAGATACGTTGGAGACATATCAGCTGGATGGTTCTCGATGGTTGGTCGATGGGTGAATCGATAAGAGCGTCAATGGATTGATATTTTCATGGTCCCACAAGAACGCAAATGTGTGGCGTGCGTACAATCTAGCTCCATTGTGTGGCTCTCGAGCGACCTACGAGACGTTCGAACGACCAACCATCACCAATCATTTTCCTTATAAATATGAAAGCAATCATTAAGGATAGGGACTGCTACTGAGTTGATCACTATCTCTAAAATTGGATGACTTGTAGAGGTTTGTTAAATGTGATAAGAAAGAATTGCCGAGGATTGATCTAAAATTGGATGATTCCCAAATGGATAAGTGAGGCTTCTATAGCTCGTTGACTTGGACATGTTGAAGTCGGAGAACCCTAAGCGGTCGATTAGCCATCATACGGTGGTGGTGAATTGGGTATATGGATTGACATGTGTCCTATGACTCAACTTGATGTTTGGGTCACTTAACGGGATAGTGAAATATACTTAATCTTCTAGATTCAATGCCATAGTTAATATTTTCTTATTATTAATTTCATGTGCTAATTAATTTTTATTTTCTATGCTATAATTGCAATGGTTCTTGAGACTGTATAAAAAATAGGTTTGGAGGAAAACCCATTTTCTTGTGTAGAATAATAAAACAAAGTGGATCCCTAGTCTCGCCTCTAAGAATAACTCGTGTATTTTTGATGATCTTGTTTTCCTAATCATAAGCATTGTTAAAGTAACAAGGATGCCCTTAATAATGAGAGCACATTGTTTGCGGAACAATGGTGTTGAGCATACCCAATTGGTAATTGGCAACTTCTATGTATCTGTTGCTCTTACTCACTTTTCTACAACCTACAGTAAGCAATCACGTAATTCCCATTGCTAGTGAGCATATGCAAGATCGACAAAAAAGAAAAAAACTCTAATGCTAATGCCCAACCGACAATGACAACAAATAAGAGTACTATGATACAACGATGACAGAAACCAAGGCAGGGATGATAGAAGGAGTATTTGGATTGTAGTTTTTCTGAAGACTTCAAGTCTAGAGCATGGGGGACTGTGATCAAGAACAATGGTGGCATTACCTTGGCATCAACTTGGATTGTTACCAAGATGTCATGCTGCTGCTAAGGATCAAGCCTAGGTGGGGTGTCGAAGGCCTTCATCTGACCCTTGTGCACTTGGTGGGTGGGATTTGTTTTGGTTGTTGTCGCTCTAAATTCTCCATCGCGGGACAAGTCCCCCTTTGGATGCATTATTTAGGAGTTCAAATTACTCAAGCCAGAAGGGAGACCGTTGAAGGTGAGCAATACCAGTAGACAAGTAAATGAGGTTGCCTATGTGCTTGTGTTGCTAGGTCGTAGGAATTTGTGTGGTGGTGTTCTCCTAGGTTCACCTAGTCTTGTGTGACGCATCTGGTATCGCATGAATGTAATGATTATTATTTCTTCATTAACACACATCCTTTTTAAAAAAAATCCTCTCAACCAAATTTTTGTCACATACGTAGTTTAATTAATAATTCACCCACTAAATTCTTATATTCTTTCGCTCTCGTTGTTGATAACTTAGCTACCGAATTCTTATAATACCTATCCTTCTCCTCACGGATTGCCATGATCTTGTAATTCTTAGCCTTTGGCCACCTTTGAGTAAGATATGGGGATCCTCTCCCTCACATTCCTAAGAAAGAGGGTTCTAGTATTTCCCCTATAAGACCATTGTAATCAAATGCAACTATTAAATATCAATGGAACACATATGTTTCGTTAAGACCACCGACCATAGAATGGGTTACATCAACCGAACGTCCATCAACCACATCGTATGGTATTTGTTGATCTCCCCGCACCCTTAGGTGCTAATAAATGAGTTTTGTTGTTGTTATAGGACCTTGCTTAATAATCCTTCTATTCCAAGTTGTATTAATGGCCTATCCAATCTTATTCTTTTTTGTTACTTCATTATGTTACCTACTGATCTAAAAATTCTAGGTCTAGATTTAATATCCCTTGGAAAACCATGTCTCAAAAAATCACGTCCGATGAATATGCATTTAGTCTTCACGTAGACATGCCACTAATTAATATCGTGCAACGATTATATTGTTCGGATGTACACTCCCTACTTGACGGATAAAAGGGAAATTATATAAGTGTGGGACCATGATACCGGTAACATTTGCTACTATATATAGCCTTTTCGAGCAATCTGGTGCACCAGGCTTGTAGTGCAACTGCTTTGACTCTCTTAACCTATATATGAGTGTTATAAATTTTGGAAAATAGTAAAACAATATAGGCACAACATATCCGTCCCGCTATGTTTTTAAATCCAAACACTTGATACGTCTCAAACATATCTATTTCTCCAAACACTTTTGCTCTTGTTTTGAACTATAATTTTCATAATTTGAATGGAACTAACCTGGACTAACGATGTTTTCAACAGAATTATCATGATCTTATTTTTGTGCAGAAATAAAAAATTTCGGAATTGGACGAAACTTGTCGAGAATTTTTTATTGAAAAAAATAAAAAATACTGGAATGAAGACCTACCGGAGGGCCCCCTGGCCTTGTGGGCCCCTCACAACTCCGTTTACCCTATCGCCAACTCCATAAGTACCGTCTTGCCCGGAAAAAAAAGAGAGAAAGTTCCATCGCGTTTTACGATACGAAACCGCCGCCACCTCTTGTTCTTCTTTGAGATGCCAGATCTGGAGCCTGTTTTGGGCTCCGGAGAGGCAAATCGTTGATGTCGTCATCATCAACCCCTCTTCATTAACAACCTCATGATGCTCAACACCAAGAGTGAGTAATGCCATTGTAGGCATACTGGAGGTAGATGAAGATGGATGAGATTGATCATGTAATCGAGTCAATTTGTTAGGATTTGATCCCTAGTATTCACTATGTTGTGAGATTGATGTTGTTATACTTAATGATTGTCACTAGGGACCGAGTGCCATGATTTCAGATCTAAACCTATTATGTTTCCGTGAATATAAGAGTGTTTTGGATCCTATGTGTTATGATCCGCATACCCCAAAGTGACAAGAATTGAGATTCTTTCCGATGATGATCGTAGTATGATGAGTTCATGTATTCACTATGTATTAATGCTTTCTTCCGGTTCCCTGTTAAAAGGAGGCCTTAATTACCCTTAAATTTCAATTAGGACCCCACTGCCACGGGAGAGTTGGACAAAATATGTTATGCAAGTTCTTAATATAAGCACATGTAACTATTTACGGAATACATGCCTACATATGATTGATGAATTGAAACTAGTTATGTGTTGCTCTGGGTTATGACTGTTACATGGTTAATGTCATCTAAATATCCATCGATACTCCATGCCTACACTTTTCTCATATTGTGTTTGGCAAGTTACTACCACTATTGCCACTGTTACAATTGCTACCGCTACTGTTACTATTACCATTATTATCAAAACTATCAAACTACTGTGCTACTAATACTTTGCTACATAGAAATAATATTTCAGGTGTGGTTAAATTGACAATTCAACTGCTAAGTTTTGTAAATATTTTTTGGCTCCTCTTTTGTCTAATCAATAAATTTGGGTGAAATACTTTCCTCAAAGACTGTTGCAATTTCCTATACATATAAGTCATCAACACTAAACATAGTATAGAAACAAAAAAGTACCCAGTGACCACCGTGAAATAGTCTAAATTTACAGTTTAATGGTTTAGCTACTATTCACAAACAATGAATTTTATCTAGGAGTTGAAAGTGAATTTGAAATCTTATAATATGGACAAAGACATGACTACTCAAGTAGTATGACCCTTTAAAAATAGTTGCCTTTTTTAGTTTAGTTTTCTCTCA
Source organism: Hordeum marinum (assembly GCA_022496015.1). Classification (NCBI taxonomy): domain Eukaryota; kingdom Viridiplantae; phylum Streptophyta; class Magnoliopsida; order Poales; family Poaceae; genus Hordeum; species Hordeum marinum. Next base: position 371,682,458 of record CM039673.1, read on the forward strand.
GATGCTCATGTCTTTACACTTCCAATGCCGTTTTAGTTATTTGTTCCCTTGTTGCTTTCATCATTGTTACTAGAAAATGAGCTAATGAACTCCTGCTGGTGTTGCATGTCTTCCTTTGTAAAGGAAATACAATAATTTTATGCTTTGTCCAGAGAAACCATAGATATACATGAAAATGATTGGAATGCAATATAAACATGTCACTCACAATCTTGACTTTGACATGAAATATATACTACTTCATCCGTTTCTAAATATTTGTCTTTGTAGAGATTTAACTATGGACTACATGCAAAGCAAAATGAATAAATCTACACTTTAAATTATGTCTACATACATCCGTATGTATTATTTAATAGTAAAATCTCTAAAAAGACAAATATATAGGAACAGAGAGTACATATCATTTTACTATCTTAGTGAGAGACTTTCGTCGATTGCGGGACAAACAGTGATGAAGCTGTTAATTTTAAGGCCTCCTTTGGTTCGTAGGATTTTTGTAGGAATTCTAAAGGATAGGAACTTTGTAGGAAAAAAAAAATCCTTTAAGGCCATTTGGTTTGTAGGAATGGATTCTTATTCTTATGTAGGATAGGAATCAATCCTTCACATTTCAAAAGAAAAAAACATTAGCCTAGACTTCATGGAAAAATTCTTATCCTATGCATCAAATGACATCTTTTGTCATATAGGAATCGAGATGCATGTCATCTCACTTTCTATGATTTTCCTATTCCTACACTATCCTGATCCTACGAACCAAAGGAGGCCTAAAGTTTGTAACCCCGTTGGAATTAGGAGCTATGTGATTGTATGCGTGTTGTACTCGTGTTTTCTAAAAAAATAGGAAACCATGGACTAAAGCCTCTTTTGGTTTATAGGAATGTTGTAGGAGTTTTATAGGATATAGTTGTCATTTTTTTTCCTATGAAGCCCTTTGGTTTGTAGGAATAAATTCCTATTCCTATATAAGATAGGAACCAATCCTTTACATTTTATAAGAAAAAAAAACATTAGCCTAGACTCAATGAAAAAATTCCTATGCTATGCATCAAATGACATGTCTTTCTTTATAGGAATTGAGATGCATGTCATCTTATTTTTTATATGATATTTCTATTCCGATGTTATTCTAATCCTATGAGAAGACTTAAAAGAGCTATGCGATTGTACCCGTGTTGTACCCGTGTTGTACTCGTGTTTTTCGAAACGAGTTAGTAATGAAGCGTGGTGTGTAAAAGAAAAAGAAAAGAAGGCAAGAAAAGCCAGATAGGAAATCAGCCGTCATCCGGGACAGGGAAGGGAAGGGGCGAGGAGGGCGCTGAAAGTCACATTTTGCATAGGGTTTCTCTCCCTCCTGCCCAGACGAACAAGCACACCACACAAACCCACACACTCCCCACGGAATTCACAAGCCCACAAAAATTCCGAGAAATAGAAATCCTCTCCAAAAATCGGCGCTCCGAATCCCCTCCCAAGAGCTTCCCGAATCCCGCGAATCCCGACGAATCCCCACGAAATTTTCCAGCCCTCCAACGCCGCCGCCTTCCGCAGATTTCCCGACGAGGCCCGTCGAGAAATCCAGCGCGCCGTACACAGAGTGGTCGCCGACTCGCTGGTCGCCCGCCGGGGCGCCCTATCCCGGGCGGCCGCCTCCTGGTCGATCAATTGTGTCGCGGCGGTGTGACACTGATAGTTATACAAGAGGAGGGGAGCGATTTTTGCCCCCTGAGCAGTCCTTTTATTATTTTTCGAGCATGTGTGTCTGAGATAAGATTGTACCGTGAGAGAGTTAGGGTTTGGTGCGGGGGCTAGGGTTTGGTGGCCTCTGCTCCCCCCTAGTTGAGGTTGGGTGCGGATGCGCCGTTGAATCGTGTGCTGTAACCGCCTTCAGTGATTGGCGGGGATTGGGAGGCATCGGTGGCTGTTCATTGTTTTGCCGGACTGGATCCTGCTGCTGGGAAGTGTAGATGGTGAGTGGCGTCAGCTGGCATGGACAGAGGTGAGCCCTCGTTGAAGCCAGAATGGCTAGTTCGTGGGGTTGCTACACCGACAGCGGCTGCCACATGTCTCCGACCAGGAACTTCACCCCGTGCAGGTGAGCTGCCTTTCCTTGTCAATTTGCCATTTTGGTGCATATTCTGGCTAGTGGTTACTGCTGTTTATAGAATGTATGCAAGATCAATTGTTATTATAGGAGTCGCAGCCTAGACGTTTCTAGTGGCAGTGGACAACTTTACACCAGCTGTAATTGTTATTACAGGAGTCGCACCAGAGGCGTTTCTAGTGGCATTGGATAACTTTACACCAGCTGTAATCACTGCTTAGATTTATTTATTCTTGCTACTAGTTTTGTTTATTTATGCATGATGAAGTTAGTGCACTTCTGGTGTGCAGTTGTTGCCTGCAAACTCACCATTTTCCTTATGACAACGGTCATTCTTCAGTGTTCCTATCACCATTATTCACCTTAGTTTGATTTAAGGGCAATACTTGTACTGTGAAGCGCTTTATTTATATGTTGCATGGAACATGGAGCCAGTGTAATATGTCTATTTCTAACCGAGTAATTGTGCACTTGCGGTAATCATTGAGGAATCTGACTGCGGAGACATTGCTCACATCAGCAACGTGTCGGTGCTTGTTACACTAATGATTATCAGTCTGTGTTATTTTTACTGCAGTAAGTGTTGTTAAAATATATTATTTTACTCGGAAATGATTTTATGTGAGTTACCTCAGAGGCTTTCTTGGATGGGAAAATTTTAGTTTTATGTTGGTTAGCCATGTTGCCATAATGCAGCAGTCCTTGTAGCACCAGTTTTGCTAGGGAATACAACAGGATTAGGCAGAAGCACCTATTAAGAAATTCTTGGAGAGGTATGACACGTAGTTGATATACTGAGACTATTCTCATGCCTTGCATTCTTGTGAATCTTTGTTATATACTTGGCAATAGATAGTAGAATGTAATTCCCTTTTTTTGTACACAAATATATACACAGTGGTACCACTAGTTTCGAAAGGAGTAGGGTGGTAGGCAACACATTTTTAGCAATAGATAATATCTTTTTCTTGATACAGTGAACATGTGTGGTCACTGATCTTCCTAAGCTAATTGTTTAATGTAGTGTACTGGTAGCAGTAGAGCCACACTAGGCTAGTAGCAATATATGCAGGGTAAGAAGCAAATGCAGTCCTGTCTTTCTTACCATAACCTGCTTTGATTTGCAGACTGGCATATATAAACGAAGATAATGTTGGATGAATTAAACTAAAGTATTAGAAATGTAAAAACATGATTAGTTAAACCTATTCTTCACTTCAGCATTTCTTGGCAACCTCACCACACTTACACAAGTGCTGAAATAAAAAACCTGCCGCCAAGAGTTCCATGACACAATTCACATTATTCACTTTGGCCTGGAGGCTCAGTCTGGGGTTGTAGATCGGGATCCACTCAGAGGCAGGATAGGTGCAGGGAGTTACTGCATGCACTAGACTCATCCTGCTGCAAGGAGCCAGGGACACAAAGTATACAAGGTCCCAAGCTTCATCTGTGCAACGTCGATGACTTTAGCTGCTTGTAGGCACGGCAAATGGAATTGTGGATTCCAGGTGCAGAGGCTTGCTGCGCTCCATACTCTTCTAGTTACAAAAAGTTTGTTGAAGACAGTATTTTATTATTGTTTTCTTCTGTTGATATGCTAGTAAGATCATATTTTTTGCTTTTTGTGACCTGTGTGTTATTTGCGACAATGAGATACTGATCATATACTGTACAATGTATATTAGATCGTCCCTGCAGCTTTTTAGTTAATACTGTTACATTAATACTTGTGATTTATTTTGTTCTTGTACTTTGCACTTAGTAAGGATTGACGTTCAATTGTTCAGTTACCAATCATTGTCGTTGTCACTACCTTTGTGGTTTGGTGTACTGTTTCGTGGTTTAACTGATCATATATGGACCTTCTTGAATTAACTATTCTTTTGTGCTTGCATATTCACTGCATTTTGCTAAGAAGTTGTTGTTTGATGCTTTAGGTGATCAAGACAGGGGTGCTTCATCAAGAAACCGATCATCAGGCCGTGATCGTGAACGGAGCTCCCAACAATCCTCTTCACATAGGGGTTCTGGGCCAAGTGTGTCCAGACGGCATGATCGGGATGGCACAGTGAAGTCAAGAGGCTATGCCAGTTTTGGAAGGAGCAACAGAGACAGAGGGTCTGAAAAGGACTCTGATTTCCATGATTGGGAGAGTAGGTTGGGTCTTCCAGATGGCCCTTTGCGTGATGGCTTTGGGTCCTTTAGCTCTTGCAGACCTGAAAGCGATAGGCTCAGTCGTGTTCGTCCAAAGCTGGACACATCAACTCGGACAGCTGGAGTAAGTTTAGAAAATGGTAATCTATCTAGAAAGGATGCTGGTGGTATGTCCTTTGAGCGAGAATTTCCACACCTTAGTTCCGAGGACAATGATGTGAAGCAAGATATTGGTAGAGTTCCATCTCCTGGAATTAGCACCCCACTTCAGAGCATACCATTGGTTACTGCTCCTGATGGCTGGAACTCGGTGCTAGCAGAAGTTCCTGGACTTAGCGAGCCAAGCAATAACTATGTTTCTTCTGGTTTATCACATGCTGGTTCCGGTAGGCAGCCTGAAGTGTCAAGCTGCGGGACGGCATTAAGCATGGCTGAAACAGTAATGCAAGCACCATTAAAAGTTTCCACCACACCCCAGGTAGTGCAATCTATAATGAATATGATATCTGTGTTTTCTTTCTTTCTTTGGTCTGTAATCATATTTCGTTCTAGTCACTTGATCTAAATAGTGTTTTATGTGCAACTTTTTTACCCAGCTATCTATTGATGCTCAGAAGATTGAAGAAAGAACTATGAGGCTAAGACCTTTGACGCCTTCATCAAACAAAACATCTGTATGTGCCTTTGTCGCAATATGAATATTTCTTGTTTTGTTGTTTGCTGCTCGTGTTATTACCAGTGACTTTAGTTGAATATGACTGTCGTTAGTGGATCGGCGACATCATTTGTTCCTACGGGGGGAATCTGCTCCTGCAATGATCCTAAATTCTGTATGTTATTAGTGATCGCATTCAAAATAGTTACTCCCTCCGTAAAGAAATATAAGAGCGTTTAGATCACTACAGTAGTAATCTAAACGCTCTTATATTTCTTTACAGAGGGAGTAGAAGATATGGCAATATATTGGTTCAGTTGCTTCATGTTCTTTGCAAACTGCAAGTATCCACTAAGCAGATTTTGGCAATTATCTGAGCATTGTTAAGGACTGGTGTCTATCTAAAAAAAAAAGGGCAGCCCGATGCATGTAGCTCCCGCTTGCGCAGGGTCCGGGGAAGGGGCCGACCACTTTGGGTCCGACCACTGGTGTCTGTCTATCATAACAATTTATGTAAATGCAATGCATCTTGTGTTCTAAGTAAGCATACTGTGTTGGTTGTTAGTTTGAAGATACTTGTCGGGAATTGCGAAGTATGTATTTTTTTTTGTTTTAATAAAATACCATCCTCAATATTTTCCTACATTCGTTATTTAACTCCGCAGTTTGTACCTGATCAAATTTACGACACATGTAGGTCCACCAATCACTGTTAGGTTAGAAACTTTATTCTATAGCACAGGATTATGAATTGTGTTGATCTAAGTTGGTGCTTTACTAACTATACAATGGACAAATAAAAAAACTTAAAGCACATGAAATATCTCTACATAGATGGAGTTTGTTCTGACAAATCTTTCACTGGTAGTGTGTTTTGCGTTTTAGAGTGCCACAAAAGCTAAAATGCTGGTTTTATAGAACGGCGATTCGACCCGCAATGTTGTATGCCACCGAGTGTTGGCCGACTAAAAGGCGACATGTTCAACAGTTAGGTGTAGTGGAGATGCGCATGTTGAGATGGATGTGTGGCCACACAAGAAAGGAGCGGGTCCAGAATGATGATATATGGGATAAAGTTGGGGCAGCACCGATTGAAGAGAAGCTTGTCCAACATCGTCTGAGATGGTTTGGGCGTATTCAGCGCAGGCCTCTAGAAGCTCCAATGCATAGCGGATGGGTAAAGCGTACTGATAATGTCAAGAGAGGTCGGGGTAGACCAAACTTGACATGGGAGGAGTCCGTAAAGACAGATCTGAAGGTCTGGAATATCATCAAATAACTAGCCATGGACAGAGATGCGTGGAAGTTAGCTATCCATGTGTCAGAACCATGAGTTGGTCTTGAGGTCTTACGGGTTTCAGCTCTAGCCTACCCCAACTTGTTTGGAACTAAAGGCTTTGTTTGTTTGTTGTTGTGATTTTGTGGTTTCTACTACTCCCTCCGTCTGAAAATATTTGTCACAAAAATGGATAGAAATGGATGTATCTAGAACTAAAATACGTCTAGATACATCCATTTCTCGGACAAGTATTTCCGGACATAGGGAGTATTTGTTTGAGGAGTACACTTCACCGTTGTATATTACTTGATCAGCATTGGGTCATTAAGCCTGCAATCGATAATATGGAACATAATTTGTTTAGACACGTGAACATGTCTGCATTTTTTGGGGTATTGCAGTTTATTTTTACATAAAATTGTAATTCCAATCATTACTGGGATGCAGACATTTCAAACTTGTATGTGCTTCCTAAGGCTGTGTTTCTGTTTCACTTGTTTATGGAGTGATGTGTTATACTAAAGAAACAGCATTTGGGTATGAACTGATTCATTCAGAATGCTGTGCAGATATCAAGTTTGTCAGATAAGTTAAAAATTAAAGGTGCAAGAGCTGGGGATTCTAATGGTCCTGTGAAGACCGCGCCACAGCTGTCAACACAGCCTTCTAACATGTCTGTTCGTACTCCAGTCAAATCTGAGCCTGTAAAGCCATCTCAATCAGGAAGCTTTCAAGTCCTGACTCGCGAGCAGAATGGTGCTGCAAATACTGCCAAAGACTGCTCCAGCAATCCTGCGAGCCCTGTTCTAGGTCAACCGTCTTCAGTTGAACCACTGAAAAGGTCTACTCTCAACCATAAGCTTAAAGGTGTCGTAAACGGCCTCCCTTTGCATCTACAACAAGGTTCATCTGGTGAGAGAAAATCAAGTGCAAAAGAAAAACATAAATTCTTCGAGTTGCTGCGGAGCAAGTCTCTAAATGGTTCAAGCCCTGGTATTGAGTCCTCATCTTGCTTGATTGATGAGCAGAAGAACCCCTCTGTTGATTTGCCCTTGTTTAACAGTGGAATCAAGTGCATTGAAACTGGAAGTAGTTCATGCGAGGATGCAAATTCTTGTGATGGATCTCAGCCGCACCTCTCTGACAATGAGGAAATGAAGCCACCTTCAGAACCTTGTGGTGCTTTTTATGAGGGGTTGCATGGGAATGTAGCTGACAACAAGGACGCCAACTCTTCATCAGATCTTGTTGATGCTGAAGATGAGGCTAAAGCTAGTCTGTCCGTTATACCCACAGATACAACTGATGTTTCAGCAAAGGCAGACTCTAGATATGACAAAGCTGTTTTGTTGTTTGAGCCCATTGTAGCAGGGAAAGAGGAATCGTATCCTACAGAAGATGAACCAAGTCCAGAAGAAATGGCTTTCCTTAAATCTCTTGGCTGGAAAGAAGACGAAGTAGTTCCGCCTCTGAAACAGGAAGAGATTGCTGATTGTGTAAGTTCTGTTATGTTTCTTTACTTATTCTAGTTTATGAACATTATTTGGCTTTCAATAATCAACTCCCATGCATATTTTTCAGTAATAAATTTCAGAAGTCTCCATTAAGTACTCGTAGTTTTGGGGCCCCGTTCTTTCAGTTTTGCCGAAAAAGCTCCAAAAACTTTCATTTTGATTTTATTTATTCCTTAGGCCATTTAATGTGTTTGCAGTGTCAGCAAAATGCATTATTGTCATGGTTTGTCATGCACGTATTGGGTGTCATTATCAATGAACTTCTGACGAGACATGTTGAATAATTTATATGGGGTTTAGCAAACAAAACCATTTGTCAGTTGAAGCGGAAATGAAATCTTAGATTTTTTTTACGTACTATACTTGTGAGATTCAGGATCTGGTTGATGTTTTGAGATTTTTTACCATTTACGTGACAGTGCATAGATCATTTAAGTTTCTAGTAATGCACATCAGGAATGCAAACACTTTTAAATATTTTACCACGTATAGATATCATTTTCCTGTGTTTTAACATATCCTCCCACTACTTTGTAGTTAAGGCACAACGTGAGGCTACAGCAGAAGCTCGAGGAATGTAGGGGCTAATGATGGTGCTCATCAATCAAAATTACCGGCGTTGTCAACCATGCTCTAAGCTTTTGGAGATGAAGCTGTACCATGAAGAGGTTGGGTAACTACCTCAACTCTCATGGGATGATTAGCTTAGTGAGTCGAGCTATTTCCCCCGTTAATTTCAGCTCTGTGGGGAGTTTTCCTGGGTAGACTGATGCTTTTCCTTGCTGAAAAGTGGTTTGAGGATTTTCTTCTTCATTTTCCCAGAAGGAATGGCGAGTGAGTAGGATGGTGTTGGAGGCACATAGTTCTGCGCTTGAGGTGCTCAGAAAGAATAGGATGTTTTCTTTTTTATACTTCTCGTTTTTTATCCTTGTTTCAGAAAAGAAAGGAAAAAAGAATACTCGGTTTTTACATGAAAAGGACGCTCCTATGGTTATTGTGATCTCAAATTTTGCATAATTTCTTTTAATGTTTTCTTTACTCGTTTATCTGGCTTCCCTGTCTTTGCTTTGATTGGTGGCGCACAGTTGCTCACCCTGGCATGCTTTGTTAAATGGGATCGGAAAGATCTGCCCCCCCCCCCCCCGGGGAAGTAGAGAAAACTGATTGGTTATGTCAACGTTTGATACATACTAGCAAACATACTCGTGCGTTGTAACGGGAGATAAAAATATTATGTCTTGGCCAAATAAGTACGGCTTAAGGTAACACATGAGCGTTCTTTATTTTAGTGCGGTGTCCCACCATGTTGCCATTTATATCGTTCGATCACAATGCATTTGATGTAGTAAATTCCAAGGTTATGAACCACACTTGTCATTATGCCGCACAAGGGAGTGTTTACAACTCTAAAAACAAATCTTATTGAACACGGACTACTATCAACGCCTAGACATATAAAACCTTTTCGAAAACTAATCAAATCCTAGACATAAAAGACTTCATGAACACCTGCTATGAACAATTTTTATGTTGAGACGATCATTCTTTTGAAATGCATGAACAATTTTCGAATTCATGAATATTTTCTGAATCAATGGGATTTAAAAAAAATGGGGACCAAATTTTAAATTCTTGATATGTTTTTGTATTTTTGTGAACATCTTCTAAAAATTCATGAATATTTTTTCAGATTCACTAATATGTTTTGAATACATGATCATGTTGTTTCAAAATCATGAACATTATTGTATTCCCCGACCATTTTTCCAAATCATTCATGATGGTATTTTTAAAATTTCATGGACATTTTATTCAAATTCCATGATATGATTGAATATGTGACCATTTTTAAAAATCAGGAGCATTTTTATTTCGCGGGAACTTCTTTAAATCATCATTTTTTATAACATACATTTTTTCTTCAAAATCACGAACATTTAATGGTTTTCCGAGATTTTTTGAATTCATGAGCATATTATGATTTGTCAAAAAAATTCAGAAAAAGCAAAAAAAAAAATGGAAAAAACAGGGCGTCACGTCGCGCACATGGGCCGGCCCATGAGCGCGTGGGATGAGGAAAGAAAAGGAGGGAAAAGTGGTAGACCAGGGGATTGAACCCGGGTCTAGAGCGTGGAGGATTGTGTGCTCAACCATTGCACCGCTTCTATGATTATGAAATATGGAGGTGTCATGCTATCAGAACGAATTCCACAGCCACTTTAAAATGAATCGTTTTGCCACTTACGGATGTCATTGATAGGTAACTCTCACCAACTTTAAAGGTAATTTGAATGAGGTGAACAAACAAAAACACTCCATGTTTTATTATTAGGTAAAGATAAAGATTAGCAGATTGTTCGACTCCTAGTAAGTTACTGTTTTGTTGGCTCTTTTTCTAAAAAATTGACAGGGAAACAATAAACCCCTGTAGTACAAATTTGTATTAAAAGCAAGTTACATGTAGAGCCTTCTTGGCCAACCACCACACCAAAAAACTAAACTAGATAAGAAACTTTCGTTTTTACAGAGAAAATAAGCTGTTTTTATAGATAATAAGCTATATTTATCAAAACAACATATAAGAAAAGATGATAAAACAACAATATATGAAAAAATGATATCTAATTTCTAGCATACGAAGCTGTCAGAGCACACAATCAGAGCCGAAGTTTATGAGGCAAAGCACTACATCCAAGCGTTACGATTGCAACAAATTCAGGATAATGGGATTTTTCCCATTTTGACGGGGGAAAGGATAATGGGAGAGTCACAATGGGCCTACCTCCATCTGTATATAGTTTTAGGTTGATAATTTAACTAGGTAAATATAGATTATACTATGTGATAAAAATATGAATTTTAAAACTATATCTGTATATGAATCTAATTATATGCTTCTAATGACATATATAATATTAATTAGTCAAATCGATGATCTAGAATTACGCCAGTGCCCTCGAGGAAGTGATTATAAGTAATGTGAGGCATCCTCCATAGCAAATATGCCAGAGAGAAACACCCACCCTTATTTCACAAGAAATGAATTTTCTTTTTAAGAGGACCGTCAAGAGCGCAGGGTTTCATAAAGAAAAAAGTTGACCTGATATATATAAAAACTATGTCAAAACCACATGACGATTTAATAATTTAGCGCATCTACAACTTCTCTTGGCAATTTTGGACCGTGATGCTATAAGCATTTTAAATCGACGCGTCCGCCGACAATGTAGGTCTGTCCCTCTAATGGCTTTATTTGTAACCACAATCCTTACTTTTGAAACCTTAAATCCATATGAATACATGCACGTTGATCATGAAACACAAACAATGAATATCATACACAAATGAAAAATTATTCATACATAAAAATACACAGTTCAAATAAGATTTGTTCATAGTGCATATCTGAAACATAAAATACATAGTTCATTGATTTCCAATGTGGATCCACATCTACTCCACAAGACCACTGAGAAGTTGGATGTGCATTTCTTGATTTTGAAGTTGTTGATGCATCTCACGAAAGTTAGTAACATGATCCAGCTCTTGTTCCTAAAGGTGGACTCGAACTCTGGGTTCTCAAAATCATGCGTGTGGGCTACCCTTCACTATCATCCTTCACAATCATATTGTACAAAATTACACATGTGATGAGCTGTCAAAGTGTCTCTGATTCCCACGTCATTGCAGATCCACGAACAATACTCACCGAGCATGGAGCACACCGTATGCCCTCTCCACATTCTTCCTAGCACATTCTTGCACTTTTGCAAAGAGACATTATTTCCTACCATGGGGATCAGATATAGTCTTCAGAAACGCAACTCATTGGGGATATATGCCATCACCAAGGTAGTAATGTTGGTAAAGGTAGTAGAAAAAAAATCACCCTACGATCAAACGGAAACACTATAAAGATACATTATAGGTTGTGATCATGGTAGTTACCGTCACCGAGTTGCAGCGGAAGAAGAAACGCGTCGGTGTTACACGGAGTCATTCAAACCGTCGATGAACGATCCCGCGAACCTCCCATGAACAGTCCCTCGAACCAAAGACCGAAAGCATGACCTTTCTACTTGGTTGCAAGCATGCAACCTTCACGATCCGACAACACTTCACCGTCTAGAGCTAATCATCACCGTAGAATTAAAGGGGGGGAGATTAGAACCATAATAGGCTTCTAATTATGAGGATTATAGGATCTAGACCAAGCTCTAATTAGTCAACTAGGACCAATTAGAACTAGAACTAGAAGAACTAGAGGAGGCTCCAAAACTTGTCTCTAAAAGCACCAAAACCCTCTAGTATATATAGGTTGAAGGAGAGGGAAGATGGGGCGGGCAATTTTTACAAATTCGTCTCTGAGGAATTTCTAGATGAGGAAATAGAGGGTGACAAAAAGTAACGCAACAGACAAGTACCTAAACATATGTGAAATACATGAGCAACATAGTCGTCATGATCAATCGAAGCATACGAGTGAAAGTGTAACTAGCGATCATGATAAGGGCAATGACTAAAGAATTTGGGTTGAGTAAATTGAGAAATTCTTCAGTCAGAGTCTTCACAAAACAACAAGCAATTTCTTCAAGGTACAAGTAAGCAAGTGAGGGGTTGAATAAATAGAACCAGGATGCTCGGTGAAGACACTGGATTTGTCTGACCAGTTCCAATTGCCGTGACAGTCGTACATCTGGTTGGGGCGGTTGAGCTTGCATTCTAAAGACACATAGTCCTCACCGTATTCCCCTTAAGCTAAAGTACTTAGACTCTGTCCTATCACTCATGGTAAGTCTTCAATGTATACTTCCAAAACCTTCACAAACTAGGTCACCTGACAATCCACAATGACTCTTGTATGCTCTAGACCATGACGCCTAACCGTCTGGAAGATACACGGTCTTCAAAGATAACAAGCGTTGGTTCCACACATGACAATCTATTTAGTGATGCTCAATCACCTTAAGGCTCTGGGTGTATGGGTTCTTCCTCACTTAGGATTCACTCTAAGTCGTCAAAGGAATGGGTCGCTCTAAATGACACTTATCAATCTATCTCTCGAAGCAGCCAACCAACAAATGGTTGTGGGGGCAAACTATTTATAGCCTGGGAGCAACCTGGCATGATAAAGCATAAATGCCCCTAATGATATGACCGTTGTCAGGATAAATCATTTGGTCAGCTCGCGCTAAGCACAACAACGGTCAAAAAATTTGAACTCTCAAATTCGCCGGGGATCTCAAAGTCGTCACGGTAGGCAGGGACGATTCCAAAGGGGGGCAGGGGGACGAGGGTGGCTGGACCCCCCAACAATCACGTCGTCCCTTGTAGGGATTAGGTAGTAGAAGATTTTTTGTGTACACACACGATCTGTGGCCTGTCTCGCCTCCCTGTGCCTCCCATAGTCAAAGCCCATGTAAGAAATGATCGCATGCAACTGGTCAAAGGCCCAATATCAGGAGAAAGAAAAAGGAAAAACAACCCAACGTGGAAGAGAAGGACGCATGCTCAATCAGGACACACATATACAATAGTTTTCTATCTCCTCTGGTCGCTTTCCTTTGCAATTTGCTGAGATGGAGTAAGTGTTATGTCCATCAGTAATCTCTTCATCAGTCATGTTATTGGTGCATCCACTGTAGAGGACCCACTCAGTAGCTTTAGGTACTTCTTCCTGCAAGCAAATTAGTTCAACTTACGAACTCATATACTTCAGAGTGAAGAATATGATAATAAAATCCGCCAGTCCAAATTTCATCAAATTATGTAATATGTATAGTAGGATGAGGACACGAGAAATGAGTCATTCATTTGTTCATGATTAGATATGTCCTTTCAAGCATTCTTGAGGTCTCGAGCAAATTTGTCACACGTTCAAGTTCGTCTGGAGACATGACTCTGCACAAGAGATTAGTTCTTGTTCTTCACCATCTACATCTGAATGGGTGATAAAGAGTCAATCATTCTACGAGCAGCGTGTGAAAACTTAGGCATTGAAGCTAATGCACTTTGCTTCACAGGGGGGGGCAGAGTACTCATATGAATAATCAGAGAAATTCTTCAAATATTTGTGAAGAATAATGCACATATTCATGAGTTATATCATTTCCCTATGAAACATATGCATTTGTACACATACCAGTATATTTGTGACCATATGAAGACTTTGATCCATATGAAGACTTTGATCTGGGGTTCCTTTTCTTCAAAGGTGGTGTCATGATGACATTCACCTAAAGACATTCAAGGCAACTTTTAGGAACTTGGATTTTCTTCATAGGAGGACCATTCTATAGTTAGTTCCAATGTATCTGGCAAATACTTCACCATTCTGATTTTGAACAGTTTATAGTCGGAGTCGAAGGACTCAACAGAAGAATACGAAGGTTCACAGTTAAAACCAGATAAAGTGTATGGATCTACAAGAGGTCCTTTTGCAGCAACCTATATGGTTTTGAGGTACTGCTCTCTAGTAAGATCCATCAGCATTGAGTTTCCTCCCAAATGTAACACCCTCTTTCCTAGGGTTCCTGTTCAGAATCTTCTTCTTAAGCACATCACAAAGGGTTTGATGCCCTTTGAGGCTTTTGTACATGCCTGTCACATACAATTCCTTCAACACCGCATTTTCGTTAGTGACATTTGTGGCTTCCTCATAAGTGGGGTTAGTGACCATGAAAATAGTTGAAGAATTTGCATTTTCAAAAAGATTTGAACATTCATGTAAAGCATGAGAAGTTTGACGTTCGATGCATTTAAAGCAAGGTGGTACAAATTCTTCCCGAGCAGAACTAATCTATTTAGCGAGTAGTGAATCATTTTCCTTTTGACCATGTTCATGATACACCTTCAAATTTTCAAGATCTTGCTTTCTTTGAAGAAATTCGCAAGAAAGCTTCTCATGATCAGCTGAGAGGATATCATGATGAATTTTAAGATCTTCATACTTTGAATGAAGACTTTGAAGCTCATTAGTCAGCGTTTGAGTACGATCCATTTCATCGTTCAACCGGTCATCACTTTTGTCTAACCATTTCTGAATCCTTAGCATGACACTTTATTGCTTAGTGGCAATAGTGGCATGTTTGTAATATCTAGGTTTCACATTTTCCTCAGATTCACCTTCACTTGAATCACAAGAGGAATGATATGAGGATACCTTGGCACCTTTGGCCATAAATAAGTAGGTGGGAGCGCATTCTTCGTCACAGTCATCAACTTTGTTGATGATGCCACTTTCTTCACTGTTGAATATGGACTTGCTGATGAACACAATAGCGGGAGCTAGGCTCACCACACCAAAGTCTGACTCCTCCTCAGATTCTTCCTCTTCCTCAAATTCTCTAGAATCCATATCCTTGCCAATGAGTGCACGAGCCTTCCTGGAACTACTCTTCTTGCGTGATGAAGACTTTGAAGAAAATCTTGACTTCTTCTTCTTCTTCTTATCATTAGAACCATAGTCCTTGCTCTTCTACTTATTCTTTGATTCCTTTTCCTAGAGAGGGAAGCCAACGATGTAGTGGCCAGACTTCTTGCATTTGTGACAAGTTCTCTTGTAGTCGCGTGAGGAATCTGACTTCTTCACATCATCCCTTGATGACTTTCCAAAGCGGCCTTTTTTGGAGAACTTACGAAACTTCCTCACAAGCATGGCTAGTTGATACGTCTCCAATGCATCTATAATTTTTGATTGTTCCATGCTATTATATTATCATTCTAAGATACTTTTTGAGTAATAATTTACCAATTTATATTATTTTTAAGCACTAACCTATTGATCCAGTGCCTAGTGCCAGTTGCTATTTTCTACATGTTTTTTACTTTCCAGGTTTACAGTACCAAACGAAATCCAATTGCCCCAAAACTTTTTGATGATTTTTTCTGGACCAAAAGAAGACCTGGAAGCTTTAGGAGATGACCGAAGGCTGCACGAGGGTACCGCAAGCCAACAGGGCGCACCTAGGGGGTGGCCACGCCCTGATGGCTTGTGCCTCCCTGGCGCCCCTCTTGACCCCGTTTTCTTGCCTATAAATTCTCATATATTCCAAAAACCATAGGGGACATCATGAAATACCTTTTCCGCCGCCACAAGTCTATGTTCTGCCGTGATCTCATCTGGAGCTCCGTTTTGGCACCCTGTCGGAAGGGGGATCGATCATGGAGGGCCTCTTCTTCAACCTTGTTGCCCTCATGATGATGTGTGAGTTTTTCACCAAAGACCCATGGGTCCGTAGTTAGTACCTAGAAGGTTATCTCTCTATCTTTTGATCTTCAATACAATGGTCATCACATCTTTGCTTTGATCTATCCGATGTAATTCTTTTGTGTGATGCATTTGTTGGGATCCAATTAATTGTGGCTTTATGTTCAGATTATTCATGAAAATTATTTGAGTCTTCTCTGAAATTATTATGATTCTTAATTTCATGATCATTATATCTTCATAATCCTCTCCAATCTATTGATTTGCTTTGGCCAAGTAGATTGATCTTTCTTTAGTGAGAGAGGTGCGTTGTAGCGGGTTCAATCTAATGAGTTTCTATATCCCAGTGACAGAAGGGGACAAGATGCATCTTTGTGTTTTTGCCACTAAGGATAAAACGATGGCGTCTATTCATATTAGTTGAGTTAAATTTGTCTACATCATGTCATTGTTCTCCATGCATTACTCTATTTGTCATGAACTTAATACGTAGAGAGGCAAGCATATAAGCGCTCTTGAAATGGAGTAATAGTAATAGGTGCAGGCAGGAGTCGGTGATACGTCTCCAACGTATCTATAATTTTGGATTTTTCCAAGCTAATATATTATCATTCTAAGATACTTTTTGGGTATTTATTTACCAATTTATAATATTTTCGAGCACTAACCTATTGACCGAGTGCCCAGTGCCAATTGTTGTATTCTGCGTGTTTTTGCCTTTTTAGAGTTACAGTACCAAAGAAAGTCCAATTGCCACAATTTTTTGACGATTTTTGTTTGGAAAAATACAAGACCTAGAAGCTTCGGAGAAAGGCCGGGAGCTACACCAGGGCCCCACCACGCAACAGGGCATGCCACTAGGGGGGGGGCTAATATGTGGTGCCCCCCTGGCACCTCTCTCAACGTCGTTCTCTAGCCTATAAATGCACATATACCCTAAAAACTCGAGGAGAGCGCTCCCCAAACACTTTTTCCACCACCGCAAGTCTCTGTTCTGACGGGAGGCCATCTACACCTTCGCTCTGGCACCTTGCCAGAGGGGAGATCGATCAAGGAGGGCCTTTTCATCAACCTTGCTGCCCTCACCATGATGTGTGAGTAGTTCACCATAGAACTACGGTTCCGTAGGTAGTACCTAGATGGCAATCTCTCTCTCTCTCTCTCTCTCTCTCTCTCTCTTGATCTTCATACAATGTTCATCGCATCTTTGCCTTAATCTATCCGATGTAATCCCTTTGTATGGCGTGTTTGTTGAGATCCGATGAATTGTGAGTTTATGTTCAGATTATTCATGAAAAGTATTTGAGTCAAATCTGAATACTATGATTCTTATTTGCATGATCACCATAGCTTCGTAATGCTCTCCGATCTATTGAGATAGTTTGGCCAACTAGATTGATATTTCTTCTGTGGGAGTGGTGCATTGTACTGGGTTCAACCTGGCGAGTTTCTATATCCTAGTGACATAAGGGACAAGCTGCATATTTGTGTTGCTGCTACTAAGGATAAAATGATAGGGTTTATTCATATTGATTGAGTTTACTTTGTCTACTTAATACTCTAGATGCATGCTGGATAGCGGTCGATGGGTGGAGTAATGATAATAGGTGTAGGCAGGAGTCGTCCTATTTTCTTACGGACGTGATGCCTATATACACATGATCATTGCCATGAAAGTCACATAACTATTCACTTTTCTATCAATTGCCCAACAGTAATTTGTTTACCCATCGTATGCTTTGCTTATGAGAGATGCGACTAGAGAACTCTACGCCCCCGGGTCTATTCACTCATATATTCACAAACGCTATCATTACTTTGCTGTTATTTTTTCTTTTATTTTATTTTGCATTTTACAATTATCTACACAACTCACTTACTTGCAAATAACGAGATCAAGGAGATTGACAACCCTCTTGCCGGCGTTGGGTGCAAGTTTTTTGTTTTTTGTGTGCAGCCGCTGAAGACGGTTGAGGATTGGTATTCCTATTGGTTCGATAAACCTTGGTTTCATAACTGAGAGAAATACTTACCCACTTTGTTCTGCGATAACCCGTTCCTCTTCACGGAAAACCCAACACAGATCAGGAGTACCAGGAAGGATTTCTGGCGGCGTTGCCGGGGAATACCATCACCAACTATCAAGTAACTTTGCACAAAATTTCATTTACTTGTTCTTATTTGTATTTGCTGTATATTTAGTGTGTCTCATAAAAATCAAAAATACAAAGATATTTATGTTTGCTTGTTACTAGTTTTCTTGTTTGAAGTCATGGCTAGTTCTTCTTTTGTTCGTGCCACTCCCAATAATGATGTTATCAAATTTACACAAACGGGAGGAATTTTTTTGAAGGATGCATGGTATAGGATTTGCCAGGCTCAAAATAAAGCAACTAATAAGCTATCCACCACCAATTTGCTTCATAATTTCTATGTTGGTGTGACAACTTGGTATAGGTTTGTCCTTGACACCATCACCGATGGGAACTTCTTAATGTGCCATACATTGGATGCTTATAATGCAATTGAAAATCTTCTTGGAACACCACCCCTTATCGTTAATGAAACCTATTTGACATTGGAAAATGTTATGCAAAGGATTGATGCCATTGAAAAGAAAATGATCACTAGTGAACCGGTTGAGGAGTTAGATAAAAATTCATAATCATATCACTCAATTTGGGTCACGGGTAGGACTAGCTTTGAAAACTTTAAAGGAAAAAGACACTATTATTGATAAGAGGGTAGAACAAGGATAGATTAGAATTGATAAAATAGAGGAGGTCATTGACAAAGTGATCTCCGCTTTTACACCATCAAAAGTAGTGCTAGTACCTCAGAAGACAAAAAATCCCAAGTTCATATTCATTCCTAAGAGCGTCAGTACACTTCCTTCCAAAGGAAACGAAGATCTCAAAATGATTAGTGTTCACCCCAACTTTTTGAACATGCTAAAGGATCCTATTGGCAAGCCTTCAATTGTTCCTATTAATCATAGTTGTGTTACTGAGGAGTTGAATGTCAAAGATGACAACACTTGAAACTATGCATTATGCGTAGCTAGGGGCATAAAACAATAGTGCTTGTTGGGAGGCAACTATGACAGCCCAAGTGCTGTCCCTACCTTGTTGGGCATGTAATCTTAAGTGAACCTTGTTGCCATGAGTTTAAGTGAATGAGTTTGCTACTTGTCATGCTTTGTCTCATGCATTCATGCATCATATCATTCATCATCATGCATGCATATTGATTTGTGATGTGCTCTTGACTTGTTACATGTGTGAGTGTTCTTGTGGTTGTTGTGTTTGAATGGGATCTACTCATCTCCTTCCCCCCTCATGTTATTTTCAACCAACCAACCCTTGCTTTATTCCATTGCCATTAATCAACATAAATTAATTGCTAAATTAAATTGTTTAAAAATGTTCAGGAGGTAGCCACAATATTTTAATAATTGTGTGTGTGGTTCTTTTGTAGTTTTGGGCTATATGTATTTGAGGTTTTAAATAACAAGGGGGATGTTGTTTTAAAAACTAATTAATTTAGTTGCTCAAAAATTCAACAAGTTAATTTTGTTAAAGATGTTTCAAATTCTTGTTTGTAAAAGTGTTTTGTTTTGTCAAAGAAGCCCTCTAGTTATTTATGTAGGATTTGTGCAAGTATTATGTTTTTTTAAAGTTAAAGGAAAACCTTCTCTGTTTTTCTGTCTACTAGAGAGGTGGTATGCGATGTGGGCCTCTACCTTCCCCTCGCGGCCCAGCCCAGCGTTGTTGAAGGCCACCTGCTCCATTTCATTCTCCGTCAGGTTCAGAGAGATGTGCGTGAGTCAGCTCGATGCCGACGCCGTGAGAGGAGCTCACGGACGTCGAGGCCAGCCCCTTTATAAGGGCGCAGATCCCTAGGGTTCCCTCCCTTCCTCCTCGCCGCCGCCGCTCCCCTTCTCCCTCCTTCTACCCTTCTCCTTCTTCTTCCCCTCATGTAAGTTCAGAGAGGCAGTGAGTTCAGAGTCCTCCACCGGTCCTCCTCGCCGTCGTCCGCGCGACTCTGTCGGCCCTCCTCCGTGTCTAGCATGTCGTGGAGGCCGGGGACCGTCCCCGCAGCCCATTCCCGTCGCTAAGAGGGGCCGGGCTTGCCCTCCTCGACGGCCTCGTCCTCCCCGGAGCTGCGGAGAGGGTGCTCCCGTGCCGTTTCTTCCTCTGCTTCGGGTCAAGTCGTCGTCGCCTTCCTCCTCTTCCGTGCGAGCCGGTCTGTCGCCGTCCCCCTTCCCTCGGTGAGCCCCGCATCCCCTTCCTGTTGCCGTGGTATAGCTCGCCATCTCCGTAGCTCCTCGCTGTCACCATCGGTAGTTCAAGGCGTGGCCTTGAGGGCCTCGCCTCCGTCCTCCTCGTCGCGAGACGAGCAGGGGAACGGTTCCCCATAGGTTCCCGCTTTCCCCTCGGCAGGTTCCCCTTGCTGGAGAGCCCCTGTGCCGCCGGAATTCATCGCCGCCGTTGTCTGTCGCCCTAGTGTGCAATGATGTTCAGTTTCGTCAGTTAACGTGCCCTGTTAGTACTAGACGCGCAGGATGCCTACTCTGTTAGTAGCCAAAGCCGTAGCACAGTGGTAGCGCGTAGGGGTATCGACCGGCAGGTTGTGGGTTCGAGCCTGAAACCCCCCTTTTTTGTGTTTTGTTTTCTTTCCTTGTTTTTTTCTCTTTTATGTGTGGTACGTGTTTATATGTGTGTAGATGTATAAATGCAGATTTAGCTGTGTTTTTTATTTTTCTTCCTTCCCTGTTTATTAACATGTGTATGTGGAGTGCATGTGTGTGTGGGCTTGTGACTTATATGTGTGTGAGTGTGGAGTTAGATACATGTGTATGTGCATATATGCACTTGTGCATATGTGTGCATATGTGTGTGTGTGATGAGCACCCACACACATAGGTGAGTGTGTGCTCATGAGTGTATGTGCAATATGCACTTGTGCATGCCATGTATGTGTGGTAGTGTGGTGTAGTAGGGTTGTGTGTGTGTGTGTGACAAGTGGGCCATGCCCCACTTGTCACACCCTATCTTATTGATGTGTGTCTTGTTGTTTCATGGTGTTAATTAGATTTTACAATTATATCTACATTCCCAAATTTGGACATGTTCATTTTTGCACATGAGCATTTAGGGTAAGTTTTCACTTATAAGAGTGGAGGATGAATTTGCTATGTAGTTCTTGTCATGATGCTTCATATGAATATATGGGTATGATACATGATTTTGGGGTATAAAGATCCAAGGATTCCATTGGTGCAATTAGATTTCACTTTTGAGCAAGTTTGCAAAACTGCTATTTTCTGCTGTGATGCTACTTTGTCATTTTTGCATGAATTAATCCATGCTTGCTTTGGGGCATGTGCCAACAGAGAAGTGTCAATGTTTTATGCCTATTATGCCATGGTATTTTTTTTGACATGAGAATCACCCATATAAATGGGAAACTTGTTGCAAAGTAGCTAACTTAATGTTACTGATTTCACCATGCTAAGTATTTCTAAGTCTGAGAATCTGCTGTTATTTTTATGCCATGAAGAGTGGATGCTATCTTGTGGTGTGTTGTGAATTAGCTCAAGCTCAGTGCTAGTGTTTTGAAGTATATGTTGTCTCCTAGCATCCTGTTAATTTTCATGCCATGAGGTGGTCTCTATCACCATTAGTTTCTGCTATCAACTTGCCATCAGGTTAACTCAGATTCTAGTAAACTGTTATTTTCACTAAGTCCCAGAAATCTGTTTCATCATGCCAACTTGTGAGCTTCATGCTTATTGATGTGTGCCTCCTTTCCAGATTGTGTAGTTGGATAAGTTGATGAGCATGTTATGTAGTTTCTGTCAATGCCTTGTTTGTGGTTATAGGATTCCTATAGCTCACGTTGTTGGCTGTGAAAGTTGCTGTGTTGCTGTTTTGTGGCAGATTGGTTGTTCTATTGATAGCCTCTAACCCTCCACCTCCTAGCAAACCTTTGATTGTCTAAGTTACCGCTGCTCAGCCCCTCTTATAGCGTTTTTAGTTGCAGGTATAGGTTGTTCCATGTGATAACATGGATTTGGCATATCACAATATGATCTGTTATTTAAATTAATGCACATATATATCTTTGTATTGGTGGAAGGCTTGACCTTTTGCTAGGTGTTTTGTTCCGCTATTACCACCATAGTTTCTTGTTACCGGTGTTATGTTTTCCATACTTTGCGCTCCTAACATGCTCGGGGTTGTTATGGGGACCCCCTTGTTTATTCTGTTGAGATTAAAACTTGTCTGGAAAGACCCAACTTTGGTACTACATTTGCTTAATAACTCAATAAAACTGCATAGGGCTTTGCAACCTCGTGGATCAATCAACAACCCGGGCCAGTGCTCCTCATGAGTGTTGGTCTAAACTGGGCGATGTCCGGTGCCCCCTTGTAACCTGGGGTTTCAGCCAACCCGACGTCTTGACCATCTGGTAGTGCCCTGATACAGAGATACGCGTGGCTCCTATTGGGATCTGGCCTGCCAGGTGGTCTTGCTGGATTTGTTTTACCTTTATCGAGTGTCTTGCGTGAGGGATCTGACTTTCTTCGGGTTATCTCGAGGTGTTGGAATTCCTTTGGAGTTGCCTAGGATGATCACGAGATCCGTGGTCGAGGCTATTCCCACAGAGTGTGGATAATTTGTGATGGACTAGTTGGAGCACCCCTGCAGGGTCAAATCTTTCGGAAAGCCGTGCCCGCGGTTATGTGGCAACTTAGATATTTGTTTAACACCCGGTTCTAGTTAACTTGAAGTAAACTCTAATAAAATGCACCAACTGTGTGAGTAACCGCGATCATCTCTGCTCGTGAACATGATCCGAGAGAGAACATGGTGGGGTTATGATTGACGTAAGTAAGTGTTCATGATCTCATAGAGGTCACTCTAGATTCGATCGTTCATCATAGGCCACATATTTATCTTCATGTCACGTAAGTTTAGCCACCATACATGCTTAGTACTGCTGCAAACTAAACACATACCCCATCCCAACCTTTAAGCTTGAATAGTCTCGGTACCCGGGCGCATGATTGCTGAGTCCTTATGGCTCACAGATTACTACAACAATCCAGGTACAGGTGCAGATGAGTTCGTGCAGGATGATCTGACGCAGCTCTAGTGGGAGTATGACGAGGAAATAGGTAGGATGTACGTGACTTATCCGGATGAGTAGGGGTCCATGGTCGTGATCTTCGGGACTAGCGAGAAGTATCATTTACATGTGCTTTTATCATTTGTTTTCGTCCGTAGTTGGACCCTGTCTTCATATTGATGTTTGGAACTCTTGTGTGGAATTGTAATCTAGTATGTGGTGAGTGTAAGACAACTCATATACTCATCTCTTCTGTAATGTATGATGTAATGATGCTATACTTGCGAACGACAAGATGCGCCTCTATCCCTTGTGAGGCCCCCGTGCCTTAATATGGATAGGCGCGCATCTTGGGCGTGACAAGGCAACCCAATATGTATCTTTATTTTTGTTTTTACATTCTATTATTTTGTGATAACATGATTGTTGCCTCTGTAATTGTTATGTTTTTATATTTTAATTAGTGTTTGTGCCAAGTAAAGCCTTTGGGATGACTCATAAGATGAGTAGAAATGATGCTGAAACATAACTGGAACTTTGACTCCAGTGCAGGGATTTTCATTTTTTACCGGAGCGTGATAATGATATGAAATTTTAACACAGTATTGGAACACAAATTCTTCATGTTGTCCAAATTTTAAGAATTTTGAGAGTTATAGAAGTATGGGCTCTTTACCAATTTGTAAAGACTGTTCTGTTTTAAACAAATTCTGTTTTGCTTGCATAATTTGCTTGTTTTGATTATTCCATGGACTATACCAGGGGGTGTAAGCCATGGAGAAGTTAGAATACAGTACCTATTATGCAAAATGAATTAATAATCAATTTATCATAGTACCTAAAGTATGCAATATCTTTCTTATACTAACGGATCTCATGAAGTTTTGTTAAGTTTTGTGTGATTGAAGTTTTCAAGTTTTGGGTGTGATCACGATGGACTACAGAATAAGGAGTATCAAGAGCCTAAGATCGGGGATGCCCAAGGCACCCCAAATAAAATTATAATGAGACTCAAGCGTGTAAGCTTGGGGATGCCCCGGAAGGCATCCCCTCTTTTGTCTCAATCCATTGGTATGTCACTTGGAGATATATTTTTATACATCGCATGATCTGTATTTTGCTTGGAGCGTCGTTTGATTTTGTTTGCTTTTACTTTCAGTTTGTCATAATCATCATTTGCTGGACACACCTATTTGAGAGAGACACACCTTCATGTTAGTTTGTTAGAATACTCTATGTGCTTCACTTATATCTTTTGAGCTTGGCAGTTGCTCTAGCACTTCACTTAAATCTTTTTTTAGCACGGTGGCGTGTATATCTTATTAAAATAATATGCTCTCATTCTTCACTTATATTTGTTTGAGAGCTTAATAAATAGTGATGATAATTTGCATGGGTCATAAAACTAGTCCAAGAACATTAGGTATTCAATGAATGATAATTAAAACCATCGTGTAGCACATATAGAGAAGTTGTGGGTTAATGACATTGATGTGGTAATATGAAAAATGTGTGAGTCTATAATTGTTGATTCATAGAAGTGACGAGATTAAGAGGTGTTAACTTGTTATTCATCTAAAAATTAAAGATGCATGGTGATGATGTGTGAGCATTGATATTCCTCGTTGAAATACTAGTGTTGTTTCGAGTTAGGGGAGAGTGATGGTGTCGAGGTATAAAAGCAGGGGTATTTACCTACCCTGACTTGTGCATAGACAATGAAGCCTCTGAAACAATAGCCAGAGCCTATCGGGAAAAATCTACACCCACGCCAAGCAGACACCAAGCCAAGGCCAAGCAACACCGACAAGCTCGGTGCACCAACCCAAGATAAGCTCGGAGCACACCAAGCACGTCCCCGATGCTTGCCAGGGACCGATGCGCCCGCACCTTCAGAAGACCTGACAAGCTAGTCCCTCGACAAGCGTGGGATGATCAGTCATCGCTCCATCGCATCGCTACTCTAGTCACTTATTGATGCGGTGTCGAGATCCCAAGTGGCTAAATGGCTCTCTCTAAGCACGTGGCGATGCGCTGGAAGATGATTACGCCCCCTTGACACCCGTTCGTAGGCGTGTCAAGCCATGGTGCAGCAATTAGCTAGAGCGGTGGTAGGAGCTTGCCGGGAATGCATCCCCGCATGCCACCTAGACTAGCAATGATGGCATTTTGTCCTTAATGCCAGAGTTAGGTATGATGAGCTCTGCTAGCTATCTAATCATCAGACAATGTTTGTTTTGCCACTGTGGTTGCCTCTTGTGTATAAAAGGAGGCCCAAGGCAACCCAACTCAGGATTCAGACCCCCGAACACTTGTACTCGCTTAGCAGCTCTTTCCTTGAAGACAAACCTTGCCGGGTTAGAGCGCTAGGTGCTTCTCATGTTCTTCCAATCAATCCACCAAAAGTAGGAGTAGGCTTTTACGCTTCACAATGGCCTGAACCTGGGTAAAACACCCGTGTCATGATCATCATGCCGTCTTACTATCTCCACTCTTTGTGCAAGTGATCTCACCCCCACAGAACCACAAAGGGGTCGGTGGCCCCATAGGTGATCGAGTGCATCCTGCCCCGACATCTTTGGCACGCTAGGTAGGGGGGCGTCATCTGTGCGAACCAGAAATTGCAAGCGGAGTGTTGATCGTCATCATCATTCCCTTGACTAAAAGTGCCTAAGAAGAAAAGTATTGTCGCCTCCCATGAAGCTTCACCTTCTCTGATCCCGTTGCAAGTCACCGCCACCGCGATGGCGGCACTGAGGAAGAAGGGCGCGAACACTATGGCTAGTGCGCTCGACGTAGGCAGCACAACAGTAGTATATGCTATGGCTCAGGAAAGGACCGTCTGAATTACAAAGCCTCTCCATCATTGCCGTTGACCGACCTCACCTAATCCAGAAAGGTGTGGCTTGATCTGATGAGTAAGAAAAAAGGTACACGGGTATGCTTCTTCCTCCGTTTCTTCCCCGCATGTGACTAGTCCTGCCTAGTGGTGGTGCCACCGGTGTTGATGAGTTCTCATGCAGCTTGGTCCAACATTTACCCCATAGGAGGTAAATCCCGATCCGAACACCAGTACAAATCTGCTGATCGGCATGCCCGATGGACAGGGTACGACAAGGCCTCGTTCACCAATGCGTCCGTCGCATTAAGGGTTACAACTTACAAGGCCGTCGAGTGCGAAGGAATTAAGGAAAAGGTCGACCGTAGGATGCTTATCCCATTGTCTCATTGTTGCCTATGAACAACTGCATTAACCCGGCAGGCTCTTGTCACGGAATTATGTTCATGACTAACGGATTCTCGAGTTTCTCTATTTTTGTCCCTCCTCATTTCCTGTTCTTCGAAGGACGACAATGAGTGCATCTGTATGTGCTAGCCAGGGAACTCAAAGAGGAAGGACTACAGTGAATGAGGGGAAAGACGAGAAGTGCAGATGGGCACACGGCAAGACAGAATGAAAATCATGACGAAAGATAAGCTGACATAACTATCGGCTTTCGTTAAAGACTTGCATTTGCATACACCCCTTTGATAACGTAAGCTTCGTGTGGTGAACCTCGCGTACATGGAACCTCACCATCTCATTGTTTGCGCCCTCGCTTTGTTTCGAGCCTGGTCAACAAGGCGTGCGGCAGCATCATAGATCGCCAAGGGAAAACCCACCGACAACGTGTTCTTGCCAGCAGAATGCTAAGGACTCGTTCCTCATGGAAATCGTAGCAGCACGACGCCAGCAGGAAACCATAAGTGCATAAAGAGAGTAACCATACGAAAGCCATAAGGAAAGCAAAAGGGGATAACATACGTCTACACAAAGACAATAGTTTGATAAACATCAAAGCAAAAGTAGTGTGTGGTCTAATACGAGATACATATTTTGTCTTAAGTATAGGACAACACAGTGGCATGGGAAATTCAGAGCTAATTGCGGTGGCTTCCTTGAACCATGGGGACCTTAAGGACCTTGTCGGTGAGATGAACGGCTTTTTCTGTGGTATAGGAGACATCAACACCTGGCGGTAACTTCTTGAAGGTGACGGAGAGGTCTAGCTTCGGATGGAAGAAGGTGAGTTTGCTCAAGAACTTGAAGAGAGCCTTGCGAACCAGCTTCCGGGACTCATCAGTGAAGCTAGCAGCTCTATCTTCCTCGTACGTCTTCAGTCCTCGATCAAGCCTTCGATGAAGATTGCTAGTTTACACTTGGAACTTCATGCTGGCCAATGGAGAAAGCCAACTCTTCATATCCATCTTGGCAATCTGGGCAGTGAGGCGCTGAGCGATGTTAGTCATGCTCCCGATCCAGAGGTCACGCTGCCGAACTTGGTTCTCCAATTTTTCTTCAGCTTCCTGCTGGAGGGTCTGAGCATTGGCGAGATCGGTCTGCAACAACTTCTCAGGAGCACCCGCAAATCCAATAATCTCTTCCATAGAGCCGAGCCTGGATTTCAAGTCAGAAATGGCGTCGTTGACAGCATCCAGATCATGACTCTTGGAGGAAAGCTGTGATTGCGCCTCTGCCAAAGAGGCTTTCACTTTCCATGCTTCCTCCTTGAGGGTCTCGATCTCCCTGTCACTCTTGGAAATGTCTTCCGACAGCTTACTGACTTGGGTCTCAAGACTGGTCTTGGCAGTAGAAGCAACAGCAAGGTCGTCCGTCACCTTCTTTAGTCGAGTAGAGGACTCTAGGGAGAATGCATTGAGGGCATCTTTGTGACCATCCTCCAGTTCTTTGGTGCGTTGGTGGAAATGGGCCTCCAGCTCCTCGTCCTTACCACGGAGGGCAGCCTCGAGGGCTTTTCTCGGGAAGAGACCTCTGCCTCTCTAGCATTCAGAAGTGTTTCACGCTCCACCAGTTGGGCACCCTGGGTTGAGACGTCCTCCTTGGCCAGGGACAACATCTCATGCTAACTCTTAAGGGATTGGATCTGCTGGTTGTACCATTCCCGCATCTCATTTCCCTTGTCCTTCAACAGTTGGTCCACAAGCTCAGCTTGGTCGCGTTGTTCCTTGACTGCTTGCCACTTGAGGCCATACCAGTGTTGCACGTCCTTGAGCCCCATCGCAATGGACTCTAGGAAAGCCAAATCATTGACATTGTCGGTAGAGCCATCGGACTCCTCGATCCTCTAGGACAGCGGCACCAAAATTCGCCCGATTTCATCATCGATGTCTGCTCCCGCTCAGAAGGATGAGTCAAGAGCCGCAAGGCCGAGCCGAGCAGTGATCAGCGCCAACTTGCTCATGGAAGACTGTGACACGGAAGCCACAAGATAACTTGAAGGGAAGGGCCCCAAGGACTGGAGATGTCGTGGATTTTGCACGACAGATGTCCGGGTGAACGGACTTAGGTTCGGGGTGATTGCAACAATCGGTGGCTTGAGAGGGGTTGGTCGAAATCGAGAGACACAAGTTTTACCCAGGTTCGGCCCCTCAAGGTGAGGTAAAAGCCTACGTCCTGCTTGTCTGGTATTGATCATGAGGAAGATCTCTCAGTTACAAGGGTGTTGTCTAATCTCTAAAACTTGTAGCTTGTCTATTGAGACATCTAAAAAATTGTATCTCTAAGGGCTCTCTACCCCTCCTTATATAAGTGGAGAGGGTAGGTTTACAAATAGAGTCCTACTCCCAGTAGGACTAGGACTAGTCTTTCATGAATCCTACTCCGGGTCTTGTTTCTCTTGTAAGGGAATCCTCTCTCCTTTGGGCCTTCTCTTGTGAGCCACCTGGCGCCGGCTTACACGCCCGGTCTTGGGCCTGGTCGTCCTACGACCCGCGTGCTGAGTCACCAATAAAACGCCATGTCTTGACCAGGTCTCCTGTAAGTCGCCAAGACGGGTCATACCGCGGGGTATATCCCTGACATTAGCCCCCATGTTAGCTTGAATTTATTCATGGTAACCTCGTGAAATAAGAATAGTAAATATGTTAAGTGGCCGGCTTGCTCCTTTGGCCGGCTTATGAAGTGGCTCCTCAGAAATCCGGGTCTCTTCTTTATATGAATGAGTCGTCTTGAAAATCGTCTTGCTTGTCAGTGTCCTCTGAAAAAATATTGGGAATAGAATACCCATATGCCATTGAGTCGGCTTCCAATACTTTGGCTTAATGAAAATTATTGAAAATAAGAAATCCTCATGACGTAGATCCGGACTTACATTGTTGTGAAGCAGGGCGGCTTATATAAACTCTGGCGGGTTATGATGTTTTGATAATGTCGGGTCATGAATGTTGGCGACGCCGGGTCTAACAACTGAACTCCATAATTAACATCTTGAAAATTCTCCTCAAAGTTTTTGATATGTCCATATTACCTGTAGCCCCAAAGCTCCGAGATTATCCATGATGACTTGGTGCTTTGCAATAATATATTGGACTGTGTAGCCCCCAAGTGTCGGGTTGTCCTGCCTGCAGCAACCTGGGACTCATGACTGTCTTATACCTTATGAAACTTCAGCAGGTGTAGCCCCCAAGGGCCGGCTCATCATAATGTGATGCGCCGGGTCTTCAATCTGAACCTCTTAATCTATTAAACAGCTGAATACTGTAGCCCCCAAGTGCCGGGTCGCATGCCTGCAGCGACTTGGGACTTTTAGAAAGTTTGATCTGAACGGTTTAGCCCCCAAGTGCCGGGTCGGTAAGAATTACTGGGCTGTGACTTAGAAAAATATAGAAAGGCCGGCTCATCTCGTTGAAAACAACAGGATCTATTAACCATGTAATGATTTGAACACCGGCTTGCATTAGCCCCCAAGTGCCGTGGTGCGTGCTTGCAGCGACATGGGACTTGCATATTTGATATAAACTCGACTTGAATAATGTAGCCTCCAAGTGCGGGTTGCACACCTACGGCGACTTGGGACTTTAGAAAATTTGATCTGAGTGGTGTAGCCCCCAAGTGCGGCAACTCGGGACTTATATCCACTTTCTCCTTTGAAAAGAAAAAAACATGATATGTGTTAGTGCATCTAGTGACCCTTAGTGATTTTGGTGTATTGAAGACTTATAGGTTAAGGCACTATAAGTCGATGAGAAGTTTGATATATTCGGAGATTATCGACCCCTAAAAATGTATGTCTTCAAGTGAAGACTTTGCTGAAGACTTTGGTGAAGACTTTGTGAAGACTTTGAAAATGAAGAAGTTGGTGTGACCTTGAAGATATGAACGAGGAATATGAAGCATGAAGACTTTTTTTTCCGTAGTTTCATTTCCTTTATTTGAGTCATAGGAAACACCATACTGTTAAAGGGGGCCGAGGTAATACTAAGGAAAATTTCCAACTGATGCTCAACTCCAAAATCCTCAACCTATACAATCCTTCGAGTGAAGCCTTTGGAAATCTCTTACGGTTCAGAAAAGTTCTTAAGTGACAGAGACAAAGTTCTTCTGGTCTCTAAGGAAATTGATCTGACTAAGGAGTTAGGATTTCGCCGGTGCGAATTGCCTACAAGTGAGGAACATGATAAGCTGAGGACTTTCTAGTTCAAAATTCCGACCGTTGCTGTGCTTAGCGCCAGCTGTCCCCAATCATTCTTATCCACATAACGGTCATATCATTGGGGGCATTTATTTCTTATCATGTCAGGTTGCACCCTGGCTATAAATAGCCACCCCCATAACCACTAGTTGGTTGGCTGCTCCGAGAGAGAACTGACACTTGTCATTTGAGAGCAACCCATCCTCCAAGGACTTTGAGTGAAAATCATTAGTGAGGAAAAACCCACAACCAAACCACCAAACCCAAAGTGATTGAGCATCACTGAAGAAATTCCTGTGTGGAACCGACGCTTGTTACCTTTGAGGACTGTGCATCCTCGAGACGGTTAGGCGTCATGGTCTAGTGCTCCTGCAGTCAATTGGGGATCATGAAGTGACCTTGGTCTAGAGCATCCAGTAGTAAATTGTGGATCGCCGGGTGACCAGTTTGTGAGGGTTTTGGAAGTCTACCCTGAAGACTTACCACGAGTGTTGGGTGAGGACCGTGTGACCTTAGCTCAAGGAGAATATGGTAAGGACCGTGTTTCCTGGGACTGTGTGTCCTCTGGTTTAAATACCAGGCCGCTCCAAACCAGACATACGACTGTCACAACAGTTGGAACTGGATCATCAAACCATTGTCTTCATCAAGCTACCTGGTTCTATTTCCTCAACCCTTTCATTTCCTCGTATAACTGTTGATGAAATTGAACTTTACTGTTTGAAGAATTTTTCTGAAGACTTTCACAATTTCCTCACCTCAAATTCTTCAAGTTACCTTGTTCGTCACCTACTTATCCTGTATCACGCTACTTGTACTCTGTGCATGTTTCATTTCATCATGATGACTATGCTGTCGCTATGTTCCTCATGCACTTGAGTACATATTCCGCTGCTAGTTATTCATCAC
Organism: Hordeum marinum; assembly: GCA_022496015.1. NCBI lineage: Eukaryota > Viridiplantae > Streptophyta > Magnoliopsida > Poales > Poaceae > Hordeum > Hordeum marinum. The sequence goes on from CM039673.1 coordinate 371,713,894, forward strand.
ATTTCAAATTCCTCAAAGTTGAAATTCCTCAAGTGATGAATTTGTAAAAATCACCTATTCACCCCCCTCTAGTCGATATAACACACTTTCAATTGGTATCAGAGCAGGTACTCCCTTGATCTGTGTGATTTTGGTTTAACCACCCGGAGTTCTAGTTATGTCGACTACTGGTATGATCAAGGTTTCCGCGGGGTGTCCTAGCTTCGATGGGATAGACTACCCCTACTGGAAGAACAACATGCGTATGCACCTTGAAGCTATTGACAACAATCTCTGGTACGTTGTGGAAAATGGTGTGCCCTCTGTCACTCCCACTGTTACTACTGCTGATGTGAAGAGATTCAAGCAACTCGATTCTCAAGCCAAGAATATCATCTGTGGCCATCTGAGCAAGGGATAGTATGGCAGAGTGAGTGCTTTGGAGACTGCTAAGCTTATCTGGGATAGGCTGTCCAAAGTCAACGAAGGTGTTTCCACTCAACATGACTCTCGTGTTGATGTTCTTCGCAATCTCTTCAACCGCTTCAAGAGATTTGACAATGAAAATGTTCAACAAACTTTTGATCGTCACACTGATATCTCCAATGAGCTTCAAGCACTGGGTGCCACCAGTATCACTGACCATGAAGTGGTGAAGAAACTGCTAAGATCTCTTGACTCCTCATTCGATACTCTGGCTTTGATGATGCAAGAACATGGAGACTACAAATCACTTGATCCTGTTGATATTCTTGAGAGACTCAATACTCATGAATTCCAACAAGCTGAGAAGAGAGACCTCTACGGGCCAAGCTATGGAAGATCTCGCGCTCTGAAGGCAAAAGCAATTTCCTCATTTGAAGAAGAGGATTCTGACAGCAGCCTTGGTGATCATGAAGAACTAAGTCAGGAACTAGCAATGCTTGTGAGGAAATTCCAGAAGTTCTCAAGGAGAGGTGGATTTGGAAAGTCATCAGAAAATGGCTTGAGGAAATCAGATTCCTCAGAAGACTGCAAGAAAAGGACTTGTCATCGTTGCAAGAAGCTGGTCACTTTATCTTTGATTGTCCTCTCTGGGAAAAAGATTCAAAGAAGAAGAAGAAATACAAGGATGATAGTTCCGATGACTCAAAGAAAAAGAAGAAATCTTCAAAGTCCTCATCTTCAAAGTCCTCAAAGCACAAGAAGAATGGTTCCAGAAAGGCTCGAGCATTCATCGGCAAGGAAATGGATTCTGAGGAAGAATCTGAAGAATATGAAGAAGAGGAAGAATGTGAGGAGGAATTAGAATCTGGTGTCGCTAGCCTTGCTCTCGCTACTGCTTTCGTCAGCAAGTTCATCTTCAACGATGAACAATATGACTACTCCAATGACTCTGACGTCAGCAATGATGATTATGCTCCCACCTATTGCTTCATGGCAAAAGGCTCGAAGGTACACAAACATCATTCCTCATCTGAATCAAGTGAAGGTGAATCTGATGAATATGTGAAACCTAGCTATGCTAAACTTGTTAAAATTGCCACTAAGCAACAAAGTGCACTTGAAAAGCTTCAGAAAATGCTAGACAAAAGCGATGATCTGTTGAACTATGAAGTGGATCGGACTCAAACTCTGTCTGACGATCTCAAAAGTCTTCAGACAAAGTATGATAACCTTCAGAGTCATCATAATGACCTCTTAGCCGATCATGAGAAGCTTTCTTATGAATTTCTTCAAAGAAAGCAAGATCTTGAGAAACTGAGGGTGTCACATGAGGATCTCCAAAGGGAAAACGATTCCTTAATGGCTCAACAGATCAGTACCGCTCAGGAAGAAGTTGTTCCACCTTGTTTGAAATGCATCGAACGTGAAACTGCTTATTCTTCACCTGAATGTTCAAATGCTTCTATTGCTGCAAATTCTTCAACTATTCCCGTGGTCTCAAATTCCTCATCTGAGGATACCAGAAGTATCACTGATGACAATGCAGGGTTGAAGCAATTGTATGTGATAGGCATATACAAAAGTCTCAAAGGGCATCAAACCCTTTGCGATGTCCTCAAAAAGCAGATTCTGAACAGGAACCCTTGGAAAGAGGATATTGCCTTTGTGAGGAAACTCAACGCTGATGGATCCTACTAGACACCTGAGCAGTACCCCAAAACCTCATGGGTTGCTGCGAAAGGACCTCCTATAGATCCATCCACTTTATCTGGCTTTACGTGTGAAACTTCATATTTCTCTGATGAGTCACTTGACTCGAACTACAAATTCTTCAAAAATCAGAAAGGTGAAGTATTTGCTAGATTTGTTGGAAATAACTGCAGGAATGACTCTCCTATGAAGAAAATCTGGGTTCCCAAGAGCTATCTTCAAAATCTTCAAGTGAATGCCCTCACGACACCACTCATGAAGAATAGGAACCCCAGATCAAAGTCCTCACTTGGACCAAATTCCTCAAATGGTCAAAAATATCATTCTCATGCTAATACTTCTATTTTGCAGGAAAAAATCTAAGAGTTATGAATATGTGCATTATTCTTCAAACCATTATGTTCATAAGTCCTCGAAGAATTTCTCTACTTATTCATTTGAGTACTCTAATCCTCGTCCTGTGAAACGAAGCACACTTGCTTCAATGCCTCCTTTCTCACATAGTGCTTGTAGAATGATTAACTCTTTCCACCCCTCCAGATGTGGGTGGTGAAGAAATTGAACTAATTTCTTATGCAGGGTCAGGTCTCCAGATGAAACTGAACATCTGATGAACTTGCTGGAGACCTAAGAAATTGTTTGAAAGGACGCAAGCTAACCATGATGAAATGAATTCCTCATTTCTCACGTCCTCACACTGCTTGCTTACTATCTTGTGTGATGAAATCCTATTTGATGAAATTGATTTCATATTCTTCACTCTGAAGCATATGAGTTCGTAAGTTGTACTAATTCATCTGCAGGATGATACTCCAAAAGATACTGAGTGGGTCCTCGATTGTGGATGCACAAACCACATGACGGGTGACAAGAATCTACTGATGAATTTGCCACTCACTCCATCTCCTCTGAAGCATATCACCTACGTAGACAAAGGAAAAAGCAAGGTATGGGACTTGGTAAGGTTGCTATCTCAAAGGACCGAACCATGGATAAGGTGATGCTTGTTGAATCCCTTGGGTTCAACCTTATGTCTGTCTCAATGCTTTGTGATCTTTATATAGTTGTCGTATTTGGAAAATATCATTGTGTTGTCATCATGGAATCTGACAATTCCAAAGTCTTCGAAGGCTTTAGGAGAGGAGACTTGTAGATTGTTGATTTCTCTACAGGTCCTCAACCCGCCACTTGCTTACTTGCAAAGTCTTCAGAAGGCTGGTTGTGGCATCGACGACTTGGACATGCGGGTATGAGAAACTTGCACACGCTCGTGAAGAAAAAGCACATCAGTGGCATAGAGGGTGTCAAATTCCTCAAGGACCATCTCTACGGTGCATGTGAATCTGGGAAGATGACCAGATCCAAGCATCCCTCGAAGACAATCATGACCATGACACGACCCTTTGAATTGCTTCACATGGATCTCTTTGGCCCCACTCATTACTCCATACTAACAAATGCTTCAAGTTTGTATGGCTTTGTCATTGCTGATGATTACTCTCGTTACACTTGGGTGCATATTATTCTGTACAAGAATGAAGTGTAGGATGTCTTCAGACGATTTGCTTCAAGGGCCTCCACCAACTTCGGCGTCAAGATCAAGCATATTAGGAGTGATAACGGGACATAATTCAAGAACACTAATCTTGATGAATATCTTGATGAACTTGGTATTACTCATGAGTTATCTGCCCCTTATACTCCTCAACAGAATGGCATCATGGAGCGCAAGAATAGGACTCTCGTTGAGATGCTCGCACCATGCTTGATGAATACAAGACTCCTCGTCGCTTCTGGCCTGAGGCAATTGATACTGCATGCCACATCATCAATAGGGTATATCTTCACAAATTCTTCAAGAAGACTTCATATGAACTTATGATTGACAAGAAACCCAATGTAAGTTATCTTAAAGTCTTCGGTGCAAAATGCTGGATCAGAAATCCTCACCATAATTCTAAGTTTGCACTGAAAGCACATGAAGGTTTTATGCTTGGTTACATAAAGGACTCGCACACCTACAAAGTCTTCAACACCTATCATCACAAGGTTGTTGAAACTGTAGATGTGCGGTTCGATGAAACTAATGGCTCGCAAAGAGAGCACCTGCCTTCTGTGTTAGATGAACAGTCTCCCGAGGAATCCATCAAGCTGAAGGCAACTGAAGATATCATACCCACCGAGGAAGTCATTCCAGCGAATGAAGACATTCATGCTGATACACCTGAAGAAAATGGTGCTGATGAAAATCCTCAGCCACGTCAACCTGCTCATCCTAGAGTTGCAAATGAAGTATAGATTGACAGTATCATCGATGACATCAATGCACTAGGTCCCCTCACTCGCTCAAAAGCTTCACATTTAACTAACTTTTGTGGGCACTTTGACTTTGTCTCTATCATAGATCCCACCAAAGTTGATGAAGCATTCAAGGAGCCTGAGTGGATTCAAGCTATGCAAGAGGAATTGCATCAATTCAAGCTCAACAATGTGTGGGAAATTGTCAAGCGACCAGATCCTCGCAAACACAACATCATAGGTACCAAGTGGATCTACCGCAACAAGCAAGATGAAAATGGCCTTGTGGTGAGGAATAAGGCTCGACTTGTAGCTCAAGGCTACACACAGGTTGAAGGAATTGACTTTGATGAAACATTTGCACCTGTTGCTAGACTTGAAGCTATTCGCATATTACTTGCTTACGCTAACCATCATAATATCATCTTATATCAAATGGATGTGAAAAGTGCATTCCTCAATGGTAAGCTTGAGGAAGAAGTATATGTTGCTCAACCCCTAGGTTTTGAAGACCCTAAGCATCCTGACAAAGTCTTCAAACTAAACAAGGCCCTCTATGGCCTCAAGCAGGCCCCTCGGGCGTGGTACGACACTCTGAAGGAATTCCTCATGAAGAAAGGCTTGAAACCCGGTTCACTAGACCCCACTCTTTTCACAAAATCCTCTGATAATGAACTGTTCATATGCCAAATATATGTGGATGATATTATCTTTGGCTGTACCGACAAACGTTACAGTGATGAATTTGTCTATATGATGAGTGAAGAATATCAAATGTCTATGATGGGAGAGTTGAAATTCTTCTTAGGTCTTCAAATTCGTCAACAAGACAATGACATCTTCATCTCTCAAGAGAAATACCTCCAAGATGTTCTGAGAAAATTCGACATGCAAGATTACAAAGGCGTCAAAACTCCAATGCCTTCAAAAGGCCACCTCTGCACTGATGAAAATGGTAAAGATTTCGATCAGAAGGTATACCGCTCCATGATTGGTTCATTATTGTATCTATGTGCATCTAGGCCTGATATTATGCTAAGTGTTTGGATGTGTGCCCGATTCCAAGCAACACCGAAGGAATCACACCATAAGGCTGTGGAACATATTCTTCGATACTTAGATCACACACCAACACTTGGATTATGGTATCCCAAGGGCTCAAATCTTCACCTCGTCGGATACTCTGATGCTGACTATGCTAGAGATCGTGTGGATCGCAAGTCAACCTCAGGCACATGTCATTTCCTCGGACGATCCTTAGTCTGTTGGTCCTTGAGGAAGTAGAACTGCGTTTCACTCTCTACTGCTGAAGCTGAGTACATTGCTGCCGGTTCATGTTGCGCTCAGTTACTATGGATGAAGCAAACCCTCAAGGACTATGGCACCAAGTTGAATAATGTGCCTCTCTACTGCGACAACGAGAGTGCCATCAAGATTGCATACAACCCAGTTCAACACTCCAAGACCAAGCACATCCAAATTCGTCATCACTTTCTTCGAGATCATGTACTCAAGGGCGACATCTCCATCGACCACATTCCCACTGAAGAACAACTGGCCGATATCTTCACAAAGCCCTTGGATGAAAAGAGATTTTACAAGTTGCGGTGTGAGCTAAATATCTTAGAATCTTTGAATGTTCTTTGAAGAAGGACACATATCCTAACACTTATGCAAAATTGATGACTTAGATGTGCAACACACAAAGTAACGTTTTTCTTCAATCAATGAAGAATAACCCTCCAAGTGTGAAGAAATTAATGAAGAATTTGATTCTCAGAACCCTACGACAATTGTACGTGGTGTCTGATCATCATTCTTATACGGTGGGTCACGCCACCAACTAAAGTTGAAATTCTTCAAGATTGAGTTTTTCGTCATTTTTGCAAATTCTTCAAATTATCAAATTCCTCAAATTTGCAAATTCCGCAAGTTTTCAAATTCCTCAACTTTTCAAATTCTTCAAACTTTGAAACTCATGTTCTTCATTGACTATATATATATATTTAAGTTTTCAATGTCCTCAACAGCATTCACTTATTGCTAATTCTTCAAGTTGATTTTTATCTAAGTGAATGTGATCGGACCCTTTCCCCCTCTATGCTAAACTCAACCCAGTCTGTTCACAAATTCTTCATATGCGTTCTACTTTGAAACTCGTTCAAGGTCTTCACCGTGTCCTTGACAACTGAAGAATTTGCGAACGGAAGATTTGAAATTTTCACTATCAAAATTTTTAGCGGTTCCTGCTCAAACGGTTCCGATTCCTGCTCCTGGATAACCCACGATCCCCCACTATCTTCACCTCTAAGTACGTGGGTGACACCTGTCGTGTGGAGAGCAAGGGTCAGGGGCAATCTTGTCCAAAATCTTCGGGCAAATTGGTTTTCACTCCCTCTCTAAATACCCCTCCCCTTCAACTGTGCTCGGTTACTCCTCATCTCATCCCTCTCCCGAGCTCCAACCTAGCGCCGCCGCTAAAGTCATCGTCGCTAGTGAGGAAGAGCTTCACTGCCTCGACCTCGTCGTCGCCGTACTCGCGTCGGCCGCGAAAGTCTTCATCCCGCCACCGCTGTAGCTGTCTCCCTCTGCCAAGCTAGGGCGTGGGAGATCTGAACGAACGAACCTCCCACTCTCATCTCTTGTTCGTCGTGTTCTTCACCAGGGTAAATAAAATTTATTTTTACTGCCCCTGTTTGATCCTCAAATGCTCCTCATATTCCTCAAAAGGTGTTTATTCTTCATGAACCTTATTTTAAAAGCACCTTACATCTTCACATACTTAATGTTTTTCCCTAAGTAATGTTTTTCTTCAAGATTCCTCAATTGTGTGAATCCTCAAAATTTGCACAACTCTGGAACCTGAGACAAAGAACACTTAGTGAAATTCCTCAAGACACCCATGGTAAAATTCCTCTCACCTATTTTATTTAGAAAAATTTCTGAGAACGCATATGACCTCTTCAAATTCCTCGCACCTATACTCTGTTCACAGGTACAACATGTCCGCTGATGAATCACTAGGTTCTCATCAACTTAATTCATTTGCAGTGCTCCTCGAGGAAAAACTGTGTACTTCTTCAGAGTCCTCAAGAGTTCAAATTCCTCAAGTGAAGAAAATGGTTGATGGAAAGAAACCTTAGAAAGGTGGAAACAAGCCAGATGTGCACACTGCCTTTGAGATCCCAGAGGATGTGTATGATGAATACTGCACACCTGATGAAGAAACACATGGGAAAGAGACGACCAACCAGAGAAAGATCCTTCTGCAAAAAAATGAGAGGAGATGGGCAAAGGAATGGAGGGAATATCGTTATGTAACCCCAAAGTACATGATGAAATTTGCAGTGAAACCACCTTGCAGCAGGCCTACTCTAGCTCAGAATCAAATCGCTGATCCCACAAGCCTCAAGACTAGTGAGGAGTTTCCTCATCTGTGGGAGAAGCAGCAAGCCAAGCTGGCGAGGAAAGCCAAAGAGGATGCGAAGAAATTTAATGAGGATTCTGCTGCTGCTGCCTCTGCCGGAGCCTCTGCAAATGCTCCAAAGAAAATGATGCTGAAGAAATCTGCTTTGAAGACAAGTTCTTCAACATCAAAACCTTCACAACAAATTCCTCAAGGTCAAAGGCCTTGGCTAACAAAGTCTTCTGCTCCTGGAATAGTTGCTGCTCAGTCTTCTGCGATAGCTACAAAGTCCTCAACCCCAGTGCATCTGACAACATGCAAAAGGACCGAAGGTTTCTCCCGAGTTCCAAAGATCACGTCAAGTCCCTCCACCACTTCAAAGTCTTCAACCAACCCCTCTATGCTGATGCTGAAGAAAACTGCTGGACGAGGTAAAAGACCAAGTCCTCACACAAGCAAGGCTGTGGTGACAATACCCTCAAGTTCTTAAGAGGGTGGTGGTGATGATGATGATGAAACTGATGATGAGGAATTGGAAGAAATCATCAAACAAAGTCAGCAAAGGGCTGCTATTGCAAAAGGCAGTTCTGTTCCTCTCATGCTGGATCCCAAGATGATCCTCAACTTCATCGATATATGGCATGAAGACCCAAGCACCCCACTTTCTTCACTAAAACTGCCTTTTGGAGTGGATCATGTCCTCACCCACTTCATCTCTAAAGAAAAATGAAAGAGAGAGCAAGCTATGAGAGCTAAGAGGAACAAGGTTCAAAAAGAAAAGTTCCTGAGAGATAATGTGATGAACTTGACCCCAAATCAACTCGTCACTGTTCAATCTGAAATTCGCACACTCTCTGAGGATCAAGAGAGATATGATGTTGAATGGAAGTGCACCAAGGTCAGATTCGCCAGGGCTGCTCAAGCAGCAGTTAAGGATCACAACACCAGGGTTGCAGCCCGATCGCAACCAGAACATCATCAGTCTGATGAAATTCCTCAAGCTGCTGATGAAATAGCTCAGCCTGATGAAACTGCTAATGAAAATGCTTCTACACCAGAAGCAACTACCAGTGCTCCTGAGGAAACTCAGACCACTGATGATCATGCCAGGACAACCACCACTGTTGTGCCTGAAGTAACTGAACGACCAGCTGAAGATTCTGCTACTCCTGAAGAAACTGAATGGCCAGCTGAAGATTCTGCTGCGCCTGAAGAAACTGAACCCACCAGGGTGACTGCAACAGTCATTCCTGAAGAAATTTTCACTGCTGAGGAAAATACCCTCAAAAGAAAAGCATCAAATTCAGCAGCACCAGCTTTGAAGAAGTTCAAGACTATACCAAGTTCTTCAACTGGACCAATTGATGCAACCCCAATTTCCTCAGCACCTACCTACCAAATTGTGCCATTTGGAGTGGATCATGTCATCCCAGATAAAGACGAAAATCATTCTGGTACTTCAACAAAGCAGATTGATGAAGAGATCACTGCTTCAACCCCCAAGGTATCATCGCCCCAGCTTCAGTTAACTGCTGAGGAAGCTGGCGTAGAAGAAATTGATGAGGAAGTTGACATTGGTGACACTACTCCAGTCATCAATGATGAATATTGGGAATCTGCACACCCAAATTCACCAATGACAACTCCTCTAATGCTGATTCCTCAGTCACCTGCTCCGACTGAAGAAATACATGAAGAATCTGCAAATCTGAATATTCAAGTCAGTGAAGAAATTCCAGCTGCAACAACCGAGGAACATGATGCTCCCGTCACAGTTGAGGAACCTGTCCTCCAAATTACTCAGTCTGAAGTTCCTCCCATGCCAACGGAGATCAAGGGGCGCATCAAAACAAATCTTCAACCAAAGCCAAGACTGCCATTCAAAGGCACTATTCGCCCCAAATTCCTCAAGAACAATTTCTTCAATGAACACATGTTCTTCACAGGTCCAAACCCATATGACTCTGCTAGGGCTGGACAACAGATTTTGGACTGCAACACAACTCAACTACTATGCATCTGTTCTATATGAGAAGAAGAAAGTCTTCGAGCACCAGCAAATTCCTCATGCTGACATGGAAACCCTTTCATCATTCACACCGGTGCTCCTAGTTCTTCATGATGCAGTCATTCTTCCATTTTGTGTTGACATCTGCGAATGGAATGAAGAACTTATTCTTCAGTTCTATGCCACGTTGCATATCAGCGGAAATGCTTCAGACGTCAACTCCTGGATATTGGACTGGATGACAGGATCAACACACTTCATTGCTCAAGCTTCTGAATTGCTTCAGTGTGTACCAGTTCCAATTCCCTCAGATGAAGCCCGCAAACTGTTCAATGAGCTTATGCTTCCAAATCAGCTAATGCAAGTGTTGATGAAGACATTACCTCCTGGAAAGCCTCAACAAAACACCTTCCTTGTGAAGGATCTGCTATATGTGCCCAGGACTATCTACTGTATCCTCACAAATACGCCATGTCCTCAGAAAGGCCACAATTCTGAAGAAAAAGAAGTAGAAAGAGTCATGAAGAATATGCTCTTCAACATCATTCATGGAATTCCCATTGACTTGCATGACTTCTTCATGAGGACATTGGCCAATGCTGCCTTAGATCCATTTGAACAGAAGCCCTATGCGCCATGGATCATGAAATTCATCAGGGCAAAAACCTCAGTACCCTTCAAGGCTGACTTTCAGAACCACTTTGGCTTCCTGCCTCCCATTGAAGTCATCAAAAGTACAATTTCTTCAGTTGAAGGAAAAGGCAAGTTTGTTATTGATGAAGGAACTCGTCCACTGGACGGACAGTTTCGCAAAGCTACCTCCTTCTCTAATAATGATGACACTGCCATTCAAGACTCCGATGCAAAGGCCTCAGCTCACAAACATCAAGAGTCTGCCCCTCGTGTGATGACTGATCGCGAGCTTCTCATAAGTCTTCATCAGAAGGTCGATCGCAATCACAAGTGGGTAAAGCATCAACTTGGATACATTGTGCAGAATATGAATGTGACGCAAAACACTGTCAAGAGGAACCACTATTATGCACATGAAAACCTCAAACGCTCTTGGGATGTACTATGTCACATCATGTCTTTTGATGAACTGGATGAGCGGGATCTTGAAGAACATCCTCACTTCGCTCATCGTCCTCAGAAGAAATTCAAGAAAGTTCAAGTTCCTCTGATGGTCACAAGTTCATTTTCTTCATCTCGAGAACGCGATGATGATGAAGACATTGAAGACACTGCCGCAAGCCCTGCATCAACGAACGACCCCGACAACGCTAGCGCTCCTTCCTCACCAACAAGATGAAATTCTTCAAAGGGGCATTAGTCATCACTTTTTCTTCCCTTTTGGTCTTCGATGACAAAGGGGGAGAAAATTCGAGTTAGTCTTCAAGCGGGTCTCTATAAATGGGCTATTTTTGTTTAAGTTACAACTCTCGCTCTTCCGAAACTTTTGTTGATTGAGTTGTAAACTTAAGTCTGATGGTGGTCTAACACTTCTGAACTATTTCCTCGCATGTTTATTTCCTCAAGTACCTTAACGCATACATGCTGATTTTCGTCAGACACCATTTTCCTCACACATTTCAAATTCTTCATATCATATGTTCATATGCGTGTATGAATTACAAGTTATAGGGGGAGTTCTCCATGTTTGAACCTGCCATGTGCATTTGAAGTCCAAAGCAAATTCCTCAAATATGCACATCTTCAGGGGGAGTTCTTCTATATCTTGCAATCAAATTCCTCAAAATCTGTACTTTCACTTCACATGTTTATCCCCGTTGAAAACTTAACCTATTTTTCATCAATCACCAAAAAGGGGGAGATTGTTAGTCCATCTAGTGCCCCTTAGTGATTTTGGGCATTGAAGACTTATAGGTTAAGGCACTAATGTGTTTGTGAGTGTACATAGGCTCTATAAGTCGATGAGGAGGTTGATGTATTTGGAGATTATCGACCCCTAAAAATGTATGTCTTCAAGTGAAGACTTTGCTGAAGACTTTGGTAAAGACTTGTGAAGACTTTGAAAATAAAGAAGTTGGTGTGACCTTGAAGATATGAACGATGAATATGAAGCGTGAAGACTTTTGTTTTCGTAGTTTCATTTCCTTTATTTGAGTCATAGGAAACACCGTACTGTTAAAGGGGGCCGAGGTAATACTAAGGAACATTTCCAACTGATGCTCAACCCAAAAATCCTCAACCTATACAATCCTTCAAGTGAAGCCTTTGGAAATCTCTTACGGTTCAGACAAGTTCTTCAGTGATAGAGACAAAGTTCTTCTGGTCTCTAAGGAAATTGATCTGACTGAGGAGTTAGGATTTCGCCAGTGCGAATTTCCTACAAGTGAGGAACATGATAAGATGAGGACTTTCTAGTTCGAAATTCCGACCGTTGCTGTGCTTAGCGCGAGCTGTCCCCAATCATTCTTATCCACATAACGGTCATATCATTGGGGGCATTTATGTCTTATCATGTCAGGTTGCACCCTGGCTATAAATAGCCACCCCCACAACCACTAGTTGGTTGGCTGCTCCGAGAGAGAACTAACACTTGTCATTTGAGAGCAACCCATCCTCCAAGGACTTTGAGTGAAAATCATCAGTGAGGAAAAACCCACAACCAAACCACCAAACCCAAAGTGATTGAGCATCACTGAAGAAATTCCTGTGTGGAACCGACGCTTGTTACCTTTGAGGACTGTGCATCCTCCAGATGGTTAGGCGTCATGGTCTAGTGCTCCTGCAGTCAATTGGGGATCATGAAGTGACCTTGGTCTAGAGCATCCAACAGTCAATTGTGGATCGCTAGGTGACCAGTTTGTGAGGGTTTTGGGAGTCTACCCTAAAGACTTACCATGAGTGTTGGGCGAGGACTGTGTGACCTTAGCTCAAGGAGAATACTGTAAGGACTGTGTGTCCTGGGACTGTGTGTCCTTTGGTTTAAATACTAGGCCACTCCAAACCAGACGTATGACTGTCACAGCAGTTGGAACTGGGTCATCAAACCATTGTCTTCATCAAGCTACCTGGTTCTATTTCCTCAACCCTTTCATTTCCTCGTATAACTGTTGATGAAATTGAACTTTACTATTTGAAGAATTTGTCTGAAGACTTTCACAATTTCCTCACCTCAAATTCTTCAAGTTACCTTGTTCGTCACCTGCTTATCCTGTATCACGCTACTTATACTCTGTGCATGTTTCATTTCATCATGATGACTATCCTGTCGCTATGTTCCTCATGCACTTGAGTACTTATTCCGCTGCTAGTTATTCATCAAATTTCAAATTCCTCAAGTGATGAATTTGTAAAAATCGCCTATTCACCCCCCTCTAGTCGATATAACGCACTTTCAATATGATGTAGCCCCCAAGTGCCGGGTTGTATGCGTGCAACGACTTGGGACTGTATGAGAATAGCCCATCATAATGCACTTCAGGAGTTCTCTTGAACTGATATTTGATCTGTTTGAATGAATCCTTGACCATGGTTGCAATATAACCCAGAATGAATATCCTGGAATAATTCCTTTGTCTTTGAAATTAAATCCCTTCTCATGGTTGCGGTGCAACCCGACAAATATATATGTTTTGAAAAATACATGAGTGTTGTAGATTACTACAGAGCACAATTGAGGAAATCCGAGAACCGGCCAATTAGATGACACAACATTATATATCATAGGGCGCCTCTTCAAGAATAATCAACTTTCCAATCTGGCTTGATAAAAACCCCAGTCACTTAATACTGGTTATGATAAACCATAATGAAGACCCAGCCATTTTGGCTATCAAAGATCTATTTGTTCCTGCAGAAGTTCTTTCATCATACTTAACGATGGCTCATCTTAAGAGACAAGACCTGCAAAAATCAAGACAGAATATATTCTGCATTGTTGTAAGGGCGGCTTGAAAAAGCGTAACCCGGAGATCTTAACGTAACCTTGCTTCATCTTTCACAATCTTGCTCTGGCCCGACTTATAACATGAATGCAATGTATGATGCAATATATGATGCAATGTATGATGCAATATGTATGATGCAATATGTGATGTAATGCATGATGATCTTGCTTTTCTTCCTTTTATTTTCAAAAAATCATATGATGGTTCTTCTTGGCTGGACTCAATGTTTGAACTCATATCAGTGCTGGGTCTCTAACGAGAGTGACCGTCAACTCCTTTGAGCGGTTCAGGGTCTCTAGGCAAGATTAACTGATAAGAGCGCAACGAACGAGAAAGAGACACATCCACCGATTCTTCTGGGTGGACTCGCTGCTTGAACTCATAACAATACTCGGTTTCTAGGCGAGTTTGAAGAGCACAACGAACCAGAAAGAGACGCAGTAGGGCATGAGCACCCTTAGGGCCCATAAGATACCTCTCACGTGACACAAATCCGTCGTTTGAACCTTAAACAATGCAGTGTCTTTAAAAGAGTAACTGTTTAAGAGTACGAATGGGCCACATAGCGAAGAGTGGACAACAGATGGGTGAGTTTGTCCTTGCTTTTCGTAAGCCGGCCCTCATGTGACAAGAGCCACCGGTTTAACCTTGACCAGTACAGGGTCTCTAGCGAGAATGACTGCAAAAATATGTTTGAACAGCTGAGGGTCTCTAATCGAGATTAATTGCAAGAGTTCGGCGGGTCACATAGCGGAGCAACATCAGCATACAGGTAGGTTTAACTCAAACTTGCGAGGTCTTAAGAGCAGATCAAGAGGGTGTGTAAGCTAAACCCGATGGGTTGGAAGCCCCCAAATGACCTTGTTGACGGAGTAAACTTTTGGGTATATAACCCGCCTTACTATGGCTTAAGAGCCGATCAAGAGGGTGTGTAAGCTAAACCTGGTGGGTTGGAAGCCCCCAAATGACCTTGTTGATAGAGTCAACTTTTGGGTATATAACCCGCCTGACTGTGGCTTAAGAGCCGATCAAGAGGGTGTGTAAGCTAAAACCGGTGGGTTGGAAGCCCCCAAATGACCTTGTTGACGGAGCCAACTTTTGGGTATATAGCCTGCCTTACTGTAGCTGAAGAGCCTGATCGAGAGGGTTGAAGCTTAACCCGGTGGGGTGAAAGCCCCCAAATGACCTTGTCGATGATATCAACTTGTGCACCATCTTGTAAGTCACCATCTTGTAAGCCAGCATCTTGTATGAAGAAGCGCAGAAGCCTCCAAGTGACTTTATGATGATCCAATAACTCTGAGCACCCATGTTTGAACGGTGTATCTCGGCGGTTCATCCTCTTGGGGAATTTTTTAATTCTTCCGCCAATAATGTGGTAGCCCCCAGGATTGGGTTAACTTTTCTTGCAATGACCCGGGGTTCTTGTTGAGAAAGTGATCAAATGCGTCGAGCTATGTCTGTAGCCTCCGAGTCTTAAGTTGACTCGAAGAGGCGGCTTGAGAATCTCCACTGAAGGGTGATGTTGATATTGGCGGGTTATAGATGATCCCATATGAATTGTTTCGATACTCCGGTCGATGGTTTGTCCCAGCTGGTTGTTGAAATTAACCAAACTATAGTAGCGACGACTTGTGCGCCTGTCCATTGGGCAGCTCATATCGACGAGCACCACACTAATATGTTGATGTAGATCAGATTGTGGGCGGTGTCTTGTGTGTGTCCGTTGGGCTGCTCATATCGACGAGCACCGCACTAATATGTTGATGTAGATCAAACTGTGGGCGACATCTTGCGTGCATCCGTTGGGCGGCTCATATAGGCGAGCCCGACATTATTATGCCAATGTAGATCAGACCACAGGGCGGCAATTCAAAAAATGTTCGTTGGGCGGCTTGTACCGGTGTATGTAGTCACCGCGTGTTGACGTAGACACAGAAACCATCCAGGGCATTATAAGCCAGTGCCGTTGTGAAAGACGCCACAATGTTGTAAGCCGGCGCGGATGGCGAGAGATGGCCACGGTGTTGTAAGCCGGCGCGGATGGCGAGAGATGGCCATGTCATTGTAAGCCGGCACGGATGGCGAGAGACGTCCACGGCGTTTGATAAGCCGGTGTGGTCGCGAGAGACGGCCGCGGTGTTGACAAGCCAGTGTAGACACTTGAGGTGGTCGCGGCTTTCTAAGCCAGCGCGCAAGTCACTGAGTAACGCGACACGGATGACCACCCGTGCAGAATGATGTTGGCACGCCTCCATATCCGCGGCATAACGTCACTTGAATAATTTTCTTGCATAAAAATATTTGCAGGCCAAAGTAATTGCTCTCATATGAATTAATCTATATGGAAAAAACAGATAGGATGAATACCACCTGATTTTTTGCCGGATTAATATGGATACCAGTACTGCTATATGGTAATATCATTTGGTTCATCCTTCACGTGGCCTCTTCTTTCTTCATCTTTTTCTTTATCCAGTTTGTTTTGATCTTCTCTCTTAACTCCTACCCAAGATCCAAGGCTAGGTGCATTCAAACAGAGCATGGATCAACGTGTCCTCCAACAGCAAGTCTCCAAAATTTATTCCAGCAATAATCGACTGTCTCTCCCAAGCTCGGTGGTTGATCACTGGTGGGATTTTTTTATAAACTAGAGTCTCGGTGTGTTTGCAATCTTCATTTTTGGTCTTGAGGTTCGCTTGATATCTGAAATCAAGCTCGCTTACCACCATCTCTGAGCCATCATAGGAACCAGATGTTGAATAAGCCAAACTCTTCATCCTGATCATCACCATTATGCAAACTTCTCTGTATATCTTGCTCAACCTCAGGGCAGTACGTTGGACTTTCTTCTTGCTTTTTCTACTCCGTCGACTATCTCCAACAACCACTCACTATGCATGCTGCACAACAACATTGAACTCATGGTGGAGGTGAGTCAACAATGCAGGCCATGGCCATAGAGGCAGGGCGGTGAAGTGAGCTACGGCGAAGGTGAGTTGGCGAGGCGGGCCCCAGGCAGACGTGGCGAGCCAACGATAGTGGAGGAAGCCAAGCGGGGCCATGGAGGACGCGGCGAGCCACAATGGTGGAGGCAGCCAGGTGGGCCCATGGTGGTCGCAATGACGGAAAGTGACAAAGCGACAGTTGTGAAGGGACGCATGACGGGGGCGAGGCGGCTCGCAGATGTCACAGCAGCAGGCGAGAGTGCGAGGCAAGAGTCGGCGAGGGAGTTCTGGTGGCGGTGTAACGAGGCGAGCCGAGGCGGACTCGGAGCAACGTGAGGTGGTGGTGCGGCGTGGGCGGATTGAGGCGACCACCAAGCCGGCCGTTGCACAGGTGCGGCGGAGCGGCGAGCCGGTGGGAAGTGCGGCGGAGCGGCGAGGTGGTGCGAATGCGGGCGCGGTGCCGCAGGGGTGAAGGTGGTGGCAAGGCGGAACTGACTAGGGCGAGCGCGTGCAAGGGCGAGGCAAGGCCGCGCGGCGAGCCGGCGCCGAGCGATGCAAGACCGCGACATCTAAGGTGTGTCTGCATCGGCGAGGATGCTCTGGTCGAAGTCGGCGACACGGGCAGCGAAGGCCGAGTTCGTGTCCATGGCTATCTCCAAGGTGTAGTTGTTCCTCCAATCCGTGTCCATCTCCCACTCCAGGAATTGTTGCGTTTGTAGGAGAGGCGGCAATGGTCAGCGGTGTCTGGCTCAAGCCATGGTGGTGGCGTGGTCCGAGAGAACAGAAGAGGTGAGGCGACGCAGCGAGGACTGGGGGTGAGGTGGCTGGCGAACTGTGCGCACGTCCGCTTTCATCGACAGGCCGGCTCATCCGTCCTTCTCTGGGTCGTAAATATGATTCCTTTTCTCTGACAGCCACCTCATGTGCGCGTAGTAGCAAGGACAAAAGGTAGCGCTTTGGCCTGTGGTGGTCGTAGACCAGTAACCACAATTCTGCGGATTCGGATCTGAAGGCTTCAATGTAAATCTCCTATCCGTCTTGATGGCTTGTCGTTGTAGCAATGGCATACAATAGTTTCTTAGCTGAACTTTGATCATGGACTCGTCTTTCGACTCGCGGCGATGGTGACACACTCGATGCGACCCGACTCTGATCAAGGTCATTCCATGGTGGGTTACCGTGCCAGATCTTACTCGTCTGGCCGATCACAAGCTTCTCGATCCCTAGAGATTTCCCTCCAAGACCACAACACCACCATGCTCTGCCCTCATGGTGGGCGCCAACTGTCATGGATTTGTCACGGCAGATGTCCGGGTGAACGAACTTAGGTTCGAAGCAGTCGTAACGATTGGCGGCTTGAGAGGGGTTGGTCGGAATCGAGAGACGCGAGTTTTACCCAGGTTCGGCCCCTCAAGGTGACGTAAAAGCCTACGTCCTGCTTGTCTGGTATTGATCATGAGGAAGATCTCTTGGTTACAAGGGTGTTGTCTAATCTCTAAAACTTGTAGCTTGTCTATTGAGACGTCTAAAAACTTGTCTCTCTATGGGCGCTCTACCCCTCCTTATATAAGTGGAGAGGGTAGATTTACAAATAGAGTCCTACTCCCAGTAGGACTAGGACTAGTCTTTCACGAATCCTACTCCGGGTCTTGTTTCTCTTGTAAGGGAATCCTCTCTCCGTTGGGCCTTCTCTTGTGAGCCGCCTGACGCCAGCTTACACGCCGGGTCTTGGGCCTGGTCGTCTTGCGACCCGCCTGCCAGGTCACCAATAAAACGCCATGTCTTGACCAGGTCTCCTGTAAGTCGCCAGGCCGGGTCATATCGTGGGGTATATCCCCTATAGGAGAGGAGTTTTATCCTCGACGGCCACGTCCACGCCAGGCACGGTGTCGGTGTTTGGTTCTGCCATCTCTATGGGTTCCTGGAGTCCCCCGGCAGCTGACTTTCGGCCCTCTGCGACAACAATTTTCTTGCTTCCTCGATAGCGTCTCTCCCGATATCAGCCACCTCCTCTAGCAACTCGGGACCTTCAGGTACCGGAGCTGCAGACAAGAACAACAAACAGAGAAGTGAACATCAAAAACCAGCAAGGCACTCAAGACAAAAGATAAGGAAATTGAAAGCACAGGCAAGTGGGTACCCGATGGAGGCTGCTGCGGAGGAATCTCTCCTTCCCCGACAGCATCAGTTGTTAGCATGGAGGCTATCTGCACCCTTGCAGTGACAACCTTGACACGGGTAGGCTCTTCGGCAGAGGCCCTTGCCTGCGACCCGTTCCCACGGGTGACGATTAACTAGAGGTCTTGGATGGAAGGTTCATCCCAATGAAGCTGTCCCTGATGGCCTTCTACCATCTCCTTTCCGGGTGTGGGGGAGGCGCTCTTCTTTGCCCCTATTGATAGGCAAAGCTTGTGCATGGATCTCATGATCGGTACTGGGCCGGTGGCTCAACGAGGGACTCTCCTCCATGTCTCCTGCCAAGCCCGCGCCTGTTGTGGAATCCAGCCCTGCCGTAGATTTAGTCCGTTTGACTCAGCGCATAAGGGGATCCTCATCCTCATCCCTACCAGATACAGTTATGCAAGAACAGTCAAGACAAATCAAGGGTAGGGGAAGCTTTAATAAGGATTATAGTTGGATAACTTACTCCGATGCCATGAAAATGGAGTCCAGCTCATACGATGCTCGTGGCGGAGTTGATCTGCCCCTCTTCAGAGTTGGAGGAGCAGGGCTTGGCGGAAGAACCGGGACCTATGGCGGAGGCGAGCTCGACGGAGAAATTGGGCTTGACGGGGGGCTGGGGTCCACCCCAGAGACCCTCCGTCGCTTGACAGGAGATTCCTTGGTCTTCAAAAGGCGAAGGGATTGGCGGCATGTCACTTTGCATCCACTCCCCTTGGCGGTCGTCTTCTTCACCTTCGAGGAACTCTTCAGAGGAGCAGCGACCGTCGGTTCTCGACTGGCGTGCTGGCGAAGGCAGCGCCCTAGTTCAGGAGCTTGAGGGCCCGCTTCGAGCCCCTCCTCCTCCACCTCTGGCTCTTTGCCTCCCCCGCTTTAGCACCCTCTTGGGTTTTTATTGTCACGCTTTAGGAAGCCTCGGCCCTGACAATCTCCAGCCCATCAGCCTTCTCCAGAGAAAATTTCTTGCTCTCCTCCTCCTTAGAAGAATCGTCATCCTCTGACTCCTCTTCTCCCTCTTCTCCGGATGGCGCTCCCTTGGCGGGTCTGACCTCTTTGTCCTCCGCGATGTGCGCAACAATGAACTTCCTCACCACTTCCCTGGTTGGTGCAAACATCTGGCTCTCCACCCTGGAAGCCCTTTATTCTAGGGTGGAGACCCATTCCATTTCTCTGTCCATGTCTGGCAGTGCCCAGTCAGGCCGGACTCCAGAGGCATCCCAGTCCGTCATCCACTATAGGATTTGAACCCTAGCGGAATTGAGATGCAAAGGGACGACCCTCGCTGGCAAATGGAATGACCCCATGCGGCCGAACAATTGATCGCACAACCAACCATGACACCACAGGGAGGAGCTTATCATTGGAAGGGCCTGGTTTTCTCCAATCACCGCCGCGTGTGACACATTCAGTCCGCGTCGCGCAGAAACTGGGGGCTTTCTCATCCTTAATCCAGCACCAATCACCCCTCCATTCTTTCGACTTTCTGTGGTGATTGCCAGGGAGATAATCCCAATCCTCCTTCTTGCCCCGGGGAATCCATCTTACATTCCCCGAGCGATGAGATTTATCCTCTACCCGGGGGATGAAGACGTGCTTGAACAAATCCACGTTGGGGGCAACTCCGACGAAGTTCTCGCACAAAAGAACAAAAAACGCCATGCATGCCATCGCATTGGGCGTGAAATCCAGGAGATGAAACTTATAAGCCGCCATCATGGCATAGAAAAAGTCTGAGAAAGGAGGAGAGAGGCCACAGTAAAAGTACACGCAGAAGAAGTGGTACGAATCTGATGGTACCTTCTTCTTTGGGCTGTCCGATAGAACAACACGCACCCTATGCCCTTTTCTTTATTCCCCCCACATGTAGGCATACCTGTAGATCAAGGTATTACTATCCAGGTTCGACAAGGAGATAACCACGTCTCTCTGCCTCCGCTTCTCCAACTCTTTGGCTCTCTTCCTCCTTTCTTCGACCGCCGAATCCGCAGGCGCGGCCGCTTGATTTCCCTTGACGACAACCACCTTCCGCCCCATCTCCTGAGCTTAGAATGGCTATGGATATCCTAGTAGCGCTCGGAGAACTGGAGGCGATGGTGGAAGCATTTTTGATCTTGAGGAATAAGATGAAGTACGGAGAGATGGATGCGAATGAGCAGCGCCCCTGTGCGCTCCCTTTTTATGGAGCCCGCTCAGGGGCTGGCTCTTCGCTATGTTCTTAGGAACTTCCTTTCCTTTTACTGGCAGTTACTTTATTCTCCAACGGCTCCTGTCCCATGACCCCACGACCTGCAATAATTACGTAGAATGGATGTGGGGCACGAAGACAAAATTTCCTTGACACATGTCCTTGCACTATTTTGGGCCTAACCCAATGTGCCAAGCAACACATATGGCTCAGGACCGGGGGCTTCTGTAGGGGTATACAAATAGGGGTATTTTCCTACCCCTGACTTGTGCACGAACAATAAAGCCTCCGGAACAATAGCCAGAGCCTGCCGGGAAAAGCTACACCCACGCCAAGAAGACACCAAGCCAAGGCCAAGCAACATCGGCAAGCTCGGTGCACCAACCCAAGAAAAGCTCAGAGTATGCCAAGTACGTGTTGGATTTAAAACGCTAAATCCTCTCTTGCACATACATCCAAGCTAGCTAGACAAGCTAGCAAGCATGCTGCTTGATCGATTCTGCCTGTACAAACAAAACCGAAGCTGGCTTGTATGTGTGTTTAGCCGGCGACTCTCGACGTAAAACTTACGAACGAAACTGAACACAGGAAACTAATTTTGGTGGTGCGTACAACTTGCACCTTTTTAGATTTTCTAGTACGTATATAAAGGGATACAACGCTGCCACGTCCAACGCGTTGCCGAGTCGACAACCAACACGATGCGACCCAGGCTCGTTTACAACTCGTACAAGACACTGGTTTGGACTCAAACTCGGACATGCACGTGAACGTTGTCTAGGACACTTTGATCTAGCTAGTAGACTTACCGTAGACTACAACTAGGTTAATTACAACATTCACCTCCTTAACCTTGTTGCTTTGTCTCCATTGCTTGCATTCCAACTTTCTTCCTTATCTTGATGAACTTCTGTCGACCGAGGGACTTGGTGAATATATCGGCAAGCTGGTCCTTCGTGTTCACGTGGTGAACTTCGATCATCCCTTCCTCAATGCACTCCCTGATGTGGTGGAACCGGGTATCTATGTGCTTGCTCCTTTCATGATGAACTGGATTTTCACACAATGGGATTGCAGCTTGGTTGTCGATTTTCAATCACACCTTCCGCACCTCTCGCTTCACAAGAATAGCTAGGAGTCTTCTCAACCACACTGCTTGTCAAGCCGTCTTGCTTGCCACTATGTATTCTGCTTCGCATGAAGACAGTGCCACCACCTTTTGCTTCTAAGAATTCTAGCTAATCGGATTTGGACCAAGGTTGAATACCATGCCCGTTGTGCTCTTCCGATCATCCACATCACCTGCCATGTCGCTATCTGAATATCCACGAAGGATCAATCCTTCCTTTCCCTTTCTATACATGCAACCGAGATTAATAGTGCCTTTCACATAGCGCAATATTTGGTTGATTGCGCTCATGTGTTCGGTTGTCGGATTCTTCATGAAACGACTCACGATCTCGACTGAATAAGCCAAGTCAGGTCGGGTATGCACCAAGTATCTTAGGCTGCCCACAACGATTTGATACATTGTGGTGTCCACCAGCGGATTTGAGATATGCTTGATCAACTTGTGACGTTGGTCCATTGGAACTTGTGTCTCATAGCAATCTGACATGCTACACTTTTCCAATAACTTGACCGCATAAGCCGATTGACATAGGCAAATCTCTCCGAAGCTTTGCTTCACTTCGATGCCCAAGTAATAGCTGAGTAATCCCAGATCACTCATGCTAAACTTGTTCTTTATTTGCACCTTGAAACATTCAATTTCTTGTACGCTATCTCTGGTGATAATCAGATCGTCAAGATAAACTCAAACTAGCAGGTTTAAGCCTTTGGAGTTCTTTGTATAGACTGTGTGCTCGAGGGGACATCTCTTGAACCCGAGTGAGACCAAACTTCTATCTAACTTTGAGTTCCAAGCTCTTGGTGCTTGCTTCAACCCGTCAAGTGCCTTCTTGAGCTTGTAAACTTTCCCTTCTTTGCCCTCCTTCTTGTAGCCGAGGGGTTGTTTCACGTACACTTCTTCTGTGAGATCACCATTGAGGAAAGCGGATTTAACATCCATACGATGAACCTTCCAATAATCTTGTGTTGCCAAAGCTTGGAGCACTCTCACCCTCTCGAGTTGAGCAACTGGTGCAAACACCTCATCATAGTCAACTCCTGGAGGTTGTATGTAGCCCTTCGCGATGAGTCTTTCTTTGTACTTCACAATAGCACCCTGTGTGTCCTTTTTTAACTTGTAAACCCACTTCAAACCTATAGCCTTTTGGTTTAGAGGTCGGGTTACCAAAGTCCGCGTGCCATTGCTCTCAATCGCCTTCATCTCCCCATCCATGGCATGCGTCCAGCTAGGATTTTTTGCTCGCCTCTACGAAGTTCGCCGGCTCCTCAGCTCCGAGCAGACATAGTCCAGAGTATTCAAGCATAACTGGCTTTGTATACTTGTAGACTTTCTTGAGGGTCTTGTAGCGACAAGGCCCGGAGGATTCCGTTGTGGCTTGAGAAGGAGGCGACAAAAAATGTGTCGGTGTTGATGCACCTGAGGAAGACGGTTGATTCTCAGGCGTGTCGTCGACATCCGCATCGTCGGCGTAGTCGTCATGACCATGACCATCATCTTGATTGTCGTTGTCACTATGCGCCTCATTGTCGATGTTGTCGCTGAGATCTCCGACTGTGTCGTTGATGTCTACTACACAACCTTCTTCTTGTAGACTCGTGTTGGGCCTCCAAGAACAAAAGTTTTGTAGGATAACGACAATTTCCCCTCAAGTGGATGACCTAAGGTTTATCAATCCATGTGAGGTGTAGGATGAAGATGGTCTCTCTCAAACAACCCTGCAATCAAATAGCAAAAAGTCTCTTGGGCCCCCAACACACCCAATACCATGGTAAATTGTATAGGTGCGCTAGTTCGGCGAAGAGATGGTGATACAAGTGCAATATGGATGGTAGATATAGTTTTTTGTAATCTGAAAATATATAAACAGCAAGGTAACAAATAGTAAACAGCGAGAAAAATGTTGTATAAATGCTTGGAAACAAGGCCTAGGGTCCATACTTTCACTAGTGCAATTTCTCTCAACAATATTGGCATAGTTGAATCATATGTAAATTCCTCTCGTGTGACAAAGAGTTCACTCCAAAGTCACAAATAGCGGAGAACTAATGAAGAAATTATTGTAGGGTACGAAACCACCTCAAAGTTATCTTTTCTGTTCAATCTTATGAGATGTCCCTATAAGTGTCACAAACAGCCCTAGAGTTTGTACTAAAATAACACCTTAAGATACACATCAACCAAAACCCTAATGTCACCTAGATACTCCAATGTCACCACAAGTACCCGTGGGCTTGATTATATGATATGCATCACATAATTTTAGATTCATTAAATTCAATCCAACACAAATAACTTCAAAGAGTGCCCCAAAGTTTCTACCGGGAAGTCAAGACAAAAACGTGTGCCAACCCCTATGCATAGATTCCCAAGGTCACAGAACCCGCAAGTTGATCACCAAAACATACATCAAGTGTATCAATAGAACATCCCATTGTCACCACAGATATCCCATCGCAAGACATACATCAAGTGTTCTTAAATCCTTAAAGACTCAATCTGATAAGTAAACTTCAAAGGTAAAACTCAATTCATCACAACTAGATAGAGAGGGGAAAATTCCATATGATTCAATCTATATCAACAAAGCTCGCGGTACATCAAGATTGTGCCATCTCAAGAACACGAGAGAGAGAGATCAAACACATATTTACTGGTACATACTCTCAGCCCCGAGGGTGAACTACTCCCTCCTCGTCATGGAGAGTGTCGGGATGATGAAGATGGCCTCCGGTGATGGTTTCCCCCTCCGACAGGGTGACAGAACATGCTCCCGATTGGTTTTTCATGGCTCTGGAGGTTTGCGGCGGCGGATCACCTGATCTAGGTTTCTTTTCGAAGGTTTTTGGATTTATAGGACTATTTGGCGTTGGAATCACGTCAAGGGGTGCCATGAGGGGCCCACAAGCTTGCTAGGCGCGGCTAGGGGCGTGGCCACGCCTAGCAGGCTTCTGGCCTCCTCGTCAACTTCCTGGCCCAGCTCTTCTCTCCAGTATATTTTATATTTTCCAAAAATATTCTCCGTAAATTTTCAGCTCATTCCGAGAACTTTTATTTCTACACAAAAACAACACCACAGTAGTTCCGCTGAAAACAACGTCAGTCCGGGTTAGTTCTAATAAAATCATACCAAAATCATACAGAATTATTGTAAACATGGCATGAATACTTCATAAATTATATATACGTTGGAGACATATCAGCATCCCCAAGCTTAATTCCTGCTCGTCCTTGAGTGGGTAAATGATAAAATAAATAATTTATGAAGTGTGAATTCTAGCAAGTGCACAAGTTTGATCAATGATAATTCCAAACACTTTTTCTAGCATCATTATATATCATAAATAGTATCTCATCTCATAAAACTTATCATGATTAAATAACAAGCTATCCACATGTTAAAGTATAGACTAACACACTATGCTTTCAGTCACAAAACAATTGCAATTCATCTTATTTTAAGGAAGGGTCTATGTAAGAGCTTTGATTTAGCAAATTCCACATACTCAACTATCATATAGTCTTCCATGATTGCTAACACTCAAAGCACATTTTTAGAACAAATAGCATTCATCAAACACGGAGAAAGATAGGGGCTTAATGTTTCGCCTCCCAACTTATTTATCATATAGATAATTGTCAACAATAATAATTCATGATCAAATATATTTGAATGGCCATATATGCTTGGATCTTTCCCCAACACATGACGCTTGCCAAGAGAAAAAGGCAAAATATAGTAAGTGGTGAAGACCACCACGACTCTTGCATAAAGGTAAATACTAGAAATTAAAAGATAGGCCCTTCAAAGAGGGAAGCATTGATTTGTAGAGGTGCCAGAGCTTGATCTTTTAAAACAGAGATGAATAATAATTTTGAGCGGTATGCTTTCATTATCACCATAACAACCGAGAGATGTTGGTATCTTCCATGCTCGATACATTATAGGCGGTTCCCAAACAGAATGGTAAAGTTTTTACTCCCCCTCCACCAATCAATCACACTCCACGGTGAGCCAAATCCACGGGTACCGTCCATACCAACAACATTCGTAGGGGAGTTTTGTTTAATTATTTGCATTTTTTTCTTTGATTTCGGGACTGGAAATCCCTATTACCAGCCACTTTCTCATGAATGATAGTGAATCAATACATATCGTGAGAATAACCCACCTAGCATGGAAGATACTGACAACCCCTAGTCATTATATGAGCGATTCGGGCATACAAAACATAGTATTATTTGAAGGTTTAGAGTTTGGCACATGCAAATTTACTTGGAACGGCAGGTAAATACCACATATAGGTAGGTATGGTGGACTCATATGGAACAACATTGGGTTTAAGGGTGTTTGGATGCACAAGTAGTATTTCTACTTGGTGCGGAAGTTTTGGCTAGTATGTGGTGGAAGCAAGCACCACATGTTGGAGGGTCCATAACAATATAACTTCTATACAAATATACCCAAGCATAACTCATTACGTTGTCTTCCTTGTACAACTTCAACTAATTTGCTCAAGTTTGAAAAATAATTAATGGGTATTCACAATCATAGAAGATCTCCAAGATAATATATTTATATGTGAAATCTCTCTTCCTTCAATATTCTTTCATGAATGGTTTAAGTGACCAATGCGGTGTTTGCTAATTCTCAATAATTTTTACCACCTATATTTCCTATATGTGAAGTCATTACTCCCCATGGGATAAGCATATAAAACATATATAATTTCATATTTATGTATTCAATTCATTCAACCATTTACTCATAGGATATAAGTGAAGCACGAGAGTAAATGACAAAACTACTCCAAAACATACAAGTGAAGATGAGTGAGTAGTCAAACAATTAAGTAGCTATGTGAGGACTTTATCTCTCTCTCAATAAAGATTTTTCAGATCTGAGCATTTTATTTAACAGCATGCAAAATAAAAATAGCACTCCAAGAATAGCATGCATCATATGAACGAATTAAAATTTAAGCTCAACATAGGCTAACCAATAATTATTGAAATAGAGAGGGGGGATGCGTAGCATCCCCAAGCTTAGATGCTTGAGACTTATTTAAATATTTACTTGGGGTGCCTTGTGCATACCCAAGCTTGAGCTTTTGTATCTCGTTCATCCTCTCATACCACGGTTTCACCTATTCTCAAAAACTTCATCCACCCAAAACTCAAAAAGAACTCGTGAGATAGGTTAGTACACATAATGATAAATCAAATATTTATGTGCTGCCAAGACAAGTTGAATAATATTTTTCAAACATTAGGTACTGTATACTATCATTTACACAATTTATATCTACCAATATAGGCTATGGAAACTATAGGATGAGTAGATAACAAAACTATGACAGCAATCTGCCCAAACAGAACAGTCTATAGCAATTTATGAAAACAGTGTACTTCTGTAACTCAAAAAATTATGAAAATTTAGTACATGATATAAAATTTATATTAAAATACTGTGTAAATATTTCAGAAACTTTCCACTTTCCAGTAAAATATGAAATTTCAAACACTACAGCCAAAGTTTCTATTTTTACACAGCACTCATCAAAACATGCAATGCAAGCATCCTAAAGACAATTCTTGGAACTTTTTATTGAAAAATAAGATTATAAATAACACCTAATAGAGAAAAACAAAATAAAATGACGCTCCAAGAAAAACTCATATTATGTGATGGATAAAAATATAGCTCCAAGTAAGATATACTGATAGTGTTGAAGACGAAAGAGGGGATGCCTTCCGGGGCATCCCTAAGCTTAGACGCTTGAGTATCCCTTTAATATTACCTTGGGGGTGACTTGGGAATCCCCAAGCTTAGTTTCTTGTCACTCCTTATTCTCCTCATATCGGTGTCTCACCTAAAACTTGAAAACTTCAAGCACACAAAACTTAACAGAACTTCGTGAGATGGGTTAGTGTAGTAAATATAGATCATTCACTTAGGTACTGTCAATACAAGATTCATAATTGTTCCCACATGATAAATACTGTATTAAATCATTCCCACAATTTACAGTACTCAATATAAGCAATAGGAACACTTGAAACAAGCAAACTATGCATGCAAAACAGAGTCTGTCAAAAACAGAACAGTCTGTAAAGATCTGAATGATCACAAAACTTCTCTGACTCTAAAAATTATGAACAATTAGGAAAACTCAAATAATTTTCATATAAATATTTTGTAAAAAATTCCGAATTTTTTGATGCTCCAGTAAAACCATATAATTCATATACTGGATGCACAACTTTATGTTTTTGCACAGAATCAAACAAGCAAGTATCCACACTATTCCAAAGGATTTACTTGTCACTTTATTTAAATAAAAGACACAAAACATGATTAATACAGTAGCTTAATCATGTGAACACATCAAAACAGAAGGTAAAAGTGTTGGGTTGTCTCCCAACAAGCGCTTTTCTTTAATGCCTTTTAGCTAGGCATGATGATTTCAATGATGCTCACATAGGAATAGTAATTGAAACATGCAAAAGAGCATCATGAATATCATGACAATCACATTTAGGTCTAACCCACTTCCTATGCATATGGATTTTGTGAGCAAACAATTTATGTGAACAAGAATCATCTAGCATAGGAAGGGAAAACAAGCATATCTTCAAGAATTTGAACACATAGAGAGGAAACTTGATATTATTGCAATTCCTATAAGCATATGTTCCTCTCTCATAATAATTTACAATAGAATCATCAAGGAATTCAACAATATAACCAGCACATAAAGCATTATTTTCATGATCTAGAAGCATAGAAATTTTACTACTCTCTTCATAAGCAAATTTCTTCTCATGACTAATAGTGGGAGTATCATAAAAGACTTGAATACTACAAATTGGTTCCACACTAAAAGAGTAATATTTAGTAAAATGATATTCATAATTATGACAAGTATTATAATAGTAATCATCACTCTTTTTCATTGCATAAGTATCATCACAATAATCATCATAAGTAGGAGGCATGCAATCATTCTAACAAATTTGATCATCCAAAGTAGGGGGAATAAAAAGATCATCTTCATTAATCATAACATCCCCAAGCTTGGTACAAACATTAATTGTAGCAAATAAATTATCAAAAATTTCATTTTCATGAAACATAGCATCCCCCAGCTTGTGGCTTTGTATATCATAAACATAATCACTCTCATCATTAATGGTATGAATAACACCAATAGTATAACACTTATTATCATCCTCCTCCAATTTGGTGCCACAAATATTTTCAAGATTATAAGAAGTATCATTATCCTCCCAATCATAATGATCACAACAAGCAATAGGCATAACAAAATCATCCTCAAGTGTATCATATTCCACAACTATTTTTGATTCATTCTCATGAGGCCTATCAATAATGGGAGCAACATTATTTGGGAGAGATACCTATTTACCTTTAATTTTCCGTCTTTTCTTATTCTTCACCACATTATGTGTGGCCTTATTTAATTCCTCCAAATTTCCTTTTGAAGTGGTTGGCTGAATAATAACCTTCTCCTCGTTACCTTATTTATCATAAGAAAAAATAGGAGGATATTGGGAAACCTATTCCCCTTCATTAGTACTCTCTTCCTCTTCTAATTCTTTTCTTTTCTTTAAGTAATTGGAAATATAAGGATTCTCAATGCAATTTACTGCACAATACATATAAATTTCCTTTCGATCAAAAGCAAGAAATCTCTTAAGATTATATTCTGGGATACCCCTAACTATACGTTTCATTTCTTCATAGCCCAGAAGCAAACTAAGTTCATTATGACGTGCAAGGGAAATCAAGTTATCACAATTTTTGGACACGATTCGATCATGAAACAATTTGCATTGGAGATTTAAATGACCACATTCATTGCAAAGTTCACAAGGACAGCGATAAATATTAAATCTTTCAGCACAAACATCTAGCCTCTCTTGCAACCATTTAGTTTCTAAATACTTATGCCTCTTACAAAATCTATCTTCCCTTTTAGGCATTTCTACACAAACCCTATGCACTCCACAAAAATTGACATGCTTATAAGAAATATTTTTATCCTGACTAGTGCAATCATCATTAGTACTATGGATATACAAAGAATTCATACTAACAACATTGAAATCATGCTCATCACTCAAAGATTTAGTGCCAAACATTTTAATAACTTCTTCTTCTAACACTTGAGCACAATTTTCCTTTCCATCATTTTCACGAAAGACATTAAAAAGATGAAGCATATGAGGTAACCTCAATTCCATTTTTTGTAGTTTTCTTTAATAAAACCAAACTAGTGAAAAACAAGAAACTAAAAAATTCAATTGCAAGATATAAAGACACACCTTCAAGCACTCGCCTCCCCGACAACGACGCCAGAAAAGAGCTTGATGTCTACTACACAACCTTCTTCTTGTAGACTCGTGTTGGGCCTCCAAGCGCACAGTTTTGTAGGACAGCGACAATTTTCCCTCAAGTGGATGACCTAAGGTTTATCAATCACTAGGAGGTGTAGGATGAAGACGGTCTCTCTCAAACAACTCTACAATCAAATAGCAAAGAGTCTCTTGTGTCCCCAACACACCCAATACAATGGTAAATTGTATAGGTGCACTAGTTCGGCGAAGAGATGGTGATACAAGTGCAATATGGATGGTAGATATAGTTTTTTGTAATCTGAAAATATAAAAACAACAAGGTAACAAATAGTAAACAACGAGCAAAATATTGTATAAATGCTTGGAAATAAGGCCTAGAGTCCATACTTTCACTAGTGCAATTTCTCTCAACAATATTGGCATAGTTGAATCATATGGAAATACCTCTCATGCGACAAAGAGTTCACTCCAGAGTCACAAATAGCAAAGAACTAATGAAGAAATTATTGTAGGGTACAAAACCACCTCAAAGTTATCTTTTCTGATCAATTTTATGAGCTGTCCCTATAAGTGTCACAAACAGCCCTAGAGTTTGTACTAAAATAACACCTTAAGATACACATAAACCAAAACCCTAATGTCACCTAGATACTCCAATGTCACCACAAGTACCTGTGGGATTGATTATACGATATGCATCACATAATTTCAGATTCATTATATTCAATCCAACATAAAGAACTTCAAAGAGTGCCCCAAAATTTCTACCGGAAAGTCAAGACTAAAACATGTGCCAACCCCTATGCATAGATCCCCAAGGTCACGGAACCCGCAAGTTGATCACCAAAACATACATCAAGTGTATCAATAGAACATCCCATTGTCACCACAGATATCCCATCACAAGACATACAGCAAGTGTTCTTAAGTCCTTAAGAACTCAATCT
The DNA here is from genome assembly GCA_022496015.1 of Hordeum marinum. Lineage (NCBI taxonomy): Eukaryota > Viridiplantae > Streptophyta > Magnoliopsida > Poales > Poaceae > Hordeum > Hordeum marinum. Next base: position 371,745,410 of record CM039673.1, read on the forward strand.
GATAAGTAAACTTGAAAGGGAAAACTCAATTCATCACAACTAGATAGAGAGGGGAAAACTCCATATGATTCAATCTATATCAACAAAGCTCGCGGTACATCAAGATCGTGCCATCTCAAGAACATGAGAGAGAGAGATCAAACATGTAGCTACTGGTACATACCCTCAGCCCCGAGGGTGAACTACTCCCTCCTCATCATGGAGAGCGCCGGGATGATGAAGATGGCCTCCGATGATGGTTTCCCCCTGCGGCAGGGTCCCGGAACGAGCCCCCGATTGGTTTTTGTGGCTCTGGAGGTTTGCAGTGGCGAAACTCCCGATCTAGGTTTCTTTTTAGAGGTTTCCGGATTTATAGGACTATTTGGCATTAGAATCATGTCAAGGGGTGCCACGAGAGGCCCACAAGCTTGCTAGGCATAGCCAGGTGGGTGGTCGCGCCTAGAAGGCTTGTGGCCTCCTCGTCCACTTCCTGGCCCAGCTCTTCGCTCCATTATTTTTTATATTTTCCAAAAACATTCTCCGTAAATTTTCAGCTCATTCCGAGAACTTTTATTTCTGCACAAAAACAACACCACGGTAGTTCTGCTGAAAACAGCGCCAGTCCAGGTTAGTTCTAATAAAATCATACCAAAATCATATAGAATTATTGTAAACATGGCATGAATACTTCATAAATTATAGATACGTTGGAGACGTATCAGTCATGCACGTCATTGTCGCTATCACTTTGCAACGCATGTGCGCTGGCGTCGGTGTCGGCACCATGATGATTACTACCATTGTGGTCACCTTGGTTGGGCGTCTTGCCAACCACTTGGACGTCTTCCCCTGCATCATCATCAGGAAACTCAACTGTGAATATGTTACCGTTTGGAGCATCGTTGGTTGCTGCGCTCCAATTCCATGCTTTGTTTTCTTCAAACACAACGTCGCGTGAAATCCGTAGATGCTTGGTTTGTGGATCGTAGAAGCGGTATGCCTTGGTGCCGGAACTGCTCTCGTATCCGATGAACACCATCTTGGTGCTACGATCGTCAAGCTTTGAGGGATGCGGCTCCGCCTTCTTCACATGTGCCATGCACCCGAACGTCCATAGATGAGACACATTTGGCTTACGTCCGTAAATTGCTTTATACGGAGTCTTGCCAATCATTGCCTTCTTTGGAGGCCGATTGAGAAGATAGACCGCCGTCGAGACAACTTCTCCCCCCAAAGTCCCCGACAGGTTCTTGATCTTGAGTAAACTCCTTGCCATTTCGACGATGGTTCAATTGCGCCTTTCAACAACACCGTTCTGCTGCGGCGTATAAGGTGTCATGAGGAACCTTTTTATGCCAATCTTCTCGCAGTAGTCATTGAACTCCTTCGACGTAAACTCTCTGCAGTGATCTGCCTATAGAGCGCGAACCTTCAACTTGTGTTCCATCTCCGTTGCAGCCTTTAGCTTCTTGAACGCTTCAAATGCCCCCTCTTTAGATCATAGGAGAACGACCCACATATATCTCGAGTAGTCATCTGCCACAAGTAAGAAGTACTTCTTTCCCGCGTGAGTTGCCGGGGTGATAGGGCCACATAGATCACCATGGAGCATCTCAAGTGCATCTTTTGCACGATAGGTAGACTGAGTAGGGAACGGCCTGTGGTGATGTTTTCCAACCAAGCACCCATCACATACTCGATCAACATGGTCGATAAATGGCATCCCGGATACCATCTCCAAATTTGACATCTTCTTCAAGGCGTAGAAGTTAACGTGTCCAAATCTAGCATCCCATAACCACGAATCATCATCACTCTTGGTGATCCAACAGTCCGGTTGAGATTGATCAAGGTTGAGAATATAGAGCCTGTTCCGTGTGCGATTAACACAAGCTAGTACGTTTCGGAGGTTGTCGAAGATCGTCATCACTCCATTCTTAATATTTACCTTGCATCCATTCTCGTCAAGCTTCCCGATAGAGATGATGTTGTTGCGAAGTCGTGGGATGTAGTACACTCCGGTGAGTATGTGATGTTCACCCGTGAGACCCTCGAAGAGGACAGATCCTTGCCCACAAATCTCCATAGCTAAACCATCACCGAACTTGACCGAGCCTTCAACATCCTATTCTAGCTCGAGGAATTTCTCCTTGCACCCCATCATATGGTTACTGGCACCCGTGTAGAGATACCACGACACATTCTTATCCCCGAATAGCTTTGGTGTCACTTTCTTCTCATTAAGTAGCACCTTCCGGCTTGGTTTCACAACCACTGTTGCTTGAGCTTTCGCCACCATCACACCTTCCTTTGCTACTTGGGGCCTCCCAATCTGTGCGCGAGTACATGAGTTGGTCACTACCTCCTTATTTGCCTTTCCGACAGCCATGCGCATTCTCTTCCCACGTTCATAGTTTTTCGACCGCCTCCTTTATGGTCATGTCGTTGATGTCGTAAAGCTTCTCGAGCGTGCCGATGATGTACATGAATTTGACAGTCACCGAACTGAAAAATTTCTCCACAATCTCGGTCTCATCGAGCTTTGCACCAAGCGCATGGATCTCTCCCACCAATATAGTAAGACACATGGCATAGTGATTCACCGATTCAGTTTCCTCCATCTGCAACTTGTGAAATTGGCGCTTCAGCACTTGTGCCCGAGCCTTGGTGACGTGATATTCTCCGATCCTCATCTCCTTGAGTGATGTTCCACACCTCTCTTGCCGTCTCAAACTCCGCCAATGTCATCAGCACGGAATCCGACACAGACTGGGCTATGGCGGCCATGGCACCTTTGTCGCACTCCTCGTCAACGTCGTCGTCCGTGATTGTTTGCCACACTCGAAGGGTTCGGAGAATAATCTTCATCTTCACTATCCACATGCCATAGTTGGCGTCGGTGAGCATCGGGTACTGGATGGGGATGTTGCGATGCGCCTGGACATTGGCGCTGCCCGTTCCTCCACCAGTGGTCGCTGACTTGCCGCCCTTCTTCACCTTATCGCCGTTCTTGCCCCGCTGCCGGACTTGACCGACTCAGTGTTGCTGTCTGTCTTCGTAGATCATCGAGGCTGTAAATAACAATTGTTGGATTTAAAACGCTAAATCCTCTCTTGCACGTACGGCCAAGCTAGCTAGACAAGCTAGCAAGCAGGCTGCTTGATCGATTCTGCCTGTACAAACAAAACCGAAGTTGGCTTGTACGTGCGTTTAGCCCACGACTCTCGACGTAAAACTTACGAATGAAACTGAACATATGAAACTGATTTTGGTGGTGCATACAACTTGCACCTTTTCAAATTTTCTAGTACGTATATAAAGGGATACAACGCTGCCACGTCCAACGTGTTGCGGAGTCGGCAACCAACAGGATGCGACCCAGGCTCATTTACAACTCGTACAAGACACTGGTTTGGACTCAAACTCGGACATGCACGTGAACGTTGTCTAGGACACTTTGATCTAGCTAGTAGACTTACCGTAGACTACAACTAGGTTAATTACTACAGTACGTCCCCGGTGCTTGCCGAGGACTGATGAGCCTGCACCTTTAGAAGACCCGACTAGCTAGTCCCCCAACAAGCGTGGGCCGATTGGTCACCGCTCCACCACGTTGCTACTCCAGTCACTTATAGATGAGGTGTCGATCTCCCAAGTGGCTAAGTGTCTCTCGCTAAGCACGTGGTGACGCGCTAGAAGACGATTATGCCCCCTTGACACCCGCCCGTAGGCGTGTCAAGCCGTGGTGCAGCAGTTAGCTAGAGCGGCGGTAGGAGCTTGTCGGGAATGCATCCCCGCACGCCAACTAGATTAGCAATGATGGCATTTTGTCCTTAATGCCAGAGTTAGGTATGATAAGCTCTGCTAGAAATCTAATCATCAGACAATGTTTGTTTTCCCACTGTGGTTGCCCCTTGTGCTATAAAAGGAGGCCCAAGGCAACCTAGCTCAGGATTCAGACCCCCGAACACTTGTACTCGCTTAGCAACTCTTTCCCCGAAGGCAACGCTTGTCGGGTTAGAGCGCTAGATGCTTCTCGTGTTCTTCCAATCAATCCACGAAAATTAGGAGTATGGTTTAATGCTTCACAGCGGCCTGAACCTGGGTAAAACACCCGTGTTACGATCATCATGCCGTCTCGCTATCTCCTCCCTTTGTGCAAGTGATCTCGCCCCACCGAACCACAAAGGGGACAACGACCCCATAGGTGATCAAGTGCATCCTGCCCCGACAGATGGTTAACTCCAATCAACCTCCTCCCTTGGGGCATGCGAGGAGTACTTTGATTTATGATAATACTAATAAAACTTTGCAATAAGTATGTGAATTCTTTATGACTAATGTGACACCATGGACATACGCAACTTCACCTTCTCATATTTGCTAGCCTCTTCTCTACCGTGCATAGCCCATTCCCACCTCGAGGATCGGTGCAACTTTCGCTGGTGCATCCAAACGCCGTGAGATGATACGCTTTGTTGCACATAAGACTCATTATATCTTCCTCAAAATAGCCACCATATCTACCTATTATGGCATTTCCATAGCCATTCCGAGATATATTGCCATGCAAATTCCATCGTCACTTCACATAACTAGTTCATTCATCATCATAATGCTTTGCATGATCATATAGAGCTAAAATAGTATTTGTGGCAAAGCCATAGTTCTTCATATTTTTGATACATGTCACGCTAGATCATTGCACATCCTGGTACACTGCTAGAGGCATTCATACAGAGTCATATCCTCCTATACGTCCTTCATGTTGAGTTGTAAGAAAATAAAAGTGTGATGATCATTAGTATTAGAGCATTGTCTCAGTGAGGACAGTATGATGGAGACTATGATTCCTCCACAAGTCGGGATGAGACTTTGGACGAAAAATGAAATAAAAATGGGGGAGGCCAATTGAACCCACCATATAAAAAATAGATAAAATGGGGGAGAAAAAAAGAGAAAATCCCACCATACAAAATGAGAGAAAAGAGAGAAGGGACTTTGCTACTATCCTTTACCACACTTGTGCCTCAAAGAGCCACCATGTTCTTCATATCGAGAGTCTCCTATGTTGACACTTCCATATGCTAGTGGGAATTACCTTTTTATGCAATAAACTTGGCTTGTATATTTTGATGACGGGCTTCCTCAAATACCCGAGGTCTTCATGAGCAAGCAAGTTGGATGCACACCCCACTTAGCTTCAGTTGAGCTTTCATACACTTATAGCTCCGGTGCATCATTTGCATGGAAATCCCTACTCCTTGTATTGACATCTATCGATGAGCATCTCCATAGCTTGTTGGTACGCCTAGTTGATGTGATACTATCTTCTCCACATTTTACCCCTTTGATACCTACCACCATATTCTATTCCACCTATATGCTATGTCTAATGGTTCACGCTCATGTATTGCACAAAGAATAAAAAAATGATGCATATTGAAACAGTACGATCCAATTGCCTGACTTGGACACCGTGGTGCTTAACATTTGTATCTATGTGGTGAAGACGGAGTCATGCATTGATAATATAATAAGATAGGAAGGGGTAAACATTCTTTTAGGATCGTATACTTTGAAAAATCAATTATTATGTTTCTTAAACTTACAAATATTACTATGTTGTTGTTTATTAAGTCATCATTTCTCAATGAGCATACATACCAAAGATTACATAATGCGTAGCATGTCAAATCAAAAAAATTTGTTTTTATCATTTACCGACTCGAGGACGAGCAGGAATTAAGCTTGGGGATGCTGATATGTCTCCAACGTATTTTGATTGTTCCATGCTAATATATTATCATTCTAGGATACTTTTGGGTATTTGTTTACCAAATAATAGTATTTTTCAGCACTAACCTTGTGACCCAGTGCCAGTTGTTGTTTTTTTGCGTGTTTTTGCCTTTTCAGAGTTACACTACCAAACGAAGTCCAATTGCCATGAAACTTTTTGATGATTTACTTTGGACAAATACAAGACCTAGAAACTTTGGAGGAAGGCCGAGAGCTGCACCAGGGCCCCACCACACAACAAGGCACACCCTGATATGTGGTGGCCCCCTTGCACCTCTCCCGACATCGTTCTCTAGCCTATAAATTCACATATACCCTAAGAACTCTAGGAGAGCGCTCCTGAAACACTTTTTTCCACTGCCACAAGTCTCTGTTCTGATGGGAGGCCATCTACACCTCCATCCTGGCACCCTGCCGGAGGGGAGATCGATCATAGAGGGCCTCTTCATCAACCTTGCTGCCCTCACCATGATGTGTGAGTAGTTCACCATAGACCTGCGGGTCCGTAGGTAGTACCTAGATGGCAATGTCTCTCTCTCTCTCTCTCTCTGTCTCTCTTCAATACGATGTTCATTGCATCCTTGCCTTGATCTATCCGATGTAATCCCTTTGTATGGTGTGTTTGTTGGGATCCGATGAATTGTGTTTATGTTAAGATTATTCATGAAAAGAATTTGAGTCAAATATGAATACCATGCTTATTATTTGCATGATCATCATAGCTTCGTAATGCTCTCCAATCTATTGAGATAGTTTGGCCAACTAGATTGATATTTCTTCGGTGGGAGTGGTGCGTTGTAGTAGGTTCAACCTGGCAAGTTTCTAGATCCTAGTGATAGAAGGGGAAAAGTTGCATCTTTGTTTTGCTGCTACTAAGGATAAAACGATGGGGTTTATTCATCTTGATTGAGTTTACTATGTCTACATCATGTCAATGTTCTCCAAGCATTACTCTGTTTTACTTAATACTCTAGATGCATGCTGGATAGCGATCGATGGGTGGTGCAATAGTAATAGGTGTAGGAAGGAGTCTGCCTATTTTCTTGTGGACGTGATGCCTATATACACATGATCATTGCCGTGAAAATCACATAACTATTCACTTTTCTATAAATTACCCAACAATAATTTGTTTATCCATCGTATGCTTTGCTTATGAGAGATGCCACTAGAGAAATCTACGTCCCTCGGTTCTGTTCACTTATATATTCACAAAAGATTTCATTACATTGCCGTTATTTATTTGCTTTTATTTTATTTTGCATTTTACAATCATCTAAAATTATCTACACAAGTCACTTGCTTGCAAATAACGAGATCAAGGGGATTGACAATTCTCTTGCCGTCATTGGGTACAAGTTGTTTGTTCTTTTGTGTGTAGCCGCTGAAGACGATTGAGGATTGGTATTTCTATTGGTTCGATAAACCTTGGTTTCATAACTAAGGGAAATACTTACCCACTTTGTGCTGCGATAACCCATTCCCCTTCATGGAAAACCCAACACAGATCAGGAGTATCAGCCGACCTATTTTTTTTGGACGTGAGGCCGATATACACATGATCATTACCGTGAATATAACATAACTATGTGCTATTCTATCAATTGCCCAATAGTATTTTGTTTACCCATCGTATGCTTAGTTTCATGAGAGATGACACTAGGGAAAACTATGGCCCCCGGGTGTATCCACTTGTATATATACAAGCTTATCAATACCTTTCTGTTCTTATTACTTTTTATTTTAGTTTGCAATTTATAATTATCTACTATTATATACACACTTCACTTGCTTGCAAATAACGAGATCAAGGGGATTGGCAACCCCCTTGTCCGCATTGGGTGCAAGTTGTTTGCTCTTTTGTGTGCACCCACTAAAGACATTTGTGGATTGATATTCCTATTGGTTCGATAAACCTTGGTTTCATAACTGAGGGAAATACTTACCCGTATAGTGCTACAATTGCCTGTTCCTCTTCACGGAAAACCTAACATAGATCATAAGTATCAGGAAGGATTTTTGGCCCTGTTGTCGGGGAATATCATCACCAACTATCAAGTAACTTCACACAAATTATCATTCACTTGTTATTTATTTTATTTTATTTTATGTTTACTTTATCGCATAAAAATCAGAAATACAAAAATATTTATCTTTGCTAGTTACTAGTTTAATTATTTGAAGTCATGGCGAGCTCTCCTCCGGATATGCCTCACCCTCCTTACTTTGGAGAGGGTTCCCCAGTCTTAGATTTTAAGCAAGTAGGTGGTGAGTCACTTAAAGAAGCTTGATTACTAGTAATACAAGCAAGATCCAATCCTAAGAGTCATACCAAATTGCTCCTTAGAACTTTTCATGTTGGTATATCAATGTCTCATAGACGTGTCTTGGATTCTATGTTCAAAAAAGATTTCCTGGGGAACAATGCTTTTGACACCTATGACAAGATGAAAAATATATTTGGGAAACCTAAAATAGAAACCACTGAGCCTGCAATACTAATGTGCCATCGCCAAACTGAGCTAATCAATGAGGCAAGAACTAGCATGGAATCTAATTTTAGGGGCAGTGTTCAACTCTATATCTAAGATCCATGGAAACGTCATGCTTCACAATAGGAGGCTTGATACCATATAAAAATATTGATGTTATTTGTGCAACATAAAATAATATTGTGAAGGGGATTGGACCCCATATGAACGAAGATGACAATACTTGATACTATTCATTATGCCTAGCTAAGGGCATAAAACAATAGTGCATGTTGGGAGGCAACCCAATAGTTATCTTTATTTTTGTTTTTTAATTTATGTATTGCTGTGATAAGATGATTATTGCCTCTATAATTATTGTGTTTTATGTTTTAATTAGTGTTTGTGCCAAGTAAAGCCTTTGGGTTGACTCACAAGATGAGTAGAATTGACACAGTGCAAAAACAGAAACTTTAGTATCCGATGCAGAATTTCTCTAATCTTACTGGAACACATTTTTGATCTGAATTTTTTACACAACCTTTATATACAAATTATTCAGGATTTGATAATTATTCATAATTTTTAGATTTACAAAAGTATAGATTCTTTACAAATCATTACAGACTATTCTATTTTAGACAAATTCTGTTTTTTGCTTGCATAGTTTGCTTGTTTTGATGATGCTATGGATTGTATCGGGGGGGGGGGGGGGGGGGGTAAGCCACGTTGAAGTTAGAATAAAATACCTATTACACAATAATGAAATATGAATCAATTTATAACAGTACCTAAAGTATTTGATATGTTGCTTATACTAACGGATCTCACGAGGTTTTGTTGAGTTTTGTGTGATTGAAGTTTTCAAGCTTTGGGTGTTATCATGATGTAAAATGGAATAAGGAGCAACATGAGCCTAAGCTTGGGGATGCCCAAGGCACCCCAAGGTAATATTCGAGGAATACTCAAGCGTCTAAGCTTGTGGATGCCCCGGAAGGCATCCCCTCTTTTGTCTCAATCCATCGGCATGTCACCTGGAGCTATATTTTTATTTGTCACATGATATGAGTTTTGCTTGGAGCGTCGTTTACTTTTGTTTGCCTTTATTTTTTTGCCACAATAATAGTTTGCTGGACACACCTATTTGAGAGAGAGACACCTTCATCATAATTTTTTAGAATACTCTCTGTTTCCCTTGTATCTTTTGAGCTTAGCGGTTGCTCTAGTACTTCACGTATATCTTTCTGAGCACGGTGGCGTATAGATTTTAAAGAAATAATTGCACTCTTGTTCTTCACTTATATTTGTTTGAGATCTAACAAATATTGACGGTAATTTGCATGAGTCATAAGACTAGTCCAAAAATAATAGGTATTCAATGAGTGATAATCAAAACCATCATGTAGCACATAAAAGAGAAACTGTGGGTTAATGATATTGATGTGGTAATATGAAAAGGTGTGAGTGCATCATTGTTGATTCATAGAAGTGTTGATATTAAGAGGTCGTAACTTCTTGTTTGTCTAAAAATTTAAAAGGCATGGTGAGGATGTGTGAGCATTTCTATTCCTCGTTAAAATCCTAGTGTTGTTTCGGGTAGGAGGCGCGCAATGGTTAACTCCTGCCAACCTCCTCCCTCAAGGCATCCGAGTAGTACTTTGATTTGTGATAAACTTCTTTATGACTAATGTGAAACAATGGACATAGAAAATCTCACCTCCTCATATTTTGCTAGCCTTTTCGGTACCATGCTTTTGCCATTCTCACCTCGAGGATCAGTGCAAACTTTCCCGGTGCATCCAAACCCCATGACATGATATGCTCACACATAAGACTCCTTATATATTCCTCAAAAAAGTCACCATACCTACCCATTATGGCATTTCCATAGCCGTTCTGACATATATTTCCATGCAAATTTCATCATGACATCATATGACTACTTCGTTCATCATCATATTGCTTTGTGTGATCACATAGAGTTAACATAGTATTTGTGGCAAAGCCGTATTTCATCATATTTTTACATGTCATGCTCGATCATTGCACATCCTGGTACACTTCTAGAGGTATTCATATTGAGTAATATTGTTTCATAGTTCTTCATATTGAGTTGTAGTAAATAAAAGTGTGATGATCATCATTATTAGAGCATTGTCCCAGTGAGGGAATAAAAAGGGGGAGGCGAAATGAGCCCACCATAAAAAATGAAAATGAGAGAAAAAGAGATAAGGGACTTTTCTACTATCCTTTACCACACTTGTGCCTCAAAGTGGCACCTTGTTTTTCATATAGAGAGTCTCATGTTATGACATTTTCATATGCTAGTGGGAATCACTTTTTCATTATTATAGACTTGGCATGTGTATTCCGATGACAGGCTTCCTCAAATGCCTGAGGTCCTCATGAGCAAGCAAGTTGGATGCACACCCCACTTAGCTTGAGTTGAGCTTTCATACACTTATAGCTTTAGTGCGTCATTTGCATGGCAATCCCTACTCCTTGCATTGACATCTATTGATGTGCATCTCCATATCGCGTCGGTACACCTAGTTGATGTGAGACTATCTTCTCCCCTTTTTACCCCTTTGATACCACCATATTCTATTCACCCGTATGCTATGTCCATGGTTCACGCTCATGTATTGCATGAAGAATAAAAAGTTGACGCATATTGAAAAAGTATGATCCAATTGCCTGACTTGGACACCATGGTGTTTGACATTTGTATTAATGTGGTGAAGATGGAGCCATGCCTTGCTAATATAATAACTTGAATGGGGGTAAACATTCTTTGAGGATCGTATAGTTTGAAAGACTAATGATTTTGTTGCTTGTGCTTATAAGTATTATCATGTTAATGCTTGTTAATTCATTGTTTCTCAATGAGCATAGATGCAAGAGATTACATATTGGGTAGCATGTCACATAAAAAATTCTGTTTTTATCATTTACCTACTCGAGGACGAGCAGGAATTAAGCTTGGGGATGCTTGATATGTCTCCAACATATCTACAATTTTTGATTGTTCCATGCTATTATATTACCATTCTAGGATAAATTTTGAGTAAGAATTTACCAATTTATATTATTTTTGAGCACTAACCTATTGACCCAGTGCCTAGTGCCAGTTGATGTTTTTTTGCGTGTTTTGTACTTCTTAGGTTTACAGTACCGAACGAAGTCCAATTGCCCTAAAACTTGTTTATGATTTTTTCCGGACCAAAAGAAGACCTGGAAGCTTCGAGAGAAGACTGGAGGCCACAAGCCAACATGGCACGCCCAGGGGGGTGGTCGTGCCCGGATGGCTTATGCCTCCTTGGCGCCCCTCCTGACCCTATTCTCTGGCCTATAAATTTTCATATATTTCAGAAACCCTAAGGGACATCATGAAATACTTTTTTCGCTGCTACAAGTCTTTGTTCCTCCGCGATCCCATTTGGAGCTCTGTTCCGGCACCCTCCCGAGGGGGATCGATCACGGAGGGCCTCTTCATCAAACCTTGGTGCCCTCATGATGATGTGTGAGTAGTTCACCATAGACCTACGGGTTGGTAGTTAGTACCTAGATTTCTCTCTCTCTCTCTCTCTTGATCTTCAATACAGTCATCATTGCATCTTCGCTTTGATCTATCCGATGTAACTCTTTTGTGCGGTGCGTTTGTTGGGATCCAATGAATGGTGGGTTTATGTTCAGATTATTCATGAAAAGAATTTGAGTCTTCTCTGAAATTATTATGATTCATAATTGCATGATCATTATAGTTTCGTAATTCTCTCCGATCTATTGATTTGCTTCGGCCAAGTAGATTGATCTTTCTTCAGCGAGAGAGGCGCGTTGTAGTGGGTTCAATCTAACGAGTTTCTATATCCCAGTGACAGAAGGGGTCAAGATGCGTATTTGTGTTGTTGCCACTAAGGATAGAACGATGGGGTGTATTCATATTAATTGAGTTCACTTTATCTACATCATGTCATGATTCTCCATGCATTGCTCTGTTTGTCATGAACTTAGTACGTAGAGAGGCAAGCATAGAAGCGCTCTTGAAGTGGAGTAATAGTAATAGGTGCAGGTAGGAGTTGGACTATTTGTTTTGGACATGATGCCTATATGCACATGATCATTGCCGTGAATATCGCATAACTATGCGCTTTTGTATCAATTGCCCAACAATAATTTATTTACCCACCGTATGCTTATTTTCATGAGAGATGCCGCTAGGGAAAACTATGCCCCCCAGGAATATCCATTTATATATTTACAAACTTATCAATAAATTCCTATTCTGATTTTATTTTTATTTTATTTTGCAATTTATAATTGTATACTATTATCTACACACTTCACTTGCTTGCAAATAACGAGATCAAGGGGATTGACAACCCTCTTTCCCGTGTTGGGTGCAAGTTGTTTGCTCTTTTGTGCGCAACCGCTGAAGATGGTTGTGGATTGATATTTCTATTGGTTCGATAAACCTTGGTTTCATAACTAAGATAAATACTTATCGGTATTGTGCTGCAATTACCCGTTCCTCTTCATGGAAAACCAACGCAGATCACAAGTATCACTAGTTCACGACCAATTTCATCAGGGTCACCAACACTGCTGTCAGATTCTTCAAATGAGGAAATTTCTTTTTTCCTTCACAACATGAGATCTTCAATAGCTTAGCCGTAGCGGTCTCTCTTCTCAGATTGATGAAATTCATGAGTATTGAGCCTTTCAGGAATGTCAGCAAGATCTAGTGACCTATAATCTCCACTCTCTTGAATTGTTAAAGAGAGAGAGTGTCAAATGAAGAATCAAGAGATCTCGACAGTTTCTTCACCACCTCGTGGTCTGTGATATCAGTGGCACCAAGGGCTTGAAGTTCATTAGAGATATGAGTGAGGCAACCGAAGGTTTCCTGGACATTTTCATTTTCGAGTCTTTTGAAGCGATTGAAGAGGTTTCAAAGAACATCAACAAGGGAGTCATGTTGAGTGGAGACACCCTCATTGACTTTGGAAAGACCATCCCAGATCAGCTTTGAGGTTTCGAAAGCACTCACTCTGCCATATTGTCCTTTGCTCATATGCCCGCAAATGATATTCTTTGCTTGCGAGTTGAGTTGCTTGAATCTCTTCACATCTGAGGCACTGAACTTGGAGCGATGGCAAGGATGCCCTTGTCAACAACATACCAGAGGTCGTTGTCAATGGCCTCAAGATGCATGCACATCTTGTTCTTCGAGTAGGGTTAGCCAGTGCCTTCAAAGACCAGACAAGTAGCGTAAATCTTGAGCATACCTATAGTCGACATAACTAAAACTCTAGGTGGTTAAACCAATATCACACGTAACAAGGGAGTACCTTGCTCTGATACCGATTGAAAGTGCATTATATTGGCCAGATTACAAATTTCAGTCACTAAGGAATTCCTGGATGAGGAAATACTAGGGTGAAAAAATTTAACATAGTGGATAAGTACTCAAACATATGTGAAAAACATGAGCAACATAGTCGTCATGACGAATTGAAGCATACGAGTGAAAGAGTAACTAGCAATCAGGATAAGGACAGTGACTGAACAATTTGGGTTGAGGAAATTGAGAAAGTCTAGAGTCAAAGTCTTCACAAAACAACATGCAATTTCTTCAAGGTAAGAGTAAGTGAGTGAGGGGTTGAAGAAATAGAACCATGGTGCTCGGTGTAAGACACTAGATTTGTGCGTCCAACTCCAACTGTTGTGATAGTCGTACGTCAGGTTGGGGTGGCTAAGCTTGCACTCTAAAGAAACTTAGTCCTCACTGCATTCCCCTTGAGATAAGGTCACTTTGACTCCTCCCAATCACTAGTGGTACGTCTTAAATGTAGACTTCCAAAACCTCCATAAACTAGATCACCCGACAATCCACAATGACTCTTAGATGATCTAGACCATGTCGCCTAACCGTCTGGAAGATACATAGTATTCAAAGGCAACAGGATTCGGTTCCACACATGTTCTTTCATAACTGGCCAATTAAATAGCCAAGGACAAACGAATGGGTACTTTTGAATGTACTCGGAAGCAACCAATGTTTGGAACAAAGCAATCATGCATGGTATAACACTAAGCAGGTAGTTTTGTGGAAATCTAGTTTTGAGTGCATAATCATGTCCTGACATTTTTAAAATCATGCATCATGAGGTTACATATATCAATATAAATGGAGTTTGAACATCTCAAGTTCAATCATCTCATGAAGTCATCTGACTTAGATCAAGTATCTCCTTGTCACACACACATACACACACCAAGTTTCGTAAAACTATAGACATATCCCAAGAGCGGTCATCCAACTGTCCTTGATCATGGACATGACCATTCGAATAGTTTGACACTCTGCAAAGGTCACACACTTTACCCACAAGAGTCGGGGAACTTCCATGTCGTCCACAACTCGTGCTATATTACATACCCGAGGTAAGGACTTGAACAATATCTTTCCCTTGACAACACTAAACAAAGAGTCCAGTCATTGGCACCCATCCCCCGTGATGTAGATGACATCATATCATCCATGACGGGACACAACAATGTGCCCGATGTCTTTAAAAACAACCATAGTAATCCATTCAGGCACAACCCCGCATCAAGAGTGACTAATACGTCTCCAACGTATCTATTATTTTTTGCTTGTTCCATGCTGTTATATTATCAATCTTGGATGTTTTACAATCATTTTATAACAACTTATATCATTTTTTGGGACTAACCTATTGACATAGTGCCAAAGTGCAAGCTGATTTTTTTGCTTTCTTTTACTTTGCAGAAAATCAGTACCAAACGAAGCCCAAACGTCCTGAACATTTTTGGAGATTTTTCTGGACCAGAAGATACCAGATGGGCCAAACATCTACCACAGAGGAGGCCCGAGGTGGGGAACACCCACCAGGGCACGCTAGAGGCCCGTGGCCTGGCCTGGTGGGTGGTGCCCACCTCAGGACCCCCTCCACCGACTATCAACACTATAAATTCACAAATATTCGGAAAATCCCAGGGGAGTCGACGAAACACAATTCCAGCCGCCGCAAGTTCCAGAACCTCGATACCCACTCTAACACCATCACGTGGAGGGTGTCGGTGTCAAAACTGGCAGATCTCGGGTAGGGGTCCCGAGCTGTGAGACTAGAATCGATGGTAACAAGAGACGAAGGAGACGAAGTTTAGCCAGGTTCGGGCCCTCCTATGGAGATAATAGCCTATGTCCTGCTTGATTGTATTGATGATATGTAGGTTACAGAGTTGAACTACCTCGAGATCGAATAGCTAAACCCTAGATGAGTTGTTCCTTGTCCTACAACCTAAAACCCTCCGGTTTATATAGACGCCGCGGGTACCTAGGGTTTACACATTGTTGGTTGCACATCGAAGGAAAAACATGCCTATCTACTATTGAAAACTTGGAGGACACGCCACGGCTCCTTGATGCTTCCACCCTGGCGATAGGGCCCTTGATCATTCAATGCTCATCCAGCGGCCCATATAGTCCGGTCCATGAGAAACAGGTCGGCTATCCGAGGACCCCTTACTCCAGGACTCTCTTAGCAGCCCCCGGACTAGCCTTCAATGCCGAGGTATATCTGGATAGTCTTTGTGTGTTACAATCTTTGGCTTGCGAGGCGAGTCCCTCTACTCCTTCTTGTTCGGCAACCAACCAGTCATTGGTGAAATCCCAAGCGTCACGACCTTTCCAGGTCCATTATAATAACTGTCACCGTTTCTCAGTTTTCGCGCATCGTGGGTAGACAAGCGGTTCAGTGACTTTTTACAAGACTACCCCTCTGCAGTGGAGGCACCACTCATTTAAGCAGTCAGAACTATGGTCTATGCCACATCCTCTTCTTCCTCCCCATCGGAAAATACTCTTAGTGGAAGATCACCACGAAAAACATGGCGAGCGCCCCCAACTCTTCCTCGCGCCCTTATGGCTCCTGTACCGGGGATTGGACCAACTGCTCCGTATCGCCCCTTCGACTGTGTAATCTGGAGACCCAGGGGTACCTTCCTTCCTCGGATCTGGCAGTTACTCACGCAGGTTTATCTTCATTCAACGACAAAGCTTTCGCGGAGAATTCCCCCAACCCACAAAGATGGAACATGTATGCTTCGTGCCCTTTCTTCTGCGGGGTCTCGGCTTTCCTATTCACACATTCTTGAGAGGGTCATTGGAATTTTATGGGATCCATCTCCACCAGCTCACCCTAGGGACTATCCTACACATCTCGGGCTTTGTCGCCCTTTGTGAGATGTTCCTGGGCTGCAAGGCACATTTCGAATTGTGGAGGAAGTACTTCTGCCTCGTCCCTCACACTCAGGACCAGACAATTTTGGAGGTTAGAGGAGCCGACATATGCCGCATAGCGGGGGCGGGGTATCCGGTGGGAACACCGAAGGAGTTCGAAGAATGGTCTTCGGAATGGTTTTACATCGAGGACGTCCCCCTGTTCGATCCAGCTCGGAGGGGTCTGCCCGAATATTCTGATGCCCCCTTAAAGAAAAGGTACAACTGGCATCCGAAGAGTTCGTCCAATGAGACAACGTTGAAATGCAATGCTTGATAGCTCAGGTGAGCGTATTAGCCCACCACAAGTTGACCATGATTGACGTCATGGCCGCCGCCATCACCCAGAGCATTCAGCCTCTTCAACAGAGGATACACCCCTTGTGGCGTTACAACGGGATAAGCGACACCACTCGCTCCCGAAGACTGCGCCCAGCTGATCAGACAACATTGGCCGCCGCACTTGCCAACTTGTACAAAGGGGAGAAAGAAGATTTTATTCGGCGGTCAGCCAAGGAGGGATACTCAAGCGACAATCCCATCGAATGGGTAAGCCTTTCAACTCCGGACCACAATTCGGGTTTCCATTTTGTCCCTTTTTTGACCGAAGCCTTTAACTTTATGTGAACAGGACTAGAGAAGCTTCACCGAGACAGTTAACTATTCGGGTTTTCTACCTGTCGTGCAATAAGCAAGAAGAAGAAAAGCTCATCCCGCAAAAGGTAAGTATCCTCCAATGCCCCAAGCACGCCGACTCCTACTCCCAAGCATCGTCGATCCGCGCGTCATATGTCGGCAACGGCAGTAGTGCCCAGATCGGAAAGCATCATGGAGCCAACAAATGAGTCGGTTGTGGGGACGAGTCCGTCCACTTGTTCAGCCCAAAGGTATTTTGTTCGGTTGTTTATTTATTATCACAACTGATAGATCCTCACAACATATTTTATATCGAAATTCTCAGGTGAAAAGCCCAGCCTTCTTCTACCGAGGAGGTTGCCAGGGTGTCCGGGGATGCTCAAAATTCCAGAGCTTCGGCTCATGCTGAACCTGTTATGGAGGTTCCCATGTCAATCCGGCCACTACCGATTCCGATGATGCTATGTCCGTTACCAAATCCGAGGTAGGAAGCGCCATGAATCATTGGCGGCGATGAGAGGCCCTGCATCACCCAGTATTTTCCGAACAGGAGTTTAGTGCTCTACGCACGACGGAAGCACACATCGGTGCTGCCCGAGCTGGGTTCGGGGAGGCCATTAAATTAATATCGTCCAGCCTACAGGTAAATAATCGGTTTTGTAGACTCCAAACACTCATGTAAACCCAGTAGCCCCCGAGCCTTAAATTTGTCGGAATGGTCGAATTAAGGGTCCTTGTTATGTTTTATTGCTAATGCATGGCTCAAAGCAGCAGAGCGAGCAACTGGCCAAGGAACTAGAAGCCAACCGAACACAGGTGGAATCTATGAAGGACAAATTGGAGAAAGTGAAGAGATTTACTCGAGAGGCACATGGTGAGTATATCTGTGCTGCTGATCTTAGTATATTCCCGTGCTGAGACAAGGGTACTTTTTAGCAGCTAAATCAATAGGGAAAATGCAAAGAGATTTGGATGCAGCCCGAGAATCTTAGCGATACGCCAAGTCCCAGCACGAGGCCGGTTGTCGTGTTTTGCAACGACACCTTGAAGAGAAGAACCGTCTTCAGGCAGAGAACAAACAACATGCTGAAGAAATTGAGAGATTAAAAACACAATTGGCCCAGGCCCAAGAAGAGAACCAAAAACTACAAAGGGGCATGTTTGGTAAGTGTGATTCTAACATCAGGAAGTACTTCTTAAAAATGAAGCATAATAGGCATGCCTTTGACTCATGTGTAGGTCTCCTGTATGGGCGACTTGAAGAAGAGATCAGATTCTATCGGGGAGCCTTCTGAAGGAGCTTTCCTCCCTTGATGAGCAGGCTTGGAAGGCCATGAAAAGCATGGTAAAGGCGCTATGGCCTACCGAGCAACCTCCGGAGGGGATGAACGAACTAGTCGATCGTTTCAAGGGAGGCCGAAGTAGATTCGAGCTGTGTAAGACATCGCTTGTCGGGAGGGAGCATGGGTGGTGTGGGCGATGATCAAGACCTGCTATACCAGACTTAACCCCGAGCGTATGGCGGTTGGGCCAGTAGGGTCGGATGGACAAGAAGTGCTGCTCCACCTGGTGTATGACCAAGTGATGCCTGCCGCCCGTCTCGCACAAGAAGACTGCTCCCTGGACACCATAATCGATAATCTCGATTAGCAGCCGAATGTATGATTATATGTAACTATCTTCGAATAATCGAGTGATTTCTCCATCTATGTTGTAAACTTTGTCTTAACCGGCCATCGGCTTCTACCTCCCGCGCTAAGAGCTCGGGAGTGTTCCTCGTAATTTATCACCCTAGAAGAGTGAATTGTGTTCGGGAAACCACGCAATCCGGCCATTTGGTGCGAACAGATAGAAAGCACACAAGGAGATATGTTATATTACTTCTTAGCATAAGAAACATCTTCCGAATAAAATAGTACCTCTATCGGTACCTTTCTTTAGGGTGCTACGTAAATTGTAGGGAGTAAGGTCGTATACTGCTAAGGCTAATGGCTTTTCTGAGAAAGGAAGCCCGAGTAATGGTGTGAATGACCATAGTCTTACTAGTTGCTTCTGTCACAGCCGACCAATTGTCTACTGAAGATAGCTAGCTTTTGGCTTCACCCGTCTAAGGTACGTATCCGAATGACCCGATCATTACAATCGTAGAGGTGCTCCCTTTACCCTCTAGCCGAACAATCGGGAACATAGGGGGGGTAAGCACAGGAGCGAGGCAACCCAACTTGGTAAAGTCTTAGTTCAAATTGATGCATATGATGGCTTAAACGCGACGAGGGAAACATGTGTACACAATAAGTGTGGATAAATTCTTATAATAGAAAAGCATTGGCTTCGGGAAGAAGCCCCCAGGTGCTGTGTCCGGATTTAAAACTTAAGGGTGTAAGCCAAAAATCTTAGTACAAGATCGGTTGAACCGAACATAGATTTGTTAAGAAAAGAAAAATTCAAATCTACCAAACAACAAGGTGGGAAGGAAAAAGTAAAGAAAAAGTGCCAGGACCCCGATCCTAAGCCATAAGAATCAAGCCTCTAACACGTCACATCACATTGCGGTCTCACACACGGTTATCTCCATGACTGCCACCTTTCCTGGGCCGGGACCGTTTGCGTATTTTGACAAACGTATATGAATATGTCGCTAGCATTCAAATGTCAAAGAACCCGGGCCGACGTTACTAGTCGTAGAACGCAAGTGGCACATCCGTACAGGGATAGGCATACGTAACCCAGCAATGCAGGTGTCAATCTATAGCGTGTGTAGACGAGTCATAGCAAGCTACAAGGACTCCATTACACCATGGGACATAAATTTCATCACTGTATGTAGATGAGTCGTAGCAGGCTACATGGACACCATTACACTTCAAAACATTTCCCCGAAGGGACAGACACAACAGCAAAGAAGGATACATGCCGGTCAATCAATGTGTCTGGATCAGTAGCAAGCTACCAAGGCTCGGTGGAAGCACAAAGAGGCATTTCCCTGTAAAGAATACTACTAAAGGCACACAACTAGGTGTCGAATTTCATACATACCGTTGCACGTCACACGTACGCACGACATGCCTGATATGCATAGATACAACTATGGCACCACAACATAACCATTACCACATTTATTTAGAAGGCTCGGAAGAGCCAATACAATAAGATGTTACAAACAGGGGTCACAAGACCGAACATTCAGAGCATTCAAACAACAAGCGGAAGTTAAACATGTCTGGGTACAGACATCTACAAAAGTGGTTGGAGGAGCCTGAAAAGCTACAACGACCCCACCAAAGGAACCAGACCTCTATCTAGGATTTCCAAGCTAATCCGGTCAACATTGAACTTCATGTCGAAAATACCTTTAATGAGACTGACATATCCTCTACAAAAACATAAATTAAGCAAACGTGAGTACAAGGGTACTCAGCCAGACTTACATCAGAACTAACTACATATCCATCAATAGCAATGAAGGGGGTTGTGGAGTTTATTGCAGCAAGCCAGCTTTGACTCTTGGCTAATCTGTACTACGACTACAAGTGCTTTCTTTGAGGTGGGATAGCGCACATGAGTCCACCTATTCACCAATCAATACACCACTATGGATCCACTCTCGTCTCCCTATGAGAAGGCCATCCATAGCACTCATGCTTATCTTGCGTATTATAGAAGTATCCATTTCACTTATCTATGAACCACATAAGTTCTCCAAGTAGTCCATATTCGAGGACGCGGCTATTCGAATAGATTCATAACCCTGCAGGGGTATACTTCTTCACACACGCTCTCGCCACTTATCGCTATGTGCACATAAAAGGCACCTCGGCAACCTTCAAGCGGAAGCCCAACGAGGGAGTCGGCCACAACCATTAATCACACAAGACCATAGTCCAGGTTTATCGCCTATTTGAGATTGAACCTGCATGGAAGTCCGGCCGAAGTTTCCGCTACGGCCTCAAATGATGTGCGCAGGGTTCCCAAGCCCACCATTCGGGTGCCACTTGGTAATCCATGCCACTGTGCCTATACTGCATCATAGTCCACCCCATTGGGCAGCGCTATGCATGGCTGCCAACACTTTTCCTACAAACACTAGAAACTAGTTGCAACTCCTGGACAGAGGTCAACGCAATTACTAGGCCGAGAGGGTCAATTAAGTATCCCAATGTGCGGTAGTATCTTGTCTTGGATAACATACACAGAACTAAGTTCTTAAGGACGGTGCCAATGAGTCAACCCGTCATGTACTCCTACATGACCTCTCATCGCTACCTTTACCAAATTGTGTTCACACACTTAGCTCTTACATGGTAGGACATGAACATTTCCATTCTAATTCATCACCCAGATGGATCAAACTCGACATGACACGACTCTAAGCATAACAGACACAATAAGCAAACATGGATGAGTAAGCACAACAAGGCTCAAGCAGTTGCTACTCATGCTAAGTGGTTTCAACTATTTACTGTGGCAAGGACAGGTCATGCAAAGGAATGGGTTCAACTACCGATGGCATGTAATAGTTGAATCGTTGTTTTCCTAATGCAATAACACAGAGCAAGAGCGAGAGAGTGTGTCCATATAAGTATGCTCAGAGGGGGTGCTTGCCTGACAGTCCTGAAGATACTACTTCTCTTCATTAGTGTCAACGTTCACATCGTCAGAACCATCGTCTACCAAAAGGGAACATCACCGGTAAAACAAATAAGGAACACAGTCAATGCAATGCAACAAACACGATGCATGATATGACAAGTTAAGGTACTGAATTGACCTAGAGGAATAATTAGCCAAGTTAATTGAAGTGGAATTCAAATTGAATTCCAACTCCAAATGATATTTCATATATTGCCCTAATCATAAAATGTCCTACTTGGTGATGTTAACTTGTTCAAACATGCATGATCATGGCGTAAACAGATTCATTGGATTTTTCTGATCATTTTTCATATATAAATTATTTTCATCTGACTTATAGATTATTTTCTTTTATTTTTGGAAGTTTTAAACATTTTTTGAAAATATTAAATCATTTATTGATTTGTTTTAATCCCAGAAACATTTACTGCGTCATCATGACATGACTGTGAGGTCAGCAGGTCAATGGCCTGGTCAAAGTCAAACCTGACCAGCGGGACCCGCTGGTCAGTGACCCATTTGATTAACAGGGTTATTTAAACTAACTAAATCATTTCTGGCTAATTAATCTTGCGGGGCCCACTGTCAGTGTCTCCAGGGAATCTAATTAGTGGGTTAATTAACCCCTAATTGGGGCCACGTCAGCCAGGCCGGAGGGAGTCCGCCGGTGACCCTATAGTGCGGTAGAGGCATGCCGGGAGGCCACGGGAGCGGCGGTGGAAAGCAACCGGAGGTAGCCCGTGCTCCCGCGCATCTAGGGGGGCAACAACAGGCTATGGGCTGGTCGGAGCTGGCGGCAACGACGACTTTGGCGGCGGCCGGAGCTCGGCTTGCGGGGACGGCAACTAGGGAACGGAATAGGCAATGAGGCGAGGGGAAGAGGGACCAGGGCTCACAACAGTGTGGTCACGATGCTTAGGCGGCTCGTGGAGGCTCCTACGATGGCGAATCGGCGACGACATCCGCCGGCCAGAGGTGGAGAAGATGGCGGCATCAGGGCATTGTGGTGCTCCCGGTGAAGCATGGCTTGGTGAGGACTTGCCCATCGAGGTAGGGCTCGGGAACACACTAGGGAGGAGAAGGGCGACCGGTGGCTATGGTTTTTGTGGTATACTGGCCATGGCTGCGGCGGCCATCACAGAGGGGAGGGGAAGAGACAGAGCGAGGGGGAAGAGAGGAGAGGGGTCGTCCCGATCCGGACGGCTCTAGGGCCCTAATCCCGTGTGTCGCGCTGGCGGAGGCAAGGAGGAGGTGGCCGAGCGTGTGGCGTCGCACATCGGGCACGTGCCCTCTCGTCCTCCTAGCGAGAGGAGGAAGACGACAGGAGAAGGGGCTGACGGGCTGGGCCAAAATCTTTAAACAGGTAAGGCCTAGGTGGGTTCCCTCCTTTTTTTATAATTTTTGTTTTCTATTTTCTGTCATTTTTTTGAATTTATTGCTTGGGTAAAAATACCAAGGCAAAAATCCTGAGATAATTTATGGGTCATGGAATATATATTTCAAGTCCCACAAATAGTTTCAGAATATTTGGAGCCACTAAGATATTTATATAGCTTTATTAATTGATTTTAGTAGCATTAAATGAGTATTTTAAAATGCTATAATTCTTTTGAAAATTAAAATGTCCCCTCATATGTTGTTGCCAACATTTATCAAAAATAGTGAACATTTTTGAAGACCAAAAGGGAAACATTGGAAAACTTAGCTGATTGTAATTGTTTGAATGAGGGAGTGCTAGGGCTTGACAATCCCCATTTCAAGTTCATTTGAATTTAAACATGATGCATGGATGCCACTCATGCAACTAACCTAATTATTTGCAAACAAATTCTACGGCTGTGACAACTCATGTCACATCCCTAGTTAGCTTAATTAGGTCAACATGTGTGTGCATCATGTTTTCACTTTTTGCATCAATCTGAAATAGGGATTAACAGAAACCCAAACACCTCACTTGAATCAAACCAATTCAATAGTTGTGAAAAACGAACAAATCCAAAATGCCCATAAAAAATGTCCCCTATGTCTGATAAATGAGGACATAAATATATCAAGGGTCATTCTAAATATTTGAATCTATATAGCATTTCTAAAATAAATATTAAAGCTACTGAAAATGCCAAATAAAGCATTATAATTATTTCAGCATTCGAAATATTCTGAAACTTTTTGTAGAGGTTTGAACTATTCAAACTAAGCTCTATAAAATATTTGGTGTATTTTGTGCCTAAATAAAAATAAAACAAATGTCAGAAAAGAAAAACAGAAACTGAATTTAAAAAAAAAGAAGGATCCTGCCTCCACCCAGGCTAGGCCGACCCACCTAGCCCAGGGGGGTCGTCGTCCTCCTGGCAACTAGGAGGACTAGCGCGTGCCCGCCGTGCGCTCGCGCTGGAGCTGCCATGAAGCTCCCTGCGTGTCTGCCTCCCCCCGTCACGCTGGCAAGCGGATGAGGACGCAGATGTCATCCCCATCGCTCTCTCTCGCGCGCATTCGCCCCTTTGCCTCTCCCCTTTCCTCTGCCCGCCATGGCCACTGCCTTCTAAGCCATCGTAGCTACCGCTCCAGCCGCTCCCCCTCGCCCCTGAGCCCCTCTTTAGCTCCGAATCGACGAGCTGGTCCTCTCCACCGAGGGAATCGAGCCCGGAGGCCCCCAACGCCAACCCCGTCGCCTTCTTCCTCCTCGGTCACTGGCGACCGCTGCTGTCTGTTCTCCGTAAGTGAAGCCTCCCCGAGCCCGCTATCGACACCATCGCATCCGCTGTGAGCTCCCGGTCCATTCCCCCTCCTTTTCCCCATCTCCATCACGCCCTAGCGTCGATCCACCTCGGGCCCGAGAGCTCCTCGCCGCCGGCGAGTACGTGGCCAATCTCACACCTGAGTGTTGGAAATATGCCCTAGAGGCAATAATAAATTAGTTATTATCATATTTCCTTGTTCATGATAATCATTTATTATGCATGCTATATTTGTGTTGATCGAAAACTCAGATACATGTGTGGATACATAGACAACACCATGTCCCTAGTATGCCTCTAATAGACTAGCTTGTTGATCAAAGATGGCTATGGTTTCTTAGTCATGGACATGAGATGTCATTTGGTAACAGGATCACATCATTAGGAGAATGATGTGATGGACAAGACCCAAACTACAAACATAGCATATGATCGTGTTAGTTTATTGCTACTGTTTTCTGCATGTCAAGTATATGTTCCTATGACCATGAGATCATGCAACTCACTGACACCGGAGGAGTACCTTGTGTGTATCAAACGTCGCAACGTAACTGGGTGACTATAAAGGTGCTCTACAGGTATCTCCGAGGGTGTCTGTTGGGTTGGCATGGATCAAGACTGGGATTTGTTACTCCGTGTGACGGAGAGGTATCTCAGGGCCCACTCGGTAATACAACATCACAATAATCCTTGCAAGCAATGTGACTAAGTGTTAGTCACGGGATCTTGTATTACGGAACAAGTAAAGAGACTTGTCGGTAACGAGGTTGAACTAGGTATGGAGATACCAACGATCGAATCTCGGGCAAGTAACATACCGAAGAACAAAGGGAACATCATACGGGATTAACTGAATCCTTGACATAGAGGTTCGACCGATAAAGATATTCGTAGAATATGTAGGAACCAATATGGGCATCTAGGTCCCGCTATTGGTTATTGACCGTAGAGGTGTCTCGGTCATGTCTACATAGTTCTCGAACACGCAGGGTCTGCACACTTAAGGTTCGGTGACGTTTCGGTAGTATAGAGTTATGTATGGTGGTGACCAAAGGTTGTTCGGAATCCCGTATGAGATCCTAGACATCATGAGGAGCTCTGGAATGGTCCGTAGGTAAAGATTGATATATAGGAAGTCCTGTTTTGGTCATCGGAAAAGTTTCGGGCTCATCGGTAGTGTACCGAGAGTGCCGGTAGTATACCGGGGGACCATCGGGAGAGGTATTTCGACCCAAGAGGCTACATGGGCTGTGGGAGGATGAATACCAGACCTTAGTGGGCTGGAGGAAGTCCCACAAAGGGCCCATGCAGCTGGGAAGAAAAATCCCAAAAGGAAAAAGGTGGAAAAAGGCAAAAAGGGCTAAATTAGGAAGGAGTCCTAATCCTACTAGGAGTGGAGGAGGAGGACTCCTCCCTCCTGGTTCGGCCGACCCAAGGGCTGGCTCCTTGGGAGCCAAGCCTCCTCCTCCTCTCCTCTTATATATACTAGAGGGTTTTAGGGTTTTGGCACAAAATTTTCAGTCACGTGCTGCCCATTCCTCTAGTGCATAGTTTCTCCTCTAGATCGGTTTTCTGTAGTGCTTAGGCGAAGCCCTGCCGGAATTGCTCCACCACCATCGCCGGAGCGCCGTCATGCTACCAGAGAACTCTTCTACCTCTCCATTCCCTCTTGCTGGATCAAGAAGGCGGAGCTCGTCTTCAAGCTGTACGTGTGCTGAACGCGGAGGTGCTGTCCGTTCGGCGCTAGATCGGAAGGACCGTGATCAAGATCGCGAGACGGATCGTGATGAGATCGCGGGACAGATCATGATGAGTTCGCGGGACGGATCGTGATTGGATCGTGGGATGGATCGTGATGAGATCACGGGACGCTCGGCAATTTGGATCGCGAAGACGTTCGACTACACCAACCGCGTTTCTTAATGCTTCCCGCTTAGCGATCTACAAGGGTATGTGGATCCACTCTCCCTCTCGTAGATGCTCATCACCGTGGATAGATCTTGAGTACGTGTAGGAAAATTTTTGTTTGCCATGCAACGTTCCCCAACACTGAGCACATAGGCCTGCTCAGGAGGGTCATAGGTAGTTGTAGGTGCCCTCAGCTAGCCCGTTCGAGCTCCGGCTCGACGAGCCCGTGCTTGCCCGAGCTCCAGCATCCGCCACGCTCGCCGTCGGCGCCAACTCCGGCCATCCCAGCCCCTCGGAGGTGTCAGGTTCGACACGCGCGAGCACGTAGGGTCGATCAATGCCCTCCGCCGTCCATTTCGTCGCCGGAGGAGGGTTTCCAATCCCCTCCTCCGTCCCTGACGTCG
The DNA here is from genome assembly GCA_022496015.1 of Hordeum marinum. Classification (NCBI taxonomy): domain Eukaryota; kingdom Viridiplantae; phylum Streptophyta; class Magnoliopsida; order Poales; family Poaceae; genus Hordeum; species Hordeum marinum. The sequence goes on from CM039673.1 coordinate 371,772,285, forward strand.
CCGGCGGCTCAACGCCGGCGACTCAACAGATTTGATCCCCGCGGTTTGACCCCAGGGTTAACTGGCAAGTGGGCCCGACCCTGTTAATTAGGTTTAGTTTGAAAACATAATTATTTAATAAAACTAATTAACCTAATGACCCACTGACCACTAGGCCCCCTACTAATTAGTTAGTAATTAGTGAGTTAATTAACCCTGTTAGTAGCTGGGTCACTGACCAGTGGACCCCACTGGTCAGGTTTGACCTATCAATAGGCTGTTGACTAGCTGATGTCATGCTGATGTCATGCTAATGCTATAAAGGAATTTCTGAATTAAATTAATCCCAGAAATTATTTAAAACATAGAAAATTTATAGAAATTAATCTATAACTCAGATTGAAATAATTTATATATGAAAATTTATCAGAAAAATCCAATGAATCCAATGGTGCTGTTATCATGCATGTTAGAGAAACCTATGCAGATGAACATTGACATTTAGTAATAGGACAGTATATGGAATATTAAATGGAGAACGAATTTGAACCTATATTCAAAACTACTTCATTTAACTTGGTTAATAGTTGCATTAGCCCATCTATACATGTTGCCATGTCATGATCATGCATCATATTGGTGCACTTGTCGTGTATTGATAGTTACTTATCTGCATTGCGGTAGGCCCTGCTTCTGAGGATACCCCCGAGTATTCCAACGAAGGAGAATACCTTCCCGCTTCCTAGCAAGGCAAGCAACCCCATTAATCATTCCGATAACATCCCGTTCTCTTGCACTCTTGTTTATTGCATCAGGACAAACATTTAATTGGCTATCATGTATGGTAGATGAGCCCATTCCTTTGCATGACCTATCATTTTCACAGTAAATAGCTAAACCTTGCAACCTAGCATACTTGGTAGATGCTTGAGCCATGGTGTGCTTTACGTACTTTGCCTGCTATGCTTGCTATGCTTAGAGTTGTGTCAGGTCTGATTCATTTGAGTGATGAACTGGAGTGAAACAGTATTGTTCCGATGTGATAAGCTTAATGATGAACCCGATTTGGTAAAGGTAGCGATCAGAGGCTATGTAGGAGTACATAGCGGGTTGTCTCATTGGGACCGTCCTTAGGAACCGAGTTCCGTGTTTGTGATCCAAGTCTAGTTACTACCACACGTTGGGATACTTAATTGACCCTCTTGACTTATCAATCGTTTGTCCTTGGTCCAGGAGTTGCAAGTAGTTTCTGGTGTTTATAGTATGCTGGAGGCCGTGCGTAGCGCTGACCCTAGGGGTGGGTTATGATGCGGTAGGTAGTGGCATGGTGTACCAAGGGTCACCCGAATGGTGGGATTGGGAAATCTGCGCACATCATTTGGGGCCGTAGCGGAAACTTCGGCCGGACTTCCATGCGGGTTCAGTCTCAAATAGGTGATAGCCTGGACTAGAGGTCTTATGTGATTGACGGTCGTGGCCGACTCCCTCGCTGGGCTTACGCTTGAAGGTTGCCAAGGTGCATGGTTTTATGAGCACACAGCGATAAGTGGCGAGAGCGTGTGTGAAGAAGTGCACCCATACAGGGTACGAATCTGTTCGAATAGCCGCGTCCTCGGATATGGACTACTTGGGGAACTTATGTTGTTCATAGATAATTTAATGTATACTCATAAAAATCTCAAGACAAGTGTGAGTACCATGGATGGCACTCTCATAGGAGACGGAAGTGAATCCATGGTGGTGTATTGGTGTGGAGTTAGTGGACTCGTGTGGGATATCTAAAATTTTAACAAAGAATTAATATGTGTAGTATAGGTTAGCCAAGAGTCAAAGCTGGCATTGCTGCATAAACTCCACCACTCCCCCTTGTTGATACATGAGCATAAATAGTCTAGGCCTGCTTTCAAGACTTGCTGAGTATGTTTCTACTCATGTTTGCTTAATAAATGTTGCATATGAGACTCAGGACCCATCAGGTGGGTTCTTTCTAGATGTCGATGACGCTGAATAGCTGGTGTCCCACCTACGACCTTATGCCCTGTGGCGGGCTGTAGATAGTCAGGCCATGTGCCTTTTTACCCTTTCAACTGTCTGTACTCAGACAGATTTATGCTTCCGCTTGGTTTGTATGCACTTGTTTGTATGTCTTGAGTGTCGGGTCATGTGACCCCTATCTGTAAGAACATATTATGTAAGGCTCCTGTGAGCCTCTTGAATAAAAGTTGTGTTACTGTATGCTTATGTTGTGATGCCATAGTTATATCTATGCATATCGGGCATGTCGTGTGTACGTGTGACGTGCAACGGTATGTATGGGATCCGACACCTAGTCATGTGCCTTTAGTAGTACTCTTTACAGGAAACTGCCTCTTTGTGCTTCCACCGAGCCTTGGTAGCTTGCTACTGCTCCGGACACATTGATTGACCGGCATGTATCCTTCTTTCCTGCTGTGTCTGTCCCTTCGGGGAAATCTCTCACAGTGTAATGGAGTCCCTGTAGCCTGCTACGACTCGTTTATGTGCAGTGATGACATTTATGTCCCACGGCGTAATGGAGTCCTTGTAGCTGGCGATGACCCGTCTACACACGCTTGAGGCCGACACATGCATTGCTGGGTTACGTATGCCTATTTCCGTACAGATGTGCCACTTGGGTTCTATGACTAGTCATGTCGGCCCGGGTTCTCTGTCGTTTGAATGCTAGCGACATATTCACATACGTGAACCAAAAGGTGCAAACGGTCCCGGCTAAGGTAAGGCTTCAGCCGTGGAGTTACCATGCGTGAGGCCGCAAAGTGATGTGATGTGTTATAGAATGGATTCTTATGACTTAGGATCGGGGTCCCGACAGCGTAAAAGCTGTTAGGACCCTGATCCTAAGCCATAAGAATCTAGCCTGTAACACATCACATCACTTTGCGGTCTCACGCACGATTATCTCCATGGCTGCCACCTTACCTGGGCTAGGACCGGTTGCATCTTTTGACTCACGTATGTGAATGTGTCACTAGCATTCAAATGTCAAAGAACTCAGGCCGACATGACTAGTCGTAGAACCCAAGTGGCACATCCGTACAGGGACAGGCATACGTAACCCAACAATGTAGGTGTCGATCTCTAGCGTGTGTAGGCGAGTCATAGCAAGCTACAAGGACTCCATTACGCCATGGGTACATAAATGGCATCACTGAACGTAAATGAGTCATAGCTGGCTACAGGGACTCCATTACACTGCGAGACATTTCCCCAAAGGGACAGACACAACAGCAAAGAAGGATACACGCTGGTCAATCAATGTGTCCGAAGCAGTAGCAAGCTACCAAGGCTCGGTGGAAGCACAAAGAGGCATTTCCCCATAAAGAGTACTACTAAAGGCACACAACTAGGTGTCGAATCCCATACATACCGTTGCACGTCACACATACACACGACATGCCCAATATGCATAGATACAACTATGGCATCACAACATGACCATACAACATTACAATATTTATTTCGAAGGCTCGGAAGAGCCAACACAATAGGATGTTACAAGCAGGGGTCACAAGGCCCAACATTAAGAGCATTCAAACAAACAAGTGGAAGTTAAACATGTCTGGGTATAAACATCTACAAAAGTGGCTAAGGGAGCCTGAAAAGCTACATTGACCCTACCAAAGGAACCAGACCTCTGTCTGGGATTCCCAAGCTAATCCGGTCAACATCGAACTTCACATCATAAATACCACTAATGAGACTAGCGTCTCCTCTGCAAAAACATAAATTAAGCAAACGTGAGTACAAGGGTACTCAGCAAGACTTACATCAGAACTAACTACATATGCATCAGTATCAATGAAGGGGGTTGTGGAGTTTATTGCAGCAAGCCAGCTTTGACTCTTGGCTAATCTGTACTACGACTACAAGTGCTTTCTTTGAGGTGGGATAGCACACATGAGTCCACATATTCACCAATCATTACACCACTATGGATCCACTCTCGTCTCCCTACGAGAAGGCCATCCATAGCACTCACGCTTATCTTGCATATTATAGAAGTATCCATTTCACTTATCTATGAACCACATAAGTTCTCCAAGTAGTCCATATCTGAGGACGTGACTATTCTAATAGATACATAACCCTGTAGGGGTATACTTCTTCACACATGCTCTCACCACTTATCGCTATGTGCACATAAAAGGCACCTCAGCAACCTTCAAGAGGAAGCCCAGCAAGGGAGTCGGCCACGATTGTCAATCACACAAGACCCTAGTCCAGGTTTATCACCTATTTGAGACTGAACCCGCATGGAAGTCCGACCGAAGTTTCCACTACGGCCTCAAACGATGTGCGCAGGGTTCCCAAGCCCACCATTCGGGTGCCACTTGGTACACCGTGCCACTGTGCCTATACCGCATCACAGTCCACCCCGTCGGGCAGCGCTATGCACGGCCGCCAACACTTTTCCTACAAACACCAAAAACTAGTTGCAACTCCTAGACAGAGGTCAAGGCAATTAATAGGCTGAGAGGGTCAATTAAGTATCCCAATGTGTTGTAGTATCTTGTCTTGGATAACATACACATAACTCAGTTCTTAAGGAAGGTCCCAATGAGACAACCCGTCGTGTACTCCTACATGACCTCTCATCGCTACCTTTACAAAATTGTGTTCACACACTTAGCTCTTACATGGTAGGACATGAACATTTCCATTCTAATTCATCACCCAGATGGATCAAACTCGACATGACACGACTCTAAGCATAGCAGGCACGATAAGAAAACATGGATGAGTAAGCACAACAAGGCTGAAGCAGTTGCTACTCATGCTAAGTGGTCTCAACTATTTACAGTGGCAAAGACAGTTCATGCAAAGGAATGGGTTCAACTACCGATGGCATGTAACAGTTGAATTGTTATTTTCCTAATGCAGTAAAAGAGAGACGGAGTGAGAGAGTGGGTTCATATCAGTATGCTGAAGGGGGGGTTGCTTGCCTAACAGTCCTGAAGATATTACTTCTCTTCATTAGTGTCAACATTCACATCGTCAGAACCATCGTCTACCGAAAGGGAACAATACCGATAAAATAAAGAAGGAACACATTCAATGCAACACAACAAACATGATGCATGATATGACAAGTTAAGGTATTGAATTGACCTGGAGGAATAATTATCCAAGTTAATTGAAGTGGAATTCAAACAAGTTTGAATTCCAACTCCAAATGATATTTCATATATTGCCCTAATCATAAAATGTCCTACTTGGTGATGTTAACTTGTTCAAACATGCATGATCATGGCATAAACATATTCATTGGATTTTTTTGATCATTTTTCATATATAAATAATTTTCATTTGACTTACAAATTATTTTCTATGTTTTTTAAAAGTTTTAAACATTTTCTGAAATTTCCTGAATTATTTTATTACTAGAAAATCAATTAATGCGTCATCGTTACGTCGGTGTTACGTCAGCGGGTCAATAGCCTCGGGTCCAGGTCAAGCCTGGTTAGTGGGACCTACCTGTCATCTACCCTGAGTTAATCCCCGTGTTGACCCGTGCTTTGACTCACTATAGGGCCCGCTGCTAGTGACTAATGGTTTTAGTTAGTGGCTTGATTAGGCACTAATGGACCTGCCACGTAGGCAGTTGCCAGAGTTGGCCGGTGATGACCAAACCGACGGCGGAAGCTCGCCGGACTTGTGCTACGGGCGGCCATTCGACGAGCGGAGGACACCTACATGTAGCCCCCACTCGACCGCATCCAGTGGAGGCTTCTAGAGGTCGCGGGGTGGTCGGAGTCAACGGCGGCGAGCACATTTGCGGCGGCCGGAGCTACAGGACTGACGGCGACGACTACGGCGAGGGACAGACCATGGGGTTAGGGGAATCGACTCAGGAGCTCACCGCGGGTCTAAGGAGAGGCGCAACATCCTCGGGGACGTCTTGACAGCGGCGATTTTGTTGATGGCGTTCGGCGGCCGAGCTCGAGGAAGACAGGGCGATGGCGACGATTGTAGCCTCCTGGGGATGCTCTTCTCGGAGGAGAGGACTAAGGCAATGGGGTGGAGTGGCTGGACTCACTAGGGGGCTAGAGGTGGCCGGTGGCCTGTGGTTGCGAGCGGTGGAGGCCATGGCGTCTTGGGTCCAAAGGGGGAGGAGAGAGCAGAGAGGGGAGAAAGAAGGGGGTCAGTAGGATCAGGACGGCGTCGGCGGTTCTATCCTCGCCGTTGCGCTAGCAGGGCAGGCACATAGGCTGTTGGCGTGGCACTCCCACGCTGTTCGACATCTCGCCTCTGCCTACTAGCAGAGGTTGAAGATGACCGCTTCGCTGGTGGGCTGGGCCAGATAAGCTCTTTTCCTTTTATTCATTTCTATTTTTTTCTATTTCTATTTTTTTTGCTCTCTGTTATAATTTTTGGGGGCAAAAACTATAAAGCCAAAAAATCCTGTAAATATTTGTGGGGTATATTTGGAATATTTCTAGGCTCCACAAAAAGTTTCAGGAAATTTTAAGCAACTAAAATATTTATAGTGCTTTAATAGTGATTTTCAGAAACTTTGCCGATTTATTAAATTTGCCAAATTAGTTGTGAAAATATGCTTCACCCCTGGTATGTTGTAAAGAAAAACATTTATCATACATGGTGAACATTTTTAAAAGGCATTTTGAAATCATTGAAAAAGAAAAACAATTATAGAAATTGGTTTAATCTTTTTGAAGTACTAGGGTTTGTCATCCCCATTCAAGTTCATTTGAAGTTAGACATCATGCAATGAATGCTCAATGATGCAACTAATACAAGCAATTTCTTGGGCTTTGACAATTACCAAAGCTGTCGTGACGGGGTTTATACCCCTAGGTAGGCCAAAGCAACGGGGTCTTCCCCTTTTGCTTCGAAGAAAAACCACACGGCCGGCTGGAGGACGTTGAGCGCAAGCCAGTGCCTGCTGGCGCCCCGGCCCTCTGGTCAAGGAGCTGGTCAGGCCCTCGGCTAGCTGGGCACGGCCGGCTGCCCACGGGCCGGCTCTTCTGTTGACATCGGGACGGACATGCCCCGTCCCATCCCTCTGTGCGCAGGTACGACAACACGACGTGACCGGCACGACGGGCGGCCCTGTGGCTACAATGGCCGCTTACGCACCACAGCGCATGGCTACAGTCCAACCGTCTTGCCGCTAACCTCGGTGAGCGTGACCGGGCGGGGGAACAGTGCCGGCATGCCCTCGCCACTTGATTACCTGCCCTGGCGTGGCTACAGTGCCACCGACCATACCGGAGACTTCGGCCAGCTGGCGCCAGACAACGCCCCCGAGCGGCCCGTGCCGCGGCAGGTGGGCGTGGACCAATCACAGAGCCGGCTGGCGGGCCCCAATGGGAGATGTGACTGCTCAACCGGCGGGCCTCGCCTACGACAAGACGGTGCGAGCGGCAGGACCCTTTGGCCAGCCAGAGAGACTGGCAGACGGGTTCCCCCACCATTGTACTTATGACATATTGTAAGAGCCGGGGAGTTGGCCTACAAAACCCCCCGAGCCCCCATGCAACGGGAATGGATGAATGGTCTCAGACACGCACCCACAAAACTCTCACTCCCTCCTCTAGTAGCAGAGGAAGACGACCGACTGCTCCTTCTTCCTCCTCTAGACACAGCTCCAGGAGCATCCTTGTACACATACCCATCCATCCAACTAGACCAAGCAGGACTAGGGGTGTTACCTCCCAAGCAGGGCCCTAAACCTGGGTACATCATGTGTCACCACCTCTTGTGCCCAAATCTCGCACCCGAGGCCCGTCAACATCCTCCGGCCCCAACCATTCACGATAAGCCACCCCATGGCATCTGTCGTGAGAAAATGACGACAGTTGGCGCCCATCTTGGGGCCATACGTGGCGCCGGCCGGATTCATGCTCCGGGCGGGACCCCTCGCCCTTCCCCGCCATCGCCGCTCGTCCCGGCAAAACCGTGGGGAGCTTGTGGGGCTAGCCTCATCACGCCCTGCGGGCGACTCCGTCGGCCTCGCGGCCGACATCAACGACCTCATCGAGCGCTTTGGCAAGCTCAGCCTCGCCGAGGCTCCAGCCGCTGACGAATACTCCGCGGGGGTGCTCGTCTACGCTGGCCCGCCCACAGCAGTGGGCGCACTCGCTGCGGCCCAGCCCAGCGGGTCCCATGATCGCATGGGGGTGATGGCCATAACTTCCTCCACCACATCCGGACGGGCGCGGGACATGGCTACCGCCACCATCGCCTGCGTCGGCATGTCCGACCCGCTCGGCGCGGCCCTCCGAGGCTTGAGCACTCCGATCGCCCCGACGGTGAACCACGACACCACCACGGCCGATCTCGAGGCAGCTCGCCGCATCCCGTTCGAGGATGCCACCGTCCTCGCATCCACACGGCGTCGCATGGAGGCGGCACAGCGGGATTACGTTTCCGCCTACAGACTCACCCCGGCTGGCACCGAGCCCAGCCGGCGTGGGGCTATACGCGACCGCGGCCGCGTGGTCGCCGAAATCCTCGATGGCAAAGTGCCCATCTACGACACCCCCGCGGCCTACCTGCGGGCTCTCAAGGTGGCCTACGAGGAATTGGCTACCTTGGAGGGCGAAGAGCGTGTCGCCCACGAGCGCGACATCAAGGAGCTCATCGATGTTGCTGACGCACATCAGCATCTGCTTGCAACCGGTGGCGCCGCCACTGAAGGCCCCTAGCCCGAGCACGAGGGTACGGGAAATGCCGGCCGCCAGGCGGCCCAGTACTCCTGCTCCCCTCGCGTTTCCAGCCGCCGGGCCGAAGCAAACAACCCCCGGCCCTCTCAGACGTCGGGGAGTGAGCAGCCAGCTATTAGCAGTCAGCGCACCAGCGAGCTGCCTCGGAGCGGCCGCCATCACGAAGCACCGGCATCCGGCAGCCGGCGCAGCCAGGGGCGCACGCCGCCTCCACGGCGCGAGTCACAGCAGTCGGCACCACCCACCATCCGCCCTGAACTCTCGGCTCGGCTCGAACCGCACGTCCCCTGCAGCGAGAACGACGCCCGCAAACGCCTCGACAAACTCGCGCAATCCGCCCTTCTTGAGGAGCAGGGCTCGATTGGTCCGGCCTGCTTCGCCCCCCTGATTCGCACCGAGCCATTCCCAACCGGCTTCACGCTCCCTCGGGACACCCCGAAAGACAACGGGGCCGCCAAACCCGAAGACCGGCTCATCGACTACATCACCGCGGTGGGTATCGCTAGGGGGAATAAGCATGTAGCCGTTCGCTACGCCCCCTTATGCTGATCGGCTTGGCCCGCACCTGGATCAACAACCTGGCGGCCAGCAGCATCAACACTTGGATGGACTTCGAAGAGGCCTTCGTCTGCAACTTCACCGATACCTACAAGCGGCCGGGCCGTCCCCGTGAACTCGCCATGTGCATTCAGGGGCCAGACGAGTCCCTTTGCGACTACCTCACCCAGTGGACCGAGCTCCGCAACTCCTGCGAGGGGGTACATGAGGTCCAAGCCATGCAGTACTTTATCGAGGGCTGCCGGGATGGCACCCCTCTCAAGCACAAGCTCCCTTGCTCCGAGCCAGCCACGCTCCCCGAGCTCATGAACAAGGCGGACAAATTCGCCACGACCGATTTGGCCGTCCGGGTCAAGACGACCCCACCCGCCAAGGCAACGATGACGCCGGCCACGACCCGGTCGGCTGCTGACAACCGACAGTCGCAGAACAACAAGCGCAAGAATGACCAGCCGAATCCCCGCTACGGGAGCCGGTAGGTCAATACCGTCGAGGATCAAGAGCCGGCTGCCCAGCCTTCCGGCCAGCCCCAACGCACCGGCAAGGCTGCTTAGCAGCCGAAGCTCACCTTCGAGCAAATGCTTGATCTCCCCTGCAAAAAAAATTCGGGGGCCAAGCCCTCTACGCACACACTCCGACAATGCAGCTTCTCACAGCGATTGGCCCAGGGGGACGGCCTTCCGACTCCTCCCACGCCGCCAGCCCGCGCACCGGCCCCGGTCCAAGCGAGCGCCCCGGCGCCGGCAACGGCTCCGAACGACGGTCGTCTGATTGACCAGTTCCCCAACCAGGACGATTGCTACGTCGTCTTCACCAGTGAAGAGACGGGCAAGCATTCTCAGTGCCGGCTCCGCCGTGAGGTGAACGCCACCATGCCGGCAACTCTCCAGTTCATGCACTGGTCGGAGAAGCCGGTCACTTGGAGCCAGGCCGATCGCCCCGCCGTGATGCCGAATCCCGGCAGTTACGCCTTGGTCCTCGACCCCACCATCGCCACCAAGGAGCGAGCCCGCCGCTTCTCACGGGTGCTGATAGACGGCGGCAGCAGCATCAACATTCTCTACCTCGACACGATGCATAAGCTGGGGCTAAAGATAGAAGACCTCCAGGCAAGCCAGACGATTTTCCAAGGCATTGTGCCTGGGAAGTCTTGCTCCCTTGTCGGCAAGATCACGCTCGATGTCCTCTCCGGCGGACCCGGCCATTTCCGCCGTGAGCTAGTGCTGTTCAAGGTCATGGACCTCACGAGCCCCTACCACGCATTGTTGGGCCGGCCGGCTCTTGTCAGCTTCATGGCGGTCCCCCATTATTCTTACCTCAAGCTCAAGATGCCAGGCCAAAAGGGGATCATCACCATCAGGGGCGACTACAAGATGTCGCTCGAATGCGCTCGAGACGGCTGCCGGTTGGCCGAGGCCCTAGAGATCGTCAAGGAGAAACGACAACTCGACCGGCTCATGGCCCTTGCTGCCAGCCAGCCGGCCGTGCCGGCTCCACCCACGCAATCCACCGGCAAGGCCTCCTTCTAGCCGTCTAAGGACACCAAGCAAATCCTGCTCGACCCGGCCAACCCGGCTCAGTGCATCACCATCGGCTCCCGCCTCGACAGCAAATAGGAAGGTGAGCTCGTCGACTTCCTCTGTGAGAATCGGGACATCTTCGCATGGTCCCCCAAGGACATGCAGGGTGTTCCGAGGAAGTTCACCGAGCACAAACTCCATGTCCGGACGGACGTCAAGCCGGTCAAGCAACCCCTCTGCTGCTTCTCCGAGGAGAAGCGGCGTACTATAGGCAAAGAGATCGCCCAGTTGCTCATAGCCGGGTTCATCACGGAAGTATTCCACTCGGATTGGCTGGCCAACCCAGTCTTGGTACTGAAGAAGAACAAGACCTGGCGCATGTGCATCGACTACACGAGCCTAACCAAGGCATGTCCGAAGGACTCGTTTGCCCTGCCGTGGATCAATCAAGTCATCGACTCCACGACCGGCTGTGACTTGCTGTCCTTCCTGGATGCCTGCTCAGGCTACCACCAGACCAAGCTGGATCCTGAACACCGTCTCAAGACCTCCTTCATCACGCCCTTCGGGGCCTACTGCTACATCACCATGTCCTTCGGCCTGAAGAATGCTGACACCACCTTCCAACGATGCATGCAGAAGTGCCTCTTGCCTCAGATAGGCAGGAACGTCCACGTCTACGTCGATGACATCGTCGTCAAAACCAAGAAGCACTTCGGCCTCCTTGACGACCTTCAGGAGACCTTCGCGAACCTACGCGAGTACAAGATCAAGCTCAACCCGGAGAAGTGTGTCTTCGGCGTCCCCGCCGGACAACTCTTGGGTTTCTTCGTGCCCGTCCGTGGCATTGAAGCTAACCCCAAGAAGATCAGCGCGATCGAGCGCATGCCGAAACCGACCCGGCTCCGCGACGTCCAGAAGTTCACCGGCTGCCTCACCTCCCTCAGCCGGTTCATCAGCCGGCTGGGAGAGAAGGCCCTGCCCCTCTACGGGCTCCTTCGCAAGACGGCTCTGATCGAGCTGGGTCAAACCAAGAGGCCGGGCACCTTCGACTGGCCTGACAAGGCGGACGAGGCCTTCCGTAGCCTCAAGAAGGCTCTCACCCGTGAGCCAAACCTGGCCGCGCCGGCTGAGAAGGAACCCTTGCTTGCCTACATCAGGGCGACCACACGCGTCATCAGCATCGTCCTGGTGGTCGAGCGACCGGAGGAGGGAAAATCCCTGCCGGTCCAGCGGCCCGTCTTCTACCTCAGCGAAGTCCTCTTTGCGTCGAAGCAGAACTACCCCCACTATCAAAAGATGTGCTACGGCGTATACTTCGCCACCAAGAAGGTCAAGCAATACTTCCAAGAGCATACTATTACCGTGGTGAGCACGGCCCCGCTTGGCAAGATCATGAGCGGCTGGGACTCCACCAACCGGATCGCCAAGTGGGTTATCGCCCTTGCCGACCATGATATCCGGTACGAGCGAAGAACCGCCATCAAGTCACAAGCGTTGGCGGATTTCCTCGTCGACTGGGCGGAGACGGAGTTCGTCCCGCCTCCCTCAGACTCCACGCATTGGCGCATGCACTTTGACGGCTCGAAAATGAGAACCGGCCTGGGTGCCGGCATAGTCCTCTCCTCCCCAAAAGGTGATCAGCTCAAATATGCCCTACAGATTCACTTCGCCACCTCCAACAACGTGGCTGCGTACGAGGCCATCGTCCATGGCCTCCGGCTCGCCAAGGAGATCGGCATCAGGCGCATCCTCTGCTTTGGCGACTCAGACCTCGTAGTGCAGCAAGTCTCTAGTGAATGGGAAGCCAGGGACGCCAACATGGCTAGGTACCGCTTCCTCGTACAATAGCTCACCAGCTCCTTCGAGGGCTGTGAGTTTCATCACGTCCCACGGGCGGACAACGAGGCGGCGGTTGAGCTGGCGAAGATTGGCTCCACCCGGCAGGCTATCCCAGCCGGTGTCTCCCTCGGACGGCTGCTCAAGCCGTCGATCAAGCCTTCCCCAGAATCAGAGTCAATCTTCGTGTCGTCGGGTGTCGTTGGCCCATCGACGGCCCCGGCCGCCTCTCCGACAACTTCACCGCCGACCCTCGAATCATCGACCGCCTAGCCGGCTCCGATCGAGCCGGCGGCGCCCGTGGCGGCTAGCCCTGGCGGCACGGCCGTCATGGTGATCACCAGCCAGCCGGCCCTGGGGGCCGGCAAGCCAAACCCGGGGGTTAGCCAACCAGCCTCGGGGGCTCCCGAGCCAGCCCCAGGAGCTGGCGAACCGGTCCCGAGGACTGATCAACCCGTCCCGGGGGCTCCCGAGCCGGCCGCCGTCGCGGTCCCCTCGTGGGCTCAACCCATCTTAGCGTTCCTTCTGCGGGGCGAGCTGCCTCCGGACGAGGCTCTGGCTAGGCAAATTCAGCACTGGGCCATGGCCTACGACATCATCAACAATGAGCTCGTCCACCGCAGCACCACCGGCGTCTTCCAGCGATGCGTCCAGCTGGAAAAGGGTCTGGAGATCCTCGTCGACATTCATCAGGGTGAGTGTGGCCATCATGCCGCCTCCTGGACCCTAGTGGCCAAGGCTTTCTGCCACGGCCTCTTCTGGTAGATGGCTCTCGACGCGGCCAAGAAATTGGTCGACGAGTGCGAGGGCTGCCAACGCTTCAGCATGCAAAGTCACCTGCCGGCGACGGCCCTCCAAACCATCTCCCTCTCGTGGCCTTTTGCCGTTTGGAGGCTGGACATGGCGGGCCCATTCAAGACCACTCGAGGCGGCATGACACACTTACTGGTGGCCATCGAAAAATTCACCAAGTGGATTGAGGCGCGACCAATCAAGAAGCTGGACGGCCCCACGGCCGTTCGGTTCATCGACAAGATCACGGTATGCTACGGCGTTCCCCACAGCATCATCACCGACAACAGCACCAACTTCGCCAAGGGCGCACTCGCGCGTTTCTGCTCCAAGCAAGGAATCCGGCTCGACCTGGCCTCCATCGCTCATCCGCAGTCCAAAGGCCAGGTCGAGAGGGCCAATGGCCTCATCCTATCCGGCATCAAGCCCCGGCTCGTGACACCGCCGGTAAGGTCAGCTGGCTGCTGGATTGACGAGCTGCCGGCCATCCTTTGGAGTCTCAGGACCACCCCGAACCGGTCAACTGGCTACACTCCCTTCTTCCTCGTGTATGGGTCCGAGGCGATCATCCCCACCGATATTGAGTTCAATTCGCCTCGGGTCACCCTGTACACAGAGAAGGACGCAAAGGAGGCAAGAGAAAACAGCATCGATCTACTCGAGGAAGCTCGCGATCTGGCCTTGAGCCGGACGGCGATCTACCAGCAGAAACTCCTGCACCACCACAGCAAGCGGATCCGGCCACTCTCGTTCTGCGAGGGGGACCTGGTTCTCAGATGGATCCAACGAACCGCTGGATAGCACAAGCTGTCCTCCCCATGGGAGGGCCCGTTCATCATCAGCAAGGCGCTACGCAACAACGCGTACTACCTAATAGACGCCCAGAAGCCGCAGAAGCGCAAAAGAGACGCTTCCAGTGAAGAAACAGAGCGCCCATGGAATGCAGCGCTCTTGCACCCGTTTTACTGCTCAGGAAGAATCAATGTATGTATGTATCCCCATCTTTTTGGGCTTATGAATGCAATGGGCACCCCAAGCCGGCTCTTGGGGCGCGTCCCGTTTTGTTTCTTTCCAAAGTGTTCATCACTCCCTGGCTCCCCGGCCTAGCTCTTGGGCCCGGCGGCTAGCCGGGTGGGCCTAGAAGCGCCTCTCTGAAAAACAGCTAAGTAGCATGAGCTGGCCAAACCTTCCCACCCTTACCAGCTACAGAACCGGCTCTCGGCTATCCAGCTGATGAGGGTCCCGAGGCGGCAAGGTTTGGCTCACACGAAAGGTCGAAACAAAGCGAGACCCCTTCGGGGCCAAGAAGGACCCTCGCCGCGTCTCTACCACTCTACTTATCCCAAAAAACCTCGTGTTTCCTAAGTTTTGAACCGGCTCCCCTGAGGCGGACGCCCCAACCCAGCTACAGACCGGCTCCCGGCTGTCGGGATGGCGAGGCCAAAACCAAAGGGGAAAAGGAGTAGAAACAGAAAGAGTCAAGGCGGGCGAAAAGGGATAAGGATGAGGCGGCATGAGTCATAGGGCAAACACAACAGAATATTCATCGCATAAACATTAAGGCAGAAGAGGACCATGGCTAGCATTCAGTTCATTACACAAACACCCCCAGTGGGTGGATTCAAGTTTTTACATGCAGGGAAAAAAGAAGATAAAAAAGAGGCTCGGGGGCTTAGGCCACCGACGCATCGCCAGCCGGCGTGCCCCCAGCCGACACGTTGCGAGACGGCTCGGTCCTCGCCTCGGAGGTGTTCGCAGTCTTTGGGTCGGTCTCCTTGGCCTTCGAGGTGGGCTCCTCGGTCTCGGCTGTCTCGCCGCTCGAGTCGGTGCTCTCGTCGGCGACTTCATCATCTGCCGGGCCATGAGGGATGCCAAAGGAGTCCTCGGGCAATGGCTCGTCATCCTCACCAAGGGCTGACAGGAATTCGTCCGCGTCAATGTATGACGTGAGCTCGTTGGCCCGCTGGATAAGGGCCGGCTCGCGGGCCTCCCGCTTTGCGGCCGGCACGTCCCGCATGGTTGCTCGCCAGCCCAGGTCCACGACGTGGTACCAAGACGTCATGAACGGGAGCGCCATCTGCACCCCGGCTCGGGCGGCCGATGCCTTCCAGGCCTCAAGGCGGGGCACGGCATGCTCCACCCACTGAGCCACGCGGTTCGTCGGAGCTCCCCCGTGGCCTGGCCATAGCGCGGTGATGACCTCCTTGCCGGCGGTCTTGAGCTGCTCCATGCTCCACTCGAGATGGGTCATCCGCATCTCGACGGCGATCCCAATCTCGTCCATGTCCCACGCGGCATGCTCCTCGATGGGGCGACCATACTCCTGAAGGTATTTCCGGTGCTCCTCAACGGCGTGCGCGGCATGGCGATGAGCTTCAGGGAAACGCCCTAGAAGGAAGGAGAAGAGAGGAAAAGAAGAAGCAAGATGAATCATGAGAAACGGCAAAGGGAAGAGCAACCGACTGGGGAAAGAGAGATATTGGAACCTACCTTCGATCGCGTTGTCCACCCCAAGGGCGAAGTGAAGCGCCACCTCACGCTCCGACTTCCGGGCCGCCTCCGAGGTGGCGAGGGAACCCTTGACCTCCTCGAGCGTCTATTCAAGGCGGGTCACTTCGCCTTGAAGGGCGGCGGTCCTCAGGGCGGCGTCAGCCGCCTCCTTGACGGCCGCCTCCCGGGCCGCCACCTCCTATGCTGCCTCGGCCTTGAGCCGGTCCCGGGACGCCTTCCCGTCGACCAACACCACGGCCAGACGGTCCGTCTCCTACGTGGCCACCTGGACGTCCTGCGTCAGCCGGTCCCGTTCGGTGACAAGCCCGAACTTCTCCCCCGGAGGGTGGCCAACTTGCCTGTAAGATGCAACCAACGTCAGCCGATTCCCGGGGGCTATGTGCCGCTCCTACAAAGTGCGACCCACCTTGCACATGCGCGCGCTCCTCCTCCAGGCGGTAGAAGCCACGTTTGCCGCGGTCGTGGATGGCGACCGCTTCCGCAAACAGCTTCTACCGCAGAGAGGTTCCCTCCTGTTGCAAGAAAGGGGGGCAAAGGTCAAGACTTGCTCAAAGGAGATCCGGCCCGGCTGCCCGTCAGTCGGTCAGCCGACCCGCATCTCGGGGGATACACCCCGTGGGTGCGCTCATGCACCCCCACTAAAAACTCTAAGGCAAAGGTACCGGCTTACCTATGCACGTTGAAGGGCGGCGTCCGCCGCCTCTGCAAACCGGGCCAGCTCCTGCCGGTACAGGTCCAGGACACTGCCCAAGTCCACGAAGGACGGGACCGGTCCGCCTGCGTGGGTGGCCGACAGGGCCGGCGCGCTTGCCAATGCTTCCCAGTCCCGGATGACCTCCTCCATCAACCGCTGGGCCCTCCGGGCCTGGCCGCCACTGCCACCCGGGCTCATTGCGACTCCAGCCGCCCGGGAAGGGTTGATGACGACAAGGGGCTGGGAGTCGCCTCTCGCCGGCCCCCCACCTGGTGCCGCATCCGCCTCCTCTCCCGGCCGCCCCGGCGCGTTGGTCACGCCGGAAGGTACCTCCACCTCCATGGCCGCCGTCTTTGGGACCACCGGAACCTCCGACATCACGACCCGGGTCGGCTCGTCCGCGGGAGGGGTCACCTCCGGCACCTCAGGCCAGGTCGCCTCGGGAGCCAGCTCCGTTGTCGCCTCCCTTGCCTGGGCCGTTTCTTGCGTGGGCGGAGGCACTGGCGAGTCCATGGCCGCCCCCCGCGGCTCACTTGACGGAGGCCTTGCCATGCGGGTCGACTCCACAGCCGAGTCTGTCGCACGTGGGGGGTCTGCCGACCCCCTCCGCCTCTGGCCGCTTGAGGTCTCGGAGTGCGCGGGCCCTTCTCGCGTGCCGAACCAGGAGGCTCATAGCTCCATGAGCCTCCTCTTTTCCTCCTGCTAGGTGGCCACGTGCTCGCGGGCCAGCCGGCCGGCGGCATCCGTCGTCTCCCCCGCCGGCTCGTCATCTTGGAGCTCGATGGGGTCACTTCAACGTCCAAAAACCGGTCGTTAACCGGCTCGCAAGGCAAAAGCAAAAACTCACACAAAGATGAAGAACTTACGCGATAAGAAGGGGCAGGGCCCGCTTGGCGCGTGGTGGCGGCTTCCCTGCGGCCACCTTCACCTTCTTCGGCCGGGCGGCGAGGCCGCCGGCCCCCTATGAGCCGGCCTCTTCCCCCGGCCGGCCGCTTCGGCCGCCGGGCCTCGAGCCGGTCGCTCCTTGCTCCTCCAGTCCTGGCACGCCGTGGGAGGACGTCCGTCTAGAATCATCAAATCGTCATCATCATCGTCGTCGTCTGTCCAGTCCCGGATGGAGGGGGCAAGAGGGAAGTCACCCGCTCTGCTGGGTTCCCCAGCTGCGTCGGACCCTCCGTCCCCGCTAGGAGCGCCGCCTCGTGGATCCACCGATTCGTCGCCCCCCCGAGGAGTCCACTCCTTCCTCCGGGGGGCCTTCCGTCTGGAAGTCTCGAGAGTCGGTGTCCTCGCGCTCCGCCAAGAAGATCTGCGGGTGCGGGCGTCCAGCGTGTTCTATCGCACCAGCAGCTGCGGGCAGCACTTCAACGTAAGTTCTCCAGCCAGCTGCCGACTGGGGAATATCAAACGACAAAGAACTGCCTCGACGAAAAAACTCACCAGGGGAGGCCGGTTGATGCAGTCATACGGCTCCATGCCGAAGGACCACGAGACGGGCTTCAGCTTGAACGTCGCGAGGGCGTTCACCCGCTTCGCCACCTGAGCCGGCGTTAGCTTGACGGTGGACTGCCGGCAGGGGTCGTGTCGGCCGTACATGTCGCAGATTCGGTGTGGCCTCATCTTTAGGGGCGATACCCAGCGCGAGACAAAGGTCGCCACCAGGTTGGCGGCAACAAGCCCCTCGGCGCACTTCAGCCGCGAGAGCCGGGCGAGCTCGTCCAAGGCCACGCCGCGCGGGGCAGGTCCCTACCAGTTCTGCTGGGAGGATTGCCTGTCCTCGAACGACGGCAGCTGGATGTAATCCGTCCTCGGGTCGACGTTCTTCACGTAGAAGAATGTTCGGTGCCACCCCTTGACGGACTCGATCAGAGAGAGAGGGGGAAAGCGAGCGATGCCGCGGCAGCACACCACCGTGCCCCCGCACGCGTCGCTCTTCAAAGACTTGAGATAGAAGAGGGCATTGAAGAACTTGATGAAGGGGAGGATGCCGAGGTACCCCTCGCACAATGTTACGAAGGCGGAGAGGTACAAGATTGAATTCGGCCCGAGGTTGTGCAGCTAGAGGTCAAAAGTGTCAAGAAGACGGAAAAGAGACTCGCCGGGAGCCCGAAGCCCCGGGAGAAGTGCCAGAGGAACACGACATGTTCCCCTGGCTGCGGCGCCGGCGCTATCTCATCGCCTGGCACGTGCGGCCACCCGCTCGACGATGTCTACCTTGACCATGAAGGAGCCAGCCCAACTGCCTCCGCGTCCATCGGCCATCGCGGCGGCGGTGCGGCATGCAGGCATGGGCGTGGGCTCGGGTGCGACCGCATGCGAGTGAAGGAAAGAAGCGACGATGAAGCAGGGCGGCAAGGAGGCAAGTGGGGCACGGGTACCTCCGCCTCCTGCCCTTCCTCCCCTTTTAAAGGGGAGGCCACGACCGGGGGACATGGGATCGTCTGCGCGCACTCCTCCCAGAAATTCCGCGCGTGTGGGTCGTCTCGGGCCATAACGGCCGCTTCGGGGCGCAGAGGATCCTATCCAGCGCCCCGATGCCTATGAGGGCTACGCCTGGGTCCTACCGGGATAGGCCTGTGCGACGTCCCGTCTCCCCGCATGTGCGAGACCCGCGGCATCATTACTCGCCATATGGCATGCCATGTGCCGGTGCGGAACCCGGGGCGGCACGCCGGAACCCGAGGCGTCGGATCTAACGGCCGACCCGGCTGCCCCTTTGCCTTTGAGATGGGGGCGGCTGGTGCTGAGGGGAAGCCGACGGCTCCCCACCGTCCGCCAGGCATGGGTCCCCGTCGGCTTTGGGGACTACTGACGGGGTTTATACCCCTAGGTAGGACAAAGCAACGGGGTCTTCCCCCTTTCGCTTCGAAGAAAAACCACGTGACCGGCTAGCCATGGCCGGCTGGAGGATGTTCAGCGCAAGCTAGTGCCGGTTGGCGCCCCGGCCATCTGGTCAAGGAGCCGATCGGGCCCTCGGCCGGCTGGGTGCGGCCGGCTGCCCATGAGCCGGCTCTTTCATTGACATCAGGACGGACATGCCCCGTCCCGTCCCTCTGCGCGCAAGTACAACGACGCGACGTGACTGGCACAACGGGTGGCCCTATGCCTACAGTGGCCGCTTACGCACCGCAGTGCATGGCTACAGTCGAACCGTCCTGGCCGCTGACCTCGGTGAGTGTGATCGGGCGGGGTAACAATGCCGACACACCCTCGTCACTTGATTACCTGCCCCGACATGGCTATAGTGCCGCCAGCCATACCGAAGACTTCGGCCGGCTAGCGGTAGACGATGCCCCCCGGGCGGCCCGTGCCGCAGCAGGTGGGCGAGGACCAATCACAGAGCCGACTAGTGGCCCCAATGGGAGATGGGACCGCTCAGCCAACAGGCCCCGCCTACGACAAGACGGCGCGAGCGCCGGGACCCTCTGGCCAGCCAGAGAGACTGACAACCGGGTCCCCTCACCATTGTACTTATGACATATTGTAAGAGTCGGGCGGTTGGCCTATGAAACCCCCCAAGCCCCCCATGCAACGGGAATGTTTGAATGGTCTCAGACACGCACCCACAAAACTCTCACTCCCTCCTCTAGTAGCAGAGGAAGACGAGTCGGCTGCTCCTTCTTCCTCCTCTAGACACAGCTCCAAGAGCATCCTTGTATACATACTCATCCATCTAACTAGACCAAGAAGGACTAGGGGTGTTACCTCCCATGGAGGGCCCTGAACCTAGGTACACTATGTGTCACCACCGCTTGTGCCCAAATCTCGCACCCGGGGCCCATCGGCGTCCTCCGGCCCCAACCATTCACGATAAGCCACCCCACGGCATCCGTCATGAGAAAACGATGACATGTCGAGACCCCGATCCTAAGCCATAAGAATCCAGCCTGTAACACATCACATCACTTTGCGGTCTCACACACGGTTATCTCCATGGCTACCACCTTTCCTAGGTCGGGACCGTTTGCGTCTTTTGACTCACGTATATGAATGTGTCACTAGCATTCAAATGTCAAAGAACCCGGGCTGGCATGACTAGTCGTAGAACCCAAGTGGCACATCCATACAGGGATAGGCATACGTAACCCATCAATGCAGGTGTCGATATCTAGCGTGTGTAGACGAGTCATAGCAAGCTACAAGGACTCCATTACATCGTGGGACATAAATGTCATCACTGCACGTAGACGAGTCGTAGAAGGCTACATGGACTCCATTACATTGCGATACATTTCCCCGAAGGGACAGACACAACAACAAAGAAGGATACATGTAGGTCAATCAATGTATTCGGAGCAGTAGCAAGCTACCAAGGCTCCGTGGAAGCACAAAGAGGCATTTCCCCGTAAAGAGTACTACTAAAGGCACACAACTAGGTGTCTAATCCCATACATATCGTTGCATGTCACACGTACGCACGACGTGCCCGATATGCATAGATACAACTATGACATCACAACATAACCATACAACATTACCACATTTATTTAGAAGGCTTGGAAGAGCCAATACAATAAGATGTTACAAACCGGGGTCACAAGACCCAACATTCAGAGCATTCAAACAACAAGCGGAAGTTAAACATGTCTAGGTATAGACATCTACAAAAGTGGCTGGAGGAGCTTGAAAAGCTACAACGACCCTACCAAAGGAACTAGACCTCTCTCTGGGATTTCCAAGCTAATCCGGACAACATTGAACTTCACGTCAAAAATATCACTAGTGAGACTGACGTCTACTCTGCAAAAACATAAATTAAGCAAACGTGAGTACATGGGTACTCAGCAAGACTTACATCAGAACTAACTACATATGCATCGGTACCAATGAAGGGGGTTGTGGAGTTTATTGCAGCAAGCTAGCTTTGACTCTTGGCTAATCTGTACTATGACTACAAGTGCTTTCTTTGAGGTGGGATAGCACACACGAGTCCACATATTCACCAATCAATACACCACTATGGATCCACTCTCGTCTCCCTACGAGAAGGCCATCCATAGCACTCACGCTTATCTTGCGTATTTTAGAAGTATCCATTTCACTTATCTATGAACCACATAAGTTCTCCAAGTAGTCCGTATCCGAGGACGCGGCTATTCGAATAGATTCATAACCCTGCAGGGGTATACTTCTTCATACACGCTCTCGCCACTTATCTCTATGTGCACATAAAAGGCACCTCGGCAACCTTCAAGCCAAAGCCCAACGAGGGAGTCGGCCACGACCGTCAATCACACAAGACTGTAGTCTAGGTTTATTGCCTATTTGAGACAGAACCCGCACGGAACTCCAACCGAAGTCTCCGCTATGGCCTCAAACAATGTGCGCAGGGTTCCCAAGCCCACCATTCGGGTGCCACTTGGTACACCGTGCCACTGTGCCTATACCGCATCACAATCCACCCCATCGGGCAGCGCTATGCACGGCCGCCAACACTTTTCCTACAAACATTAGAAACTAGTTGCAACTCCTGGACAAAGGTCAAGGCAATTAATAGGCTGAGAGGGTCAATTAATTATCCCAATGTGCGGTAGTATCTTGTCTTGGATAACATACACCAAACTCGGTTCTTAAGGACGGTCCCAATGAGACAACCCGTCATGTACTCCTACATGACCTCTCATCGCTACCTTTACCAAATCGTGTTCACACACTTAGCTCTTACATGGTAGTACATGAACATTTCCATTCTGATTCATCACCCAGATGGATGAAACTCGACATGACACGACTCTAAGCATAGCAGGCACGATAAGCAAACATGGATGAGTAAGCACACCAAGGCTCAAGCAGTTTCTACTCATGCTAAGTGGTTTCAACTATTTACTATGGCAAAGACAGGTCAGGCAAAGGAATGGGTTCAACTACCAATGGCATGTAACATTTGAATCGTTGTTTTCCTAATGCATTAAAAGAGAGCAGGAGCGAGAGAGTGGGTTCATATAAGTATGCTCACGGGGGGTGCTTGCCTGACAGTCCTGAAGATACTACTTCTCTTCATTAGTGTTAATGTTCACATTGTCAGAACCATCGTCTACCGAAAGGGAACACCACCGGTAAAACAAAGAAGGAACACATTCAATGCAATGCAACAAACATGATGCATGATATGACAAGTTAAGGTACTGAATTGACCTAGAGGAATAATTAGCCAAGTTAATTGAAGTGGAATTCAAACAAGTTTGAATTACAACTCCAAATGATATTTCATATATTGCCCTAATCATAAAATGTCCTACTTGGTGATGTTAACTTGTTCAAACATGCATGATCATGGCATAAACAGATTCATTGGATTTTTTTGATCATTTTTCATATATAAATTATTTTCATCTGACTTCCAGATTATTTTCTATGATTTTTAGAAGTTTTAAACATTTTTTGAAAATATTAAATCATTTATTGATTTGTTTTAATTCCATAAACATTTACTGCGTCATCATGACATCGTTGTGAGGTCAGCAGGTCAATGGCCTAGTCAAAGTCAAACCTGACCAGCGGGACTCGCTGGTCTGTGACCAATTTGATTAACAGGGTTATTTAAACTAACTAAAACATTTCTGGCTAATTAATCTTGCGGGCCCACTATTAGTGTCTCCAAGGAGTCTAACTAGTGGGTTAATTAACCCCTAATTGGGGCCATGTCAGTCAGTCCGGAGGGAGGCCCCCGGCGACCCTCCAGTGCGGCGGAGGCACGTCGAGAGGCCACGGAAGGGGCGGCGGAAGGCAACCAGATGTAGCTTGTGCTCCCACCCATCCAGGGGGCAACAGCAGGCCGCGGGCTGATCGGAGCTGGTTGTAGCGGTGACTTTGGCGGCGGCCGAAGCTCGGCTAGCGGGGATGGCAACTAGGGAACGGAATAGGTAATGGAGCGAGGGGAAGAGGGACCAGGGGCTCACAGCAGTGTGGTCGCGATGCTTAGGCGACTCAGGGAGGCTCCTACGACGGTGAATCAGCAACAGAATCCGCCGGTCAGAGGTGGAGAAGACGGTGGCATCATGCCGTTGTGGTGCTCCCGGGAAGCATGGCTCGGCGAGGAGGACTTGCCCATCGAGGTAGGGCTCGGGAACTCACTAGGGAGGAGAAGGGTGACCGGTGGCTGCGGTTTTCGTGACGGACTAGCCATGGCTGCGGCGGCCATCAAAGAAGGGAGGCGAAGAGACAGAGCCAGGGGGAAGAGAGGAGAGGGGTCGTCCCGATCCGGACGGCTCTGGGGTCCTAATCCACTGCGTCATGCCGGCGGAGGCAAGCAGGAGGTGGCCGATTGTGTGGCGTCTTGCGTCGGGCACGCGCACTCTCGTCCTCCTAGCGAGAGGAGGAAGACGATAGGGGAAGGGGCTGACGGGCTGGGCCAAAATCTTTAAACAGGTAAGGCCCAGGTGGGTTCCCTCCTTTTTCTTATAATTTCTGTTTTCTATTTTCTTTCATTTTTTTGAATTTATTGCTTGGGAAAAAATACCAAGGCAAAAATCCTGAGATAATTTATGGGTCATGCAATATATATTTCAAGCCCACAAATAGTTTCAGAATATTTGGAGCCACTAAGATATTTATATAGCTTTATTAATTGATTTTAGTAGCATTAAATGAGTATTTTAAAATGCTATAATTTTTTTAAAAATAAAATGTCCCCCAATATGTTGTTGCCAACATTTATCAGAAATAGTGAACATTTTTGAAGACAGAAAGGGAAACATTGGAAAACTTAGCTAATTGTAATTGTTTGAATGAGGGAGTGCTAGGGATTGACAATCCCCATTTCAAGTTCATTTGAATTTAAACATGATGCATGGATGCCACTCATGCAACTAACTTAATTATTTGCAAACAAATTCTAGGTTTGTGACAAAAAGTAAAGAAAAAGGAGGTAAAGGGTAAAGAATGTGACGACACCGGTTTATCAGTAGAAGTGTCGAAGACGAGCTACATTCCGTGGATTTGGTTCAAGGCGGTTGTCCGACAGGTTCCGAAGACGGTAAGCCCCTCCCGCGAGTACTTTGTCGATTATGAAAGGCCCCTCCCATTTGGGTCTGAGTTTATGCTTTTGCTTCTTCGGGAGCCGTAAGACGAGTTCACCCATGTTGTACGTTTTTGCCTTGACCTCCCTACACATCGGGCCTGCTGTTGGTAAAAAGTAGAGCAAGCCCGAGCTATGTTGCACTCTCCTTCTATGGCGTCCAGTCGACCTACTGATCTAACTCGGCTTCCTTTTCCTCATACATGCGCACCCTTGGTGCGTCGTGAATAATATCACAGGGGAGGACTGCTTCTGCCCCATAGACCATGAAAAACAGTGTGTATCTCGTTGATCTATTAGGGGTGGTGCACAGGCCCCATAGAATGGAGTCGAGCTCCTCCACCCAATGACAGTCGGCCTCATGAAGAGATCGGACCAAACATGGCTTAATGCCGCTCATGATGAGGTAGTTTGCTCGTTCGACTAGTCCATTGGTTTGCAAATGATACACCCGATGCGTAATTGAGCTTGATGCCCATTTTGCGCACCAGTCCTTGACGTCTTGTGCCGTGAAGTTGGATCCATTGTCCGTTATTATACTGTGTGAGACACCATAACAGTGTACCACACCGGATATAAGGTCGATTACTGGTCCGGACTTGGCCGATTTGACGGTTTTTGCCTCTATCCATTTGGTGAACTTGTCACCATGACCAGTAAGTATTTATTCTTCTTGGTCCCCCTTTAAGTGGCCCGACCATCTCCAGCCCCCAGAACGCGAAAGGCCAGGTGACCGAAATAGTCTGAAGAGCTATTGGGGGGCATGTGACTTTGATTTGCGAAAAGTTGACACACCACGCACCGTTTGACAAGTGACTGGGCATCCGCCCGAGCAGTGGGCCAAAAGAAACCAGCTCGGAAGGCCTTGCTAACCAAGGCTCTTGCTATGGCGTGATGACCGCCCATCCCAGCATGGACTTCAGCTAAGAGTTTTCATCCTTCTTCCTCGGATATGCACCGTTGTAATATTCCGGTGGTGCTTTTCTTGTATAACTCACCCTTGTGCACTTTGTAGACTTTGGATCGCCAAATTATGCGCCTCGCCTCTGTATGATCGTCGGGGAGTTCTTTGCGAAGAAGGTAGGCAAGAAAGGGCTCGATCCATGGCGCGATTACTGCCATGACCTCATGAGGTGAAGGCGTTTCATCCATTATGGAGTTGCCGATGATTTGGTCATCTGGTTTGTTTATAAGGGGCACAACCTCTTCCGTCGTATTTAGACCGGCGCTCTTATGATCGTCCTGCAAAACCACAGATGGCTTAAAGAGCCGTTCCAGGAAAGTGTTTTTTGGGACAAGGTTGCGTTTAGCCCCCATGTGGGCCAGTATCTCGGCGGCTTGGTTATTTTCGCGAGCGACGTGGTGAAATTCCAGCCCCTCGAACCGCACATATATCTTTAGGATGGCATTTCTGTATGCCGCCATCTTCAGGTTTTTGTCGTTGAATTTGCCATTGATTTGGGAGATGGCCAAGTAGGAGTCTCCCCGTACCTCCAGCTGTCGTATGCCCATTGATACTGCCATCTAAGACCGTGCAAGAGTGCTTTGTATTCGGCTGCATTGTTGGAGTCGGCATACATGATCTGCAACACGTATCACACGTTGTCGCCTGTGGGGGATGTGAGGATAACTCCAGCCCCCAGTCCGGCCAAGGTTTTGGATCCATCGAAGTACATCGTCCAATGGGAGTATGTACTATATTCCCTAGGGAGTTCGGCCTCGGTCCACTCAGCCAGGAAATCTGCCAGTACCTGAGAATTTATGGCTCGTCGTGGCTTGTAGGTGATTTCAAAGGGAAGGAGCTCAATAGCTCACTTGGCTATACGGCCGGTGGCATCCCTGTTGTTGATTTTTTCGTTCAGGGGTACTTCGGATGCCATCATTACCGAACACTCTTGGAAGTAGTGTCTGAGTTTCCGTGATGCCATAAATACTATGTAGGCTATCTTCTGGTAGTGCAGGTATCTGGACTTGCACTGCGTTAGAACTTCTATCACGTAATAGACCGACTTCTGTGTCTGGAATTTGTGTCCCTCCTCCTCTCGTTCGATGACGAGCACTGTGCTAACGACTTGGTTGGTAGACGATATGTATAATAACATGGGTTCACCAGCACCTGGTGCTGTGAGTACGGGATTGCTTGCCAGTAGTGTTTTAATTTCCTCTAACGCAGCCGTTGCTCCGTTGGTCCACCCAAAATTGCTGGTCCATTTCAGCAGCTTGTAGAGTAGTAAAGCCTTTTCTCCGAGGTGGGAAATAAAGCGGCTTAGCGCCGCTATGCAACCAGCCAACCTCTGGACATGCTTTAGCTCTATGGGAGTTGCAAGTTCTACTAGAGCACGGATCTTAGCCGGATTCGCTTCTATTCCTCTATGGGAGATGATGAATCCGAGAAATTTACCAGCGGGAACTCCGAATACACATTTTTCCGGATTGATTCATATGTCATACTCGCGTAGGCTGGAAAAGATTTGTCGTAGGTCGTCGATCAATTGGTTGACGTGTTTGGTTTTGATTACCACGTCGTCCACGTAAGCCTTGACTGTCTTACCAACTTGTTTCGCGAGACAAGTCTGGATCATGCACTGGTACGTGGCCCCAACGTTTTTTAGCCCAAAGGGCATCGTGTTGAAGCAGAATGGCCCATAGGGGGTGATGAATGCGGTTGCAGCTTGATCGGATTCCTTCATTTTAATCTAATGGTATCCGGAATAAGCATCGAGGAAACACAATGAGTCGTGTACGAATGTGGCGTCAATGATCTGGTCTATGTGCAGTAAGGGGAAATGGTCCTTAGGGCAGGCCTCGTTGAGGTCTTTGAAATCGACGCACAACCGCGAGGATTTGTCTTTGTTTGGTACCATCACCAGGTTTGCCAACCATTCGGGGTGCTTAATCTCCCAAATGAATCCGACCTCTAGAAATTTAGCTAATTCTTCACCCATAGCTTGCCATTTGGGTTCGGAAAAGCGGCACAGAGTCTACTTAACAGGCTTGAAGCCTACAATGACGTTCAACTTATGTTTTGCTAGCTGCCATGGGATTTCGGGCATATCAGAAGGATGCCAGGCGAAGATGTCCCGGTGTTCCTGTAAAAATGTCCGTAGTGCTTCGTCCAATATGGGACTGAGCTGAGCTCCGATGGATGTTGTCTTGTTGGGGTCCCTTGGGTGCAGTTGAAATTTAACGATTTACTCTGCGGGTTTAAAGGACGTGGGCTTGGGCCTTTTTCTAAGGATCACGTCGTCCTTGTCAACTATTGACCGAAGTGCGGTCAGTTCTTCTGCAGCGAAGGCCTCAGCTAGTGCCTCAAGGGCAAGCGCTGCTGTTTTGTTTTTGGCCCGGAGGGCTATATTCGGATCACTAGCGATTGTGATTACTCCGTTTGGTCCTAGCATCTTGAGTTTCATATACCCGTAATGTGGTATAGCCTAGCATTTTTTGAAGGCGTCACGTCCCAACATGGCATGGTAGCCGCTGGGGAAGGGCACGATATGGAAGAGGAGTTCTTCGGATCGGTAGTTTTCGGGCATGCCGAACACTACGTCCAGGACGATGCGTCCTGAACAACGTGCCTCTTTCCCCGAAATGATTCCCTGGAAAGTCATGTTGCTATGCTCGATGCGACATCGGTCGAACTGCATTTTTTTCTAGGGTGTCTTCGTAGATTAGGTTTAAACCACTGCCGCCGTCCATTAGCACCTTTTGTAACCTTTAGCCATCGATGATGGGGTTCAGGACTAGTGCGGCCGGTGAATGACCGGGAAGAATGGCTGGTCGGTCAGTATCTCCAAAGGTAATGGGTATGTCTGCCCATGCACTTGTTGCTGCCACATGGTAGACCTGTTCGAGTTCTTTAAGAGCTCTTTTCCTCCTATTCCTTGAGGGGAACATTTTGTAGATTGTCAGGACTTCGACGTTGTATTCGGGTGGAGATGTGGAGCGCCTATTCGGCGGTAGCGCCTCAAGAATGACACCGCCTTTTGCAACCTACCTGACAACCTAGCAAGCTCTAAGTCTGTGAGTCGGTCTTGTGTTCAGCAGTACGAAATGTATAGGACATGGCTTGTCCAAGAGCCGTCAAGGACAATACTAACCCCTATGAGGGGCCTATTCCTCTTTTCGGAAGGTTCGAATTTGGAAGGCTGCTTTGGAGGTATCCTGTTTTTCCGATCTCCTCTAGGGTATTCGGTAAAGGTTGGTTCTGAAAATAGTCGTTCGGCTTGCTAGGCGCTTTCCATGGCACAATATTTTTGTACCAAGTCCGATAGCTCGGCGAAGTCACGAATGTGTCGATGAGCTAGGGCATTGAGAATCCCTTCATCATCGAAATTGCGGTTGAAGGTTGCCATTATCTCTTGGTCACTAAGACCGTTTTCTCTACTTCTAGCGAGTAGGAGTCTAGCCCAAAAATGATGAACTGAATCTCCTGGTAATTGTTTAACATCCCTTATGTCCGAAGACTTGGGTTTTGGTGTGATACTTGGGTGATCGGCTTGGGTGGTGGGTGGGAAAAATTTGACTACACGCCACGTTGTGAGTTCGGAATCACGCACTCCGAATTATGTGCTAGATCAGGGACCGATACCCGGTCTATCTACAGAGCGAACTTCAGTGTCTGGGTTGCAGGTGAGGTCTCAGTGATCGAAGACCGGGGTGTAAACCGTTTTTAATTCCTGTCGCTGGGGGGATGAGCCCCCAGTCGGACACTCGACGGTGGGGACTAGGTGGGTGACTGTGGGGACGTGAATCTCCCTATCGTCGGGTCTAAGCTCGAACCGGTCATAGATCGGGACCTGGTCATCAGACATTCACATGGTCTCAATCCGATCGAATAGCTTGTTTAAAAACGAAGCTATGGTAGGATGCGTGTCGCTAAAGTGAGTGGAGTTGATATGTGGCGTCGAAGTTCCGGAGCTGCACGAAAGCGGATCCAGATCAAGTTTAGCTGTGGTGGATCCGGTCACAACGGCCTAATACGTCCATTTTGCATCATGCTTTTATATTGATATTTATCGCATTATAGGATGTTATTACATGTTATGGTACAATACTTATGCCTTTTCCCTCTTATTTTACAAGGTTTACATGAAGAGGGAGAATGTCGGCAACTGGAATTCTGGACTGTAAAAGGAGCAAATCTGAGATACCTATTCTGCACAACTCCAAAAGTTACGAAGAATATGTTTGGAATTAATAAAAAATACTAGTGCAAGAATCAACCAGAGGTGGGCCACCAGCAGGCCACAAGCCTGCTAGGCGCGGCCACCCCCTGGTCGCGCCTAGCAGGCTTGTGGGGCCCCTGTGGCTCCTCCGACGCCCATCTTCTCCTATATGAAGCGTTTTGACCTGGAAAAAAAATCAGAAGAGAGCTTTGGGGATGAAGCGCCACCGTCTTGAGGCGGAACTTGGTCAGAACCAATCTAGAGCTCCGGTAGGGCAGTCCTGCAGGGGAAACTTCCCTCCCGGAGGGGGAAATCGAAGCCATCGTCATCACCAACGATCCTCTCATAGAGAAGGGGTCAATATCCATCAACATCTTCACCAGCACCATCTCCTCTCCAAACCCTAGTTCATGTCTTGTATCTGATCTTTGTCTCAACACCTCAGACTGGTACCTGCGGGTTGCTAGTAGTGTTGATTACTCCTTGTAGTTAATGCTAGTTGTTTTACTTCGTGGAAGATCATTTGTTCAGATCCTTTATGATAATTAATACTCCTCTGATCTTGAACATGAACATGCTTTGTGAGTAGTTCAGTTTGTTCCTGGGGACATGGGATAAGTCTTGTTATAAGTAATCATGTGAATTTGGTATTCGTTTGATATTTCGATGAGATATATGTTATCTCTCCTCTAGTGGTGTTACGTGAATGTCGGCTACATAACACTTGACCATTATTTGGGCCTCGGGGAAGGCATTGGGAAGTAATAAGTAGATGATGGGTTGCTAGAGTGACAGAAGCTTAAACCCTAGTTTATGCGTTGTGTCGTAGGGGCTGATTTGGATCCATATGTTTCATGCTATGGTTAGGTTTACCTCAATTCCTCTTTTGTAGTTGTGGATGCTTGCGATAGGGGTTAATCATAAGTGGGAGGTTTGTCCAAGTAAGGGCAGCATCCAAGCACTGGTCCACCCACATATTAAATTATCAAAGTAACGAACGTGAATCAAATGAGCATGATGAAAACTAGCTTGACAGAAATTCCCATGTGTCCTGGGGAGTGCTTTGCTTTATATAAGAGTTTATCTAGGCCTGTCCTTTGCTACAAAAAGGATTGAGCTACCTTTCTACACCTTTGCTACACTTGTTACTTGTTACTTGTTACGAATTATCTTATCACAAGACTATCTGTCAATAATAATTTCAGTGCTTGCAGAGAATACCTTGCTGGAAACCGCTTGTCATTTCCTTCTACTCCTCGTTGGGTTCGACACTCTTACTTATCAAAAAGACTACGATAGATCCCCTATACTTGTGGGTCATCAAGACTATTTTCTGGCGCCGTTGTCAGGGAGTGAAGCGCCTTTGGTAAGGAAAAAATTATATAGTGTGCTGAAATTTACTGTCACTTGTCACTATGGAAAGCATTCCTTTGAGGGGCTTGTTCGGGGTATTTTCACCTTGACCGGAAACACAAAGAGTTGTCCCTCAACCTACTGAGCCTACTGAAAATATTTATTATGAAATTCCTTCGGGTATGATAGAGAAACTACTGGCTAATCCTTATGCAGGAGATGGAACACTACATCCTGATTTGCATCTAATCTATGTGGATGAAGTTTGTGGATTATTTAAGCTTGGAGGTCTGCCCAAGGATCATGTTAATAAGAAGGTTTTTCCTTTATCTTTGAAGGAAAAGGCAGTGACATGGTATAGACTATGTGATGATATTGGATCATTGAGCTACAACCGATTGAAGATGGAATTTCATCAGAAGTTCTACCCTATGCATCTAGTTCATCGTGATCGGAATTATATTTATAATTTTTGGCCTCGTGAAGGATAAAGAATTGCTTAGTCTTAGGGGAGGCTTAAGTCAATGTTATATTCATGCCCCAATCATGAGCTCTCGAGAGAAATTATTATTCAGAATTTTTATGCTCGGCTTTCTCGTAATGATCGATCCATGCTCGATACTTCTTGTACTGGTTCCTATATGAAGAAAGATATTGACTTCAGATCAGATTTATTGGAAAGAATTAAACGCAACTTTGAAGATTGGGAACTCGACGAAGGTAAGGAGTCAGGTATGAACATTAAGTTTGATTGTGTTAAATCCTTCGTAGACACCAATGATTTTCATGAATTTAGCACTAAATATGGACTTGACTCTAAGATAGTAGCTTCTTTTTGTGAATCTTTTTCTACTGATGTTGATCACCCCAAGGAGAAGTGGCTTAAATATCATCCTCCCATTGAAGTGAAAGTAGTTGCACCTATTAAAGTTGAAGAGAAAACTATTACTTATAATGTTGATCCTGTTATTCCCACTGCTTATATTGTGAAACCACCTTTCCCTATTAGAATAAAGGATCATGCTAAAGCTTCAATTTTGGTTCATAAGAGCATTGCTAGAACACCTACACCCCTGAGAAAATTAAAGTTGAACCAAGTATTGCTATGGTTAAAGATCTCTTGGTTGATAATATTGATGGGCGTGTTAGGAAAAATAAGTATACACTTGTTCATAAGGATAAAAATATTACTTTGCTTCCTATGTCTCGTGACCAAATTTTGAAAAAATGATACTGT
Organism: Hordeum marinum; assembly: GCA_022496015.1. Lineage (NCBI taxonomy): Eukaryota > Viridiplantae > Streptophyta > Magnoliopsida > Poales > Poaceae > Hordeum > Hordeum marinum. The sequence continues at coordinate 371,804,673 of CM039673.1, forward strand.
TAGATCAAGTAAAGCAAGACTGGAGCAAAATAAGAGTAAAAATCAGATTGTGACTAAAGAGTTGGAGCAACACAATAAGCCTAATAAACCATCATCTAGTGTTGCATCTGAGATAAAATTGAAATGTGGGTGTTTACTTGCAACCAAATCTAATATTACTGATCTGAACTTTACTAAATATGTTTGCTATGCTTTTGTGTGCAAAGGGGTATTATTTTCATTTAAGGACATGCCTCCCTCTTTGCCTCCTGTCGTCACTAACATTTTGCAAGATCTTGCTGACGTCTTTCCACATGACTTGCCACTGGGATTACCACCTATTCGAGGGATTGGGCATCAGATTGACTTAATTCCTAGTGCATCGCTACCAAACCGTGTGTCATACCGTCCCAATCCACAAGAGACGAAGGAGATTATGCGTCAAGTACAAGAGTTGCTCGAGAAAGGTTATGTATGTGAATCCCTAAGTCCTTGTGTTCTTCCTATTATTCTAATGTCGATAAAGGATGATACGTCATGTATGTGTTTTGATTGTAGATGCATTAATAATATTACTATTCGTTATCGTCATCCTATTCCTAGTCTAGATGATATGATTGATGAATTAAGTGCCTCTATCATATTCTCTAAGGTTGATTTGCATAGTGGATACCATCAAATTCGTATGAAATTGGGAGATGAAGGTAAAACAACATTTAAAACTAAGTTTGGATTATATGAGTAGTTAGTCATGTCTTTTGGGTTAACTACTGCACCTAGCATTTTCATCAGATTAATGAACGAGGTTTTACATGCTTTCATTGGATGATTTGTGGTAGTCTATTTTGATGATATACTGATTTATAGCAGATCTTTGGAGGAACACTTGGAACATTTACATGTTGTTTTTATTGCTCAACGTGATGCACATTTGTTTGGTAACCTTGGGAGGTGCACCTCTTGCACCGACGGTGTGTCTTTTGTTGCCTATGTTGTTACTTCACAGGGAATTGAAGTTGATAAATCCAAGATTGAGGCTATTGAGAGTTGGCCGCAACCCAAAACTGTCACACAAGTGAGGATTTTTTTTGGCTCGTTGGTGTCTATAGGCGTTTTGTGGGAGATTTCAGCACCATTTCTGCACCTCTTAATGAGCTTACAAAGAAGGATGTGCCTTTTTCTTGGGGTACCGCATGGGAAAAAAGCCTTCAGGACATTGAAAGGTAAGTTAACACATGCTCTTTTACTCGAACTTCCTAATTTTAATAAGACTTTTGAGATTGAATGTGATGCTAGTGGAATTCGATTAGGAGGTGTGTTATTACAAGATGGTAAACCTGTTGCATACTTTTGTAAAAAATTGAGCATGCCTAGTCTGAATTATTCTACTTATAATAAGAAATTATATGCTCTTGTTCGGACTTTGGAAACATGGCAACATTATTTATGGCACAAAGAATTTGTTATACATTCTGATCATGAATCTTTGAAACATATTAAAATTCTAGCAAAATTGAACCACACACATGCTAAATAGGTTGAATTCATTGATACCTTCCCTTATGTCATTGAACACAAGAATGGTAAATAAAATGTTATTGCTAATGCATTGTCTCGTCATTATAATACGCTTTCACAACTTGACTTCAAAATATTTGGTTTGGAGACCATCAAACATCAATATGTGCATGATGCTAAATTTAAAGATGTGCTGCAGAATTGTAAAGAAGGGAGAACATGGAAAATATTCTATATTAATGATGGATTTGTGTTCCATGCTAACAAGATATGCATTATAGATAGCTCTTTTTTGATGAATTAGACAGTAGGAGAGATTCCTACTTCACACATATATATATATATATATATATATATATATATATAAATGATCCAAGGATCAAGATAATAGGTTACACATTACAAAGGTAAAAGAGCATAATCCAGGGAAAACAACTCCCTTCCAAGACCTACAACTTAGCTAATGCTACTGACAATGTTTGTAACCAAGACTTGTTTGTGTGTATGCACCCTATGACCTATGTCATTAAAATCTTTATTGAACCTGTGCTTCCAGGAAGTATGGGAGGGCACCACATTTCTGAAGTAGTTATTGTTTCGTTCCTTCCAAAGACTCCATTCCAGCTAGCTCTTGTTGCAGGAGATGCATGGAGGAGGATTAATGGGACACTTTGGCGTGAAGAAGACGAAGTACATACTTGCTACACATTTCTTTTGGCCAAAGATGAGACGGGATGTTGAGTGATTTGTTGCTCGCTTCACTATATGTCAAAAAGCTAAGCACGAATCAATCCTCATGGTTAATATATGCCTTTACATGTACCTTGTGTTCCATGGGAGGATACATCTATGCAATTTGTTTTACGTTTACCTACAACAAAGAAGGGGACGGATAGCATATTTTTTTGTCGTGGATAAATTTTCGAAAATGGCACAGTTTATACCATGTCATAAAAATGATGCTGCTGCTAATGTTGTTGATTTGTTCTTTCATGAAATTATTCGCTTGCATGGTGTGCCAAATCCAATTGTTTCCAATCATGATACTAAATTTTTTAGGCACTTTTAGAGATGTATATGGGCTAAGTTGGGGACTAAATTCCTTTTTAGTACTACATGTCACCCCCAAACTGATGGACAAATTGAAGAAATCAATAAAATTTTGTATACTATGCTTAGGGTTGTTTTGAAAATAACCAGAAAATGTGTGAATAATACTTGCTTCATATTGAATTTGCTTATAATCGTTCACTGCATTCTACTACTAAGATGTGCCCTTTTGAGATTGTATATGGTTTCCTACCTCGTGCACATATCAATTTGTTGCCTCTTCCATCTTCGAAGAAGGTTAATTTTGATGATAAACAATATGTTGAATTGATCTTAAAAATGCATGAGTTAACTAAGGAAAACATTTAGCGTATGAATGCTAAATATAGACTTGTTGGAGATAAGGGTAGAAATCATGTTGTCTTTCCAACCGGAGATCTTGTTTGGTTACATTTTCATAAGGATATGTTTCCTTATTTGTGCAAATCAAAGCTAAAGCCACATGTTGATGATCCTTTTAAGGTGTTAGAGAAAATAAATGATAATGCATACAAAATTGAGCTGCCTGCAAATTTTGGGGTTAGACCCACTTTTAGTATTGCAGATTTGAAGCCTTATTTGGGCGAGGACGATGAGCTTTTGTCGAGGACAACTTCATTTCAAGAAGGGGGATGATGATAACATCAATAACATTGTTACACCCACAACCCCTGCCGCTATACATACTGGACCAACTACTAGAGCTCAGGCAAGCCAATTGAATTACCAGGTACTTCCGTTTCTTGGAAACAATTCTAATGTTCATAAGAATATGATGTTGCCTAAACTGGATACATTTGTGTTGATTACTAATGAATGTCCTAGCATGGACAAGAGGGATGAACACTGGAGCAAGATCAAGCATGGAGCTGAAGGCGTGCGCGATGGGAACCAGAACGACGTTTATAGTGTAGATTTCAACACTTTGAAGTCTCCTTGATGTCATAAAAGGACATGGACGAAATATTCAAGATGCCTTTCCTAAATTTCGTCCATAGCTTATTTTCGGTGCTGCGCCACCTTATTTTTGGTCCAGGCCCATGTAATTTTGTAATTTTCTAGGCTGGTTATAGAGTCCTTATTGTAGGGGAAATGACTCAGGAGGTGTTTTAGTCCCACCTTGCCAAGGATGGACGAAATCCCTTCCCTTTTCCCCTATAAATACAACCCTTAAGGCACCGTTTAGACTTGAATTTTGTTTAGATTAAAATTTCGCAGTAGGTGCAACTTCGCATCCTTTGTTCGCGTTCTACAACCAGACCAAGACATCACAAGACGCCACTTTCATTAATAAAGTTTTCCTCCTATATTTGATATATTCAGATTGCAATTTTAGTTTCTTTGTCATTGTTTGTTTGTGTGCAGGAAATAGACCTTCATGGTCAGGTTTATCGTTCTCTGGCATGGTCAATAACCTCTCGGACTTGATTATTGAATGCTAAGGCGCGATGTCCTAGTACGTTCGTAGTTGGATCGTCAAAGTCTACTCCACCGAAAATGATAGCCACCATATCCTCGAAAGACATGATTGTGGGATCACTAGAATATTATGTCTAGAGGGGGGTGGTGAAAATACTACTAGCGGGAATTTAAAATCTACACAAGGTGCAAAGTTAAGTGCTGGCAGATTTTAGCAATTAGAGCAAGTCTAGCACACCCTACACATGCAAGTCATCAAGTATAGCAGCGGAATGTAAAGACATTGCACATGAAAGTAAGGAGTAGAGATAGGAGGATCAAACATATGAATGACACGAAGATTTTTCCCATGGTTCTGATAGGTGGTGCTATCGTACGTCCATGTTTATGGAGTCTTCAACCCACAAAGGGTAACAGTCACGAGAGTCCATGGAGGGATCCACCCATAAGGGTCCACGAAGGAGCAACCTTGACTATTCCATAACGGCTTCTGTCCATGAAGTACTAGCGTCACTCGGGGTAGATCTTCACGAAGTAGGCTCCATAAAATTATTTCTTCACTCCACAACATGAAGTAGGAGGCTCCCAAGCGACACCTAACCATTCTAGGAGGCCCCACTCTCTGAAAGGTAATAGGCTCGATAATGGCAATGAACTCCTTGCTCTTGTGCTTCAAGATGATAGACTCCTCAACACACAATCTCTCACACATAGATTTGGCTATGGTAGAAGAGATTGATTGGGTGGAAAGCAACTTGGGGAGGCTAGATATCAAGATTCATATAGTTGGAATGGAATGGCATGATCTCAACACATACGTAGGTGGCTCTCTATCAGAAAATCAGTTGGTATGAGTGGGGGTCTGTTCTGAGTGCTTCTTTACCGAGTGAGTGGTGGTTGAGGGGTATATATAGGCATATCCAAAAATCCAACCTTTACACCTAATAAGTCCAACTCGGTGACACTGATGTGTTAATCTCGATGGTACCGAGTTGCCTAAAAGGTAGCAACTTTTGAATCTCGGTGAGATCGATACATAAAACTCGGTCGCATCTAGAAGGTGACCAACGTTTAGATTGCCAAACTCGGTGATGCCGACTCAGCAAACCGGTCGGACCGATTTTGTGAATTTGCGTAACAGAATGATGGCAACCCAAACTTGGTGGCACCGAATCAGAATCGGTTGCATCGATGGGCTAGGGTTTGGCTTGAGTCTGTCTGAGGCTGAGAATAGGTGGCACCGAGTGGGGAATGTTGGTTGCACCGATTTTGTATATTTGACTTTGGACAGACTTTTGTGGAAGAGCTTGTGGGTGTATGTGGTGATTATCACTTGTGCATGTATGAGCATTTTGTTCACCAACAGTACCTTGCCCCCTTTTGATAGTATTGGATTTCCTATGGACTCAAAGTGATTTTTCACAAAGTAAATTGAAGAGTCCTCTAGATTTAAGCTTTGCCAATGCTATTACTTGTCCTTCTTATTCTTGGGGATACTCTCCACACTCCTTTTTGCCAACCCATTTCTCTCTATGGACTTTATCTGAAATACACTAGATGAAAGTATTAGTCCAAGAGACAATGATGTTGTCATGAATTATCAAAACCACCATGGGAGCACATTGTGCTTTCCATCTCCCCCTTTTTGGTAATTGATGACAAGATACAATCAAAGCTTCAAATAAATATATGCATGGATATAATGAAGACTTCGAGAGACACATGACTTAGACTTGCTTCCCCTAGATGTGTGCAATCCCCTTTAAAGGATAGTTGCTTTGGAATGCATGGACACACATATAGTAGAATGGATATGATAAGCCATGTGTATCTTGGCCATATGCATCAAATGTATAATAATGAGGTGTATCCTTGTTCAAGACTTCACTCTTGCAAACAATATGTGCAAGAAGCAAGAGATCATCTTGATCAATGATATTATGCATATACTTACCTTGAGTTCTTGAGCGTTCTAGTAGTAGAAATACACATGAGAAAACAATGTTAGGAAACACAAGAGTATTCTACCAATCAAAAGCAATAGAACTCAAAAGTACCAAGATATGGAGAACATATAGAAGATAGTATTCCTTAGGATTGATATGTCTCCAAGATCATTTGGAGCTTTCTCCCCCAGATATGAAATAGTAGGACATTCTCTCCCCCTGAATCTTAGCATGTATATATTGGGATTGGATAGGGTGAGAAAAGTCTAACATGAATAATCAAATGTATTAAACACATGTTTCTCCAAAACATATTTTCCAAAACATATCCCCCTACTTTGGTATTCTCCCCTTGTCTATATAAGTATAAACTTTGATATTCTCCTCTCCACCCTAAGTTACATCTCCCTCTTTGCATAAGCATGTATCTCCAGCTTTAGCTTTGAAGCTTTGCTATTTCTCCCCATTTGGCATTAATTGCCAAAAAGGTCAGATATAGGGTCAGATACAGGGATCATTGATCAACAAGGGATCCTTGAGAACAAGGGTCATAGAATGTAGGGTTCAAAGAATGTGAAAATCATGAGAAAAGTGAGAGAATCATTGAAAATAATTTCTCTCCCTTTGGCTAAACTGAGAATTTGTAGAACTTCTCCTTTAAGTTAGGGATCCTTGAATATATTTCTCCCCCTTTTTTGAATAAAAGGGATCATCAAAGAATTGAAAATATCACAAAAGGATTACAAAGATTTAAAGATACAAACACAGACTAAAACATGATATTAAGTCGGTGGCTCCAAGATAAATTAGTCGGTGGTACCGATATGATGTTATGCAGCTCATCTGCTGAATCGGTATAACCGAGTCCTTTGTATCGGAGGCTCCAAGGCTAAAACAGAAACTTGGCAATGTTTAATAAGCTTGCGAATTTATTTGAAAAATTGTAATGAAGTGTCAAAAGTTTTTTGTAAAGAAAATGCAAAAAGAATTTACAAATAGATATCAACTAGAGAAGATTTGACTGGCTCCAAGAAATCTTGCAATATAGAAAATGAACCAACTAAGATTCTTAACTAGATGATGGGCAGTGACTAGGTCACCTATATTAGAGTATATTGACTTAGGAGCCAAACAAGAATGTGTGATCATAGGTCATACTCATCGTTAACCTCAAAATGGGGTTACCATTTTTCGATTAAGCATTTTAATGTCTTCATATCACTTGACTTGCTTTATCTCATGACTTAGAGTAAATCCTTTTTCAAGGATATGAGTACATACCTTTGCGTGATGTTGTTGATGTAGCTTGTAGGTGAACTTGATGAGGATGCTCAAGGTTGATGAACATCATCTTGAGTTGGGAGAAATCCTTGTTGTTTTCGTTCACTTTTCACCTGCATAGGTTAGTGCTACTTCTTGAGCTTGCGTTAGTTTTCCCTTGAAGAGGAAAGGGTGATGCATCAAAGTAGATAAGTATTTCCCTCAGTTGTTGAGAACCAAGGTATCAATCCAGTTGGAGGAACAAGCAAGTTACAAATGGATGCACATACACAAACAATCAAACTCTTGCACCCAACAATATAAAGGGGTTGTCAATCCCTTCACGGCTATTTGCAAGGATTAGATCCGATAGAGATAGATGTAAACGAGAATGGAAAGTAAAAGGTAAATAAATTGCAGCAAAGTATTTTTGGTATTTTTGGTTTATAGATCTGAAAATATATTATGGAAAGTAGACCCGAGGGCCATAGGTTTCATTAGAGGCTTCTCTCATGATGGCAAGTATTACAGTGGGTGAACAAATTACTGTCGAGCAATTGATAGAAAAGCGAATAATTATGGTGATATCCAAGGCAATGATTATGCATATAGGCATCACGCCCATGTCAAGTAGACCAAAATGATTCTGTATCTACTACTATTACTCCACACATCAACCGACTCTTGCCTGCATCTAGAGTATTAAGTTCATGAAGAACATAGTAACGCATTAGGTAAGATGACATGATGTAGAGGTATAAACTCAAGCAATATGATGAAAACCCCATATTTTTATCCTTGATGGCAACAATACAATACGTGCCTTGCTACCGCTACTATGTCACTGGGTGAGAACAACGCAAGATTGAACCCAAAACTAAGCACTTCTCCCATTGCAAGAATCACCAATCTAGTTGGCCAAACCCAACCAATAACTCGAAGAGACTTGCAAAGATATCAAATCATGCAAATAAGAATTCAGAAAAGACTCAAATAATATTCATAGATAATCTGAACACAAACCCACAATTCATCGGATCTCGACAAACACACCACAAAAGAGTATTACATCGGATAGATCTCCAAGAAGATCATGAAGAACATGGTATTAAAGAGAAAAGAGAGAGAAGAAGCCATCTAGCTACTGTTGGAAATATGCCCTAGAGGCAATAATAAATTATTTATTATCATATTTCCTTGTTCATGATAATTTTTTATTATCCATGCTATAATTGTATTGATCGAAAACTCAGATACATGTGTGGATACATAGACAACACCATGTCCCTAGTATGCCTCTAATAGACTAGCTCGTTAATCAAAGATGGCTAAGGTTTCCTAGCCATTGACATGATATGTCATTTGATAATGGGATCACATCATTAGGAGAATGATGGGATGTACAAGACCCAAACTACAAACGTAGCATATGATTGTGTCAGTTTATTTCTACTATTTTCTGCATGTCAAGTATCTGTTCCTATGACCATGCGATCATGCAACTTACTAACACCGGAGGAGTGCCTTGTGTGTATCAAACGTTGCAATTTAACTGGGTGACTATAAAGGAACTCTACAGGTATCTCCGAGGGTGTCTGTTGGGTTGGCATGGATCAAGACTGGGATTTGTTACTCTTTGTGATGGAGAGGTATCTCAGGGCCCACTCGGCAATACAACATCACAACAAGCCTTGCAAGCAATGTGACTAAGTGTTAGTCATGGGAACTTGTATTACGGAATGAGTAAAGAGACTTTCCGGTAACAAGGTTGAACTAGGTATGGAGATACTGATGATCGAATCTCGGGCAAGTAACATACCAAAAACAAAAGGAACATCATACGCGATTAACTGAATCCTTGACATAGAGGTTTGACCGATAAAGATCTTCGTAGAATATGTAGGAACCAATATGGGCATCCAGGTCCCACTATTGGTTATTAACCGTAGAGGTGTCTCGGTCATGTCTACATAGTTCTGGAACCCGCAGGTCTGCACACTTAAGGTTCGATGACGTTTTGGTAGTATAGAGTTATATATGGTGGTTACCTAAGATTGTTTGGAGTCCCGGATGAGATACTAGACGTCACGAGGAGCTCCAGAATGGTTCGGAGGTAAAAATTGATATATAGGAAGTCCTGTTTTGGCCACCGGAAAAGTTTCGGGCTCATCGATAGTGTACCGGGAGTGTCGGTAGGGTACCGGGGGACTATCGGGAGGGGTGTCTCAACCCAAGAGGCTACATGGGCTGTGGGACGAGGTAAACCAGATCCTAGTTGGCTGGCCGAAGCCTCCTCTAAGGGCCCATGCGGCTGGAGTGGTTTGAGAAGGAAAAAATCCAAAGGTGGAGAGGTGGAAAGGGTTTCCAAGTGGAAAGGAGGAATCCTACTCCTAATAGGATTGGAGTAGGACTCCTCCACCTTCAATTTCGACCAAACCTTGAGGGTTTGAGGCTGCCTCCTTCCCTCCCTCCCTCCTATATATACTAGAGGATTTAGAGGGAAAAGCTAACCCTAATAGCCACGTGCTACCTCTCCTCTAGATCGCAGTTTCTCCTCTAGATCGGTTTTTAGCGGTGCTTAGGAGAAGCCCTGCCGGTATAGCTCCACCACCATCACCGTAGCACCGTCGCGCTGCCGGAGAACTTTTCTACCTCTCCTCTCCCTCTTCCTGGATCAAGAAGGTAGAGATTGTCATCGAGATGTACGTGTGCTGAACGCGGAGGTGCCGTCCGTTCGGTGCTAGATCGAAAGGGCCGTGATCAATATCGCGAGACGGATCGCGATGAGATCGCGGGATGGATCGTGATGAGTTTGCGGGACGGATCGTGATTGGATCGCGGGATGGATCATGATGAGATCGAGGGACGCTCGGCGATTTGGATCACAAAGACGTTCAACTACAACAACCGTGTTTCTTAACGCTTTCCGCTTAGAGATCTACAAGGGTATGTAGATCCACTCTCCCTCTCTTAGATTCTCATCACCATGGATAGATATTGGGTGTGCATAGGAATTTTTTTGTTTCCCATGCAACATTTCCCAACAGCTACTAGCTATGGACCCGAAGGTCTGTGGTGAACTACTCACACATCATCGGAGGGGCAATGGAGTTGATGTAGATGTCCTTCGTGATCGAATCCCCCTCTGGCATATTACCGGAAAAGGCTCCAAGATTGGATCTCATGGGAAACGAGGATCCTAGCGGTGGAAAAGTGTTTTCATGACTCCCCCCGAGTATACAGGGAATATTTGTGAATTTATAGGCCGAGAAATAGGGTTAGGGGAGCTGTCGTGGGCCCACAAGCCAGGGGCATGCCCTACCCCCCTAGGCGTGCCCCTCTGGCTTGTGGCCACACGGCGGCTCTCCCAACTTCATCTCTAAGTCTTCTGGGTTGCTTCCGGTCCAAGAAAAATTATTCCGAAGATTTTATTCCGTTTGGACTCCGTTTAATATTCCTTATCTGCAATACTCAAAAACAAGGAAGAAACAGAAACTGGCACTAGGCTCTAGATTAATAGGTTAGTCCCGAAAATTATATAAAATAGCAAATTAATGCATATAAAACATACAAAACAGATAATATAATAGCATGGAAGAATCAAAAATTATAGATACATTGGAGACTTATCAAACATCCCCAAGCTTAATTCGTGTTCGTCCTCGAGTAGGTAACTGATAAAAACAGAATTTTTGGTATGGAATGCTACCTAACATATTTATCCATGTAATATTCTATATTGTGGCATGAATATTCAGATCCATAAGATTCAAAACAATAGTCTAATATTGACATAAAAACAGTAATACTTCGAGCACACCAACAAGGCAATCGTGTCCTTTCGAAATAACATGGCCTTAGAAAGTTATCCCTACAAAATCATATGGTCTGGCTATGCTCCATCTTCCCCACACAAAGTATCTAAATCATGCAAAACCCCGATGAACAAATCAAGCATTTTTTTCACACTTTTGGTGTTCTCAAACCTTTTCAACTCTCACGCAATACATGGATATAGCACTATAGGTGGAATAGAATATGGTGGAGGTTGCAAGGAAAAAGGGAGAAGATAGTCTCACATCAACTAGGGGTATCAACGAGCTATGGAGATGCCCATTGATAGATATTAATGTGAGTGAGTAGGGATTGCCATGCAACAAATGCACTTATAGCTATAAGAGTATAAATCTCAAAAAGAAAACTAAGTGGTCGCGCAAGAAGAAATTCCACTAGTTATATGAAAGTGAAAAAATAGGAGACTCTCTATCATGAAGATCATGGTGCTACTTCAAAGCACAAGTGTGGAAAAATATAGTAGCAATTGTCCCTTCTCTCTTTCTCTCGTTTTTTTTATTGTTATTTTTTATTTATTTTTATTTTTTGGTCGGCGTCTTTAGCCTCCTTTTTATTTATTTGGGCTTTTTCGCCGTCCTCTTTTATTTTTTTTAAGTCCGGATACTCATCCCAACTTGTGAGGGAGTCATGGATTCCATCATCCTTTTCTCACACAAGACAATGCTCTAATAATGAAAATCATCACACTTTTATTTACTTACAACTCGATACCTAGAACAAAATATGACTCTATATGCAGGATGAAAGTGATGGTGCATGTCATGAAAAACGGAACGATGGAAGGTGCATGGCAATATATCTCAGAATGGTGGTTGTTTTGAGGAAAATATATGGTGGCTGTTTTCAGGAAGGTGGGTTTGATGTACCAGCAAAAGTTGCACGGTACTAGAGAGGCTATCAAAGGTGGAAGGGTGAGAGTGCGTATAATCCATGAACTCAAGATTAGTGATAAAGAACTCACATACTTATTGGCAAAGTCTATTAGTTATCAAACAAAGCATTAGACGCATGCTCCTAGGGGAGAGGTGTTGGGGAACGTCGCATGGGAAACAAAAAATTTCCTATGCACACGCAAACCTATCCATGGTGATGAGCATCTACGAGAGGGAGAGTAGATCTACGTACCCTTGTAGATCGCTAAGCGGGAAGCGTTAAGAAACGCGGTTGGTGTAGTCGAACTTCTTCGCGATCCAAATCGCCGAGCGTCCCGCGATCCAATCATGAACCGTCCCGCGAACAAATCACGAACCGTCCCACGATCTCGTCACGATCCGTCCCACGATCCAATCACGAACGTCTCGTGGCCTTGATCACGATCCTTCCGATCTAGTACCGAACGGACGGCACCTCCGCGTTCAGCACACGTGCAGCTTGATGACGATCTCCACCGTCTTGATCCAGCAAGAGGGGTGGAGAGGAGAGAGAGTTCACCGGCAGCATGACGGCGCTCCGGTGACGGTGGTGGAGTAATTCCGGCAGGGCTTCGCCTAAGCACTGCGGAACTACGATCTAGAGGAGAAACTATGCACCGGTGGAACGGGTAGCACGTGGCCGGAAATTCTGTCCAAAACCCTCCCAATCCACTAGTATATATAGGAGGAGAGGAGAGGAGAGGCAGCCAAGGCCTTTGGGTCGGCCGAAATAGGAGGTGGGAGCAATCCTACTTCACCTCCAATCCTAGTTGGAGTAGGATTGCCTCCTATTGGCTGATTTTCCACTTTTTGCTTTAGGACTTTCTCTCCTGCGCCATGGGCCTTTGTGGCTGTTTTCCCAGCCCACTAAGGGCTGGTTATTATTCTCCCACAGACCATGGACCTCTTGGGGTCGAAATACCCCTCCCGGAGGTCCCCCGGTACACTACCGGCACTCCCGGTACACTACCGATACTCCTGGTACACTACCGATGAGCCCGAAACTTTTCCGGCGACCAAAGTGGGACATCCTATATATGAATCTTTACCTCCGGACCATTCCGGAGCTCCTCGTGACATCCGGGATCTCATCCGGGACTCCGAACAACCTTCGGTCACCACAATACATAATTGTATACTACCGAAACGTCACCGAACCATAAGTGTGCAGACCCTACGGGTTCGAGAACTATGTAGACATGACCGAGACACCTCTACGGCCAATAACCAATGGCGGGACCTGGATGTCCACATTGGTTCCTACATATTCTACGAAGATCTTATCGGTTGAACCTCTATGTCAAGGATTCAGTTAATCCCGTATAACGTTCCCTTTGTTCTTCGGCATGCTACTTGCCCGAGATTCGATCGTCGGTATCTCTACACCTAGTTCAATCTCGTTACCGGCAAGTCTCTTTACTTGTTCCGTAATGCAAGATCCCGCAACTAACAATTAGTCACATTGCTTGCAAGGCTTATTGTGATGTTGCATTACCGAGTGGGCCCCGAGATACCTCTCCGTCACACGGAGTAACAAATCCCAGTCTCGATCCATGCCAACTCAATAGACACCATCGGAGATACCTGTAGAGCACCTTTATAATCACCCAGTTACGTTGCGACGTTTGATACACACAAGGCACTCCTTCGATATCCGTGAGTTGCATGATCTCATGGTCATAGGAACATATACTTTGACATGCAGAAAACAGTAGCAATAAACTGACACGATCATATGCTACGTTTTTAGTTTGGGTCTTGTCCATCACATCAGTCTCCTAATGATGTGATCCCGTTATCAAATGACATCACATGTCAATGGCTAGGAAACCCTGACCATCTTTGATCAACGAGCTAGTTCACTAGAGGCATACTAGGGACATAGTGTTTGTCTATTTATCCACACATGCAATGTGTTTCCGATCACTACAGTTATAGCATGGATAATAAACGATTATCATGAACAAGGAAATATAATAATAAACACTTTATATATTGCCTCTAGGGCATATTTCCAACAGTCTCCCACTTGCACTAGAGTCAATAATCTATTTCACATCACTATGTGATTTACATGGTAATGAATCGAACACCCATACAGTTCTGGTGTTGATCATGTTTAGCCCTTGGAAGAGGTTTAGTCAACGGGTCTGCAACAATCAGATCCGTGTGCACTTTGCAAATATTTATGTCCTTCTCCTCGATGTAAAACCGGATGGAGTTGAAGCATCGCTTTATGTGTCTGGTCCTCTTGTGAAACCTTGGTTCCCTGGCTAGAGCAATGACACCAGTGTTGTCACAGAACAGATTTATTGGATTCAGTGCACTAGGCACTACTCCAAGATCTGTCATGAACTGCTTCATCCAGACACCTTCCTTCGCTGCCTCTGAGGCTGTGATGTACTCCGCTTCGCACGTAGAATCAGCTACCACGCTTTGCTTGGAACTGCACCAGCTTACCGCTCCCCCGTTAGGAATAAATACGTATCCGGTTTGCGATTTAGAATCGTCCGGATCAGTGTCAAAGCATGCATCGACGTAACCCTTTACGACGAGCTCTTCATCACCTCCATAAACGAGAAACATGTCCTTAGTCCTTTTAAGGTACTTAAGGATATTCTTGACCGCTTGCCAGTGCTCCATTCCAGGATCACTTTGAAACCTTCCAGCCATACTTATGGCATGGCTGACATCAGGTCTTGTGCACAGCATTGCATACATGATAGAGCCTATGGCTGAAGCATAGGGGATGACGCTCATCTTTTCTTTATCTTCTGCAGTCACTAGGCATTGAGTCTTACTCAAGTTCACACCTTGCAACACAGGCAAGAACCCCTTCTTGTCCTGTTCCATTTTGAACTTCTTCAAAACTTTATCAAGGTATGTGCTCTGTGAAAGTGCTATTAAGCGTCTCGACCTATCTCTATAGATCTTAATGCCTAATATGAAAGCAGCTTCTCCTAGGTCCTTCACTGAAAAACTCTTATTAAAATATTCCTTCACGCTTTCCAGCATTTCTATATCGTTTCCGATCAGCAATATGTCATCCACATATAACACTAGAAACGCTACAGAGCTCCCACTCACTTTCTTGTAAATACAAGCTTCTCCATAAACTTGTATAAACCCAAACGCTTTGATCACCTCATCAAAGCGTTTATTCCAACTCCGAGATGCTTGCACCAGTCCACAAATGGATCGCTGGAGTTTGCAAACTTTGTCAGCATTCTCTGGATCGACAAAACCTTCGGGTTGCATCATATACAACTCTTCCTCAAGGAAACCGTTGAGGAACGCCGTTTTGACGTCCATCAGCCAAATTTCATAGTCGAAATAAGCAGCTATTGCCAACATGATTCTGACAGACTTAAGCATCGCTACGGGTGAGAAAGTCTCATCGTAGTCAACTCCTTGAACTTGTGAAAAACCCTTTGCCACAAGTCGAGCTTTATAGACGGTGACATTACTGTCCGCGTCCGTCTTCTTCTTATAGATCCATTTGTTGAATGGCCTTTCGCCCTTCAGGTAGTACTTCCAAAGTCCATACTTTGTTTTCATACATGGATCCCATCTCAGATTGTATGGCCTCTAACCATTTCTCGGAATCCGGGCCCATCACTGCTCCTCCATAGCTCGTAGGTTCATTGTTGTCCAACAACATGACCTCTAAGACAGGGTTGCCGTACCACTCGGGAGTAGTACGCGTCCTTGTCGACCTACGAGGTTCAATAGCAGCTTGATTCGGAGCTTCATGATCATCATCATTAACTTCCTCTTCTACCATTGTAGGTTCCACAGAAACATCTTTCTGTGATGCGCTACTCTCTGGTTGAAGTAAAGGTTCAATAACCTCATCAAGCTCTATTTTCCTCCCACTCAGTTCTTTTGAGAGAACTCTTTCTCAAGAAATGTTCCGTTCTTAGCGACAAACACTTTGCCCTCGGATCTGAGATAGAAGGTATACCCGACTGTCTCTTTCGGGTATCCTATGAAGATGCACTTTTCCGCTTTGGGTTCCAGCTTTTCAGGCTGAAGCTTTTTGACATAAGCATCACATCCCCAAACTTTAAGAAACGACAACTTCGGCTTTTTGCCAAACCACAGTTCATATGGCGTCGTCTCAACGGATTTTGATGGTGCCCTATTTAAAGTGAATGCAACTGTCTCTAATGCATAACCCCAAAACGATAGTGGCAAATCGGCAAGAGACATCATAGAACGCACCATATCCAATAAGGTCCGATTACGACGTTCAGACACACCATTACGCTGTGATGTTCCGGGCGGTGTCAACTGTGAAACAATTCCACACTGTCTTAAGTGATTGCCAAACTCATAACTCAGATATTCACCTCCTCGATCAGATCGAAGAAATTTAATCTTCTTGTTACGATGATTCTCAACTTCACTCTGAAATTGCTTGAACTTTTCAAATGTTTCAGACTTGTGCTTCATCAAGTAAATATACCCATATCTACTCAAGTCATCAGTGAAGGTGAGAAAATAACGATAACCACCGCGCGCTTCGACATTCATTGGACCGCACACATCAGTATGTATGATTTCCAATAAGTCACTTTCCCGTTCCATTGTTCCAGAGAACGGCGTTTTGGTCATCTTGCCCATAAGGCATGGTTCACATGTGTCAAGTGATTCAAAATCAAGTGACTCCAAAAGTCCATCAGCATGGAGCTTCCTCATGTGTTTTACACCAATATGACCTAAACGGCAGTGCCACAAGAAAGTGGTACTATCATTAACTACTCTACATCTTTTGGCATCAATGTTATGAACATGTGTGTCATCACTATCAAGATTCAATATGAATAAACCCCTAACATTGGGTGCATGACCATAAAAGATAGTACTCATATAAATAGAACAACATTTATTCTCTGATTTAAATGAGTAACCGTCTCGCAATAAACAAGATCCAGATATAATGTTCATGCTTAACGCAGGCACTAAATAACAATTATTTAGGTTCATCACTAATCCTGATGGTAATCGAAGAGAGAGCATGCCGACGGCGATCACATCAACCTTGGAACCATTTCCCACGCGCATCGTCACTTCGTCCTTTGCCAGTCTTCGTTTATTCCGTAGTTCCTGTTTTGAGTTGCAAATGTGAGCAACCGAACCGGTATCAAATACCTAGGCACTACTACGAGAACTAGTAAGGTACACATCAATAACATGTATATCATATATACCTTGTTTGTCGTTGGCCGCCTTCTTGCCAGCCAGGTACTTGGGGCAGTTCCGCTTCCAGTGACCAGTTCCTTAGCAATGAAAGCACTCATTTTCTGGCTTAGGTCCATGCTTAGGTTTCTTTGTAGGAGTAGCAACTGCTTTGCCATCCTTCTTGGTTTTACCCTTCTTGCCTTTGCCTTTGTCGTTTTTCTTGAAACTAGTGGTTTTATTGACCATCAACACTTGATGTTCTTTCTAGATTTCAGACTCAGCGACTTTCAGCATCGCAAACAGCTCGGCGACTGACTTGTTCATCCTGTGCATGTTATAGTTCATCACAAAGCTCTTGTAACTAGGTGGCAGCGATTGAAGAACTCTATCAGTGATCACCTCCGGCGGAAGGGTAATTCCCAACTCCGCTAGACGGTTTGAGTACCTAGACATTCTGAGTATGTGCTCACTAATAGACCCGTTCTCCTCCATCTTGCAAGCATAGAATTTATCGGAGGTCTCATACCTCTCGATCCGGGCATTCTTCTCAAAGATAAACTTCAACTCCTGGAACATCTCATATGCTCCATGACGTTCAAAACGTCTTTGAAGTCCCGGTTCTAAGCCATACAATATTGCACACTGAACTATTGAGTAGTCTCTAGCACGAGCCTCCCAAGCGTTCTTAACGTCTTTGGAGGTCATGTCTTCTGGCTGGTCACCAAGCGGTGCATCAAGGACATATGACTTCTGGGAAGCCGTGAGGATAATCCTCAGATTACGGGCCCAGTCAACAAAGTTACTTCCATCATCTTTCAATTTAGCTTTCTCTAGGAACGCATTAAAATTCAGGGGTGCTACTGCGCGAGCCATTGATCTACAACATAAATATGCAAAGGTTACTTAGACTATTGTTCAAGATAATGAGTTTAGTTAATCAAATTACTAAATCTCCCACTCAAATTGACATCCCGGTGGTGTCTCGACACGACGAACTTTCGCAACGGTGCACACTCGGGGAGAACACAGTTCATCTTGAAATTTAAGTGAGGGATCACCTTATAATGCTACCGTCGTATTAAGCAAAACAAGGTGCATAAAAGTATTAACATCTCATGCAATTCATAAGTGACATGATATGGCTATCAACTTGTGTTTAAGATCTCCATCTTCGAAACACCGGCATGATCTCCATCGTCACCGGCATGACACCATGATCTCCATCATCTTGATCTCCATCAACGTGTCGCCATCGGGGTTGTCACGCCCTGCATGCTTCTACTACTATTGCTACCGTAGTGATAAAGTAAAGCATTACATAGCGCTTAATTATTGACACGCAGGTCATACAATAATTAAAGACAACCCTATGGCTCCTGCCGGTTGCCGTAATCACCGACATGCAAGTCGTGATAATCTATACATCACATGATCATCTCATACATCACATATATCTCATCATGTAATTGGCCATATCATATCACAACATACCCTGCAAAAACAAGTTAGACGTCCTCTAATTGTTGTTGCATGTTTTGCGTGGCTGCTATGGGTATCTAGCAAGAACGATTCTCACCTACATATAAACCACAACGGTGATACATAGATTGCTTTTCAACCTTCTCAAGGACTGCCTTTGTCGGATCCGATCCAACTAAACTGAGAGAAACTGTCACCCGCAAGCCATCTAAGCAACAAGTTGCGTCGAGGGAACCTGTCTCTCGTAAGCGTACGAGTAATGTTGGTCCGGGCCGCTTCATCTCACAATCCCGCTGAACCAAAATCCAACCAAGGGAGGAAGCAATCTAAGCATCAACGCCCACAAACCTTTTGTGTTCTACTCAAGATCTCATCGAACCATCAACCTAGCTCATGATGCCACTGTTGGGGAACGTCGCATGGGAAACAAAAAATTTCCTACGCACACGCAAAACTATCCATGGTGATGAGCATCTACGAGAGGGAGAGTAGATCTACGTACCCTTGTAGATCGCTAAGCGGGAAGCGTTAAGAAACGCGGTTGGTGTAGTCGAACTTCTTCGCGATCCAAATCGCCGAGCGTCCCGTGGTCCAATCACGAACCGTCCCACGAACCAATCACGAACCGTCCCACGATCTTGTCACGATCCGTCCCACGATCCAATCACGAACGTCTCGTGGCCTTGATCACGATCCTTCCGATCTAGTACCGAACGGACGGCACCTCCGCATTCAGCACACGTGCAGCTTGATGACGATCTCCACCGTCTTGATCCAGCAAGAGGGGTGGAGAGGAGAGAGAGTTCACCGGCAGTGTGACGGCGCTCCGGTGATGGTGGTGGAGCAATTCCGTCAGGGCTTCGCCTAAGCACTGCGGAACTACGATCTAGAGGAGAAACTATGCACCAGTGGAACGGGTAGCACGTGGCCGGAAATTCTGTCCAAAAACCACCCAATCCACTAGTATATATAGGAGGAGAGGAGAGGAGAGGCAGCCAAGGCCTTTGGGTCAGCCGAAATAGGAGGTGGGAGCAATCCTACTTCACCTCCAATCCTAGTTGGAGTAGGATTGCCTCTTGGCTGATTTTCCACTTTTTGCTTTAGGACTTTCTCTCCTGCGCCATGGGCCTTTGTGGCTGTTTTCCCAGCCCACTAAGGGCTGGTTATTATTCTCCCACAGCCCATGGACCTCTTGGGGTCGAAATACCCCTCCCGGAGGTCCCCCGGTACACTACCGGCACTCCCGGTAAACTACCGATACTCCCGGTACACTACCGATGAGCCCGAAACTTTTCCGGCGACCAAAGTGGGACATCCTATATATGAATCTTTACCTTCGGACCATTCCGGAGCTCCTCGTGGCGTCCAGGATCTCATCCGGGACTCTGAACAACCTTCGGTCACCACCATACATAACTCTATACTACTGAAACGTCACCGAACCTTAAGTGTGCAGACCCTGCGGGTTCGAGAACTATGTAGACATGACCGAGACACCTCTACGGCCAATAACCAATGGCGGGACCTGGATGTCCACATTGGTTCCTACATATTCTACGAATATCTTATCGGTTGAACCTCTATGTCAAGGATTCAGTTAATCCCGTATAACGTTCCCTTTGTTCTTCGGCATGTTACTTGCCCGAGATTCGATCGTCGGTATCTCTATACCTAGTTCAATCTCGTTACCGGCAAGTCTCTTTACTCGTTCCGTAATGCAAGATCCCGCAACTAACAATTAGTCACATTGCTTGCAAGGCTTATTGTGATGTTGCATTACCGAGTGGGCCCCGAGATACCTCTCCGTCACACGGAGTAACAAATCCCAGTATCGATCCATGCCAACTCAACAGACACCATCGGAGATACCTGTAGAGCACCTTTATAGTCACCCAGTTACGTTGCGACGTTTGATACACACAAGGCACTCCTTCGATATCCGTGAGTTGCATGATCTCATGGTCATAGGAACATATACTTTGACATGCAGAAAACAGTAGCAATAAACTGACACGATCATATGCTACGTTTGTAGTTTGGGTCTTGTCCATCACATCAGTCTCCTAATGATGTGATCCCATTATCAAATGACATCACATGTCAATGGCTAGGAAACCCTGACCATCTTTGATCAACGAGCTAGTTCACTAGAGGCATACTAGGGACATAGTGTTTGTCTATTTATCCACACATGCAATGTGTTTCCGATCACTACAGTTATAGCATGGATAATAAACGATTATCATGAACAAGGAAATATAATAATAAACACTTTATATATTGCCTCTAGGGCATATTTCCAACAAGAGGTTGGTAGGAGTTAACGATCGCGCGCTCTCAACCCTCACACAAAGGTTAACAATCATTAAACAAATCATGCTCCGACTTCGTTACATAACGGTTCACCATACGTGCATGCTACGAGAATCAAAAACTTCAACACAAGTATCTCTTCAATTTCGCAACTACTCACTAGCATGACTCTCATATTACCATCTCTATTATCTCAAAACTTTATGCAAGGAATCAAACTTCTCATAGTATTCAATGCACTTAATATGAAAGTTTTTATTATATCCCTCTTGGATGCCCATTATATGAGGAATCAAATCATAATCTAAAAAAAATACCATGCTGTTTGTAAGAAACTCTCAAAATAATATAAGTGAGGTACGAGAGTTCAACAATTTCTATAAAATATAACACCACCATGCTCTAGAAAGATATAAGTGAAGCACTAGAGCAACATTGCCTAGCTCAAAAGATATAAGTGATGCACATAGAGTATTCTAATAAATTCACAATTCAGAGTGTACCTCTCAAAAATATATGTGCAGCAAGGATGATTGTGGAAAACTAAAAATCAAAGACTCATATCATACAAGACGCTCCGAGCAAAACACATATCATGTGGTGAATAAAAATATAGCCTCAAGTAAATTTACCGATGGATTGAAGACGAAAGAGGGGATGCCTTCCGGGGCGTCCCCAAGCTTAGGATTTTTGGTGTCCTTGAATATGGATTGGGGTTCCTTGGGAATCCCCAATCTTATGCTCTTGCCACTCTTTATTCCATAGTCCATCAAATCTTCACCCAAAACTTGAAAACTTCACAACACCAAACTCAACAAAAAACTCATGAGATCCGTTAGTATAAGAAAAATAAATCACCACTTAGGTACTGTTTAGAACTCATTATTTATTTATATATTTTTAATAGCTACTGTATTCTTACTTCTCCTTGGTTCATACCCCCCGATACAACCCATAGATACATAAAAATAAGCAAACAACACAAAGTAAACAGAATTTGTCAAAAACAGAACAGTCTGTAGCAATCTGTAGACTTCGAATACTTCTGAAACTCTAAAAATTCTGAAAAGTTAGGAAAAGCAGGTAAATTTGTATATAAATCTTGTGTCAAAATTTCAGATCAAAAGCACGTTCCAGTGAATTTACAAAATTCATCGACTGAGAGCAAAAGTTTCTGTTTTTCAGCAAGATCAAATCAACAACTACCATAGATCACCCCAAAGGTTTTACTTGGCTGAAACACTAATTAAAACACCAAAACACAATTATTACAGAAGTAATAATGTGGGAAACACTCAAAACAGAAACAAAAAATAGAAAGCAAAATAAAATTGGGTTGCCTCCCAACAAGCGCTATTGTTTAACGCCCCTAGCTAGGCAAAATGCAATAGATCTAGGTATTGTCATCTATGGTATGCAATCCATAAGTATCTATCATAATAGATTCATAAGGTAATTTTGTTTTCTTTCTAGTAAAGTGTTCCATACCTTTCCTTAATGGGAATCGGAATCTAATATTTCCTTCCTTCATATCAATAATTGCACCAATTGTTCTAAGGAAAGGTCTACCAAGAATAATAGGACATGTTGGATTGCAATCTATATCAAGAACAATGAAATCTGCAGGCACATAACCTATTTGCAACAATAAGAACATCATAATCCTTCCCATAGGTTTCTTTATAGTGGAATCCGCAAGATGCAAATTTAAGGAACAATCATCAAATTCACGGAAACCTAGCACATCACATAGAGTCTTTGGAATCGTGGAAGAGCTAGCACCCAAATCACGCAAAGCATGGCACTCATAATCTTTAATTTTAATCTTAATAGTAGTTTCCCACTCATCATAAAGTTTTCTAGGTATAGAAACTTCCAACTCAAGTTTTTATTCAAAAGATTTCATCATAGCATCAACAATATGTTTAGTAAAAGCTTTGTTTTGATTATAAGCATGAGGAGAATTCAACATAGATTGCAACAAGGAAATACAATCAATAAAAGAGCAACTTTCATAATTAAAGTCCTTGCAATCCAAAAGAGGGGGTTCATTGCTATTTAAAGTTTTGACCTCTTCAATCACACTTTTATCATTCTCAGCATTAAGATTTATAAATTCTGAATCATTGGGATGCCTTTTAACTAAAGTTGACTCATCTCCAGTCCCATATTTATCAAGGTTTACATTAGAAAACAAAGATTCAATAGGAGTCACATCAATCACTTTAAGATCTTCATCAATATTATCACGAGAACACACTTTTTCAAGCCATTCAAGCTCAGCACATATTCTAGCGGTTCTTTCCTTACACTCATCAATAGAAATTTTCATAGCTTTTAAGGACTCATTAATATCATGCTTGGGTGGAATAAATCTAATTTTCAAAGAATCAATCACAAGAGAAATTATATCAACGTTCCTGGCCAAATCATCAATCTTGAGCAATTTTTCTTCAATCATAGCATTGAAACCCTTTTGAGAACTAATAAATTCTTTAATATTATTCTCAAGATCACATGGTATCTTATTATAGTTTCCATAAGAATTGCAGTAGGAATTACCATAATTATTAGAGGAATTACTAGGAAACGGCCTAGCATTGAAATTACGTCTATACACGTTATTACCAAAAGTGTTCCTACCAAAAAAGTTCACATCCATAGATTCATTATTATTTCCAACCAAAGAAGACAAAGGCATATCATTAGGATAAATAGGAGCACTCTTACTAGCAAACAATTTCATCAATCCATCCACCTTTTCACTTAAGGTATTAATCTCTTCAATAGCATGCACCTTTTTACTAGTAGCAGATCTTCGGTATGCCATTGATAGTAATTTGCCATAATATTATCTAGGAGTTTAGTATCTTCTCCTAATGTGATTTCCAGAAAAGTACCACTCGCGGCGGAATCTAAGAGATTCCTAGAAGCGAAATTTAATCCAGCATAAAAAAATTGTATAATCATCCATAAACTCAAACCATGCGCGACACAATTTCTAATCATTAATTTCATCCTCTCCCAAGATTGTGCAACATGCTCATGATCAAGTTGCTTAAAATTCATTATATCGTTCCTAAGGGAGATGATCTTAGCAGGCGGAAAGTACTTGGAAATAAAAGCACCTTTACACTTATTCCATGAGTCAATACTATTTTTAGGCAAAGATGAAAACCAAGTTTTAGCATGATCTCGTAGTGATAACGGGAATAGCTTCAATTTAACAATACCATTATCCAAATATTTCTTATTTTTCATATCACACAACTTAATGAAAGTATTTAGATGGGATGCGGAATCTTCATTAGCAAGGCGGAAAATTGTTCTTTCATAACAAGATTTAGCAAAGCAGCATTAATTTCATAAGATTCCGCACTAGTGGTGGGAGCAATCGAAGTACTAATAAAATCATTATTATTAGTACAACTTAGTATTTTCAGACATCGTGACAAAGCAAGCAGTCAAGCACACAAGCAAACGAAAGGCAAACGAAAGAAGGGCGAACAAAAAGGCAAATCTGTTTGGTATTATCTAAAAATCATTTTAGAAGTGGGGGAGAGGAAAATGAGAGGCAAATGGCAAATACTGTAAATGCAAGAGATGAGTTTGTGATGAGTACTTGGTAGGCTTGATGTAGATCTTGTCTTGACTTGCTATGTTTCCTCCCCGACAACGGCGCCAGAAATCCTTCTTGCTACCTCTTGAGCTTGCGTTGGTTTTCCCTTGAAGAGGGAAGGATGATGCAGCAAAGTAGATAAGTATTTCCCTCAGTTGTTGAGAACCAAGGTATCAATCTAGTAGGAGCAACTAGCAATTTACCAATGGATGCACCTACACAAACAATCAAACTCTTGCACCCAACGCTACAAAGGGGGCTCCAATCCCTTCACGGTTATTTGCAAGGATTAGATCTGATAGAGATAGATGTAAACGAGAACGGAAAGTAAAAAGTAAATATATTGCAGCAAAGTATTTTTGGTATTTTTACTTTATAGATCCGAAAATATATTATGGAAAGTAGACTCGGGGGCCATAGGTTTCACTAGAGGCTTCTCTCATGATGGCAAGTATTACGATGGGTGAACAAATTACTGTCGAGCAATTGATAGAAAAGCGAATAATTATGGAGATATCCAAGGCAATGATTATGCATATAGGAATCAAGTCCATGTCAATTAGACCGAAACGATTCTGCATCTACTTCTATTACTCCACACATCGACTGCCTCCTGCCTGCATCTAGAGTATTAAGTTCACGAAGAACAGAGTAATGCATTAGGTAAGATGACATGATGTAGAGGGATAAACTCAAGCAATATGATGAAAACCCCATATTTTTATCCTCGATGGCAACAATACAATACGTGCCTCGCTACCTCTACTATGTCACTGGGTGAGGACACCGCAAGATTGAACCCGAAACTAAGGACTTCTCCCATTGCAAGAATTACCAATCTAGTTGCCCAAACCAAACCAATAAACCGAAGAGACTTGCAAAGATATCAAATCATGCATATAATAATTTAGAACAGACTCAAATAATATTCATAGATAATCTGAAAATAAACCCGCAATTCATCGGATCTCGACAAACACACCGCAAAAGAGTATTACATCAGATAGATCTCCAAGAAGATCATGACGAACGTGGTATTGAAGAGAAAAGAGAGAGAAGAAGCCATCTAGCTACTAGATATGGACCCGAAGGTCTATGGTGAACTACTCACGCATCATCGGAGGGGCAATGGAATTGATGTAGATGCCCGCCGTGCTCGAATCCCCCTCCGGCAGATTACCAGAAAAGGCTCCAAGATTGGATCTCACGGGAACCGAGGCTCCTGGCGGCAGAAAAGTGTTTTCATGGCTCCCCCGGTATACAAGGAATATTTCTGAATTTATAGGCCGAGAAGTAGGGTTAGGGGAGTTGTCGTTCGCCAACAAGCCAAGGGGCGCGCCCTACCCCCTGGGCGTGCCCCTGTGGCTTGTGGCCACACGGCAGCTCTCCCGACTTCATCTTCAAGTCTTCTGGGTTGCTTCTGGACCAAGAAAAAATATTCCGAAGATTTTATTCTGTTTGGACTCCTTTTTATATTCCTTATCTGCAATACTCAAAAACAAGGAAAAAATAGAGACTAGCACTAGGCTCTAGATTAATAGGTTAGTCCCAAAAATAATATAAAATAGCATATTAATGCATATAAAGCATCCAAAACAGATAATATAATAGCATGGAACAATCAAAAATTATAGATACGTTGGAGACGTATCAGCTAGTCACGCAAGGAATAACATTATATATCCAAATGACATGATACCAATTGAGAGTTAGCAATTGAGAAATGTATGTCAAGGATATGTTTTGTTGTCTTCTTCCTTTCATCAACAAAGTAAGATTGTGGATACTTGGTCGTGACAAGATTGCTTAAGATGTGAGTTGTTGGCAATCTTGTGGAGTGTTATTCTTCCAAGTACCTACAAAAGGGTTAGATGCAAGACAAGGGACCATAGAATTCCAAGATATGATATTCAAGATAGTGATAGCATGGAATGGTTGAGTAAACTCAACCGCTTGCATGCATGCGAGTGAGCTTAGCTCAAGTTTCAAGCATAAATGATGTTCAACTCACTCCTCAAGTGATAAAACACTTTTTCATCAAGTGTCTTAGTAAAGATATCGGACAAATGTTTGTTAGTACGGACATGGTTAAGATTAATATCTCCTTTGGCAACATGATCACGAATCAAATGATGTCGAACTTGAATATGCTTGGTTCGAGAATGTTGCACAAGATTATGTCCAATCATAATAGAACTTTCATTGTCCATAGTAATGGCATATTTTCCAGATAGATTCCATAATATTTAAGCGTTTGTGTCATCCATAATAATTGTGCACAAGATGATCCAGCACCAATATATTCAGCTTTGGTGGTAGATAGAGATACCGAGTTTTGTTTCTTGGAGGACCAAGACACAAGAGATCTACCAAGAATTTGACATGTACCCGAGGTGGATTTTCTATCAACCTTGTCACTGGCATAGTCCGAGTCGTAATAGCCAACAAGATTAAAAGAAGATCACTTGGGATACCAAATGCCAAAGTATGGTGTATGAATCAAGTATCTCACAATGCGTTTCACGGCCTTAAGATGACACTCTTTTGGTGCAGCTTGATATCGGGCACACATGCACACACTAAGCATAATATCGGGATGGGAGGCACATAGATATAGCAATGAACCAATCATTGATCGATAAACCTTTTGATGAACTGGTTCTCCCTCCTTAGTAAGGTCATCGTGTACGCTAGTGGGCATGGGAGTTTTCATACCTTGGCACTCTTGCATGTTGAACTTCTTGATCAAGTCCTTGGTTTACTTGGTTTGGGAGATGAAAGTAACTTCTCTTGTTTGCTTGATTTTTCGACCAAGAAAGAATTTCAGCTCACACATTATAGACATCTCATACTTCTCTAACATCAGCCTTCCAAATTTCTCACTAAATTGTGGGTTACTAGATCCAAAGATAATATCATCCACATAAATTTGGCACACAAATTGTTCACCATTAATCGTTAGGCATTTATACCAAGCACAAGGAGCTTGCTTAAGACCATATAAAGCTTTGCGAAGTTTGTAAACGTGGTCATGTTTCTTAGGATTTACAAAACCAGGTGGTTGCTTAACATAGACCTCTTCTTCAATATCACCATTTAAAAAGCACTTTTAATGTCCATTTGATAAAGCATGATGTCATGGTGATTGGAATAAGCAAGAAGAATTCGAATATCTTCTAGTCTAGCAACGGGGGCATAGGTCTCACCATAGTCCATACCTTTGACTTGCGTATATCCTTGGGCTACGAGACAAGTATTGTTGTGAACGACTTGACCGTCTTCATCTTGCTTGTTCCAAAAAACCCATTTCGTGCAGATGATGTTTTGCTCGTCCTTGGGCTTCTCCACGAGTGTCCACACTTTGTTCCTCTCGAAGTTGTGGAGCTCTTCATGCATAGCGTTCACCCAATCAGCATCCTTAAGAGCTTGTTCAACCTTCAAGGGTTCAATTCTAGAGATGACAGAATAATTCTCACAAAAGTTAGCCAAGCGAGTTTTAGAGCGAGTGATCCTTTTGTTTGTATGTCACCAAAGATTTGGTTTAGCGGATGGTTCTTGGTCACTTGTGGTCGAACTCGGGTCACTTGTGCTCGAACTCGGCGAAGCTTTGTCTTGTTAGTTGGAGGAGCTTCTTCTTCATCATCATCTCCTTCATCTCTGTTGTTATCGAAGTGTTCGTCTCCTTGAGGTGGTGGTGGATCTTCATGGTGCACTTCCTCCTCCCCTTCATCCTGTCGTCTACCACTTGTGGATGCTTCCATGTCGTTTTGTCGGTAGCCTCGATCTTAAGTAGGAGCTTCCACTTGGGTTGATGAAGTACTTTCCTTCACCTCCATGGGACGAATCTTGCCGATGGGAAAATCTTGGATAGCTTCCAAAGGATCTTTATCACCTACATCATTTGGAAATTGTTCGACTTGCAAACCATTAGACTCATCAAACTTCACATCTACCGACACTTCAACTTTTTGAGTGAAGTTGTTGTAGACACGGTAGGTGTGAGCGTTTCATCCATAACCAAGTAGGAAACCTTCATGATATTTAGGAGCAAATTTAGCACGGCAATGCTTATCAACAATGTAACACTTGGAGCCGAATACCCAAAAGTATCCAACTTGGGGTTTGTTACCGGTGAGAAGCTCGTATGCCGTTTTACCGAGAAGCTTGCGCAAGTAGAATCAGTTAGTGGCATGACATGTTGTTTCCATGGCTTCTGCCCAAAAGTGTCTTGGCGTCTTGTATTCATCAAGCATCATTCTTGACATCTCAATGAGGGTTCGGTTCTTTCTCTTAACAACTCCATTTTGTTGAGGCGTGTACGTAGCCGAAAACTCATGTGAGATACTAATTCCTGCTCGTGCTCGAGTAGGTAAATGATAAAAACAGAATTCTTGATGTGGAGTGCAACCTAACATATTTATCCAAGTAATATTATTTATTGTGGCATGAATATTCAGATCCGTAAGACTCAAAACAAAAGCTTAATATTGATATAGAAACAATAACATTTCAAACATACTAGCAAAGCAATTGTATCTCTTCAAAATATAATGGCAAAACAAAGTTATCCCTACAATATCATATGGTCTGGCTATGCTCCATCTTCCCCCACAAAAGTATTTATATCATGCACAACCCCGACGAAAAGTCAAGCAATTGTTTTCACACCTTTATTTTCTCAAAAAATTTCAACTCTCACGCAATACATGAGTGCGAGCCATGGATATAGCACTATAGGTGGAATAGAATATGGTGGAGGTTGTAAAGGAAAGGGAGAAGATAGTCTCACATCAACTAGGCATATCAACGGGTTATGGAGATGCCCATCAATAGATATAAATGTGAGTGAGTAGGGATTGTCATGCAACGGATGCACTAGATCTATAAGTGTATAAAATCTCAAAAGGAAACTAAGTGGATGTGCATCATGAATAAAAATATTCCACTAGCTATATGAAAGTGACAAAATAGGAGACTCTCTATCATGAAGATCATGGTGCTAATTTGAAGCACAAGTGTGGAAAAAGGTAGTAGCGATGTCCCTTCTCTCTTTTATCTCATAGTTTTGGTGGGCATCTAACGTCACTTTTATTCATTTTTTATTGGGCTTCGTTGGCCTCTTTTATTTTTCATCCGGAATCTCATCCCCACTTGTGAGGGAATCATAGCTTCCATCATCCTTTCCTCACATGGGACATGCTCTATAATGAAAATCATCACACTTTTATTTACCTTAAACTCAAAAGGAAAATTACAACTCGATACCTATGACAAAATATGACTCTATATGCAATATGGAAGTGATGGTGCATGTCATAAAAGGAAACAGTGGAAGTTGCATGGCAATATATCTCGAAATGGCAATGGAAATGCCATAATAGGTAGGTATGGTGTCTGTTTTGA
This sequence comes from Hordeum marinum, assembly GCA_022496015.1. NCBI lineage: Eukaryota > Viridiplantae > Streptophyta > Magnoliopsida > Poales > Poaceae > Hordeum > Hordeum marinum. The sequence goes on from CM039673.1 coordinate 371,834,648, forward strand.
GGAAAGATATATGGTGTCTGTTTTGAGGAAGGTATATGGTGGCTGTTTTGAGGAAGGTATATGGTGGCTGTTTGAGGAAGGTGTATGGTGCGCCGGCGAAAGTTGCGCGGTACTAGAAAGTCTAGCAAAAGTGGAAGGGTGAGAGTGCATATAATCCATGGACTCAACATTAGTCATAAAGAACTCACATACTTATTGCAAAAGTCTATTAGTCATTTAAACAAAGCATTAAACGCATTCTCCTAGGGGGAAGGTTGGTAGGAGTTAACCATCGCACCCCCACGACCATCACACAAAGGTCGACAATCTATAAACAAGTCATGCTCCGACTTCCTTACATAGCGGTTCACCATACGTGCATGCTACGGGAATCACAAACCTTTACACAAGTATTTTTACCAAATCACAATTTACTTCCTAACATGTCTCTTAACATTACCATCTTTATATCTCAAAACTTTATGCAAGGAATCAAACTTCTCATAAACACTCAATGCACTTAATATGGAAGTTTTTATTATATCCCTTTTGGATGGCTATAATATTAGGACTAGACACATAACCTGGATACCATGATGTTTTTAGAAACTCCCAAAATAATATAAGTGAGGCACGTGATTTCAAGTATTTCTATAAAACAAAAACACCACTATGCTCTAAAAGATATAAGTGAAGCATATAGAGCAAAATTGCCCAACTCAAAAGATATAAGTGAAGCACAAAGAGTATTCTAATAAATTCATGATTCAGCGTGTCTCTCTAAAAAGATGTGTGCAACAAGTATGATTGTGTCAAACTAACAACCAAAGACTCATATCATACAAGACGCTCCAAGCAAAACACATATCATGTGTTTAATAAAAATATAGCCTCAAGTAATTTTACCGATGGATTGAAGACAAAAGAGGGGATGCCTTCCGGGGCATCCCCAAGCTTAGGCTCTTTGGCATCCTTGAATATGACTTTGGGTGCCTTGTGAATCACCAATCTTAGGCTCTTGCCACTCCTTATTCCATATTCCATCCAATCTTTACCCAAAACTTGAAAACTTCACAACACAAAACTTAACAGAAAACTCGTGAGATCCATTAGTATAAGAAAATAAATCACCACTTTAGGTACTGTTTTGAACTCATTCCTTATTTATATTAGTGTTATAACTATTGTAATCTAACTTCCCCATGGCTCATACCACATGATACAACCCATAGATTCATCAAAACAGGCAAACAACTCAAAGAAAACGGAATCTGTCAAAAACAGAACAGTCTGTAGCAATCAGGAAACTTCATATACTTATGAAACTCAAAAAATTCTGAAAAATTTATAAAACCTGGTAAATTTATAGATGAATCTTGTGTAAGAATTTCAGATCAATTCAACGCTCATAAAAAATGATAAAATTCCTCAACCGAGTGCAAAAGTTTCTATTATTCAGCAAGATCAAATCAACAACTACCATAGATTACCCCAAAGGTTTTACTTGGCTCAAACACTAATTAAAACACCAAAACACAATTAATACAGAAGTAATAATGTGGGAAACACTCAAAATAGAAGCAAAAAATAGAGCAAAAAAATAAAACTGGATTGCCTCCCAACAAGCGCTATTGTTTAACGCCCCTAGCTAGGTAAAACGCAATACATCTAGGTATTGTCATCTTTGGTATTGGCAACTTTTGTGAGGACCTTCTCGAATCGAGGGGTTTATTTCCTATTTCCCCCATTTGTAGGGGGAGGATCCATCTTGGTGTCCAAAATTTCCAAAGGTTATTGCAAAGGGTAATCAAAGTATTCAAATGATTAATGTTCCCGTTGATATGTTTTAGGGGTTCGTGATATTGTTGTAACTCGTCCAAGTGCTTATGTAAGTCACTCAATTTATCCGGCACTTGAGCTCCCTCTTGTGAGAAAGAAAACCCATTTTTTTGTCAAGTAACCCCCAAAATCCCTTCTAAAACTTCATAAGTGGCATTCATGTCAAGCTCAATAAAATTTCCTTTTGAGGCGAAATCTAGAAGCTCCTTATGATGCAAAGCTAAACCAATGTAAAAAAATTTAAGCAAAACTTTCGCATCCCCTTTTAGATTGAAAATACGATAAGATTCCATTAACCTATACCAAGCATTTTTCAAATTTTCCCCTGGTTTTTGTTTGAAGTAAAGAACTTCAAAATCTAGTGAAAAGGGGGGCATGGTAATATTAGACATAGTGGTCCAGCAAGAAAGAGGCAACCAAAAGAGGAAGAACAGAGAGGCGAATCTTTTTGGTATTTTCTGAAAAAAAATTAGAAATGGGGGAGAGTAAAACAAGAGGCAATTGGCAAATAAAGTAAATTCAAGAGATGAGTTTGTGATGGGCAGTTGGTAGGATTGATGTGTATCCTCCCCGGCAACGCCGCCAAAAATCCTTCTTGCTACCTCTTGAGCATGTGTTGGTTTTCCCTTGAAGAGGAAAGGGTGATGCAGCGAAGTAGGTAAGTATTTCCCTTAGTTGTTGAGAACCAAGGTATCAATCCAGTAGGAGGAACAAGCAAATCACCAATGGATGCACCTACACAAATAATCAAACTCTTCCACCCAACACTATAAAGGGGTTGTCAATCCCTTCACAGTTATTTGCAAGGATTAGATCCGATAGAGATAGATATGACGAGTGCGGAAAGTAACATATAAATAAATTGCAGCAAGTATAGATCTGGAAATATATGATGGAAAATAGACCTGGGGGCCATAGGTTTCACTATAGGCTCCTCTCTTGAAGGAAAATATCATGGTGGGTAAACAAATTACTATCAAGCAATTGATAGAAAAGCGAATGATCATGTAGTTATCCAAGGAAATGATCATGCATATAGGCATCACGTCCGTGACAAGTAGACCAAAATGATTCTGCATCTACTACTATTACTCCACACATCGGACGACTCATGCCTGCATCTAGAGTATTAAGTTCATGAACAGAGTAACGCATTAATAAAGATGACATGATGTAGAGGGATAAACTCAAGCAATATGATGAAAACCCCATCTTGTTACCCTTGATGGAAACAATACAATACGTGCCTCTCTACCTGTCGAGGTTTTATCACGATAGATGTGCGAGGACTTAGGTTTGAGGCCATCGCTAAGGTGATGGACTCAAAGGGGTTGGTTGGGACGAAGGACACGAGTTTACCCAGGTTCGGACCCTCGAGATGAGGTAAAAGCCTACGTCCTTCTTGTGTTGTATTGATTGGAGTATCGATTACAAGGGAGCGGATTTGCTTGACCTAGTTCTCAATTTATTGGTTTTTGTCTAAGTCGCCCCGGGTCTCGCCCTTATATAGGAGGCCAAGACCATGGGTTACAAGTCTCATACCGACTCTTAAAATGTATCCGACTCTATCTCTATATCGCCTTGCCTTATTGGGAAAGCCCTCTCCGGGCGGCTTAACCACTTGGGTCTTCATGCCTTCTTGGTCTCGGCCTCACGCAGGCCCATCTTGGTGAACCGCCATATGTTTAAGCTTATGTCTCTAGGCCCATCGGCCTTGGTCTGGCTTATGAGCAGCCAAGTATGACCCGGCCCCACCTGGGCGGGTCTCTCCACGGGGTCATATCCCCAACATTAGGCCCCAGGTTGATTTGAGCTTGCTCATGTCAATCGTCCATTTTACTTGGCAGCGAGTCTCTTCCTTCAACACCTGAAGTAAGAAATGTAACCCGCCATGATGTCATATTGGATATGCCAAAAAGATTACCTGACGACCACAACGGATCTTTCATCATTAAACCGATGGCCCGAAAATCGAGGCATCCGTCTTGGTCGGTCAATTTCGGTCGCCTGGATTCTCGCGCCCGTTTCCTCTTTCCAGCCTCTTAAATAGGACCGTGAACAGTCCTTCTCATTTCCTTCGCAACTTGCGCCTCTTCTTCTTCCTCTTGATGCCATTGCCCCCGAACTCTCTTGCTTCGGTGAATCTCCTACGTCGTCATCGCCTGAGGCCGCTGCATCAACCTGAACGGACCAGAGCATCTTTCGCGCCCGTCACATCTCCTTCGGTACGTCCCTTAGATCTATAGTCTAAGGTAGCAAATCCATGGAGTTCCTTAGTCCACTTAGAACGCGAGTTCCTCGTAATTCCCAACGACATAATACTCCATGAATCTTGTAATGAATCTCTCCCTGACGCGGTAAACCGTAGGAAATCATCAATAATTCAAGTTAGATTGGTAGTTGCTTCCTTTTACCGTCCGCGAATATCACCAGTTCCTCTGTTCAATGTTAGGTTTAGAATAAATATATTTTTCCTCTCTCTGTAGATCTGTTACTGCAACGATAACATGTGAATTCTGTTTTCCACACTTAGCAGTATTTTGCTCCATTGCCCTGCAACGTAACTCGCCATTAAACTGCCGGCTTTCGCCCTGAACTGCACGGGCGGCTCAGCCTCGTAGAACTTAGATTTCATCAGCCGCCCATAGTTGTTTGTCACCTTCTAACTCGTTGTGTGCTATTACTTTCCACAGCTTTTTAAGCCGCCATTGTGCCTCGTGCGTCCAATTCCTACAACTGGGTCGGCTCTGCCATTACTAAAGAGTTTTTGAAGGATTACATAGACATGGGGACCTTGCCGGCCAAAAACGTCATTCATTGGCGGGTTCCAGGCAATGAGAACAAACCTATCCCCCAAGAGAGTGAAGTAGTTGTGTTCGCAGACCACCTCTCACGCGGTTTCAGCCCGCCCAGCTCAAAATTCTTCCGAGACGTCCTTCACTTCTTCAAGCTGCATCCTCAAGACATTGCACCAAATTCCGTTTCAAACATGCACAACTTCCAAATTCTCTGTGAAGTTTACTTTTCGTGAGTTCTTCTATGCCAACCGCCAGACAGAAGTTGCATCCGGCCCAAGCTTGGAACTCGACGGTATCTCCATTCAAAGAAGGTGGGACATGGCCTTTCCAGCTGTTCGTATGCCAAGTTATCCTAAGGATTGCAACAAGACCTGGTTTTATGGCAAAGACACCTCTCCGTAAGGAGAGCATCCATTACCGGGCTATCGCTCGTCCTGACTCAAGACTACAATCGAACTCCCTGACCGGATGTCAGCTTCTGAACGGGCGAAGTATGCTCCGGCTTGCGCCAAAATGAAAGCCCTCATGGCCAATGGTCTGATAGGGATCAATCTGACCCGTTGCTGGGTCTCTTGGAAAGTCATGCCCCTGAGCCGGAGAAACCGCCTCATGTGTGAATATACGGGTGACGCCAATGATCCCCTCTGTTTTAATCCTACCATTTTGTCAGAAGACGACATCATTGCTGCCGTCAAAAGCCTTATCCATGAATCTCAAGATTCTTGCCTTGCCATCGGATTATCACCCTTCTGCACCGCAAACCTGGCCCCGGATGTAAGGGCGACTCTCAATCTCCTAACTTCTGTGTTTAGCTATCCATGCATGTTTTATAATATCTGACCTTTTTCGGCTGCTTTTACTTCCAGGCTAACTCCAGCTTCTGGAAAAATAAATACGTTCCTCCTCCGAAGAAGTTGAAGGAGAAAGCCATCGGCCAAAAGAAGAAACCTGCACCTCAAGAGCAGCCTAAAGCTGATGGCTCAGAGGTAAAATTTGACTCTCTTGGTCATCTCTCCATGCACCTTACGAACAATAATAACGAGATGGAGACAAGCCATGCCAACGCCCCTGAGGTAACCTATGTCTCATCTAACTCAAAACATCTTGCACCACAGAGGATACGACGGGTCGTCCGAAAACTCCCATTTTCTCATCCTCTTGCTTACTTAGACCCCAACTTTCTTTTGAAAAAGCAACAGCAAGTCTCCGAGCGCCAGACCCGGAGCACCGGCTGTGAAGATCTCATGGCCGGGTTATCTCACTCGCCGGTTCAACGGAAATGGTCGGCTGAGGAATTTGTTTTATTTGCCTTAATTTTGTTAATCTTGCATTACCACTTTATTCTGTCTTTATAATACTTTAACTTCTTTCAGGAATCACCCCCTTCTTCAGGTGACTCTACGGCAACCAACCTGTCGCCTCTGAAGATCAACCCAGAGTACGTGCTTCCATATTTGCATCCTATCCTTTGTCATCCTTTGTACTTTATATAATACCTTTCTTATGCCTTCTAGGGCTCAAGCAAAGCGAAGGAAAACCATCGGGTCTACCTCGGCCCCCATTGCTCAAGAGCCGGAGGCTGCTAAGCCGGACTCTCTGGCTGCACATGTTGATCCTTCTGCTACCTCAAAGGATGCCCTTGAAGACACTCATCGTTTTGCCGAGCCGGAGGCCCATGAGATGGCCACTGAGGACCCTCCGAGGACCAATTCTAAGACGCTAAGCCCTTCAATGGCCGTTGATGATTCAACTACTCCAGATGTCATCATCATCGGGACGGGCTTTCAAACTCCTGAACCTCGTGTGTTGAAAAAAAACACTAAGAAAACTGAAGCCTCTGACAGGCTAGACCTTGAACTCCCCGTGTTGGAGAATTTAAATGCTGACGAGTTGCACGCCAGTTATCTGAACCGCCTCACCACGAGCCAGGACATGCAACTCAAGCTCGTCAACCTGATGAAGAAAAAATACGAGGTACTCTTTCCTTTCCTTATATCCTTATGTAGCCCCCAAGAGCCGGTTTAGTATTTGCTTAATGGTAAACTGGGTCTTTCCAAATCATGCCTTAACTAGAACCACTTAACCTGTAGCCCCCGAGTATCAGCTTAATATGCAAATATTGAGTTGGTACTCAATTTTAAGTAGTTGATCAACTGTATCCCCCAAGTTCGGGTTAGTATAGCAATAATGGGCCGAATTTCCTCATGGAAAGAGCCAAATGTAGCCCCCAAGTGTCGGCTTATCATTGACAAATATGAGCCAGAACTTCAAGTAAACTTGAACAAAGAGCCAATTGTAGCCCCCAAGTGTCGGCTTAACTTAATAAAGATGAGCCGGGACTTACTTTGTGGTTTGTAGTTTGTAGTTTGAAATATTGGAGAGAAAATAGACATTAGCCCCCACATGCCGACTTAACTTGATAAAGATGAGCCGGAACGTACTTGTAGTCTCGGGGAGCAAATAAACATTGGCCCCCCAAGTGTCAAGTATATTGCCTGCAATCTGCTGGAGACTTGCATTAAATTTGTTAATTTAACCATCTGATGACAAGCTATCTTGGCGACTTACCTTTCTTGTACCTTCGTTTATCACAGGAAGCTTTAAATAATGCCGAGTCTGAACTGACCGGCTTGAAGAGAAATCTAGCCTCCCAACAGGCCGCCAGGAATGCAGCAGAAGAGAAGTGTCGGCTTGCAGCCGAAGAGCTTGTAAAACCTAAAGCTGATTTCGCCGCCTTCAAGAAAGTTGCTGAGACGGAGAAAATTGCTCTGGGTTAGCGTATAGATAATGCTGACTAGTGGCTCATGGAATTATCTAATGAATTGCACGCCCTGAAGCGCCATATTGCAAAGATGTCTGCTGCTATCTTTGGTAAGTACTTTAGCCAATATCCTTGTGTGAAGACTTATACAGGCGGCTTATAACAAAAATCCATCTTATACAGGTCCAAGGAGCCGTCAAATCGCCGCTAACAGCCTATTGTCTCTGAAAGCCGTCTATACTCTCTCAAAACAGCTGTACTGTGGAACACTCTGCACCATCAAAGTGATGATTAACAAAGAGATATCCCCCAGTCCATGAAGGGAGTTTTAGAAATGTTGTCCACTCTGCCCAAGCAAATCCAGGAGCTCAAGAAATCATCCACCAGAAGAGGAGCCATAGCAGCCATAAGTCGGGCTTTAGCCTTCGCCCAGAGCTAACTCCCGAGGAGATGATGGACGGGTTTCCATCAAAGAAGGATGACGGCTCAGAGTTCATAGGAGCCGACTACGCCCGTTGCATGAAGGCCTCCAGAGTCCTTGCATTAGTACTAGCAGAAGAAGTGAACCTGTCAACATATCAGGCAGCTTACAATGCTGAGAACAAGTGAGTGCGCGGCCCCACCTTCGAGGCCACGGACTTAATTCTTGCACGCCGTAAGCACTTGTTTGCTCCCGAGCTTGACCCGTATCCCCTCTTTGAAGAGGCAACCTTTAAAGCTTTAACCAACTACAACTGGGACATGGAGAATCTCCAGATCGAGGAGGTCGAAGACCCGACGCAGGGTGACCTGCCGTCCAGCTGAGCCCTTTGATAAAGCCATGGATAATCTGGCTCTCATGACTCGCCGAACTTTGGGGCGTGTAGAAAACTTTAAGTCCTTGCTTTTGAGCTCTGTGGAGAGCATTGTAATAGGATCTTAGTAAAAACTTTGCCTTGCCTAAACTGTGCCATCGTGCACTGCTTTAACATATTGTAGTGATCCAATTCATACCAGATGCCGTGGTGGCTCTTCTTGAGATAACCAACCTGTGGAAACAGAATATGTTCCATACTATTTTAGTAGGGCGGCTTAAAACCACACAACCCGGAGATGTTATCTCTTTTCGGACTTGTTTTTTGAAAAAAAATAACTCATGTGTCGGTTCTTCTGGTTGGACTCGCTAATTAAAACTCCTAATCAGTATAGGATCTCTATCGATATTGGTCATCAATTTCTTAGAACGGCTCAGGGTCTCTAAGCGAGATTAACTGATAGGAAGTGTAGCATCCCAAAGAGAGACACACCAGGGCATGAGTACCCTGATAGCTCAAAAACTGCCTCTCACGTGACATAAATCTGTTGTTTAAACCTTAAACAGTTTAGGGTCTTCAAATGATTGACTATCCAAGAGTATGAACGGGCCACATAGCGGAGAGTCGGCGGTAGATGAGAGAGTTTACCGTCGCTTTCCATAATCCAACCCGCACGTGACAAGAACTGCCGGTTTAACCTTAACCAGTACAGGGTCTCTAACGAGATTGGCCATGAATTTCTTTGAACCGGCTCGAGGTCTCTAAGCGAGATTAACTAGTAAGAGTTCGGAAGGTCACCTCGTGAAGTGGCAAGTTGCAAATGGGCAGGTTTAACTCTAGCGGCTTAAGAGATGATCATGAGGGTATGTAAGCTAAACCTAGTGGGTTGGAAGCCCCCAAATGACCTTTGTTGACGAAATCAACAGTTTGGCTTGAGAGCCGATCGATAGGGTGTGATAAGCTAAACCCAGCGGATTGGAAGCCCCCTAGACGACCTTTGTTGACGAAATCAACTGTTTGGCTTGAGAGCCGATCGATAGGGTGTGATAAGCTAAACCCGGCGGATTGGAAGCCCCCTAGACGACCTTTGTTGGTGAAATCAATTGTTTCACTTGAGAGCCGATCGATAGGGTGTGATAAGCTAAACCCAGCGGGTTGGAAGCCCCCTAGACGACCTTTGTTGACGAAATCAACTGTTTGGCTTGAGAGCCGATCGACAGGGTGTGATAAGCTAAACCCAGCGGGTTGGAATCCCCCTAGACGACCTTTTTTGCACAACTGAGATATGTGAAACGGCAGAGGCCCTGACTTTTAGGGATGCCAACTTTATTCATATATATATATATATATGATATATACAATGATGGTGTACAATGTCAAGCCTCAACGACTTAAGTGCAGTAAGGCCGCGGATGAGCTATGTTCCACGGCCGGCAGGTCTCCTGCCTAAAAGTATTTGAGTCATCCCGGACGTCAGTGAGGTAATATGACCCATTGTTGAGATTCTTGCTGACCATGAAAGGCCCTTCCCACGGAGGGGACAACTTGTGTGCATCCGTCTGATCTTGAATCAACCGCAACACTAAGTCGCCTTCTTGAAATGTTCGGGTCTTAACTCTGTGGCTATGGTAGCGACGCAGGTCTTGCTGATATCGCCGATTGAGCCGCTGTGAGATCACGTTCTTCCTCCAAGGCATTTAACACGTCCTGATGTGTTGTTTCGTTATCTTTCTCAACGTAAGCCGCCACTCATGGCGAGTCATGACGGGATATCGCTTGGTAATACGGCTTCTGCACCATAAACCATGAATAAAGGTGTATAACTTGTTGATATGTTAGGAGTGGTTCTAATGCTCCATAAGACGGACGGCAACTCCTCCACCCAACAGCCCAGCGTGCGCTGCAAAGGACCCATAAGACGGGGTTTGATACCTCTCAAGATTTCCTGGTTAGCACGTTCTACTTGACCATTTGATTGCGGATGAGCCACTACAGAAACATCAAGTCGGATGTGCTCATTTAACAGAACACTTGCATACACCCCTTGGATAAGTCTGTGATGATACTGTGAGGATAACCGAAGCGATAGATCAACTTCTTAATAAATTGAACCGTCGTAACCGCATCACACTTGCTGACCGGCTCAGATTCTACCCACTTAGTAAATTTATCCACCGCCACCAAAAGGTGGCTCTTCTTGTCCTTGGATCTCTTGAAAGGCCCGACCATATCAAGCCCCCAGACTGCAAATGGCCAACTAATTGGAATCATGCGCAACTCTTGAGCTGGGACATGAGTATGTCGGCCAAACTTCTGACATCCATCGCACTTGTGAACCAAATCCTCTGCATCTTTATGAGCCGTTAGCCAGAAGAAACTATGTCGAAAAGCCTTGGCCACCAGAGATTTTGAGCCGGCATGATGACCACAATCGCCAGCATGAACTTCATTCAAGATTTCCTTGCCCACTTTAGGTGAAACACAACGTTGGAAGATGCTAGTAATGCTGCACTTATGTAACTCGCCATTGATTATGGTCATAGACTTAGACCGCCTGGTGATCTGTCTAGTCAGATTTTCATCATCAGGTAATTCGCCGCGAGTCAAGTATGCCAAGTAAGGCACAGTCCAGTCAGGACTAGCATGTAGAGCCGCCACCAGCTGCCCCTCCGGGTCAGGTATGGCCAAGTCTTCCTCTGAAGGTAACTTAACCGACGGGTGATGTAACACATCTAAGAAAATGTTAGGCGGTACCAGCTTACGCTAAGAACCCGACCTTGACAGGGCGTTAGCCGCCTCGTTTTTGCGACGATCAATATGATCCACCTGATAACCCTTGAAATGACCAGCGATGATATCCACTGCCTGACGATAAGCCGCCATCCGCAGGTCCTTAGAATCCCAAGTGCCTGAAACTTGCTGAGCCCCCAGATCTGAGTCGCCGAGACACCTAACCCGGCTCAAGTTCATCTCCTTAGCCACCTGGAGGCCATGAAGCAGACCTTCATACCCCTACCCCTGATCCTTCCAGCTGCATGGATCCATCAAAGTGGATTGTCCAATATGTGCTATCTGGCTTTTCCTCGGGCGCCTAACACTCCGTCCAGTCGTTTATGAAATCCACCAGGGCTTGAGATTTGACCGTCGTGCGAGGAACGTATTTCAGATTAAGAGGTCCAAGCTCCAATGCCCACTTAGCAATCCTACCAGTGACCTCTCTGTTTTGAATTATATCTCCCAACGGGGCAGAGCTGACCACTGTGATTTGTTGTCCCAGGAAGTAATGCTTCAGTTTACGATTAGCCATGAACACCCCATATACTAGCTTCTGCCAATGTGGATACCTCTGCTTGGACTCTGTCAGGACTTCACTGATGTAATAAACCGTCCTTTGAACCAGATATTCCTTCCCTGCCTCCTTACTCTCAACAATAATCGCGGCACCGACTTCACTGTTATTAACGGCCACGTATAAGAGCAAAGGCTCCTTCTCAGCCGGAGCTGCTAAAACCGGCGGCTCTGTTAGCTGCCTCTTGAGGGCCTCAAATGCTTCACCCACCGCCGCACTCCACACAAAGTTGTCTGTCTTCTTCATCATCTGGTACAAAGGGATGGCCTTCTCACCAAGGCGACTTATAAACCGGCTTAACGCAGCAATCAGTCCCGCCAGGCGCTAAAAATCATTGAAGTGATAGCCTTGATCTTATGTGGGTTAGCCTCAATGCCATGCTCGGAGACTAGGAATCCCAAGAGCTTTCTCGTAGGAACACCGAAAACACACTTAGCCGGGTTAAGCATCATCTTGTAGACTCATAAGTTGTCAAAGGTCTCCTTTAGGTCATCAAGCAAAGTCTCCTTCCTGGATTTAATCATAATGTCATCCACATATGCATGAACGTTGCATCCATTTTGGCTGTGAAGACAGTTCTTCACACAATGCTGGTAAGTCACCTGGGAACTCTTGAGCCCGAAAGGCAATGACACGTAGAAAAAGGCACCAAAAGGCATGATGAAAGTCGTCTTCTCTTGGTCCTTGACTACCATCTTGATCTGATGATAACCAGAATAAGCATCCAGGAAACATAAGCTCTCACAACCCGCCCTTGCATTGATGATCTGGTCGATACGGGGAGAGCAAACGGGTCAGCCGGACAGGCTTTATTAAGATCCGTGTAATCCATGCACATACGCCACGTGTCATTCTTCTTAAGCACTAGCATCGGGTTAGCAAGCCACTTTGGGTGAAACACTTCAACAATGAAACCCGCCGCCAAGAGCCGAGCCACTTCTTTTCCAATGGCCTTGCGCCTCTCCTCATTGAACCGTCATAGAAACTGTTTGACCAGCTTAAACTTAGGATCCACATTAAGGTGGTGCTCAACGAACTCTTTCGGTACACCCGACATGTCAGAAGGCTTCCATGTGAAGATGTCCCGATTCTCAGGGATGAATTCAATGAGCGCGCTTTCCTATTTGGGATCCATATTGGCCCCAATAGTAAACTGCTACGATGAGTTGCCTGGAGTAATATCCACTAGCTTGGTGTCATTCGTCGAGAACTTGCGGGGCGGCTAAGATTCCGTGGTGGGCTTTTTGAGCGAAGTCATGTCCTTCGGGTCAACATTTTCCTTATAGAACTTCAGCTCTGTTTCCGTGCAACTTGACTCTGCATAAGTCGCATCTCCTTCCTCACACTCAATAGCCGTCTCTCGATCACCATGCACTGTAATCATTCCTTTTAGGCCCGGCATCTTGAGCTACAAGTACACATAACAAGGCCTAGCCATGAACTTGGCGTAAGCCGGACATCCAAACAAAGCATGATACGGACTCTTGATCTTGACCACCTCAAAACACAAGGTCTCTACCATGTAGTTGTATTCGTCACCGAAGGTGACTTCTAAAGAAATCCTTCCCACTGGATAAGCTAACTTGCCAGGCACCACACCGTGAAAAACTATTGAGGAAGGCTTAAGATCCTTATCAAGCAACTTCATCCGGCGGAAAGTGTCGTAGTACAAAATATTGATGCTGCTGCCACCATCAATAAGCACTTTGGTAAACACATATCCTCCAACTTGGGGGGCAACTACCAACGCCATCCATCCCGGGTCACCAACACGCGGCGGGTGATCCTCTCTGCTCCAGGTTATGTCGTACTCTGACCACTTCAAGTAATACGGGAGAGCCGGTGTGACGGCATTGACCGCCCGCTTGCGCAACTTCTGGTCCTGCCTGTTAAGGATGGTTGTGAAAACATGATACTGACTCGAACTGAGTTGCTTCGGATTACTCTGATACCCAGACTGATTATTTTGCTGTTGATTATTGCCATTGGTTTGCCGATGATGCCCTCCTTGACTGCCCTGGCCCTGATAGACGGATCCTGAACCGCCAGACCCCAAGCCGGCACCTGACCTGCCTGGCCCTGAGCCGCCTGGCGGGCCTCCACCATTGTTGTTATGTTGCCGCACACTGTAAGCCCGAAACTTGTGCATAATGTGGCAATTTCTCCATGAGTGATTCGCCACCTTATCGGGACGGCTGTGCTCTGGGCAAGGTTTATTGAGCAGCTCCTCCAAATTAAAAGGAGTTTTACCCTTATTAAAGGGTTATCTGAAGTTCCCATTGCCTTTAGCACGATTGTTCCCGGTGCTGGCGTTGGCCACCAATTCGGACCCGCCGTCTGGATTCTTCCTCTTGCCTTGGTTGCCATTGCCTGCCGGACTCTTGCCATTGTTACTCTTCTTGCCCTGACCAGGCTTCTCCTTGTCAGAACCTGGATCCTTTGCATTATCAGAGTCAGCGTACTTTGTGAGAGCCGACATGAGCTCCCCCATGTCCTGACACGAGCGCTTGAGCCGGCCAAGCTTCTGCTTCAGAGGCGTGAAGTGGCAATTCTTCTACAGAATTAAAACTGCTTGAGCCGCCATAATCTGCTTAGACGAGTGGATGATGGTTGAGACCCGTCGGACCCAATGATGAGCCGACTCATTCCCCTGCTGAACGCAATGATACAAATCCACAATCGTCATGGGCTGCTTGCACGTTCCCTGGAATTTTTTGATGAACTTCGCTTTTAACTCGGCCCAGGAATTAATGGTGTTGGGTGTAAAGCCCTTCAACCACGTGCGAGCCGGCTTCCAGCATCATGATAAAATACTTGGCACACACTGCGTCACTGACATCTAACATCTCCATCGCTAGCTCATATCTCTCAATCCATGCCTCCAGAGGTAGATCATCAGTATAGTTTGGGACCTTGCGAGGGCCCTTGAAATCCTTCGACAGACGTTTGTTCCGTAAAGCCGACACCAAGCACGGCACTCCCGCGGCCCTGGTGGTTACTCCTGCTCCTACTGAGATAGAAGGTGCCAGTTCTTGATGAGCCGCTGCCATTGCCAGAGCTGCTTCCTCGCACCGTGCCCTTGCCCAGTCCACCAGAGCCTGAGCATCCAGAACCGCATGATCGTCTCATGGTGGGTTCCGGTATCGGTCACTGCTAGAAACCGCTGGCGACTCATAACGCCGATTGAAGCTACGGCTGGGGATGGGGGTTGAATGCACATGACTCCGGCTGTAGGTGTATTTCTCCTGCTGGGCCATCGCCGTCTGCAGGTATCCAATAATGTTCCTCACCTCTTCGGCAAAGGGGGACTCGTCCGGGATAGGAATCGTACCGAGCTGGGTAGCCGCCGCCACCATGTTCTCCGCAGGGTTTGAATAGTGACCCGCCGGCGTTGGAAAAGCCATTGGTGAGGGTTGATCCCGTTGCGGCGGGTTAGGGTGCTGCTGTTGAGCCGCCGGCCGACTCTCTGGTGCTTCCGCGGTCTGTCCCGCCCTTGGCGTGTTAAAAAGATTCCTGGCCTCGAACTGTTCTGGCAAGCGGGACTGAGGTCTCATCCGCTAAACCGCCGCCACAGATTGCTGCTCCAGTTCAAGGCAGAAAGCGTTCGCCTTAAGGTGCTCTGCCTCTGCGTCCATCTAGGCCTTTAGCATGCTGATCCCTTGCTGAACCTCGGTCATCTGGTCTTTTATCCTGGAGATCTCTGTGTTCTGGGTGGCTTGATTCTCTGGTGTGACCTCAGTTGCCATCAGGGTTGTGAGCTCATTCATCAGATCCAGGAGAACCTGAGCTGGCGGCAGGTCAGCCCCTGACCCGGCTGCCCCAGCGGCTGTACTACTCGTGCCTAGTGTTGAACCCGCCATGAAGACGGCCGCAAGCATTGGCGGCCCATAGTCCTCTGACTCATGACCCTCTAACTCGAGGTAAAGCTCGACATAGCCCCCGAGACTGCCATTGTGAAGAGGGTAGATTGATTCCGTCTCTCCGCTCGAAGATTCATCCCCCGAACAGACGAGAGTTTCCTGTGACATGGACTCCTCTAGATCCGCGCCTTGAGTAAAACCGACGAAGACATGCTTCCTGCCCGGGTTAACACGGGCGGGTTGCATGCGTCGAGCAGGTTGCATGCACTAAGCAGGTTGCGTGCGCCGAGCCAGCTCGACGATGTTGGTGCAGACGTCCGGCCCGGGTGTAGATCCGCTGACCTTGCCAATGAAAATGTGGATTCCACCAAAGGGGACTCGAAAGCCGTACTCGACAGAGTCGGCCTCGAGGCCCCAGTCGTCGTCGTCGATGTAGCGCCGGCCGCGACGACTCTTTGTCATCTTGCCGACAAAATATCCCTCAATCCCTGGAAGAGAGCCTTTGAAAACTCAACACCAGCGAGCGCTGGCCCCACGGTGGGCGCCAACTTTCGTGGTTTTATCATGGCAGATGTCTGAGGACTTAGGTTCGAGGCCATCGCTAAGGTGATGGACTCAAAGGGGTTGGTTGGGACGAAGGACACGAGTTTACCCAGGGTCAGCCCCTCGAGATGAGGTAAAAGCCTACGTCCTGCTTGTGTTGTATTGATTGGGGTACAAGGGAGCGGATTCGCTTGACCTAGTTCTCGATTGATTGGTTTCTGTCTAAGTCGCCCCGGGTCTCGCCCTTATATAGGAGGCCAAGACCACAGGTTACAAGTCTCATACCGACGCTTATAATGTATCTGACTCTATCTCTATATAGCCTTGCCTTCCTGGGCAAGCCATCTCCGGGAGGCTTAACTGCCCGGGTCTTCATGCCTTCTTGGTCTGGGCCTCGCCTAGGCCCATCTTGGTGCAGATGTCTCCAGGCCCATCGGCCTTGGTCTGTCTTATGAGCCGCCAAGTGTGACCTGGCCCCACCTGGGCAGGTCTCTCCATGGGGTCATATCCCCAACACTACCCCTACTTTGTCACTGGGTGAGGACACCGCAAGATTGAACCCAAAACCAATCACTTCTCCCATTGCATGAATTACCAATCTAATTGGCCAAACCAAACCAATAACTCGAAGAGACTTGCAAGGATATGAAATCATGCATATAAGAAACCAGAGGAGATTCAAATAAGATTCATGGATAATCTAAACATACACTCACTATTCATCGGGTCTTGACAAACACACCACAAAAGAGGATTACATTGGATAGATCTCCATGAAGATCATGAAGAACATGGTATTTAAGATCAAAGAGAGAGAAGAAGTCATCTAGCTACTAGCTATGGACCCATAGGTATGTGGTGGACTACTCATGCATCATCGGAGGGGTGATGGATTTGATGTAGATGCCCTCCGTGATCAAAACCCCCTCCGGCAGATAACCAGAAAAGGCTCCAAGATTGGATCTCTCGGGAACGGAGGCTTCCGGTGGAGGAAAAATATTTGCATGACTCTTTCTGGTGTTGGGGGAATATTTGGGTATTTATAGGCCAAGAATTAGGGTTAGGAGACCTGCCAGGAGGTGACAAGCCTACTAGGCGTCGCTAGGGGGCCGCGCCTAGCAGGCTTGTGGCGCCCTGACACCTTCCCTCACGTGCACTCCAAGCTTGGATGACTTTTTTCCATCTAGAAAAATTCCTTCCGCGGGTTTTATTCTGTTTGGACTCCGTTTAATATTCCATATCTGCAAAACTCAAAAACAAGGAAAAACAGAAACTGGCACTTGGCTCTAGATTAATAAGTTAGTCCCAAAAATAATATAAAATAGCATACTAATGCATATAAAACATCCAAAATAGATAATACAATAGCATGCCACCATCAAAAATTATAGATATGTTGGAGACGTATCAGATACCCTCTTCGTTAAGAAAGGTATCCACATGGGTGTTCTTGAACTCCGATCCATTATCGCTTCGAATCTTCTTGATCTTCACTTCAAATAGATCTTGCGCTTTGCGTGTAAAGTTCTTGAAGATATTTTGTGTCTGTGACTTATCATCAAGAAAGAATACACACTTACATCTAGAAAAATCATCAACTATAACTAGACCATAAGAGTTTCCACCAAGACTCTTGTAAGCATTGGGACCAAAAAGATCCATATGAAGTAACTCGAGTGGTCTCTTAGTGGTCATGATGTTCTTGACCGGATGACTTCCACCTACTTTCTTTCCTACCTGACAAGTGCTACAAAGTCTATCTTCGTCAAAGATAACATCTTTAACACCAAGAATGTGATCTCCCTTGATAAGCTTATCTAGATTGTGCATGCCTACAAGTCCTAGCCTTCTATGCCATAGCCAACCTTTAGATGATTTTGCAATTAGACAAGTACGAGGTTGGGCCTTTTTAGTGAAATTGACAATGTATAGATCACCTCTACGAATACCGGTAAAGACAATTTTATCATTATCAAATCGAAACATTTAGCAATCTACTTTGGTAAATAGCACATTGAAATTGTAGTCTGCTAGTCTAGATACAAAAAAAGATTGTAGCCAAGGGATTCAACAAGCATCACATTTTGAATAGAGATATCATGAGATATGGCCACCTTACCAAGGCCAAGTACCTTACCGTTAGAGTTGTCTCCAAAGGTCACGTACCTTCGAGGACCTTGATTAGGCGTGATCTCTTGGAACATGTCTTTATCACCAGTCATGTGATCCGTGCATCCGCTGTTGAGAATCCACTCTTTTCCACCGGACATGTAATCCTTGAAGTTTGGCGTTAGACTTAGATTCTTCATGATCTTTTCATGCTCGATGTCGAATAACTCATCTTCATCATAATATCCATGTTCTTCATTGTCATCATTTGGTGGAATCTCCTCATCATAGAAACCAAGAGACTCGTTAGAATCGTAACCATGACAATGTTCAAGTTTATGAATGTGAATGGCTTCAATAATAATATTGTTGATAGTTGTGACAACTCCTTTAGCATGCATGAGATCGCGGAGCTCAAATAGGCATTTATCAAAGTTTGTATCACTAGGCTTTATTTTGTGAAAATCAACAGTTTTATGAAGAATCTCATGAAGATTACTTAATGTAAGGTTTGGATATTGTTTATCCGAATCAGTCCACAAAGTATAAGCACATGCAAAGTTCTTCAATTGAGAAAGCACAAATCTTGGTAAACCTCTAACAATAAGATTGACAGTTCTTAGGTTACCAAGCATGTTAATTTCCTCTTCGTGTGTGGGATGCAATTCATCAATGGGGAGCACATAGGGATTTTCAATGTGTTTTCTCAAATGGAATTTGTCGAATAGATAAATCATGGCACTCTTCTATCGACTATAGTAGTCTCCATCAAGAATGGGCACTCTACAATACAAACTCTCCACACTAGAAACATCCATCTTCCTCCTAGGTGATGAAACTGAAGCAATGGAGATCAAAGCTCTCATACCAATTGTGGCATCACTAGAAGATTATGTCTAGAGGGGGTGAATAGACTATTAGCAGGAATTTAAAATCTACACGAGGTGCAAAGTTAAGCGTTGGCAGATTTTAGCAATTAGAGCAAGTCTAGCACACCCTACACATGCAAGTCATCAAGTATAGCAGCGCAATGTAAATACATTGCACATGAAAGTAAGGAGTAGAGATAGGAGGATCAAACGCATGAAGGACGCGAAGATTTTTCCCATGGTTCCGATAGGTGGTGCTATCGTACGTCCACATTTATGGAGTCTTCAACCCATGGAGGGTAACGGTGGAGAGAGTCCACGGAGGGCTCCACCCATAAGGGTCCACGAAGGAGCAACCTTGACTATTCCATAACGGCTTCCATCAACGAAGGACTAGCCTCACTCGAGGTAGATCTTGACGAAGTAGGCCATCTCCTTGCCCTTGCGAACTTCTTGGTTCACTCCACAACACGAAGTAGGAGGCTCCCAAGAGACACATAACCAATCTAGGAGGCACCACCCTCCAAAAGGTAATAGGCTCAATAATGTCTATGAACTCCTTGCTCTTGTGCTTCAAGATGATAGACCCCTCAACACACAATCACTCTCTCACAGATTTGGCTATGGTGGAAGAGATTGATTGGGTGGAAAGCAACTTGGGGAGGCTAGATATCAAGATTCATATGGTTGGAATGGAATGGCATGATATCAACACATGAGTAGGTGGCTCTCTCTCAGAAAATTAGTTGGTATGAGTGGGGGTCTGTTCTGAGTACTTATCTATCGAGTGAGTGGTGGTGGAGGGTATATATAGGCATCTCCAAAAATCCAACCGTTACACCTAATAAGTCCAACTCGGCGACACCGATGTGCTAATCTTAGTGGTACCGAGTTGCCTAAAAGGTAGAAACTTTTGAATCTTGGTGAGACCGATACATAAAACTCGGTTGCACCAATAAGGTGACATATTGCCAAACTCGATGACGCCGATTCAGCAAACTCGGTCGGACCGATTTTGTGAATTTGCGTAACAAAATGTTGGCAACCCAAACACGGTGGCACTGAATCAGAATAGGTTGCACCGATGGGCTAGGGTTTGGCTTGAGTGTGTCTGAGGCTGAGAATCGATAGCACCGAATGGGGAGTGTTGGTTGCACCGATTTTAGATATTTGGCTTTGGATAGACTTTTGTGGAAGATCTTGTGGGTGTATGTGGTGATTATCATTTGTGCATGTATGAGCATTTTGTTCACCAACAGGACCTTACACCCTTTTGATAGTATTGGCTTTCCTATGGACTCAAAGTGATTTTTCACCAAGTAAAATGTAGAGTCCTCTAGCTTGAAGCTTTGCCAATGCTATTCCTTCTCCTTCTTGTTCTTGGGGATACTCTCCACACTCCTTTTTGCCAACCCATTTCTCTCTATGGACTTTATCTAAAATACACTAGATGAAAGTATTAGTCCAAGAGACGTATGTTGTCATGAATTATCAAAACCACCAAGGGAGCACATTGTGCTTTCAATGATACCTTCACATCTATCACATACGGGACACTATATCAAATAATTTCATTGATCTCCTCAACAAATACCTGGGGTTGCAAGGCTCCTACCTGATATGGGGCAAACCCGGTGAGTCCGATCTTTTCACACTTGGAGGGGAAAAGGGAGAAACCGAGAGAAACTCAAGAACAATTCCCAAAGTTGCACATCCACCATTTCCATATAAACATATGAGATACAAGATCCGAGAGTCAACGTAAGGATACAAGTAATGACGAGTCTTCCCACTCCGGAGGAGTGGCCTTGAAATCCACTTGGGGTCTTCCCTAGAAAGGGGCCTTGGCATCCATAGGATCTTCTCACGTAGAGATGTCAACTCCAAGGGAGACGGTATGTAAGGAGCAATTCTCAACTAGCTATGAGCCTACACATTGCTAACCCTACAACGAAGGTAGGGGAAATGCATTTATAGTCTAAATAAAAATAGAGGGGTGAATGGTTACATGGGCCTCGGGCCTAAGTGGCTGCGTGCACGTAGGCCAGAAGTTCCGGGTCAGGCTGAAAGTTCTGCCCGGGTTCTGGGCTTTCCAGAGAGTTGGCGCACTCCATGACGGTTGGGCTGAGTAGTGGCCAGAAGCTCCGGGCAGGCTGGAGGTTCCGGGCCAAGGTGCGGGCAAGTTCCGGGCTAAATAGAAATTTTGCACACCCGGGGTTGATCTTGGGTTGCTGGGTGGTCGGAGGTTCCGAGTTGGCTAGAAGTTTCGAGCTAGTCTGGAGCTTCAGCTTGATGCTTGGCTCACCTTCTTCGTGTGGTTCTCCTCCTTGCGCCCTCGAGCTCCGGTTGTGGTCGAGGTACCTGAGTATGCATAGTGTATCTGCTTGAGGTAGCACATGTGTCTCAAGGCAAGTAATGGGTCGCTCGAGAAGGAGGGAGTTCACCTTGGTTTTGATGGCGCGTGCAAGAGCTCTAGTCATGGGTCCACTTCGAGCTAGCAGTGTTGGTGATGGATCCATGGGGATGACCATGGGACGTTCTGCATCATCTCCTCGCCTTGGGGAAGATCTGTTGTCGGATTAATATCTTCATCGCCATGGAAAGGGGCAAGGTCCTTGATGTTGAAGATGTCGCTCACATTGTCTTTGTCGCATGGGATATTTATCTTGTAGGCATTATCGTTGTAGCGTGCCAACATCTTGAAAGGTCCGTCGACTCGAGGAAGTAACTTGGACTTGCGCTCGGCGGGGAAGCGGTCCTTGAGTAGGTGGAGGCACACAAGATCACCGGTCTTGAACACCATGGGGTGCTTGTTGATGTTGCGCTTGGTGGTGACTCGTTCCAATTGACTTCAATCGTGCGCCTTGTATCTTCATGCATGTTCTTGATATAGATTTCCCTTGCACTTGTGTCCATGTTGACGCGCTCTTGGAGTGGTAGTGGAAGTATGTCCAATGGGGACAAAGGGTTGAAGCCGTAGACCACCTCAAATGGAGACTTGTCGGTGGTGAAGTGACTTGCGCGGTTGTAGGCATACTCGGTGATGGGGAGGCAATCTTCCCATTCCTTGATGTTCTTCTTGATGAGCACGCGTAGAAGAGTGTAAAGCGTCCGGTTCGTCACCTCCGTTTGGCCATCGGCTTGTGGGTGATAGGCCGAACAGAATAGTAGCTTGATCCCGTGCTTGGCGAATAGAGTCTTCTCAAAGTAGTTAAGGAACTTGACATCGTGGTCCGAGACAATGGTCTTGGGAACCCCATGTAGTCGTAATTAAGATGTCCCTAGAAAACATATTTGCAACATGTGAAGCATCACCGATCTTATGACATGGGATGGAATGAGCCATTTTGCAAAAACGATCCACAACAACAAAAACGGAATCATGCCCATATTTAGTTCATGGAAAACCAAGCACAAAGTCCATGCTAATGTATTCCCAAGGTTGGAAAGGTATAGGAAGAGGCATGTAAAGACCGTTGGATTGAGCTTTTGAGTTAGCTTTACGACATGTAGAGCATCAGTTGGTGAAGCATGCTACATCACGAAACATCTTGGGCCAAAAGTACTTGTTGGATAGTGTAGCGTATGTCTTGTCGCGTCCAAAGTGACCCATAAGTCCTCCATCATGAGCATCTTTCACACACAACAAACGAAGAGAGGACTCGGGAATACAAAGCTTGTTAGTACGCATAAGATAGCCATCTTTCATGTAGTAGTTTTCCCAACAAGGTTTCAGTTGGCACTTAGCATATGGAGTAGAAAATGAAACATCATGCTCATACAAATCTTTTATATGCTCAAAACCAATGACATTCAATTCAATTTGAGTAACTAGCATGCATTTGCGGGAAAGAGCATCCACCACAACATTTTCTTTACCCTTAACGTATTTGATGACATAAGGAAAAGACTCAATGAATTCACTCCATTTAGCAGGTCGTTTGTTCAACTTGCCTTGACCTTTAATATACTTGAGAGTTTCGTGATCAGTATGTATGACAAACTCATGAGAGCAGAGATAATGCTCCCAAACATGTAACACTCTCACCAAACCATAAAATTCCTCATCATACATGGGATAATTAAGTTGAGCGTTTGAAAGTTTCTCACTAAAGTACGCAATTGGGTGCTTCTCTTGCATTAGTACACAATTGGGTATTTATCACTAAAGTATGCAATTGGGTGCTCCCATGGGACTTCCTGAGCCCTCGGGGAGGAGAGGATCCAGGACAGACTCGCCAGGGCCATGCCGAGTGTCTGTCAGGCGACGCCAAGGCGACGTGCAGGGGCAGAAAGGGCGCGCTCCTCCATATCTAAGAGGAAGAGGATATGGGCCGCCGAAGATGAGTAAGTACCTTAATCCATTTCCATGCCACGCGCCCGTGAACGATTTGCTGAGGTTAAGTCCTTCCCGGCGCAGGTGTCCCGGCGGTGGTGGGCAGAAGAGGAAGAAGGTGGCTCCTTGGGAGAAGGTGACGCCCATACTAAGGGAAACTTCATCCCTCGGCCCAGGCCTCGGAGGGCGAGGGGGCGGCTTGCGCCACCCTGGTGTAGTGCTTGGCCGCGTGGGCATTGCCGCGGCGCCCGGCATCTCCCTTACGCGGCGAGGGGGGCCAAGCATCAAGGCCGCAGCGGTCCAGCTCCCGGCGCCTCCTGCCAAGGCAGTGGTGATGCAGCCCCCATCGCCACCTGCCCAGGCAGTGGTGGTCCAGCCTTCGGCGCCTCCGCCAAGGCTACAACTCCTCCGTCCATGGTGGAAGGGGGTGTCTCAACCTCCGCTCGTCGTCCTGATCCCAGCGACTAACCTTGGCACGAGGTTTGACTCGGGCCACCTCCACGCCGTTGTCCCCCCGGGGCCTCGGAGATCGGTGGGACAACTCCTCTGGGCGGACTGCGGGAGCCAAGTGCGGAGGAGGTCCCGAAACCACTGACACCTCAAATGAAGGGCGACGGGGCCTCCCTGGTTACGAGGGCGTCCGGCACCGGGGCATAGGTTCCTCGACAGGCTCTCGCCCTGATGAACCAGGACGCCTTTCTTAGGCATGGTTCCCTATCCGATTCCCAAGCTATGCTTGACAGGCTCGGAGTAGGCTACCTGGACGAGCTCGACCTGCTAAGAGCAGACTTTTGGGCTGCCGAGGCGTGCCTCGCCGCAGAGCGCTCGAGGCTTGCCGCAGGATGGTGCCAGCTTGACACCTCCACCAAAGAGGCTCTCGATAAGACCGAGGCCGCCCTTGTTGAAGGAAAAAAGGAGACCGCCGAGGCGAAGGCCGCCTACGAAAGCACTCTCGTCGAGAAGACAAAGCCCGCCCAGTATTGTGAAGATGCAAAGGTCGTCCTGAAGGCGCTTCGGGAATAGGTCGCGCAGGTGCAACAACTCCACCTGCAGAAACAAGACCTCAAGGCTCACGAGGCAAAGCTCGTAGACTGCTGTACCGAGGTTACGAAGGTGGCGGATGAGCTGGCTACGGAGCGCGAGCACCTGGAGACGCTGCAGCATGAGTTGGCCGAGGCCCAAGAGGTTCATGCCAAGCGAGTCTCTGAGGACAACGCCAAGCTAGACGCCCTAGAGAAGAAGGTTCAGGCCACCGCCGACGCAAGGGCGGTAGTAGACCATGTTGTTCTTTCCTCCCTCAAGCCCAGGGCCAGCCAGGCCTTGGGCTCTATCTGTAGGTGAGCTTCAAGGCCCCTCTCATCCCCCTGGGCATCGGCTACGCCGAGCTCTCCTCCGAGCTCGTGGGGAATCTAAAGGATGCAGACCAGAGGGTGGATGGCCATTTGGAGGAGGAAAGCCACGGTCTATTCTCCATGGCGGCAACCCAAGTCTTCAGCCATCTTCTCCTTTGCGATCCCAACATCAACCTTGATGAGGTAACTGGTCCTGTGCCCGAGGAGTCTCGTGATAACCCAATGGCAACTATGGAAGGCGGCGTGAACACACTTCTCAAGAACTTCTTCTGCATCGACGATGGCGAGGTGCCCGCGGTGAGCCTTCCTTCATTGTCCTGAAACAAGTTAATTTTGCCTCGAGGAGGCATGAGATGACAATTTAATTGCGGGGAGTACTTTTAACTTGTAATAACTACTTGTGATTTGTGACTTCCTTCTTGCATGCATTTCTGCTCTGCGTTGACAGGGCCCAACCCTGCGCATACCTCAGCCGTTGCTGGAGTGCCAGGTTGCGATGCCTGAGCAGAACCAAGAGGGGAGGGGCTATGGGATCTAGCATAGGCTACTCGAACGCAATGCCCAAGAGCCCTCCTTTGACATGCAAGAGGCTTGCTCGAGAGCCGCATTACTCTATGTCGGCAAGGCCTAACCCCGCGCATACCTCAGCCGTCGCTGGAATCCTAGGTCACGATGCCTGAGCGGAACCAGGTGGTAAGGGGCTATGGGTGCTAGGTGAAGGCTCCTGAGGCGCGATGCTCAAGAGCCCCCCTTTGACACGCAAGCGGCTCGCTCGAGAGCCCCGATGCTCTGTGTCGGTAGGGCCCAGCCCCGCGCATATCCTAGTCGTCGCTAGAACACCAGGTCGTGATGCCTGAGCGGAACCAGGAGTTGAGGGGCTATGGGCGCTAGTGAAGGCTCTTGAGGAGTGATGCTCAAGAGCCCCCCTTTGATGAACAAGCGCTTCACGAAAAGGAGAATTTCCTTGGGAGCATCACGCACTCGCCGATTTGCACTCTGGTGTCACGCGAGGAACTAGACACCAAGGATCTCGGGAGGTAACGTGCATAGGTTAAGCCTGTGAGACAGAGCTTGGTCGCTTGGATTTATCAATGCTACAGGGACTAACCCGAGCACATGCACCGTGTCCAGCCCCTGCTCGCATGAGGTACAAGGGGAAATTGGCTAGCGAGGATCTCGATGGATCCTTCACTAGCGCGGAGCATGGGGCTTCCACTTGGGCGTGGGCATAGTCGCGGTTTGATAGTTATTCTGCCAGCACGGAGCATGGGGCTTCCACTTGGGAGTGGGCGGGAGTCCTCCCGAGGCCGAGGAGCGGCTATTACGGGAGGCTCGGGGGCGTGTACAACCCCAACCTCATTATTACGTGAGAGGGTTACAGGCGGCGATTATAGAGGTGTCGGACACCCCAGGCACAAGGCTCAGGGGCTCCTTCCTTAGTGTTTAGGCGGGTTGCGCCTCACTTTTTACGCAACTGTATGCGCACGGATCCGGCGGCGTGGGAGCGACATGTGTAGGGTGGACACCTTCAGGACACATCACGAAGAGGATCGACACCGAGGACTCATGAGGTGACGAAGACGGGAACGACCCGCTAGATAGAGCTTGGTCACTCGGATTTAGCAATGATGCAGGGACGTAAACGAGCACAGATGCCGTGTCGGCCTCCTTCATGAAATGAACAGGGGAAGGCCACCTGATGCATAGCGCCCGGGGTGACGAAACATCCTGAGGCAGTCGTACACGTCGAGTCGTGGCCCAACTCGCCTACTCTCGGCAATCCCCTGAAGGTGTGAGACACCAAGGACCTCAGGAGGTGACGAAGACGGGAATGACCCGCTAGATAGAGCTTGATCACCTAGATTTAACAACACTGCAAGGACAAACCCGAGGACAGACATTGTGTCTAGCACTAACCAAGGGATTTTCAAAAGGCGAGCCGCGGGGGCGTGGCGATTTCAAATGGAGGCGAGGCACCAAACACAAGGACTAAAGCACCATGGACACAAGGATTAAGCATATAATAAAAATTTCGAAGGGAATATTAAAGTTCACTACACAACCAAAAAGACGAGAATGTTGGAGGGGTGGACCGCGCCAGCCTGAGGATACCTCGTCCTGAAGGTGCCCTTGACTTGAACAAACCAAAAAGTCACCTGGCGATCGTGTTGTTGCGGAAGTGTTAAGTCGTTCGATGAGGCATGCTGCAAAGGCCTGCCCCTCAAGGGCTATCAGGCTCCCATGTCCCTAGGGGCCCGCGAAGCTTTGGCACCATGTGAGGCGCCATCGCGAGCTGCGCCAACCTTTGGAAGGTGATAGTGGCACTCACTAGGCCAAAAGGCACATGAATGCGGCTAGTGGAGACGTGCGAGGGCTGAAAGAGGCCCTGAGATCCAGCCCTGTTAAGGCTCGTGATGTCAATGCACATGCGCGCATTGCTGCTCCACCTAGGGGCATCAGTTTGGCTGTCGAGGTGTTCTGGCTGGCGCTCCTCCCGCAGCACGATGATCCCTCGAGCGCTGAATTCCCGTGACCCTAGCGTCAGGCGCCACACTCCTTGCTCGCAGGGGCGTGTGTTGAGGCACGCCTCCAAGTGGTGCCCGAACACCTCCCTCGTTATGTCAACCAAGTCGGACGCCTTCCAGGTGGAAGCCCCCGAGCCTAGCCTGAGGGGGGATGTTGGGCGCGCCTTCCTATGCAGGGAAGAGGTCGGCGAGGACAACAAGCATAGGGCTCACGCTGCCAGTGCCAGGTGCCACACCCTTCACCTTGGCAACATCGAGGGTGTGTAACAGTTGCTTCTTCCTTGGGTGAACCTCGCAAGGCCCAGCATCCCCCGCATCATCGGAATGTTCTGCCGCGGTGGCGTTGTAGGCGTGCTCGAGGGAACAGACAACATCCTTGTCGTCATAGGCGATGGTGATGCTGGTGCTACATCTTGACATCTTGAGGACGTTGTAGCCATGGTGCATCGCCGCCATGAACTTGGCGAGCGTGGGATATCCTAAGATCGCATTGTACGAGAGGCCGATGTGCTCCACGTCGAAGCCGATGAGCTTGGTGTGGTAGTTGTTGCGTGTGTTGAAGGTGACAGGGAGGCGGATCTGCCCCAGCGGAGTGGTGGAGTGATACGTCTCCAACGTATCTATAATTTTTGATTGTTCCATTCTATTATATTATCTGTTTTGGATGTTTTATATGCATTAATATGCTATTTTATATTATTTTTGGGACTAGCCTATTAATCTAGAGCCTAGTGTCAGTTTCTGTTTTTTCCTTGTTTTTGAGATTTGCAGATAAGGAATATTAAACGGAGTCCAAACGGAATAAAACCTTCAGAAGGAATTTTTCTGGAACAAAAGGAAATTACGAGACTTGAGAACCAAGGCAGAGGAGCCACCGTGGGGCCACAAGCCCAAGGGCCGCGCCCAAGGGGGCAGGGCGCGTCGGGCAGGCTTGTGGACCCACGGCAAATCCCCTAACCCTAATCTTTGGCCTACAAAATTTCCAAATATTCCATCATTATCAGAACAAGCCACGAAAACACTTTTCTGCTGCTAGAAGCTTCCGTTCCTGACAGATCCAATCTTGGAGCCTTTTCCGTTAATCTGCCGGAGGGGGATTCGATCACGGAGGGATTCTACATCAACTCCATTGCCCCTCCGATAATCCGTGAGTAGTTCACCATAGACCCTCGGGTCTATAGCTAGTAGCTAGATGGCTTCTTCTCTCTCTTTGCTCTTCAATACCATGTTCTTCATGATCTTCATGGAGATCTATCCGATGTAGTACACTTTTGCGATGTGTTTGTCGAGATCCGATGAATTGTGGGTTAATGTTCAGATTATCCATGAATATTATTTGAGTCTTTTCTGAATTCTTATATGCATGATTTCATATGTTTGCAAATCTCTTTGAATTATTGGTTTGGTTTGGCCAACTAGATTGGTAATTCTTGCAATGGGACAAGTGCTTAGTTTTGGGTTCAATCTTGCGGTGTCCTCACCCAATGACAAAGTAGGGGTAGCGAGGCACCAATTGTATTGTTTCCATCAAGGATAACAAGATGGGGTTTTCATCATATTTCTTGAGTTTATCCCTCTACATCATGTCATCTTACCTAATGCATTACTCTGTTCTTCATGAACTTAATAATCTAGATGCAGGCAGGAGTCGGTCGATGTGTGGAGTAATAGTAGTAGATGCAGAATCGTTTCAGTCTACTTGACACGGACGTGATGCCTATATGCATAATAATTGCCATGGATATCTTCATAATTATTCTCTTTTCTATCAATTGCTCGACAGTAATTTGTTCACCCACCGTAATACTTGCTATCATGAGAGAAGCCTCTAGTGATACCTATGGCCCCCGGGTCTATTTTCCATATTATAGTTTCAGATCTAAAACCAAAAATACCAAAAATACTTTTCTGCATTACTTTTACCTATTTTTTTACTTTCCGTTTAAGAAATTTATCTCTATCAGATCTCATCCTTACAAGTAACCTTAAAGGGATTGACAACCCCTTTATAGCCTTGGGTGCAAGAGTTTGATTCTTTGTGTAGGTACACCTATTGGGGACTTGCTTGTATCTCCTACTGGATTGATACCTTGGTTATCAACAACTTAGGGAAATACTTATCTAGTTTTCTGCATCAATTGTTCCTCTTCACAGAAACCAATGCATGCTCGACAAGTAGCAAGAAGGATTTCTAGCACCGTTGCTGGGGAGATACGTAGCAAGTTAGGATCAAGCCTACCAAGTACCCATCGCAAACTCATCTCTTGAATTTACATTATTTTCCATTTGCCTCTTGGTTTCCTCTCCCCCACTTCTAAAACGATTTTCAGAAAATACCAAAAAGATTTGCCTTTTTATTCGCCCTTCTTTCGTTCGCCTTTTCATTGCTATGTCTGCTTGTGTTGCCATGTGCCTTCTATTTGCTTGCATCTTCGTTGCTAAAAATCTATTGATATGGATCCTCATCCACTTTCTAATCTTTTAAAAATACCAAATTATTATGAACCAATTGCTAGTGAGTTGAGTGCTATTGATTATCTCTATGAAGTTTTGTTTGAAAATCATGAATCTGAAAATCTTGATGAAGTGTGCAAAGAAGAAATTTGTAAGGAGATTCATGATAGTTCCTTGAATGAAAAGAATGATTGCCATGTTGTTAGTATGAATTCTCTGAATATCCATGATGCTAATGATGTGCAAAACCACAAGCTTGGGGATGCTATGCTTGATGAAGATGATATTCTTTGTTCCCCAAGTTTTGGTGATGACACATATGCTATAATTGATCATGAAAAGAATGTTTTGTGTGATTGTTATATTGTGATATTCCTTCATGATGTTACTGAAAATTACTATGAGAGAAGAACATACGCTTTTACATACTGCAATAATATCAATTTTCCTCTCTATGTGTTCAAAGTTTGGAAGTTATGCTTGTTTTGCCTTCCTATGGTAGTTGATTTTTATTCCCATAATTTGTTTGCTCACAAAATCCCTATGAATAGGAAGTGCGTTAGACTTAAATATACTTTACATGTGATTCATGATGTTCCTATTTTTGCAAATAGGAATTATGTTCCCATAGATTTCATTGTTCTTGATATAGAATGCAATCCTACATGTCCTATTATTCTTGGTAGACCTTTCCTTAGAACGATTGGTGCAATTATTGACATGAAAGAAGGAAATATTAGATTACAATATCCATTAAGGAAAGGCATGGAAAACTTTCCTAGAAAGAAAATAAAATTACCTTATGAATCTATCATGAGATCTACTTATGGATTGCATACCAAAGATGACAATACCAAGATCTATTGCGTTTTGCCTAGCTAGGGGCGTTAAACAATAGCGCTTGTTGGTAGGCAACCCAATTTTATTTTGCTTTCTGCTTTTAGCTTATGTTTTGATGTGTTTGACACATTATTACTTCTGTAGTAATTGTGTTTTTATGTTTTAATTAGTGTTTGAGCCAAGTAAAACCTTTGGGGTGATCTATGGTAGTTGTTGATTTGATCTTGCTGAAAAACAGAAACTTTTGCGCTCAGTACAAGAATTTTATAAATTGTTTAGAGCGTCGAATTGATCTTAAATTTTTACACAAGATTGATATATAAATTTACGTGGTTTTCCTAATTTTTCATAATTTTAATAGTTTTAAAGTATTCTAAGTTTACAGATTGCTACGGACTGTTCTGTTTTTAACAGATTTTGTTTCTTTGTGTTGTTTGCTTATTTTGATGTATCTATGGGTCGTATCGGGGGGTATGAGTCATGGAGAAGTTAGAATACAGTAAGTATTACACAAATATAAATAAATAATGAGGTCACAACAGTACCTAAAGTGATGATTTGTTTTTCTTATACTAACGGATCTCATGAGTTTTCTGTTGAGTTTTGTGTTGTGAAGTTTTCAAGTTTTGTGTGAAGATTTGATGGGCTATGGAATAAAGAGTGGCAAGAGCCTAAGCTTGGGTATGACCAAGTCACCCCAAGTCATATTAAAGGATACCAAAAACCCTAATCTTGGGGATGCCCCGGAAGGCATCCCCTCTTTCGTCTTCAATCCATCGGTAAATTTACTTGAGGCTATATTTTTATTCACCACATGATATGTGTTTTGCTTGGAGCGTCTTGTATGATATGAGACTTTGATTTTTAGTTTTCCAAAATCATCCTTGATGCACTCATATTTTGAGAGAGACACTCTGAATTGTTAATATATTAGAATAATCTATGTGCTTCACTTATATCTTTTGAGCTAGGCAATGTTGCTCTAGTGCTTCACTTATATCTTTATAGAGGATGGTGGTGTTATATTTTATAGAAATTATTGAACTCTCATTCCTCACTTATTTTATTTTGAGAGTTTCTTAAAACATCATGGTTATTTGTTTAGGTTATGAATTTAGTCCTAATATAATGGGCATCCAAGAGGGATATAATTAAAACTTTCATATTGAGTGCATTAAAAACTATGAGAAGTTTGATTCCTTGCATATAGTTTTGAGATAATAGAGATGGTAATATGAGAGTCATGCTAGTGAGTAGTTGTGAATTGGAAGAGATACATGTGTTAAAGCTTGTGATTCCCGTAGCATGCACGTATGGTGAACCGTTATGTAATGAAGTCGGAGCATGATTTGTTTAATGATTGTCAACCTTTGTGTGAGGGTCGGAAGCGCGCGATGGTTAACTCCTACCAACCTCTCCCCTAGGAGCATGCGTCTAATGCTTTGTTTGATAACTAATAGACTTTTGCAGTAAGTATGTGAGTTCTTTGTGATTAATGTTGAGTCCATGGATTATACGCACTCTCACCCTTCCATCTTTGCTAGCCTCTCAAGTACCGCGCAACTTTTGCCGGTACATCAAACCATACTTCCTCAAAACAGCCACCATATATTCCTCAAAACAGCCACCAAAACTACCTATTATGGCATTTCCATAGCCATTCCGAAATATATTGCCATGAAACTTCTACCATCTAGTTTTTTATGACTTGCATCATCACTTCATATTGCATATAGAGTCATATCTTGTCATAGGAATCGAGTTGTAATTTATTTTTCTTTGAGTTATAAGTAAATAAAAGTGTGATGATTTTTCTTAATAGAGCATTGTCCCGTGAGATAAAAGGATGATGGAGGCTATGACTCCCTCACAAGTTGGGATGAGTATCTGGACTTTACAAAAAAATAAAAGAGGCCAGCGAAGCCCAAACAAAAAAATAAAAGAGGCCAAAGAAGCCCACCAAAAGAAAAAAGAAAAAGAAAAGAAAAAAAGAAAAAAATGAGAGAAAGAGAGAAGGGACAATTGCTACTACCTTTTTCCACACTTGTGCTTCAAAGTAGCACCATGATCTTCATGATAAAGAGTCTCCTATTTTGTCACTTTCATATAACTAGTGGATCATTATGCACGACCACTTAGTTTTCTTTTTGATCTTTCTTACACTTATAGCTCTAAGTGCCTTTGTTGCATGGCAATTCCTACTCTCACATTGATATCTATTGATGGGCATCTCCATATCCCGTTGATACGCCTAGTTGATGTGAGACTATCTTCTCCTTTTTCTCCTTGCACCTCCTCCATATTCTATTGCACCTATAATGCTATATCCATGGCTCACGATCATGTATTGCATGAGAGTTGAAAAGGTTTTAGAACACGAAAAGTGTGAAACAATTGCTTGACTTGTTCATCGGGGTTGTGCATGATTTAGATACTTTGGCTGGGGAAGATGGAGCATAGCCAGACCATATGATTTTGTAGGGATAACTTTCTAAGGCCATGTTATTTTGAAAGGACACGCCTACCTTGTTGGTGTGCTCGAAATATTAATGTTTTTATGTGAATATTACACTACTGTTTTGAATCTTACGGATCTGAATATTCATGCCACAATAAATAATATTACATGGATAAATATGTTAGGAAATTCTGTTTTTATCATTTACCTACTCGGGGACGAGCAGGAATTAAGCTTGGGGATGCTGATATGTCTCCAACGTATCTATAATTTTTGATTGTTCCATGCTATTATATTATAGGTTTTGGATGTTTTATATGCATTAATATGCTATTTTATATTATTTTTGGGACTAACCTATTAATCTAGAGCCTAGTGCGAGTTTCTGTTTTTTCCTTGTTTTTGAGATTTGCAGATAAGGAATATTAAATGGAGTACAAACGGAATAAAACCTTTGGAAGGAATTTTTATGGAACAAAAGGAAACTACAAGACTTTAGAACCAAGGCAGAGGAGCCACCGTGGGGCCACAAGCCCTAGGGTCGCGCCAAGGGGGGTAGGGCACGCCGGGCAGGCTTGTGGGCCCACGGCAGCTCCCCTAACCCTAATCTTCAGCCTATAAATTCCCAAATATTCCGTCATTCTCAGAACAAGACACGAAAACACTTTTCCGCCGCCAGAAGCCTCCGTTCCCGAGAGATCCAATCTTGGAGCCTTTTCCGGTAATCTGCCGGAGGGGGATTCGATCACGGAGGGCATCTACATCAACTCCATTGCCCCTCCGATGATGCGTGAGTAGTTCACCATAGACCTTCGGGTCCATAGCTAGTAGCTAGATGGCTTCTTCTCTCTCTTTGCTCTTCAATACCATGTTCTTCATGATCTTCATGGAGATCTATCCGATGTAATACTCTTTTGCGGTGTGTTTGTCGAGATCCGATGAATTGTGGGTTTATGTTCAGATTATCCATGAATATTATTTGAGTCTTTTCTGAATTCTTATATGCATGATTTCATATCTTTACAAGTCTCTTCGAATTATTGGTTTGGTTTGGCCAACTAGATTGGTAATTCTTGCAATGGGACAAGTGCTTAGTTTTGGGTTCAATCTTGCGGTGTCCTCACCTAGTGACAAAGTAGGGGTAGCGAGGCACGTATTGTATTATTGCCAAGAAGGATAACAAGATGGGGTTTTCATGATATTGCTTGAGTTTATACCTCTACATCATGTCATCTTACCTAATGTGTTACTCTGTTCTTCATGAACTTAATACTCTAGATGCAGGTAGGAGTCGGTCGATGTGTGGAGTAATAGTAGTAGATGCATAACCGTTTCGGTCTACTTGACATGGATGTGATGCCTATATGCATAATCATTGCCTTGGATATGTTCATAATTATTCGCTTTTCTATCAATTGCTCGACAGTAATTTGTTCACCAACCGTAATACTTGCTATCATGAAAGAAGCCTCTGGTGAAACCTATAGCCCCCGGATCTATTTTCCATATTATACTTTCAGATATAAAACCACAAATACCAAAAATAATTTGTTGCATTACTTTTACCTATTGTTTTACTTTCCGTTTAAGAAATCTATCTCTATCAGATCTCATCCTTGCAAGTAACCTTAAAGGGGTTGACAACCCCTTTATAGCGTTGGGTGCAAGAGTTTGATTCTTTGTGTAGGTACACCTATTGGAGACTTGCTTGTATCTCCTACTGGATTGATACCTAGGTTCTCAACAACTGAGGGAAATAATTATCTACTTTGCTGCATCAACTGTTCCTCTTCACAGAAACCAACGCATGCTTGAGAAGTAGCATTGAGCCATTGGTCACCCTACAGAACGGCCTGGTCGGCATCAGCTGGTCATAGGGCACCTGGAGCATCTCAAAGTTCTCCACAAAGAGCACGCTGAGGTCTGCGCCTCCATTGATGAGGGTCTTGGTGACCAGTATGTTGCTTATAGTTGGGGTGCACATCATGGGAAGAGCACGTGTGATGGCCTTGGACTTGAGGTTGTCCCTGGCATCGAAAGAGATAGCATACTGAGACCACTTGAGGGACTTTGCAGCCTCTAGTCTTGGGAGAGCGTGCTACCTCTTGAGCTTGCGTTGGTTTTCCCTTGAAGAGGAAAGGGTGATGTAGCGAAGTCGATAATTATTTCCCTCAGTTGTTAAGAACCATTGTATCAATCTAGTAGGAGGAACAAGCAAGTTACCAATGGATGCACCTACACAAACAATCAAACTCTTGCACCCAACGCTATAAAGGGGTTGTCAATCCCTTCACGGTTATTTGGAAGGATTAGATCCGATAGAGATAGATGTAAATGAGAACGGAAAGTAAAAGGTAAATAAATTGCAGCAAAGTATTTTTGGTATTTTTGGTTTATAGATCTGAAAATATATTATGGAAAGTAGACTCGGGGGCCATAGGTTTCACTAGAGGCTTCTCTCATGATGGCAAGTATTACGATGGGTGAACAAATTAATATCGAGCAATTGATAGAAAAGCGAATAATTATGGAGATATCCAAGGAAATGATTATGCATATAGGAATCACGTCCATGTCAAGTAGACCGAAACGATTCTACATCTACTACTATTACTCCACACATCGACCGACTTCTTCCTGCATCTAGAGTATTAAGTTCATGAAGAACAAAGTAACGCATTAGGTAAGATGACATGATGTAGAGGGATAAACTCAAGCAATATGATGAAAACCCCATATTTTTATCCTCGATGGCAACAATACAATACGTGCCTCGCTACCCCTACTATGTCACTGGGTGAGGACACCGCAAGATTAAACCCAAAACTAAGCACTTCTCCCATTGCAAGAATTACCAATCTAGTTGGCCAAACGGAACCAATAACTCGAAGAGACTTGCAAAGATATGAAATCATGCATATAAGAATTTAGAAAAGACTCGAATAATATTCATAGATAATCTGAACATAAACTCACAATTCATCGGATCTCGACAAACACACCGCAAAAGAGTATTACATCGGATAGATCTCCATGAAGATCATGAAGAACATGGTATTGAAGAGAAAAGAGGGAGAAGAATCCATCTAGCTACTAGCTATGGACCCGAAGGTCCGTGGTGAACTACTCACGCATCATCAGAGGGGCAATCGAATCCCCCTCCGGCAGATTACCGGAAAAGGCTCCAAGATTGGATCTCACGGGAACCGAGGCTCCTGGCGGCGAAAAAGTGTTTTCGTGGCTCCCCTTGTATACAGGGAATTTTTGTGAATTTATAGGCCGAGAAATAGGGTTAGGGGAGCTATCGTGGGCCCACAAGCTAGGGGGCGCGCCCTACACCCCTTGGTGCGCTCCTCTGGCTTGTGGCCACACGGCGGCTCTCCCGACTTCATCTCCAAGTCTTCTGGGTTGCTTCTGGTCCAAGAAAAATCATTTCGAAGATTTTATTCCATTTGGACTCCGTTTAATATTCCTTATCTGCAATACTCAAAAACAAGGAAAAAAACAAAAAATGGCACTGGGCTCTAGATTAATAGGTTAGTCCCAAAAATAATATAAAATAGCATATTAATGCATATAAAACATTCAAAACAGATAATATAATAGCATGAAACAATCAAAAATGATAGATACGTTGGAGACGTATCAAGCATCCCCAAGCTTAATTCCTGCTCGTCCTCGAGTAGGTAAATGATAAAAACAGAATTTTTGATGTGGAATACTACCTAACATATTTATCCATGTAATATTCTTCTTTGTGGCATGAATATTCAGATCTATAAGATTCAAAACAATAGTCTAATATTGACATAAAAACAGTAATACTTCGAGCACACCAACAAGGCAATCGTGTCCTTTCGAAATAACATGGCCTTAGAAAGTTATCCCTACAAAATCATATGGTCTGGCTATGCTCTATCTTCCCCACACAAAGTATCTAAATCATGCACAACCCCGATGAACAAGTCAAGCAAACTTTTCACACTTTTGGTGTTCTCAAATCTTTTCAACTCTCACGCAATACATGAGCGTGAGCCATGGATATAGCACTATAGGTGGAATAGAATATGGTGGAGGTTGCAAGAAAAAAGGGAGAAGATAGTCTCAGATCAACTAGGCGTATCAACGGGCTATGGAGATGCCCATCGATAGATATTAATGTGAGTGAGTAGGGATTGCCATGCAACAAATGCACTTAGATCTATAAGTGTATGAAAGCTCAAAAAGAAAACTAAGTGGTCGTGCAAGAAGAAATTCCACTAGTTATATGAAAGTGACAAAATAGGAGACTCTCTATCATGAAGATCATGGTGCTACTTTGAAGCACAAGTGTGGAAAAAGAAAGTACCAGTTGTCCCTTCTCTCTTTCTCTCATTTCTTTTTTTCTTTTTTCTTTTTTTATTTTTTGGTGGGCATCTTTGGCCTCTTTTTTATTTATTTGGGCTTCGTTGGCCTCTTTTTTTTTGTAAAGTCCAGATACTCATCCCAACTTGTGAGGGAATCATGGCTTCCATCATCTTTTTCTTACACGGGACAATGCTCTAATAATGAAAATCATCACACTTTTATTTACTTATAACTCAAAAATAAAATTACAACTCGATACCTAGAATAAAATATGACTCTATATGCAAGATGAAAGTGATGGTGCATGTCATGAAAAACGGAACGGTGGAAGTTGCATGGCAATATATCTCGGAATGGCTATGGAAATGACATAATAGGTAGGTATGGTGGCTGTTTTGAGGAAAATATATGGTGGCTATTTTGAGGAATGTGGGTTTGATGTACCGGCGAAAGTTGCGCGATACTAGAGAGGCTAGCAAAGGTGAAAGGGTGAGAGTGTGTATAATCCATGGACTCAACATTAGTCATAAATAACTCAAATACTTATTGCAAAACTATATTAGTTATCAAACAAAGCATTAGACATGTGCTACTAGGGGAGAGGTTGGTAGGAGTTTACCATTGCGCGCTCCCGACCCTCACACAAAGGTTGACAATCATTAAACAAATCATGCTCCGACTTCGTTACATAATGGTTCACCATACGTGCATGCTATGGGAATCACAAACTTCAACACAAGTATCTCTTCCAGTTCACAACTACTCACAAGCATGACTCTCATATTACCATCTCTATTATCTCAAAACTATATGCAAGGAATCAAACTTCTCATAGTAGTCCATGCACTTAATATGAAAGTTTTTATTATATCCCTCTTGGATGCCCATTATATTAGGAATAAATCATAATCTAAAAAAATTACCATGTTGTTCTTAAGAAACTCCCAAAATATAAGTGAGGTACAAGAGTTCAACAATTTCTATAAAATATAACACCACCATGCTCTAAAAAGATATAAGTGAAGCACTAGAGCAACATTGCCTAGATCAAAAGATATAAGTGATGCACATAGAGTATTCTAATAAATTCACGATTCAACATCTCCCTCTCAAAAAGATGTGTGCAGAAAGGATGATTTTGGCAAACTAAAAAGCAAAGACTCATATCACACAAGACGATCCAAGCAAAACACATATCATGTGGTGAATAAAAATATAGCCTCAAGTAAATTTACCGATGGATTGATGACGAAAGAGGGGATGCCTTCCGGGGCATCCCCAAGCTTAGAATTTTTGGTATCCTTGAATATGGCTTGGGATGCCTTGGGCATCCCCAAGCTTAGGCTCTTGCCACTCTTTATTCCATAGTCCATCAAATCTTCACCCAAAACTTGAAAACTTCACAACAAAAAACTCATGAGATCTGTTAGTATAAGAAAAATAAATCGCCACTTAGGTAATGTTGTGAAATCATTCTTTATTTATATTTGTGTAATACCTAATAAATACTTAACGACTTCGTAGTCATGGGAGCTCTACCGGCTAAGGATGTCATCAATTGGCAGGTTCCCGGCCCCGAAATCAGACCCGAACCTCACAAAGGGGAGGTGATTGTTTTCACAGACCCTCTTCTTCGTGGCTTCTCGCCTCCCGGGTCAAAAAAATCGGGATTCCCTTCACTACTATAAGCTCCACCCTCAAGATATTGTACCCAACTATGTCACCAACTTATGCCAATTCCAAGTCCGCTATGAGGCCTATCTACAAGAAGAACCCACTGTTGATTTCTTCTGGGATTTCTTATATATCAACCGCGAGAACGAGTTAGCAGCTGGGCCGAGTCTTGAGCTTGGTGGCATCTCAATCCAAACGCGAAGAGATATGTCTTTCCCCACAGCCATCCTACCTAGTCATCCCAAGGATTGGAACCGAACCTGGTTCTATTGCGGAGACACCTCTCCGGCTGAAGAAAATCCGTTGTCGGGTTACTATCCTTTCCGTCTCTGCACCAGCACTGAACTCCTTGAACGGATGAGTGCCACGGAGCGCGTCCAATATGCTCTGGCATTTCTAAAGATCCAGGCTTTACTAGACAATAGATTAACTAGTGTTGATCTGACCCACTACTGGGTCACCTGGGATTATGCTGCTGAGCCGGCATGATAAAATATTGTGTGAATATTCTCGTGAAGTGGATGGTCCAATGTGCTTCAATCGGACGCCCCTGGCCGACAAGGACCTCAACTCCATCGTCAAGTCCCTGCTTGGGGAGCCTCAAGCAACGTGCAACCATATTGGGTTAAAGTCGTTCTATGTTCGTAACCCGGCTCCAGAGGTACAAATCCTTTCACCAAATTGTTTGTTTTCTCTAAACTTTGTGTTTCATATTCTTTCTGATCCTTCTGTAATTCATACGCAGGCCAACTCCCCCTTCTGGAAAAAGAAACTAACTGTAGTTTCCAAGAAGAAAACTAAGGCGGCTAAGACCTGTGTTCCGGGTCGTAAGAAGAAAACATCCGCCCAACAACTGCTCGAGATTGATGACTCAGAGGTAGAACTTGACTCCCTTGGTCTACTTTTTGTGCAACTTATTAACATTGATTACTCTCAGGAGGAAGTGGAGACGAGCCACGCCGATGC
Source organism: Hordeum marinum (assembly GCA_022496015.1). Classification (NCBI taxonomy): domain Eukaryota; kingdom Viridiplantae; phylum Streptophyta; class Magnoliopsida; order Poales; family Poaceae; genus Hordeum; species Hordeum marinum. The sequence goes on from CM039673.1 coordinate 371,874,501, forward strand.
CATTGAGGTAACTTATCTTTCCTCCGACTCAGAAACCTTTCCACGAGAAAAAACACGGCGGGTCATCGGGAAAGTTACATTTTCACATCCTCTTGCTTACTTAGATTCCAATTTTATTTTGAAAAAGCAACATCATGACTCTAGGCGTCAGACCCAGAGCGCTGTCTCTGAAGATCTTGTGGCCGGCTTACCAAATTCTCTGGCTCCTCGGAAACGGCACACTAAGATATTTCATTACTTTACATTCATTTCTTCAGTATACAAATCTTATGTTGCAGCTTACTTATATCTCCCAATTTTGAATTCCCGGGACTCGCCTCCTTCTTCTGATGACTCAACCGCCACGAAGTTGCCTCCTCTTGTTATCAACCCAGGGTAAGCATCTTCACATCACGTACTATTTGTTAATATTATATCCTTTATTATGACGTATAATGCCACCTTTGCTCATAGGGCTCAAGCTAAACGAAGGAAAAATAAGCGGGTCATCTGCCACTCCTGATGCCCAAGAGCCAGAGATCCCAAGGCCTAGCACCCCTTAAGCTCACGTTGATCCCTCCGAGGCTAACAAAGGCTCCCATGAAGAGACTCTTCAGCCTACTGAGCCGGCTAATGTTGAAATTGTGGCTCCTGAAGCCCATCCAGAAGCTGATCCTAAGCCGTCCAGCCCTAAGCCAACACCTCAAGACACGGCTTCTCATGAAGAGGTTACCGTCACTCGGGCGTCTTATAAATCTCCAGCTCCTTCCAATGTGCTAACCAAAAATACCAGCAAGGATGAGGCGACTTCTCTTGAGGAAGAAAATACTCAAATTGATCTTCCTAATCTGGAAAAGCTTACTGCTAACGAGTTACACTTTGGCTATCTAAGCCGTCTCTCTACAAGCCGAGACACGGAGGCCAACTTGGTTGGTATGATGAAGAGAAAATACAAGGTACTCCACTTCCCTTGCCTTCCATATATCCTTACGTAGCCCCCAAGAGCCAGTTTATTTTGCATAAAGTCAGCCAGGTCTTCAACCATTTGTAGATTTCAAATGAATCACCTTGTAGCCCCCAAGGGTCGGGTCATTATGTAGATAATGAGCCGGCACTTAACATAAAGTAAGAGCCAAGTGTAGCCACCAAGGGTCAGGTCATTATGTAAATAATGATCTAACACTTAACATAAAGGAAAAGCTAAGTTTAGCCCCCAAGGGTCGGGTCATCTTCCTGAAGATGATCCGGATCTTATTTGAATTTTAAACCTTGAAAGAACTGATACACATTAGCCCAAAGTATCAAGTATATTGCATGTAATCTTCTTGAGACTTGTAGTATTTTTCTTCATTGCCCCCAAGTGCTTATTGTACATTGCTCTGGTGTCTTAAAAATGAATTTAATCCTGTTCTTGACCATTTGTACTCTGCAGGAGTCCTTAAATGCGTCTGAGTCTAGCTTGACTGACCTGAAGAAGGATCTCGCATTGCAACAAGATGCCCGGGCTGAGGCTGAGGAGAAATGGCGGCTCTCCTCCGTAGAGCTCGAAAAGATCAAGGCGGACTTTGAAGCCTACAAACAAACTGCTGAAAATGAACAAGCCGCCTTAAGCAAACACGTAGAAGATGTGGAGGGTCGATTGCAACCCATCACTGAAGAGCTTAACAATCTGAGATGCCATATTTCTCAGATGACTGAAGTCGTCTTTGGTAAGTGTTGTTGCCTATGAATACTCATTGCAAATAGTATTTTTGTGAAAAACTTTCTCCATGCGGCTTATAATATTTGATTGTGTGTAGGTCAACGTACTTGTGAGCTTTCAGACGACAGCCTTGTAAAGATGAAAGCTTTATACTCACTCACTGAGCAGCTGTATGATGGAAGCATGTGTACTATCAAGGCTGTTATGACTGAAAAGGGCGTTCCAAAATTTATCAAAGGTGTGACGGAGTGCCTCTCCACTATACCGAAACAGATAGAAGAACTTAAGAGATCAACCGCCCGGAAAGGTGCAATGGCCGCTTTGAGCTGGTCGCTGGCTTATGCTCCAAAGCTTAACCCAGCAAAATGATGGATGGCTTTCCTCAGATGAAAGACGAAGGCTCGGAGTTCACTCAAGCAGAATACACTCGTTGCATGAAGGCATCACGAATACTGGCAAGCCGACTGACTGCAGAAACTGACCTTTCATCATATCAGGCGGCTTATGCTAAGGATAACAAGCGAATTCAAGGACCCACCTTTGATGTGAAGAACCTGATTCCTCAATGTCATAAGCACCTCTTTGCCCCTGATGTTGAACCATCTCCAATCTTGCATGACGAAGCCGAATTAGAGGCCTTAACAAACTGCAACTGGGATGTGGACAAACTTTAGATCCAGGAGACCGAAGACTCGACGCACGATGACCCAGCGATGAGTTAATTACGAAGTTGGCCCCATATGAAGGTAACCCGACCTTATTGATTTTCCGGGTTATAATTTTTGCGAAAAACTTGAGTCTGCATATCCTGGGCTCTTAGATAACCTTGTAATAGCAATAGTGAAAACTGATTGCCTTGGTTGTGCCTTCGTGCACGTTTCGAGTTTGAACAACCTTTACACTTATCCATCCTATATTTATTTTGATATGATCATATCTCCTGATCCCCTGGTGGTGGCTTATCATGAAAGACAAAACCTGCAAAATGACGAGATAGAAGATATATGTATATATTCTCTATCTTTGTTTAGGCGGCTTTGAAGGCACACCACAAAGAGGTTAACTCTTGTTTTATATTCTTGAGAAAAAACTCAAGTTGTTGATTTGAAAAACTTAGGCATGACTGGCCAAACCTCATAGGCCGGCTCTCACATGGCATAGATTCGTCGTTTTAACCTTAACCAGTTCAAGGTCTTAAAAAGATTAACTTTTAAGACTTCGAACGAGCCATATAGCGAAGAGACTACAACAGGGCATTAGTACCCCCCAAACCCATAAGTCGACTCTCACGTGACATAAATCCGTCGTTTTAACCTTAAATAGTTCAGGGTTTTAAAAAGATTGACTGTTTAAGAGTACAAACGGGCCACATGGCTGGGTGACTACAACAAATGGGCGAGTTTATCCTAGCTTTCTGTAAGCCGGCCCTCTTGTGACATAAGCCGCCGTTTTAACCTTAACCAGTACAGGGTCTCATTGCAAGATTGATTGTCAAGAACCTTGACCAGTCCATGGTCTTTATTCCGAGATTAACTGGTAAGAGTTCGGAGGGTCACATGGTGGAGTGGCAAGTTGCAAACAGGCAGGTTTAACCCAAATATGGCGTGGAAGCCGGTCAAGAGGGTATGAAAGCTAAACCCAGTGGGTTGGAAGCCCCCAAGTGACCTGTTGAATTATCAACTCTTTTGCACAATATTGTTGCACGAAAAACGGCAGAGGCCCCAAATTGTGGGGATGCCAACTTTATTATATTAAAAAGGTATATACAATGACAAATGTGTGTACATTGATGAGAGCCAATGACTCAAGTATAGCAAGGCCGGAGATGTGCAATATTCCACGGCTTGTTGGTCTCTTGTCCGGAAGTACGTGACTCGTTGCTCTCCCGTATATCAATAAGTTAATATGACCCACTGTTGAGATTCTTGCTGACCATGAAAGGTCCTTCCCAAGGGCAAGATAACTTATGCATATCTGTCTGGTCTTGAATCAGACGTAGCACTAAGTCATCTTCTTGGAACGTTCGGGTCTTGACTCCGCGTCTATGATACCGACGTAGATCTTGCTGATAAATTGCTGATTGTGCTGCTGCAAGATCCCGCTCCTCATCCAAAGCATCTAGCTCATCCTGACACACCGTCTCGTTATCAGTTTTGACATAAGACGCCACCCTGGGCGAGTCATGGCAGATATCACTTGGGAGAACAACTTTCGCACCATAAAACATGAAGAAAGGTATATAGCATGTTGACCTGTTGGGGTGGTTATAATACTCCAAAGAACTGAAGGTAACTCCTCCACCCAACAACCCGGCGTTCGCTCCAAAGGAACCATAAGACGGGGTTTTATCCCTCTCAAGATCTCTTGGTTGGCACGTTCTGCCTGCCCATTGGACTGCAGATGAGCCGCGGCGGAGACATCAAGGCGGATATGTTCACTTTCATAGAATGCTTTCATAGCCCCCTTGGACAAATTTGTACCATTGTCAGTAATGATACTATGAGGGTAACCAAAACGAAAGATTAGCTTCTGGACAAACTGAACTACCATGGTTGCATCGCACTTGCTGGTTGGCTCTGCCTCAACCCACTTGGTAAATTTATCAACCGCCACCAAAAGGTGGGTCTTCTTATCTTTAGACCTCTTAAAGCGCCCAACCATGTTAAGCCCCCAGACTGCAAATGGCCAGGTGATTGGAATCATTCGCAGCTCCTGAGCTGGCACATGGGTGTGTCGTCCAAATTTTTGACACCCACCGCACTTGGTAACTATGACCTCTGCGTCATTATGTGCCGTCAACCCGAAGAACCCATGTCGGTAAGCCTTGGCCACGAAAAGAATTTTGAACCGACGTGATGACCACAATCACCGGAGTGTATCTCATGTAGAATCCTTGCCCTCTTCAAGGGAAACTCAATGATGAAAAACAACAGTCACACTGCATCTGTGCAACTCACCATTGACGATAGTCATGGACTTGGACCGCCTCACGATCTGCAGCGCCAAGGTTTCGACCTCGGGTAACTCACCATGAGTTAGATACGTCAGATAAGGCAATGTCCAATCAGGAATAGCACGAAGAGCCGACACCAACTGTCCCTCTGGGTCAGGTACAATGAGATCCTCCTTAGAAGGTAATTTAACTGACGGGTGATGCAAGACATCAGGCAGCACCAGCTTGCGTTGACACCCCAGTCTTGATAAAGCGTCAGCTACCTCGTTCTTCCGACGATCAATATGATCCACCTGATAACCCTTGAAGTGACCAACAACGATGTCAACCGCCTGGTGATAAGCCGCCATGCGAGGGTCCTTAGAATCCCACGTGCCGGAAACTTGTTGAGCCACAAGGTCTGAGTCACCCAAACAACTGACCCGACTTAGATTCATCTCCTTGGACACATGGAGACCATGAAGAAAAGCCTCATACTCAGTTGCATTGTTAGTACAAGGAAACATTAGCTTTAACATGTAGCAAAACTTGTCACCTCTAGGGGAAGTTAAAACAACTCCAGCCCCCGAGCCTTCCAACTGCATGGATCCATCAAAGTGAATTGTCCAGTATGTATTATCCGGCTTCTCCTCAGGCGCCTAACACTCCGTCCAGGCATTTATGAAATCCACCAAGGCTTGAGACTTGACAGTCATTCAAGGCAGATACTTCAAATTAAGAGGCCCAAGCTCCAGTGCCCACTTAGCAATCCTGCCGATGGCCTCTCTATTTTGAATGATATCTCCCAAAGGAGCAGAACTCACCATCGTGATTGGATGTCCAAGGAAATAATGCTTCAACTTGCGATTTGCCATGCACACTCCATATATTAGCTTTTGCCAATGCGGGTATCTCTGCTTGGACTCTATTAACACCTCACTAACATAGTAAACCGGCCTTTGAATTGGATACTCTTTCCCTGCCTCCTTGCGCTCCACAACAACTGCAGCGCTGACGGCCTTGTTATTAGCCACCACATACAGGAGCAATGGTTCCTTCTCCGCAGGAGTAGCCAAAACCGGTGGCTCTTTTGAGCGCTTCAAACACCTCATCGGCGGCATCACTCCAGAAAAAATCATCCTTCTTCTTCATCATCTGATATAAAGGGATAGCCTTCGCCCATGCGGCTTATTCCGGGTTAGCCTTGATCCTCCTTTTTGAGACCAGAAACCCAGGAGCTTGCCTGCAAGGACACCAAAGACACATTTAGCCGGATTAAGCATCATCTTGCAAACCCGTAGCTTATCCAAAGTCTCCTTCAAATCAGCAAGCAGATTCTCCTTCTTCCTTGACTTGACCATAATATCATCCACATAAGCATGAACATTGCGCCCAATCTGATTATGAAGACAGTTCTGTACCCAATGTTGATAAGTCGCCTGCACAATTTCAACTCCAAAAGTCATGGACACATAGCAGAAAGCTCTTAATGGCATGATGAAAGACATCTTCTCTTGGTATTTAACTGCCATCTTGATCTGATGGTAACCCGAATAAGCATCCAGGAAACATACACTCTCACAACCCACCGTGACGTCAATGATCTGGTCAATGCGGGGGAGAGCAAACGGATCAACTGGGCAAACCTTGTTGAGATCTGTGTAATCCACACACATGCGCCATGTTCCATTCTTCTTAAGTATGAGCACTGGATTAGCCAACCACTCCGAGTGAAAATCCTCCACGATGAACCCTGTTGCTAAGGGTTGGGCTATCTCTTTCCCAATAGCTTTGCGCCGCTCCTCATTGAAACGACGGAGAAATTGCTTGACTAGCTCAAATTTAGGATCCACATTAAGGTGGTGCTCAACAAATTATCTCGGTACACCCGGGATGTCAGAAGGTTTCCATGCAAAGATGTCCCAATTCTCACGGATGAATTCGATGAGCACGCTTTCCTATGTGGGGTCCATATTAGCCCCAATAGTTAACTACTTCGATGAGTCTCCGGGAGCAAAATCCACCAACTTAGTATCTTCTACCACAAACTTCAGGGGCGACTGAGACTCTGTGCTGGGTTTTTTCAATTGAGTTATATCAGTCGGGTCAACATTATTTATATAAAATTTGAGCTCCACCTCAGCACAACTTGTCTCCACATATCGAGTATCGCCTCCTCACACTCAAGAGCAATCTTCCGATCACCGTGCACCATGATCATCCCTTCCAGAGCCAGCATCTTGAGCTGCAAGTAGACATAACAAGGCTTGGCCATAAATTTTGCAAAAGCCGGCCATCCAAACAGGGCATGATATGGGATCTTAATTTTGACTACTTCGAACCACAATGTTTCCACCCTATAATTATTGTCATCACCAAACGCTACCTCAAGAGAAATCTTTCCTACTGGATAAGCAGACTTGCTCGGCACGACACCGTGGAAAACATTAGATGACGGCTTAAGAGCTTTGTCGGTTAGCTCCATCCGGTGAAAGGTGTCATAGTATAAGATGGTGATGTTGCTGCCACAGTCCATCAATACCTTGGTGAATTTATAGCCTCCCACCTAAGGGGCCACCACAAGTGCCAAGTGTCCCAGGTTATCAACCCGTGGCAGGTGATCCTCCCTACTCCATGATATCGTATGCTCAGACCACTTCAAATATCATGGAAGAGCCGGTGTTGCGGTATGATTTTCCCTCTTGTGTAACTTCTAATCCCATTTATCCAGACTTGTGGTGAAAACGTGATACTGGCCTCCATTAAGCTGCTTCGGGTTACTCTGATACCCTGACTGGTTATTTTGCTGCTGACCACCGTTGCCAGGCTGCTGATGGTGACCACCTTGATTGCCTTGCCCCTGATAGCCTGAACTTGAGCCGCCTCCACCGAAACCTTACCCATGAGATCCAGATCCTGACCCGCCAGACGGTCCATTGCCGCCACCATGATGCTGATTAAGGTTGTAGTTCCGGAACTCCCGCATGATATAACAATCCCTCCTAGCATGACCAGACGGCTTGCCGGGTCGACTGTGCTCCGGGCAAGGTTTATTGAGCATTGCCTCCATATGAAAGGGGTCTTAGCCTTACCAAAAGGCGGCTTACCATTGCCCTTAGCACGATTGTTCCAAGTGCTACGGTTGGCTACCAGATCTAACCCGCCATCAAGGTTCTTCCTCTTTCCGCCATTGCCAGGGTTGTTATTTCCTGCCCTGTACTGCTGCTGGCCCTTGCCGCCATCATTCTTCTTACCCTTAGCCGATTTCTCCTCGTCAGACCCTGGATCCTTAGTTGTATCTGAATCTGCATATTTGGTGAGAGCCGACATGAGCTCACCCATGTCCTGACAGGAACACTTCAGCAGCCCAAGTTTCTGCTTAAGGGGTAATAAGTGACAATTTTTCTCCAAAATCAGGACTGCTTGAGTCGCCGAAATATTATCAGATGAGTGGATAACAGTCGAAACCCACCAGACCCAATGATGGGCCAACTCATCTTCATGCTGTACACAATGATCGAGGTCAACAATCGTCATCGGCTGCTTGCATGTCCCTTGGAAATTCTTGAGAAATTGTGCTTTCAACTCGGCCCAAGAAGCAATGGTATTGGGAGGCAAACCCTTTAACCACGTACGAGTTGGTCCTTCCAGCATCATGATGAAGTATTTCACACAAACCGCCTCGCTGACGTCCAACATCTCCATGGCGAGCTCATAGGTCTCGATCCAGGCCTCTGGGGGTAAATCAACCGTATAGTTAGGCACTTTGCGCGGCCCTTTAAAGTCCTTAGGCAAGCGCTCATTACGTAGTGCTACTGTTAAGCAAGGCACACCAACACCCCTAGATGAGACTCTGACTCTCGCTGAGGCTAAAGGGGTTATCGGAGGTGGTTCAGGAATCTTTGGGTAATCTGTCACCACCGTCCCTCCCCGATGGGCTTTGCCTTTGTTCACAATCTCCTAGGCGTTGGTACGGGGCGAGTCATCACAGGGCGGGTTGCATAGTCGCTCATTGCTGGAGACCGCGGGTGACTCCACATGTCGGCTATAACTACAGCTTGGGATGGGGGTTGCATGCACATGACTCCGGTTGTAAGTATAATTCTCCTGCTGAGCCACCACCGTCTGTAATAACTCGATGGTGTTTCGCGCCTTCTTAGGGAACGGTGTCCCTTCAGCAAGAGGGAGCGCATTAAGGCTGGCAGCCGCCACTATCATGTTATCCACCGGGTTAGAATAATGTCCAGGCGGTGTCACAAGGTGTCACGGTGGAGTCTGATCCCTCCGGGGCGGGTCTAGCTGATGTGGTGCTTTTGTGGCCTCGGTTATGGCCAGTGGCGCGTTCGGCCCTGTCCCAGGGCTATTAATAAGGTTTCGGGGTTCAAGCTATATTGCGAGGCGGACTTGGGTCCTCCTCCGAAGGACTGCCTCCGAAGCATGCTGGTCCATATTAAAGCAAAAAGCTTCTGCCCTCAAACACTCTGACTCAGCATTCACCTGATCTTGCAATGTGTTGATATCCTCTTCAGCCTTGGTCATTAGTGCTTTTATCCTGGTAATCTCTGCATTACGCTCTGCCTGATTTCCAACTTTGACTTTGCTTCTCATCAAGGTTGTCACCTCCTCCATCAGATCCAGCAAAACTTGAGCCGACGGCCTGGATGACCCGGCACCTGACGGGGAGCCTCCTTCTGTCGCTCCGGACATCGTGCTATTGAGAGCCAGTGCCGTGCCCGCCATAAAGATGGCGGCTCAGCTTGGCGGATCATAGGGCTCCGGAATACTGTCACCATCGACATAGCCCCCAAGACCACCGTCATGAAGCTGGTATATCGACTCCGCCTCTCCACTTGAGGACCCGTCATCTAAGAGGATAAGGGTTTCCCCTCCTGATACAGAGTCTTCCACGCCTTGCGTGAAGCCGACGAAGGCGCTCCTCCACCCGGGTTGAACACGGGTGGGTTGCGTATGCCGGGCTGGCTCGACGAGGTTGGTGCAGATATCCGGCCCGCGCTCAGATCAGCCGATCTTTTTGATGGAAACGTGAATTCGGCCTTAGGGCCCCAGCCAACGTCGTCAATGTAGAGCTTGCCGCGGGGACACTTGGTCATCCTACCAATGGCGTATCCCTCGATCCCTGGGAGAGAGCCCTTCGAGAACTCCACACCACCATGTGCTGGCCCCACGGTGGGCGCCAACTATCGTGGTTTTGTCACGACAGATGTCCTAGTGAGAGGACTTAGGTTCGATGCCATCGCTGCAACGGTGAGCTCGAATGGGTTGATCGGGACGAGAGACAAGGGTTTACCCAGGTTCGGCCCCTCGGGAAGAGGTAAAAGCCTATGTCCTACTTTGTGTCGTATTGATTGGATATCAATTACAAGGGAGCGGATTCGCTGTTGGGGAACGTCGCATGGAAAAAAAATTCTACGCACACGCAAACCTATCCATGGTGATGAGCATCTAAGAGAGGGAGAGTGTATCTACGTACCCTTGTAGATCGCTAAGCGGGAAGCGTTAAGAAACGCGGTTGGTGTAGTCGAACTTCTTCGCGATCCAAATCGCCGAGCGTCCCGCGATCTCATCACGATCCGTCCCGCGATCCAATAATGATCCGTCCCGCGAACACATCGCGATCCGTCCCGGGATCTCTTCACGATCCGTCTCACGATCTTGATCACGATCTGTCCCGCGAACTCATCACAATCTATTCCGCGATCACATCATGAACCGTCTCGCGATCTCGATCACGGTCCTTCCGATCTAGCGCCGAACGGACGGCACCTCCGTGTTTAGCACACGTGCAGCTTGATGACAATCTCCGCCGTCTTGATCCAGCAAGAGGAGGTGGAGAGGGGAGAGAGTTCACCGGTAGCATGACGGCGCTCCGGTGATGGTGGTGTAGCAATTCCGGCAGGGCTTCGCCTAAGCGCTGCAGAAATCCGATCTAGAGGAGCACCGGTGAAACGGGTAGCACGTGGCCGTAAAACTATCTCTAAACAGCCCCAATCCACCAGTATATAAAGGAGGGAGGGAGAGGCATCCCTTGGCGCAAGGCCAAGGGCCTCTAGGATTCGGCCGTCTAGAGGGGGAGGAGTCCTACTCCTCCTCCACTCCTAGTAGGAGTAGGACTCTTCCTTTTTAACCTTTTTTTTCCACCCTTTCCTTTAGGACTTTTGCCTCCTGCGCCATGGGCCTTATTGTGGCTGTTCCTCCATCCCAATAAGGGCTGGTTATCACTCTCCACAGCCCATGGACCCTCTGGGGTCGAAATACCCCTCCCGGAGGTCTCCCGGTACACTACCGGCACTCCCGGTACACTATCGATGAGCCCGAAACTTTTCCGGCGACCAAACTGGGACTTCCTATATATGAATGTTTACCTCCGGACCATTCCGGAGCTCCTCATGACGTCTGGGGTCTCATCTGGGACTCCGAACAACCTTCGGTCACCACCATACATAACTCTACACTACCGAAACGTCACCAAACCTTAAGTGTGCAGACCCTGCGGGTTCGAGAACTATGTAGTCATGACCGAGACACCTCTACGGTCAATAACCAATGGCAAGACCTAGACGTCCATATTGGTTCCTACATATTCTACGAAGATCTTTATCGGTTGAACCTCTATGTCAAGGATTCAGTTAATCCCGTATAACGTTCCCTTTGTTCTTCGATATGTTACTCGCCCGAGGTTCGATCATCGGCATCTCCATACCTAGTTCAACCCCGTTACCGGCAAGTCTCTTTACTCGTTCCGTAATACAAGATCCCGCAACTACCAATTAGTCACATTGCTTGCAAGGCTTAGTGTGATGTTGCATTACCGAGTGGGCCCCAAGATACCTCTCCGTCACACGGAGTAACAAATCCCAGTCTCGATCCATGCCAACTCAACAGACACCATCGGAGATACCTGTAGAGCACCTTTATAGTCACCCAGTTATGTTGCGACGTTTGATACACACAAGGCACTCCTCCAATATCCGTGAGTTGCATGATCTCATGGTCTAGGAACATATACTTGACAAGCAGAAAATAGTAGCAATAAACTGACACGATCATATGCTACGTTTGTAGTTTGGGTCTTGTCCATCACATCATTCTCCTAATGATGTGATCCCGTTATCAAATGACATCTTATGTCCATGGCTAGGAAACCTTAACCATCCTTTGATCAACGAGCTAGTCCATTAGAGGCATACTAGGGACATGGTTTTGTCTATGTATCCACACATGCATTTAAGTCTCCGATCAATACAATTATAGCATGGATAATAAACGATTATCATGAACAAGGAAATATGATAATAACTAATTTATTATTGCCTCTAGGGAATATTTCCAACAGTCTCCCACTTGCACTAGAGTCAATAATCTAGTTCACATCACCATGTGATTCGCATTGTTATGAATCTAACACCCAACGAGTTCTGGGGCTCGATCATGCTTTGCATGTGAGAGAGGTCTTATAGTCGACGGGTCTCCGATATTCAGATCCATGTGTACTTTGCAAATCTCTATGTCAAACCGTAAACACTGCTACCACACTCCACTTGGTACTATTTCCAAATGGTTGCTCCACTATACGTATCCAGATTGCTACTACTAGTCATCCGGATAGGTGTTAAAGCTTGCATCGACGTAACTCTTTACGACGAACTCTTTATCACCTCCATAATCGAGAAATATCTCCTTAGTATGTAAGTTACTAAGGATAATATCGACCGCTGACTAGTGATCCACTCCTGGACCACTCTTGTACCCCTTGACAGACTCATGGCAAGGCACACACAGGTGTGGTACACAGCATGGCATAATACAGAGCCTATGGCTAAGGCATAGGGAACGACGTTCGTCCTTTCTCTTTCTTCTGCCGTTGTCGAGCTTTGAGTCTCACTCAACTTCACACCTTACAAATCAGATGAGAACTATTTCTCTAGCTGATCCATTTTGAACTCTTTCAAAATCTTGTCAAGGTATGCACTCATTGAAAGTCTCATCAAGCATCTTGATCTATCTCTATAGATTTTTTTTTGATGCTCAACAATTAGGTAGCTTTATCCAGGTCTTCCTTTGAAAATCACTTTTCAAACAACCATTTATGCTTTCCAGAAATCCTACATTATTTCCGATCAACAATATGTCATCCACATATACTTATCAGAAATTCTATAGTGCTCCCACTCACTTTATTGTAAATACAAGTTTCTCGTAAACTTTGTATAAACATTAAAACTTTGATCACCTCATCAAAGTGTATATTCCAACTCCGAGATGCTTGCTTCAGTCCATAGAAGGATCACTAAAGCTTGCACACCTTTTAGCATCCTTAGGACTGACAAAACCATCCGGTTGTATCACATACAACCTTTCCTCAAGTAAACCGTTAAGGAAACGATGTTTTGACATCCATCTGCCAGATTTCATAATTGAAAATGCAGCAACTGCTAACATAACTCCAACAGACTTTAGCATCGCCACGAGTGAGAAAGTCTCACCGCAGTCAACTCCTTGAACTTGTCACAAACATCTTTGCAACAAGTCGAGCTTTACAAATGGTGACAATTACCATCAGCGTCCGTCTTCATTCTAAAGATATATTTGTACTCAACGACCTGCCGTCCAATGAGTAAGTCTACCAAAGTCTATACTTGGTTTTCATACATGGATCCTATCTCGGATTTCATGGCCTCCAACCATTTGTCGGAATCCGGGCCCGTCATCGCTTCTCCATAGCTCGTAGGTTCATCGTTGTCCAGCAACATGATCTCCAAGACAGGGTTGTCGTACCGCTCAGGAGTAGTAGACATCCTTGTCGACCTACGAAGTTTGATAGTAACTTGATCCTGAAGCTTCATGATCATCATCATTAACTTCCTCTTCAACTAACGTAGGCTTCACAGAAACATCTTCCTGCGCTGCGCTACTCTCTGGTTGAACAAAGGTTTAACAACCTCATAAGTTCTATCTTCCTCCCACTCAATTCTTTCGAGAGAAACATTTCCTCGAGAAAGGATCCGTTTAAGCAACAAACACTTTGCACTCGGATCTGAGATAGAAGGTTCACCCAACTGATCTTAGGGTATTCTATGAAGATGCATTTTTCCGCCTTGGGTTCGACCTTATTAGGTGAAAACATTTTGCACACAAGTGTTGCCACCCCAAACATTAAGAAATGACAGCTTGGGTTTCTATCAAACCATAATTCACACGGTGTCATTTCAACAGATTTAGATGGTGCCCTATTTAAAGTGAATGTAGTTGCCTCTAATGCATAACCCCAAATTATAGTAGTAAAATGATAAGAGACATCATAGCATGCACCATATCCAATAGAGCATGACTATGATGTTCGGAACACCATCATGCTATGGTGTTCCAGGTGGTTTTCAGTTGTGAAACAACTTTCACATTGTCTTAAGTTGTATGCCAAACTCGTAACTCAGATATTCACCTCCACGATCACATCTCAGACATCTTTATCTTCTTGTCACGATGATCTTTAAACTTCACTCTGAATCTGCTTGAACCTTTCAAATGATTCATACTTGTGTTTCATTAAGTAAACATAAACTATATCTACTCAAATCATCAGTGAAGGTAAGAAAAAAACGATATCCACTACACGCTACAAGACTCACTGGATTGCATACATCAACATGTATCATTTCCAATGAATCACTTGCCCGCTCCATCCAACGGTGTTTTTAGTCATCTTGCCCAAGAGGCATGGTTCGCATGTCTCAACCGATTCGAAATCGAATGAGTCCAAAGATCCATCAGCATGGAGTTTCTTCATGCGCTTTATACCAATATGACATTTAGCGGCAGTGCCACAAGTATGTGGTACTATCATTATTAACTTTTTATCTTTTGACATCAGTGTTATGAACATGTGTATTACTATGATCAAGATTTCAACAAACCATTCTCACTGGGTGCATGACCATTGAAGGTATTATTCATGTAAACATAATAACCATTATTCTCTAACTTAAATGAATAATCGTATTGCAATAAACATGATCTAATCATGTTCATGCTCAACGCAAAACACCAAATAACATTTATTTAGGTTCTTTACTAATCTTGAAGGTAGAGAGAGCGTGCGATGTTGATCATATCAACCTTGGAAACATTTCCAACACATATCGTCACCTCACCCTTAGCTAGTTCTCCGTTTATTCCGTAGCTTTTATTTCGAGTTACTAACATTTAGCAACCGAACCGGTATCCAATACCCAGGTGCTACTAGGAGTACTAGCAAGGTACACATCAATAACTCGTATATCAAATATACTTCTGTCGATGTTGCCAGCCTTCTTATCTACCAAGTATCTAGGGTTGTTCCGCTTCAGCGACCGCTCACCTCATAACAGAAGCACTTAGTCTCGGGTTTGAGTTCAACTTTGGGTTGCTTCACTGGAGCAGCAACTGACTTGCTATCCATGAAGTTTCCCTCCTTGCTCTTGACCTTCTCGAAACTAGTGGTTTGATTAACCATCAACACTTGACGCTCTTTCTTGATTTCTACCTTCACGGTGTCAATCATCGCGAACAGCTCAGGAATCATTATTTCTATCCCTGGCAATTTATAGTTCATCACCAAGTTCTAGTAGCTTAGTGACAGTGACTTGGAGAACTATGTCAATCACTATCTTATCTGAAAGATCAACTCCCACTTGATTCAAGCGATTGTAGCACCCAGACAATCTGAGTACATGCTCAACGATTGAGCTATTCTCTTTCATCTTGCAGGCAAAGAATCTTGTTGGAGATCTCATATCTCGCAACACGGGCATGAACCTGAGATCCTAACTTCAGCTCTTAGAAACATCTCATATGTTCCGTGACATTCAAAACGTTCTGGAGCCTCAATTCTAAGCCGTAATGCATGACGCACTAAACTATCAAGTAGTCATCAGAACGTGCCTGTCAGATGTTCACAACATCTACAGACGACGCTAAAGGGGTTGGTGCACCGAGCGGTGCATTAAGGACATAAGCCTTCTGTGCAGCAATGAAGACAATCCTCAGATCATGGACCCAGTCCGCAATATTGCTACCATCATCTTTCAACTCTATTTATCTAGAAAAAACAAGGGAGCTACAGTGCGAGCTAGTAATCTACAACATAATTTGTAAAGACACTATTGACTATGTTCATGATAATGAGTTCAATTAATCATATTACTTAAGAACTTCCACTCAAATTGACATTCCTCCGATCATTCGAGTGACTACATGATCCAAATTCACCAACTCAAGTCCGATCATCACGTGAGTTGAGGTGGCTGCAATGGTGAACATCATCATGTTGATCATATCTACTATATGACTCATGTTCGACCTTTCGGTCTCTTGTGTTCCGAGGCCATGTCTGTACATGCTAGGCTCGTCAAGTTTAACCCGAGTGTTCTGCTTGTGCAACACTGGCTTGCACCCGTTGTATGTGAACGTAGAGTCTATCACACCCGATCATCACGTGGTGTCTCAACACGACGAACTTTCGCAACGGTGCACACACGGGGAGAACACAATTTATCTTGAAATTAAGTGAGGGATCACCTTATAATGCTACCGTCGTCCTAAGCAAAACAAGGTGCATAAAAAGGATTAACATCACATGCAAATCATAAGTGACATGATATGGCCATGAACTTGTGTTTTTGATCTCCATCTAGAAAGCACCGGCATGATCTCCATCGTCACCGGCATGACACCATGATCTTCATCATCTTGATCTCCATCAACGTGTCGCCATCGGGGTTGTCACGCCCTGCATGCTTCTACTACTACTGCTACCGTTTAGCGATAAATTAAAGCATTACATAGCGCTTAATGATTGACACGCAGGTCATACAATAATTAAAGACAACCCTATGGCTCCTGCCGGTTGCCGTATTCATCGACATGCAAGTCCTGATAATCTATACATCAGATGATCATCTCATACATCACATATATCACATCATGTAATTGGCCATATCATATCACAACATACCCTGCAAAAACAAGTTAGACGTCCTCTAATTGTTGTTGCATGTTTTACGTGGCTGCTACGGGTATCTAGCAAGAACAATTCTCACCTACGCAAAAACCACAACGGTGATACGCTAGTTGCTTTTCAACCTTCTCAAGGACCGCCTTTGTCGAATCCAATCCAACTAAAGTGAGAGAAATTTTCACCCGCAAGCCATCTAGGCAACAAGTTGCGTCGAGGGAACCGGTCTCTTGTAAGCGTACGAGTAATGTTGGTCCGGGCTGCTTCATCTCACAATACCGCGGAACCAAAAACGACCAAGGGAGGAAGCAATCTAAGCATCAACGCCCACAAACCTTTTATGTTCTACTCGAGATCTCATCGAACCATCAACCTAGCTCATGATGCCACTGTTGGGAACGTCGCATGGGAAACAAAAAATTTCCTACGCACACGCAAACCTATCCATGGTGATGAGCATCTACGAGAGGGAGAGTAGATCTATGTACCCTTGTAGATCGCTAAGCGGGAAGCGTTAAGAAATGCGCTTGGTGTAGTCGAACTTCTTCGCGATCCAAATCGCCGAGCGTCCCGCGATCTCATCACGATCCGTCCCGCGATCCAATCACGATCCGTCCCGTGAACACATCGCGATCCGAACCGCGATCTCATCACGATCCGTCTCACAATCTTGATCACGATCTGTCCCGCGAACTCATCACGATCTGTTCCGCGATCACATCACGAACCGTCTCGCGATCTCGATCACGGTCCTTCCGATCTAGCGCCGAACGGACGACACCTCCGCGTTCAGCACACGTGCAGCTTGATGACGATCTCCGTCGTCTTGATCCAGCAAGAGGAGGTGGAGAGGGGAGAGAGTTCACCGGCAGCGTGACGGCGCTCCGGTGATGGTGGTGTAGCAATTCCGGCAGGGCTTCGCCTAAGCGCTGCAGAAATCCGATCTAGAGGAGCACCGGTGAAACGGGTAGCACGTGGCCGTAAAACTATCTTTAAACAGCCCCAATCCACCAGTATATAAAGGAGGGAGGTAGAGGTAGCCCTTGGCGCAAGGCCAAGGGCCTCTAGGATTCGGCCGGCTAGAGGGGGAGGAGTCCTACTCCTCCTCCACTCCTAGTAGGAGTAGGACGCTTCCTTTTTAGCCTTTTTTCCACCTTTTCCTTTATGACTTTTGCCTCCTGCACCATGAGCCTTATTGTGGCTTGTTCCTCCAGCCCAATAAGGGCTGGTTATCACTCTCCACAGCCCATGGACCCTCTGGGGTCGAAATACCCCTCCCGGAGGTCTCCCGGTACACTATCGGCACTCCCGGTACACTACCGATGAGCCTGAAACTTTTCCGGCGAACAAACTCGGACTTCCTATATATGAATCTTTACCTCCGGACCATTCCGGATCTCCTCGTGACGTCCGGGATCTCATCCGGGACTCCGAACAACCTTCGGTCACCACCATACATAACTCTACACTATCGAAACGTCACCAAACCTTAAGTGTGCAGACCCTGCGGGTTCGAGAACTATGTAGACATGACCAAGACACCTCTACGGTCAATAACCAATGGCGGGACCTGGACATCCACATTGGTTCCTACATATTCTACGAAGATCTTTATCGGTCGAACCTCTATGTCAAGGATTCAGTTAATCCCGTATAACGTTCCCTTTGTTCTTCGGTATGTTACTCGCCCGAGGTTCGATCGTCGGCATCTCCATACCTAGTTCAACCTCGTTACTAGCAAGTCTCTTTACTCGTTCCGTAATCAAGATCCCGCAACTAACAATTAGTCACATTGCTTGCAAGGCTTAGTGTGATGTTGCATTACCGAGTGGGCCCCGAGATACCTCTCCGTCACACTGAGTAACAAATCCCAGTCTCGATCCATGCCAACTCAACAGATACCATCGGAGATACCTGTAGAGCACCTTTATAGTCACCCAGTTACGTTGCGCTGTTTGATACACACAAGGCACTCCTTCAATATCCGTGAGTTGCATGATCTCATGGTCATAGGAACATATACTTGACATGCAGAAAACAGTAGCAATAAACTGACACGGTCATATGCTATGTTTGTAGTTTGGGTCTTGTCCATCACATCATTCTCCTAATGATGTGATCCCGTTATCAAATGACATCTTATGTCCATGGCTAGGAAACCTTAACCATCCTTTGATCAACGAGCTAGTCCATTAGAGGCATACTAGGGACATGGTTTTGTCTATGTATCCACACATGCATTTAAGTCTCCGATCAATACAATTATAGCATGGATAATAAATGATTATCATGAATAAGGAAATATGATAATAACTAATTTATTATTGCCTCTAGGGCATATTTCCAACATTCGCTTGATGTAGTTCTCGATAGATTGTTTCATACCCTAAGCCACCCAGGAACTCGCCTTTATATAAGTAGTCGAGGCCCTGGGCTTATAAGAGTCCAAATCGGGTTATACTAAGTATCTGAACATGTTTCTAAGTCGTCTTGCCTTCTTTGGCAAGCCATTTTCCGGGCGGCTCACGCGCCCGGGTCTCGCGCCATCTTCCGGCTCTAGGCCTCCATCCAGCCACGTGGCAAGTCGCCTCTAGGCTTGTCTTCAACCTTCAGGCCCACTTAGGACCTTAAGTATGAGACTCCAGCTGGTGATCCGGCCCCTCATGGGCGGGTCATACCACGAAGTTGTATCCGCAACAGTTGGGGTCATCGTGGATGAGCATGCGGCCCCCTCGGCCTTGGCACATTGGTCGGTGATGCTGAATAGTTCCAGGGTTGTGCTCAGGTTGTCGTTGATGGCGAGCTTTTCACACATCTTGAGGTCCTTGACGCCGCTGGAGAATGTCGTGATGGCAACTTCATCTGTAGCGCGCGGGATTTTGTTGTGCACCTGGCTGAACCGTTGGATGTACTTGCGCAAGGTCTCCCCAGGACGCTGCTTCAGCGTCGCAGGTCGTTGATGGTGAGAGGGCGGTCGTGCGTGCCCTTGAAGTTGGCGAAGAACAACTCGCAGAGGTCGCTCCACAAAGAGATCGAGTTCTCGGGCAGGTTCAGGAGCCAAGACTGCGCGCGGTCCTTGAGGGCCATTGGGTGCCAGTTCGCCATGACCTTGTCGTCATCGCCCGCCGCCTCGACGTTAAGCGCGTAAAGCTGGAGGAACTCTATCGGGTCGAGGGAGCCGTCGTAGCGCTACGACAGCTCAAGCTTGAACTTGGCTGGCCAAACGACTCTACGCAGCTCAAGTGTGAAGGCCCGGAAGCCCATGAAGCTCGCAGGGCCGCCGTGCATGAGGGCGGCCCGTTTCTGGCGCCCGGCCGCGACCATGTCCTGGACGACCCTGTCTTGGCGCTGGCACTGCTCCTCGAGGAACTCACGCGCGTCAGCCGGCACGAGGCGGATGATCTGGCAGCTGACCTCATCCTGGGCCAGTAGGGTGCTTCATGAGGCTGGTCGTGCGGGCGCATGTCACGCCGAGAATCGCCCGGGCCACCGTGCAGGGGAGGGGGCGGAGGTGCCTCGTGAGCCACATCCCCCGCGTGGGATGGTGGAGGGCGGAACGAGCGTGAAGGCGTTGGAGCCTCCCCTATGGCGGTGACAAACTCGGTGATGCGGCCCAGCCATGCATCGTAGCCCGCGTCCACGGGGCGGTAGTGGAGCAGCTCGCGGGCCATGAGCAGCGCCGCCTGCGCGTTCACCTGCTCGAGACGGGCATGGGAGGAGGAGGCCGTGGCGGTGCGACCCTCTCTCTAGATGGAAGGGTGCGTAGAGGAGTCTTGCTACTCATGGGCAGTGGGGTCGGTGGCCACGACAGCCTCGGCACCGGCGGAGTGGGTATGACCACCCAGACCCACAGGTGTGGTCTGGACGACCTGGACCGCCCTGCGCTCAGCGCACACACGGCGAGCGTCGGGCATCGATGAAGCTGGTTTCGAAACGGAGCTGGAAAGCGGCGACGCACCCCTACCTGGCGCGCCAAATGTTGGAATCAGGGCTCCATAGACCTAAGAAGGTTCAAACTCTCGGGTGCGCTTGCTTTCCTGCCCTACTCTACTCCACTGCCTCACGATGATCCAACGGTGGCTCGCGCTAAGGAAGATGAACAAGGAACACACACACACACACAGTTTACCTAGGTTCGGGCCACCTCGCGGTGTAAGACCCTACTCCTGCTTGGTGGATTGCTTGAGGAAGAAAATGAGTACAAGGCGTGTTCTTGACAGCCCCGAGCTATGTGTCTTTCTACGGTAGCCAGAGCCCTCCTTATATTGGCCCTGGTCCTCTTCCCCGAAAATATCAGGCGGGAACGGTTGCCACAAAGGCCAGTTTAAAGGGGAGCAGGATTGAAACCTATCCTGACAAAAGGTGGTCTTCGCCTGCTAAAGCTCCTCGCCATGACGCGCTTGTCGACTCGGGAATGACCTCTGTCCTACCGAGCCCTTGGTCCTGGTCTTCTTGCATCGGAAGGGCAACCTTTGGGGATTGCTTTGGGAACCCGCAAGCTGGCGCTGCTCCCTTATCACCAAAGAGGAAAGTTTCTCGGTCCACACCTGCTGGTATGACTACGGGCCGCCTGATGCGGGGCGCGTCAGCCACGTGAAGGGGGGCGGGGCCATGCGACCCCGTCGTGCTTTGCTTGACGCTCCCGCGCAGATCCTTATAGATGGCCTCAAGAGGGGGTCCCACGGTATGGCCCCAGGAGGCGGCCTTAAGAGGGAACTCTCCATGCTTCCTGACGGTGCTTGCCAGCACGCGCCTTGTGGGGAGGGGACCCTCGTGAGGGTATGATTCTTGAGGCTGAGTGTGGAACTTCGCCGGGCCCATGACATGTGCCGCGTCCTGGGTTGCAAGCAAACGGGTGTGGATACCTCTACTCCCACAGGCCCGACAGGCGCACGAAATAAGCGACGCGCGATGTCGTTTTGCTTCGCGCGCTGAACCAACTACACCGCGCGAGCGTTTTTTGCGCGCCTGCTGAAGCGTCCATTCCAACTGCTCGCACAAAAAAAAGATTTTTTTTAGCGTGATGCTAAACTCGCGCGACTGTTGAAGGTGCTCTAAAGTTACTCTGAACTGTATAGAGTAGATGATCAAACTCGAATTGACTGAGCTATTATGTTGGAGATATTTTATCGGCGGTCGTTGTGACTCACTCAGCTCGTGCGCATCGCTCTCGCGTACCCCAGAAACTGCACGCCTTCTCCTTCCTTCGCACCGAAATCACCGTGTCTCGACAATTATCGTCGCATGTCTGTCATAAGACCGTACGATGACTCGGAGTGTCACGTCACTCATATCCCCATATTGTTTGGGCACCTGCCCAGGATGGTTGGACCCACCAGAACGGACGGCGGTGATCTATAGTGAGCTGATCCCTCGGCCCCTTGGTCACGAAAATAATCAGGGTGATGCATACATACTTAGCCGGTAAAACGTAGCTTTCTCACCTACACCGGCCCGTATTGACCACTTGTAGGTTTGCTCACCGGACGGCTACTCGCAGCCTTCGTCGACCATTTTGCTTGCACAACTTTGCGGAACTTCTTACAAAAAGGAAGCTAGGTAGGCACAGAAACACCATTCACACTGCCACGCGTACACGTCTTCTGTTCACACAATGGACTGGAGTAGATGTATTTTACACTTATAATTGCAAAGCTGGCTCGCTGCGCAACACCTTTTTTTTTTTGTGCGTGCGTGGGTGCGTGCGTGCGCGCACACGCACACCACATAATTACACACAACCGAGTTCAGGGGCGAGAGAAATCCTCATCGGAATTACTTGCAAGGGAAACAAGCGCAGCTAGGCCACTCACGGAAGAACATGGTGGACAAAGGCCGGCCAAACAATCTTATAATTCCTTCTAAAGGGACCCGGCCGATCGACGCCGGTTGCTCACCAACTCAGGCATCATCCACCTGGATGTTGGCTACCTAGCTAGCTAGCACAGACATCCCTGACCTAGCTTTTGTTCACAAGTCAAATAATACTAGGTGACCTGTACTGCCGTACATAATAATCCCATATCTGTCAATCTAATGTATCTTGCTTACTTAGTCAACAAAGTTGTAGTATTGTTTACCACAAAATAAACACAAATTTATATCCATTCATATAAGCAAAATTTGAAGGAAGGTTCTAAAAGTGAGATCCACTGACCTGGTAGGCCAGTAGGGTTATAGTCAACAAAATCTGAACCATATATGACCTAAAAGGCCACCTGGCTACACGTACTCAAATCAGACTTCCTATCATTGTGGTGGCGCCAAGCGCCAAGGAGAAGCTAGCAGTGAGGTGAACTTGTCGCATCAAATTAGGTACTAAAATCGTATCGGTCTCCCACACGGCTCGCTTCAGCTGGCCGACCACCTGCCTTTCCCCATCTTCTCAGCTCTCCCAGCAGCTTCCTTCCCCTCTCTCTTGCTTAGGCTAAAGCTTCAAGCCATCGTCTGGTTATGGTCATGGCTAGAGCAAACCAAACCTAACTATAACCACCGGATCATTGTTTTATGTCGTGAGAAGAATATAAAATCTAGCCTTTCTTCGATTCAAGGATCATTAAGGACTGGCTTCCTCTTCTCGCACTTCTCGAAAGCGAAAAAAGATGGGGGCGCAGGTGCAGCTACGATTGCTTCTTTTGGTAGCTACGGTGGTGGTTGCTGGCTGCGCCACCGGCGGCCTCGCCGCGACGTCGTCCCAGCTGGGCCGCCTGGATGGCCTGCGCGTGGCCCTGACGCACGTCGACGCGCACGGCAACTACACCAAGCTGCAGCTGCTGCGGCGGGCAGCCAGGCGGAGCCGCCACCGCATGTCCAGGCTCGTTGCGCGGACCACCGGCGTGCCGATGATGTCGAGCAAGGCCGTCGTGCCGGCCCTGCAAGTGCCTGTGCACGCCGGGAATGGCGAGTTCCTGATGGACATGTCCATCGGCACGCCTGGGGTGGAGTACGCGGCAATCATCGACACCGGCAGCGACCTCGTGTGGACGCAGTGCAAGCCGTGCGTGGAGTGCTTCAACCAGAGCACGCCGGTGTTCGACCCGTCGTCGTCCTCCACCTACGCCGCGCTGCCGTGCTCCAGCTCCTTCTGCAGCGACCTGCCCAGCTCTAAGTGCACCTCGGCCAAGTGTGGTTACACATACACCTACGGCGACTCCTCGTCGACGCAGGGCGTCCTGGCCGCCGAGACCTTCACGCTGGCCAAGACGAAGCTGCCCGACGTCGCCTTCGGCTGCGGCGACACGAACGAGGGCGACGGGTTCACGCAGGGCGCGGGGCTCGTGGGACTCGGCCGGGGCCCCCTCTCGCTGGTCTCGCAGCTCGGCCTCAAGAAATTCTCCTACTGCCTCACCTCCCTCGACGACACCAGCAAGAGCCCGCTCCTCCTGGGCTCCCTCGCCACCATCTCGGAGAGCGCGGCGGCCGCGTCGTCGGTGCAGACCACCCCTCTCATCAAGAACCCGAGCCAGCCGTCCTTCTACTACGTGAACCTCAAGGGCCTGACGGTCGGCTCGACGCACATCACCCTGCCGAGCTCGGCGTTCGCCGTGCAGGACGACGGCACGGGCGGGGTCATCGTGGACTCCGGCACGTCGATCACCTACCTGGAGCTGCAGGGGTACCGCGCGCTGAAGAAGGCCTTCGCGGCGCAGATGAAGCTGCCGGTGGCGGACGGGTCGGGGATCGGGCTGGACATGTGCTTCGAGGCGCCGGCGAGCGGGCTGGACCAGGTGGAGGTGCCGAAGCTGGTGTTCCACTTCGACGGCGCGGACCTCGACCTGCCGGCGGAGAACTACATGGTGCTGGACTCCGGGTCCGGCGCGCTGTGCCTGACGGTGATGGGGTCACGGGGCCTGTCCATCATCGGCAACTTCCAGCAGCAAAACATCCAATTCGTGTACGACGTGGGCGAGAACACTCTCTCCTTCGCGCCCGTGCAGTGCGCCAAATTGTGAGTACGTAGGTGCCGGTGTTGTACCGCGAATACGTTGTTGATTAGTCGTAGGTGTGTCGATCCGTGCATGCGGATGCATGCATGCCGTGTTCATGTGCCATGGAGCGATCGGGTCAATCAGCTGCGTGCTTGCTACATTTAATTAGCTCGTCTCGGTCGCTACTCGACATTCATGGATCGGTGTATGTATGTGACTGAATAGGCCATGGATTGATGATGATGGATCTGTGTATATTACCAACGGTGATGTGATCTGTTGTATAATCTATAGCAACCTGGGTTTTTTTA
Source organism: Hordeum marinum (assembly GCA_022496015.1). Lineage (NCBI taxonomy): Eukaryota > Viridiplantae > Streptophyta > Magnoliopsida > Poales > Poaceae > Hordeum > Hordeum marinum. Next base: position 371,899,363 of record CM039673.1, read on the forward strand.
TTGTGTGGAATTATCAGAAATCTTATCTGGGTGACGATTGTTGAGATAGCATGGCATTTCAAACATTTTTCCTGACAGTTTTAGTTATATCGGGGGTGGCACACAATTTTTTCAGACTACATGACATTTTTAGGAGGATGACTGTTTTGTTCATTCTTTTCGGAATCCCTTCGGCCAACTGAAATTGTCGTCAAAGCGTTCGCAAATGCCACCCCCTCCGAGTGAACGTCGGCCACATAAGAGGGTGCGGAATTGTTGCTTCGTTTCGGTTTGTGGTTGTTTTCCCTTTTTTCTGATACAATGAGCCTGTCAGAGACAGTAGAATTAGAAAGAAATAATTTAAGAAGAGATGTGCTTGCTGACAAGGTAAACTCTTGTGTTCTGTTGCTGGGAGAATTACTTTGGTTCAAGCCTGTCTAACTAATATGCCCCTCTATGGTGTCATTATATCATATCTCAGTGTGTTTTTAAAGAAGACTGACTTCTTTAGAGCTAGGATGGTCCGACGGGAGGATGAAGATGAGAAAAGGTACCACTCGATGAACAGGAAAACATGTTGTAAACCCAAAGACTTGGGTGGTCTAGATATTCTAAATCTAGAGGTTATGAACAGAGCTTCATTAGCTAAGTGGTTTTGGAAACTTGAAACGAAAGATGGTCTTTGGCAAGTTTTCCTATTGAATAAATATGTGCCTGGCGTATGTATATCTTGAGTGAATCATAAAATTGGTGACTCGCAATTTTGGACTAGCATTTTGAAAGAAAAGATTTTTTGTCAATTCTGTAGATGGAAAGCAGCAGAGGAGCATACTGTTAGATTCTGGGAGGATGTTTGGGTCGATAATAAACCTCTAAAAGATGCTTATCCCAGGTTTTATCTGCTCAGCTTTGACCATAACATGATTGTGGTTGAAGCATTGTAGAAAGGATGGAGTGGATTCAAATTTAGAAGGACCTTGTATGATGAATCTCTGGAATTGCTGAGAATCCTTAAACTGAGGTGTGAGGAAATTGAAATGAGATCTAGTAAGGACCAGATTGAATGAGTTCTAACTGGGGATTGGAAATTTGGAGTTAATATTTGTATAGGAAATTGATTGAAGTGGACTAACTTCCCACAAAATACTTGTGAAAGGTCAAGGTCCCTGCCAATATTAAGGTTATCCTATGGCTAATAGTCAGGAAGAGTATCCTTACCAAAGATGTTTTATTGAAGAGAGGTCGGAAAGGGGGGGGAGTGTATCTTCATTGGGAAAGATGATACAATTGATCATCTCTTGTTCACCTGTTATGGTGTTGTTTTGGTGTGGTGTTTATTGAAATGTGCATTTGGTTCAAAAAAATCCCTCACGAGTTGAAAATTATTTTGGGATGTGGATTAAGACCTTTTCCAAGAATGAGAAAGGCTATCCCTAGTTGGTATGACTGTTGTATTTTGGACATTATGAAAATGCAGAAATACATCTTTGATAATAAGCGATACAATTATCCAATGATTCTTATAAAGCTAATTTTATTTTGGATTGTTGGCTGGTCCATTTTGCAGATAAGGGTGGAAAACAAAGAGGTGTTCATGATGGGAGCAAAGTTAGTAGAGCAAGTAGCAAATGAAGTTTACAGATCTTCTCAAGGCTAGATACATGGGGCCATACATTTAGGTGGTTGAAGATGATGACAGAAACATCTCCAAGGGCTTTGAGCTTCTTCTATTCGATGCCAAACTGATGTTGTCTGGCGGCTTTGGCTTCTTTAGCTCCATTACCTCTTCTTTTGGTGGCTTTTGTGTATGTGCTCCAGGACCATTAATGTGGGTTAAGTTTCATCGATGTATGATAATTTAAGCTCCATTACATCATGCAATCATTGCCATGGTCTTGACCCATGCCTTGGAAGTTCCAAGCGATACACTTCATAGGGCCCAAGACACACTAGGATTTCCCGAAGTGTCCTTCTTGATTTTGCTCCAGGATGAGCTTAATACAATTTCTCAAAAGCACATTAGACTTTGATAACCAGCACCTATGGACAGGGGACCAAGATATGCAACTAAGAGCAACACTGGATACAGCAGAATTAGCCAGATTCGAGTTGGAGAGATGCCTAAGTGGACTCTGTCCGGGGAGGAGATGTGATGCAAATTATGAGGATGCTTATTAGATAAAGAAGTGAGTGTCCAACAAGCATAAACGATGAACGAAAGTTGTCCCCGATCGCATTGAGGGTGCAGTTTCCCCGTGTTGAAAGGAGGGATAAATGATACGAGGAAGAGAAGGGAGGATTCATGAACAGTGTTAGCAGTCGTACAAGACAATCGATATGAAGAACTCGAAGAACGAGCAAATGGGTTCAAGGTTGGGATGAGTAGCACAGGAAGACAAGAGGGGATTGAAGATTAAGGGGGAAGCAAGGAGCACAAATGTAAGGAAGAAAGGGATACCTCGACACGGCGAGGCAGCGACGGATCAGACTGAGAGGAGCGATGGAGACCAGGAACTCGAGAGCATAGAAAACGGGAGAAGGGGATCAAGATGTGGCTAGACAGGAAGAGGGTGAGAAGGGCAGCAGAAGGGAGATGCCAAAGAATAGGGGATCAGGAGAAATGGGGTGAGAGAGGAGATTAGAGAGGGAAAGGGAGGAGAAGAAACGGCATCACGCCAGTCGCCGGAAATCGCCACGGAGGGAAGTCTCGGGATCACGTAGAAATCTTTTGGCTCTCTTAGGTTTACTGGAAGTATTGTGGTAGTCAAGGAGGAATCATGTTCCAATTACGCCCAAAATATTTTCATCCTTGTTCTAGCTTCATTGAAGATAAATGTATTATGCCAATTGCCATGATCTTGATAAACATTTTTTCAGTTGAAGTACCATTGTACAAAAAAATCAATATATCTTGATAAATTTCTATATTAGAGGATGATAGTTTTTTTAAAGCATAGCATCGCATTTTTTATATATTAGAGGGTGGCAGTTTGTAACATGGAAAACTGTAAATTTATCTCTTCGTTCCATTTTCATAATAAAAAACATATGTTGTCATGTTTTTTCCACAAATAACAATTTAACTCGGTCCATTGGCCAACTAGAGGGGTCATCCCGAGGCTCCAAACATTTCTGTAGGGCTTTTACTTTTATTTATTTATTTATTGAGAGTACGCCAAAGGTGTGCCATGTCTTTATAGAAGGCACAGACATAATTACAAGATCGTCTCACGATGCATACATGCTGACAAGGGTACACGATCATGCACTAGCACCAACACCCTAATACTAGCTATGCCACTCTCTTGTGAAATGTTTTAAGCCTCCAACACCTCCCATGCCAACTTCCCTCCAATCATTGATTTTGAAAGGATCGATATGGTCGACTAGAGGGGGTGAATAGGCAACTAACAATTTATAGTTCCTTTTGAAAATTTAGGCTAAACAATAAAATAGGTTGTCTAGATATGCAACTAGGTGGACAACCTATATGATGAGCTCAACGACAACAACAATAGCAATGAAAAGATACAGACACAATATATCTTGCACAAAGTAAAGGTAAGAAGTAACCACAAGTGCGGTCGATGGAGATGAGGATGTGTTACCGAAGTCCCCTCCCTTTAGGAGGAGGTACGTCTCCGTTGGAGCGGTGTGGAGGCACAATGCTCCCCAAGAAGCCACTAGGGCCATAGTATTCTCCCCCTTCCCTTGCACAGTGCAAGATGCCATGATTCCACTAGTGTTTCCCTTGAAGGCGGCGACCGCACCTTTACAAACAAGGTTGGGGCAATCTCCACAACTTAATTGGAGGCTCCCAACTCCACCACGAAATTTCACCACAATGGAATGTGGCTTCAAGGTGATCTCTTTCATCTAGGGTGTCCAAACGCCCAAGAGTAACAAAATCACAAGAAAGTATGGAGGAATCAAGTTTCCTTTGGTGGAAGTGTAGATATAGGTCTCCTCCTTCAATCCCTAGCAAATCAACAAGTTTGAGTTGCTAGAGAGAGAGAGAGAGAGAAAGAGAGATCAAGAAAGCTTGAAGGACATCAATGGAGGAGAGAGGGGCAAGTGGTAAGTGGTAGGTAGGAGAACCACCCACTTATATACGGGCCTTAAATCCAACCGTTGCTACAGTTTTTTATACTACAACGATAAAACCGCTTGAAGCACCGATACAACCAGGATTCACGGGGTAGCCTACAAAACAATAAGGGGCGGTACAACCGCTTAGTGTCCCGGTAGTATCAGTACAACCTAAACGACCGTCCCATCACTGCCCAGCCACCGGTTCAACAATGGATCTGGGGCATCCCAGTTCCGGTTGTAGAGCGATGCAAGAGCTCGTATAACCGTGTATCCAATGTACGTGGTGGTGGCTAAGTCTGGAGCGGTTCAACCACTTCAGCCACTAGTAGTGTCGGTACTGTTGGAAATAGGCCCTAGAGGCAATAATAAATTAGTTGTTATCATATTTCCTTGTTCATGATAATCGTTTATTATCCATGCTAGAATTGTATTGATCGGAAACTCAGATACATGTGTGGATACATAGACAACACCATGTCCCAAGTATGCCTCTAATAGACTAGCTCGTTGATCAAAGATGGTTAAGGTTTCCTAGCCATGGACATGAGATGTCATTTGATAACGGGATCACATCATTAGGATAATGATGTGATGGACAAGACCCGAACTATAAACGTAGCATATGATTGTCTCAGTTTATTGTTATAGTTTTCTGCATGTCAAGTATCTATTCCTATGACCATGAGATCATGCAACTCACTGACACCGGAGGAGTACCTTGTGTGTATCAAACGTCGCAATGTAACTAGGTGACTATAAAGGTGCTCTACAGGTATCTCCGAGGGTGTCTGTTGGGTTGGCATGGACGATCAAGACTGGGATTTGTTACTCCGTGTGACGAAGAGGTATCTCAGGGCCCACTCGGTAATAAATCATCACAATAATCCTTGCAAGCAATGTGACTAAGTGTTGGCCAAGGGATCTTGTATTAAGGAACGAGTAAAAGAGACTTTCCGGTAATGAGATTGAACTAGGTATGGAGATGCCGACGATCGAATCTCGGGCAAGTAACATACCCAAGAACAAAGGGAACAACATACGGGATTAAGTGAATCCTTGACATAGAGGTTCAACCGATAAAGATCTTCGTAGAATATGTAGGAAACAATATGGACATCCAGGTCCCGCTATTGGTTATTGACCGTAGAGGTGTTAGTCATGTCTACATAGTACTCGAACCCGCATGGTCTGCACACTTAAGGTTCGGTGACGTTTCGGTAGTATAGAGTTATGTATGGTGGTGACCAAAGGTTGTTAGGAGTCCCGGATGAGGTCTCGGACATCACGAGGAGCTCCGGAATGGTCCAGAGGTAAAGATTGATATATAGGAAGTCCTGTTTTGGTCGCCGGAAAAGTTTCGGGCTCATCGGTAGTGTACCGGGAGTGTCGGGAGGGTGCCGGGGGACCATCGAGAGGGGTGTCTCGGCCCAAAGGACCTCATGGGCTGTGGGAAGAGTCAAACCATCCCTTGGAGGGATGGTCTAAGCCCCCACTAAGTCCCATGCGTCTAGGGGTGGGAAAAACCCAAAAGGTGGAGAGGTGGAAATTTCAAGTAGAAAGGAGGAATCCTACTCCTAATAGGATTGGAGTAGGACTCCTCCACCTCCAATTTCGACCAAACCTTGAGGGTTTGAGGCTGCCTCCTCCCCTCCCTCCCTCCTATATACTAGAGGATTTAGAGGGGAAAGCTAACCCTAATTGCCACGTGCTCCCTCTAATTCATATAGATCGGTTTTCTTCTCTAGTCTAGTTCAGCGGTCCTTAGGCGAAGCCTTGCCGAAATAGTTCCACCACCATCGCCGTCACGTCTTTGCGCTGCTGGATAACTCATCTACCTCTTCGTTCCCTCTTTCTGGATCAAGAAGGCGGAGATCGTCATCAAGTTGTATGTGTGCTAAACGCGGAGGTGCCGTCCGTTCGGCGCTAGATCGGAAGGACCGTGATCAAGACCACGAGATCATTCGTGATTTGATCACGGGACAGATCGTGATGGGATCGCGGGACGGATCGTGATTGGATCGCAGGACGGATCATGATGGGATCGCGGGATGCTCGGCAATTTGGATCGCGAAGATGTTCGACTACATCAACCACGTTTCTTAACGCAATCTACAAGGGTATGTAGATCCACTCTCCCTCCCGTAGATGCTCATCACCATGGATAGATCTTGCGTGTGCGTAGGAAGTTTTTTGTTTCCCATGCAACGTTCCCCAACAGTGGCATCTGAGTTAGGTCTATGTGTAGATGAGATCTCGAGTAGAACACAAAGGAGTTTGTGTGCGTTGATGCTTAGATTGCTTCCTCCCTTGGTCGTGTTTTGGTTCAGTAGTATTGTGGGATGAAGCGGCCCGGACCAACCTTACTCGTACGCTTACGAGAGACCGGTTCCATTGACTGACGTGTAACTTCGTTGCACAAAGATGGTTGGCGGGTGTGTGTTTCTCCTACTTTAGTTGGATCGGATTCGACAAAGGCGGTCCTTGAGAAGGTTGAAAAGCAATTTTTGTATCACCATTGTGGTTTTGCAAAGGTGAGAATTGTTCTTGCTAGATACCCGTAGCAGCCACGTAAAACTTGCAAAAACAATTAGAGGATGTCTAACTTGTTTTTGTAGGGTATGTTGTGATGTGATATGGCCAATAACATGATGAGATATATGTGATGTATGAGATGATCATGTGTTGTATAGAATATCACGACTTGCATGTCGATGAGTACGGAAACCGGCATGAGCCATAGGGTTGTCTTTAATTATTGTATGACCTACGTGTCAATCATTAAGTGCTATGTAATGCTTTACTTTACCTCTAATCCTAATTGCCATGTGTTGTCCTCTTCTTCCTCTAAATCTGTTTCCCCTCTAGATTAGTTTTGCGGTGCTTAGGCGAAGCCCTGCAGGATTAGTTCACCACTACCGCCACCACGCCATTGTGCTGCCGGAGAACTCATCTACCTCTCCGCTCCCTCTTGCTGGATCAATAAGGCGGAGATCGTCATCGAGTTGTACATGTGCTGAACGCGGAGGTGCCGTCCGTTCAGCGCTAGATCGGAAGGACCATGATCAAGATCGCAAGACGATTCGTGATGAGATCGCGGGACGGATCGTGATTGGATCGCGGGACAGATCGTGATTGGATCGCGGGACGGATCGTGATGGGATCGCTGGACGCTCGGCGATTTGGATCGTGAAGACGTTCGACTGCATCAACCGCGTTTCTTAACTCTTCCCGCTTAGCGATCTACAAGGGTATGTAGATCCACTCTCCCTCTCGTAGATGCTCATCACCATGGATAGATCTTGTGTGTGCGTAGGAAATTTTTTGTTTCCCATGCAACGTTCCCCAACAGTGGCATCATGAGCTAGGTCTATGTGTAGATGAGATCTCGAGTAGAACACAAAGAGTTTGTGGGCGTTGATGCTTAGATTGTTTCCTCCCTTGATCGTGTTTTGGTTCAGCGGTATTGTGGGATGAAGCGTCCCGGACCAACCTTACTCGTACAGTTATGAGAGACCGGTTCCATCGACTGACATGTAACTTCGTTGCACAAAGATGGCTGGCGGGTGTCTGTTTCTCCTACTTTAGTTGGATCGGATTCGACAAAGGTGCTCCTTGAGAAGGTTGAAAAGCAACTTATGTATCACCGTTGTGGTTTTGCGTAGGTGGGAATTGTTCTTGCTAGATACCCGTAGAAGCCACGTAAAACTTGCAACAACAATTAGAGGACGTCTAACTTGTTTTTGCAGGGTATGTTGTGATGAGATATATGTGATGTATGAGATGATCATGTGTTGTATAGAATATCACGACTTGCATGTCGATGAGTACGGCAATCGGCAAGAGCCATAGGGTTGTCTTTAATTATTGTATGACCTACGCGGCAATCGTTAAGTGGTATGTAATGCTTTACTTTATCGCTAAACGGTAGCATTAGTAGTATGAGCATGGTGGGCGCGACAACCCCGATGGCGACACAATGATGGAGATCATAGTGTTATGCCGGTGATGATGAAGATCATGCCGGTGCTTTCAAGATGGAGATCAAAAGCACAAGCTCATGGCCATATCATGTCACTTATGATTTGCATGTGATGTTAATCCTTTTCTGCACCTTGTTTTGCTTAGGACGACGGTAGCATTATAAGGTGATCCCTCACTTAAATTTCAAGATCAATTGTGTTCTCCCCGAGTGTGCACCATTGCAAAAGTTCGTCGTGTCGAGACACCACGTGATGATCGGGTGTGATAGAATCTACGTTCACATACAATGGGTGCAAGCCAGTGTTGCACGTGCAGAACACTCATGTTAAACTTGACGAGCCTAGCATGTACAGACATGACCTCGGAACACAAGAGACCGAAAGGTCAAACATGAGTCATATAGTAGATATGATCAACATGATGATGTTCACCATTGAAACCAGCTCAACTCACGTGATGATCGGACTTGAGTTGGTGAATTTGGATCATGTATCACTCGAATAACCGGAGGGATGTCAATTTGAGTGGGAGTTCTTAAGTAATATGATTAATTGAACTCATTATCATGAACATAGTCAGTAGTGTCTTTGCAAATTATGTTGTAGATTACTAACTCACATTGTAGCTCCCTTGAATTTTTATATGTTCCTAGAGAAATAGAGTTGAAAGATGATGGTAGCAATATTGTGGACTTGGTCCATGATCTGAGGATTGTCCTCATTGCTGCACAAAAGGCTTATGTCCTTAATGCACTGCTCAGTGCACACCCCTCTAGCGTCGTCTCTAGATGTTGTGAACATCTGAGAGGCACGTTCTGATGACTATTTGATAGTTTAGTGCGTCATGCATTACGGCTTAGAATCAAGGCTCCAAAACGTTTTGAACGTCACGGGACATATGGGATGTTCTAAGAGCTGGAATCGGGATCTCAGGCTCGTGTCCGTGTTGTGAGATATGAGATTTCCAACAAGATTCTTTGCCTACAAGATGAAGGAGAATAGATCAATCGTTAAGCATGGGCTCAGATTGTATGGGTGCTACAATCGCTTGAATCGAGTGGGAGTTGATCTTCCAGATAAGAAAGTGATTGATATAGTTTTCCAAGTTACTGTCACTAAGCTACTAGAGCTTCGTGATGAACTATAAAAATGTGAGGGATGGAAATAATGATCCCTGAGCTGTTCGTGATGTTTGACACCATGAAGGTAGAAATCAAGAAGGGGCATCAAGTGTTGATGGTTAGTAAAACCACTAGTTTCGAGAAGGGCAAGGGCAAGGAGGGAAACTTCATGGATGGCAAGTCAGTTGCTGCTCCAGTGAAGCAACCCAAAGTTGAACCCAAACCCGAGACTAACTACTTCTATTATGAGAAGAGCGGTCGCTGAAGCGGAACAACCCTAGGTACTTGGTATATAAGAAGTCTGGCAACCTCGATAGAAGTATATTTGATATATGTGTTATTGATGTGTACCTTGCTAGTACTCCTAGTAGCACCTGGGTATAGGATACCGGTTCAGTTGCTAAATGTTAGTAACTCGAAATAAAAGCTACGAAATAAACAGAAACTAGCTAAGGGTGAGGTGACGATGTGTGTTGGAAATGTTTCCAAGGTTGATGTGATCTACATCACACGCTCTCTCTACCTTCGTGATTAGTGACGAACCTAAATAAATGTTATTTGGTGTTTGCATTGAGCATGAACATGATTAGATCATATTTATTGCGATAAGGTTATTCATTTAAGTCAGAGATTAATGGTTATTCTGCTTACATGAATAATACCTTCAATGGTCATGCACCCAATGAATGGTTTGTTGAATCTTGATCGTAGTAGTACACATGTTCATAACATAGATGCCAAAAGATACAAAGTTAATAATGATAGTACCATATAATTATGGCACTGCCGCTAAATGTCATATTGGTGTAAAGCGCATGAATAAACTCCATGCTGATGGATCTTTGGACTCATTCGATTTTGAATCAATTGAGACATGCGGACCATGCCTTTTGGGCAGGATGACTAAAACCCTGTTTCCGGCTTGATTTTGCCCTGCAAGTGACTTATTGGAAATGATACATGTTGATGTATGCAATCCGATGAGTGTTGTAGCGTGCAGTGGATATCGTTATTTTTCTTACCTTCACTGATGATTTGAGTAGATATAGTGTGTATTTACTTAATGAAACACAAGTCTGAATCATTTGAAAAGTTCAAATAGAATCAGAGTGAGATTTGAGATCATCGTGACAAGAAGATAAAATATCTATGATATGATCGTGGAGGTAAATATCTGAGTTACGAGTTTGGTATACAACTTAAGACAATGTGAAAATTGTTTCACAACTCATGCCACCTGGAACACCATAGTGTGATGGTGTGTCCGAACGTCGTAGTCGTGCTCTATTGGATATGGTGCGAATTATGATGTCTCTTATCATTTTGCCACTATCGTTTTGGGTTATGCATTACAAACAACTACATTCGCTGTAAATAAGGCACCATCTAAATCCGTTGAGATGACACCATATGGTTTGGCAGAAACCTAAGCTATCATTTCTTAATGTTTGGGGTTGCAACGCTTATGTGAAAAGGGTTTTCACCTAAAGCGCTCGAACCCAAAGCGGACAAATGCATCTTCATGGAATACCCTAAGAACAGTTGGGTATACCCTCTATCTCATATCCGAGTACAAAGAGTTTGTTGCTAAAACTGGGTCCTTTATCGAGAAAGAGTTTCTCTCGAAAGAATTGAGTGGGAGGAAGATAGAACTTTATGAAGTTGTTGAACCTTTGTTCAATCAAAGAGTAGCGCAGCGCAGAAAGATGTTTCTATGGAGCCTATGTTAGTTGAAGAGGAAGTTAATGATGATGATCATGAAGCTTCGGATCAAGTTACTATCGAACCTCGTAGGTCAACAAGGACGCGTACTGCTCCCGAGTGGTACGACAACCATGTCTTGGAGGTCATGTTGTTGGACAACGATGAACTTATGAGCTATGGAGAAGTGACGATGGGCTCGGATTCCGAAAAATGGTTAGAGGCCATGCAATCCGAGAAAGGATCCATGTATGAAAACCAAGTATAGACTTTGGTAGACTTGCTCGTTGGATGGCAGGTCGTCGAGTACAAATGGACCTTTAGGATGAAGACAGACGCTGATGATAAATGTCCCCATTTATAAAGCTTGACTTGTCGCGAAGAAGTTTTCGACAAGTTCAATGAGTTGACTACGATGAGGCCGATAAGGCTTTCTCACTCGTAGCGATGCTAAAGTCTGTTGGAATTATGTTAACAGTTGCTGCATTTTTCAATTATGAAATCTGGAAGATGGATGTCAAAACATCATTTCCTTAACGGTTTACTTGAGGAAAGGTTGTATGTGATACAACCAGAAGGTTTTGTCAGTCCTAAGGATGCTAAAAGGTGTGCGAGCTTCAACAATCCTTCTATGGGATGGAGCAAGCATCTTGGAGTTGGAATATACGCTTTGATGAGGTGATCAAAGTTTTTGAGTCTATACAAAGTTTATGAGAAACTTGTATTTACAATAAAGTGAGTGGGAGCACTATAGAGTTTTTGATAAGCATATGTGGATGACATATTGTTAATCGGAAATGATGTAGAATTTTTGGAAAGCATAAAGGGTTGTTTGAAAAGAGTTTTTCAAAGGAAGACCTGGATAAAGCTACTTAATTGTTGGGCATCGATATCTATAGAGATAGATCAAGACGTCTGATAAGACTTTCAATGAGTACATACCTTGACAAGATTTTGAAAGAGTTCAAAATGGATCAGTCAAAGAAAGAGTTCTTGCCTGATTTGTAAGGTGTAAAGTTGAGTGAGACTCAAAGCTCGACCACGGAACAAGAAAGAGAAAGTACGAATGTCGTGCCCTATGCCTTAGCCATAGGCTCTGTATAGTATGTCATTCTGTGTACCGCACCTGTGTGTGTCTTGCCATGAGTCTGTCAAGGGGTACAAAAGTGATCCAGGAGTGGATCACTAGACAGCGGTCAAGATTATCCTTATTAACCAAAGGACTAAGGAAATGTTTCTCAATTATAGAGGCGATAAAGAGTTCGTCGTGAAGAGTTACATCGATGCAAGCTTTAACACCAATCTGGATGACTCTTAGTAGCAATCCGGATACGTATAGTGGAGCAGCCATTTGGAATAGCTCCAAGTGGACTGTGGTAGCAGTGTATGCAGTATGACATAGAGATTTGCAAAGTACACACGGAACTGAATGTCGTAGACCCGTTGACTAAAAGACCTCTCTCACATGCAAAGCATGACCGAGCCCCAGAACTCATTGGGTGTTAGATTTATAACAATGCGAATCACATGGTGATGTGAACTAGATTATTAACTGTAGTGCAAGTGGAAGACTATTGGAAATATGCCCTAGAGGCAATAATAAATTGGTTATTATCATATTTCCTTGTTCATGATAATCATTCATTATCCATGCTATAATTGTATTGATCGGAAACTCAGATACATGTGTGGATACATAGACAACACCATATCCCTAGTATGCCTCTAATAGATTAGCTCGATGATCAAAGATGGTCAAGGTTTCCTAGCCATGGACATGATATGTCATTTGATAACGGGATCACATCGTTAGGAAAATGATGTGATGGACAAGACCCAAACTATAAACGTAGCATATGATCGTGTCAGTTTATTGCTACAGTTTTCTGCATGTCAAGTATCTGTTCCTATGACCATGAGATCATGCAACTCACTGACACCGGAGGAGTACCTTGTGTGTATCAAACGTCGCAACGTAACTGGGTGACTATAAAGGTTCTCTACAGGTATCTCCGAGGGTGTTTGTTGGGTTGTCATGGATCAAGACTGGGATTTGTTACTCCGTGTGACGGAGTGGTATCTCAGGGCCCACTCGGTAATACAACATCATAATAAGCCTTGCAAGAAATGTGACTAATTTTTAGCCACGGGATCTTGTATTACGGAACGAGTAAAGAGACTTGCCGGCAACAAGATTGAACTAGGTATGGAGAAACCGACGATCGAATCTCGGACAAGTAACATACTGAAGAACAAAGGGAACATCATACGAGATTAACTGAATCCTTGACATAGAGGTTCGACCAATAAAGATCTTTGTAGAATATGTAGGAATCAATATGGGTATCCAGGTCTCGCTATTGGTTATTTACGGTAGAGGTGTCTTGGTCATCTCTACATAGTTCTCGAACCCGCAGGGTCTACACACTTAAGGTTCGTTGGCATTCGGTAGTATAGAGTTATGTATGGTAGTGAACGAAGGTTGTTTGGAGTCCTGGATGAGATCCCGGACGTCACGGGGAGCTCCGGAATGGTCTGTAGGTAAAGATTGGTATATAGGAAGTCTTGTTTTGGTGACCAGAAAAGTTTCGGGCTCATTGGTAGTGTACTGGTAGTGCCAGGAGGGTGCCGGGGGACCATCGGGAGGGGTGTCTCGACCCAAAGGACCTCATGGGATGTGGGAGGAGTCAAACCAGCCCCTGGTGGGCTGGACTAATCCCCCACTAAGGCTCATGCGGCTAGGGGTGGGAAAACCCAAAAAGGTGGCGAGGTGGAAAGAGTCTCCAAGTGGAAAGGAGGAATCCTACTCCTAATAGGATTGGAGTAGGACTCCTGACCTCCATTTTCGACCAAACCTTGAGGGTTTGAGTCTGCCTCCTCCCCTCACTCCCTCTTATATATACTAGAGGATTTAGAGGGAAGAGCTAATCCTAATTGCCACGTGTTGTTCTCTTCTTCCTCTCGATCTGTTTATCCTCTAGATTAGTTATGTAGTGCTTAGATGAAGCCCTGCAGGATTAGTTCACCACTACTGCCACCATGCCATTGTGCTGCCGGAGAACTCATCTACCTCTCCGCTCCCTCTTGCTGGATCAAGAAGGCGGAGATCGTCATCGAGTTGTACGTGTGCTGAACGCGGAGGTGTCGTCCGTTCAACGCTAGATCGGAAGGACCATGATCAAGATCGCGAGACGATTCGTGATTGGATCGCGGGACAGATCATGATGAGATCGCGGGACGGGTCGTGATTGGATCACAGGACGGATCGTGATTGGATCGCGGGACGGATCATGATGGGATCGCTGGACGCTCGGCGATTTGGATCGCGAAGACGTTCGACTACATCAACCGCGTTTCTCAACACTTCCCGCTTAGTGATATACAAGGGTATGTAGATCCACTCTCCCTCTCGTAGATGCTCATCACCATGGATAGATCTTGCATGTGCGTAGGAAATTTTTTGTTTCCCATGCAACGTTCCCCAACATTGGCATCATGAGCTAGGTCTATGTGTAGATGAGATCTCGAGTAGAACACAAAGAGTTTGTGGGCGTTGATGCTTAGATTGTTTCCTCCCTTGGTCGTGTTTTGGTTCAGCGGTATTGTGGGATGAAGCGGCCTGGACCAACCTTACTCGTACAATTACGAGAGACCGGTTCCATCGACTGACATGTAACTTCGTTGCACAAAGATGGTTGGCGGGTGTCTATTTCTCCTACTTTAGTTGGATCGGATTCGACAAAGGCGGTCCTTGAGAAGGTTGAAAAGCAATTTATGTATCACCGTTGTGGTTTTGTGTAGGTGGGAATTGTTCTTGCTAGATACCCATAGAAGCCACATAAAACTTGCAACAACAATTAGAGGGCGTCTAACTTGTTTTTGCAGGGTATGTTGTGATGTGATATGGCCACTTACATGATGAGATATATGTGATGTATGAGATGATCATGTGTTGTATAGAATATCACGACTTGCATGTCGATGAGTATAGCAATTGGCAGGAGCCATAGGGTTGTCTTTAATTATTGTATGACCTACGCGTCAATCTCTAAGTGGTATGTAATGCTATACTTTATCGCTAAACGGTAGCATTAGTAGTATGAGCATGGTGGGCGCGACAACCCCGATGGCGACACAATGATGGAGATCATGGTGTTATGTCGGTGACGATGAAGATCATGCCAGTGCTTTCAATATGGAGATCAAAAACACAAGTTCATGGCCATATCATGCCACTTATGATTTGCATGTGATGTTAATCCTTTTATGCACCTTGTTTTTCTTAGGTGACGGTAGCATTATAAGGTGATCCCTCACTTAAATTTCAAGATCAATTGTGTTCTCCCCGAGTGTGCACCATTGCGAAAGTTCGTCGTGTCGAGACACCACGTGATGATCGGGTGTGATAGACACTATGTTAACATACAATGGGTGCAAGCCAGTGTTGCACATGCAGAATACTCAGGTTAAACTTGACGAGCCTAGCATGTACAGACATGGCCTCGGAACACAAGAGACCTAAAGGTCGAACATGAGTCATATAGTAGATATGATCAACATGATGATGTTCACCATTGAAGCCAGCTCAACTCACATGATGATCGGACTTGAGTTGGTGAATTTGGATCATGTATCACTCGAATGACCGGAGGGATGTCAATTTGAGTGGGAGTTCTTAAGTAATATGATTAATTGAACTCATTATCATGAACATAGTCAGTAGTGTCTTTGCAAATTATGTTATAGATTACTATCTCACATTGTAGCTCCCTAGAACTTTTATATGTTCCTAGAGAAATAGAGTTGAAAGATGATGGTAGCAATATTGCTGACTGGGTCCATGATCTGAGGATTGTCCTCATTGCTGCACATAAGGCTTATGTCCTTAATGCATCGCTTGGTGCACCACCCCCTCTAGCGTCATCTATAGATGTTGTGAACATCTGACAGGTACGTTCTGATGACTACTTGATAGTTTAGTGCGTCATGCATTATGACTTAGAATTGAGGCTCCAAAATGTTTTGAACGTCACGGAACATATGAGATGTTCTAAGAGCTAAAATTGGGATCTCAGGCTCGTGCCTGTGTTGTGAGATATGAGATTTCCAACAAGATTCTTTGCCTGCAAGATGAAGGAGAATAGATCAATCGTTAAGCATGTGCTCAGATTGTATGGGTGCTACAATCGCTTGAATCGAGTGGGAGTTGATCTTCCAGATAAGAAAGTGATTGATATAGTTTTCCAAGTCACTGTCACTAAGCTACTAGAGATTCGTGGTGAACTATAAAAATGCGAGGGATGGAAATAATGATCCCTGAGCTGTTCGCGATATTTGACACCGCGAAGGTAGAAATCAAGAAGGAGCATCAAGTGTTGATGGTTAGTAAAACCACTAGTTTCGAGAAGGGCAAGGGAAAGGAGGGAAACTTCATGGATGGCAAGTCAATTGCTGCTCCAGTG
The DNA here is from genome assembly GCA_022496015.1 of Hordeum marinum. Classification (NCBI taxonomy): domain Eukaryota; kingdom Viridiplantae; phylum Streptophyta; class Magnoliopsida; order Poales; family Poaceae; genus Hordeum; species Hordeum marinum. The sequence goes on from CM039673.1 coordinate 371,915,698, forward strand.
AAGCAACCCAAAGTTGAACCCAAACCCGAGACTAAGTGCTTCTATTATGAGAGATCGGTCGCTGAAGTAGAACAACCATAGATACTTGGTAGATAAGAAGGCTGGCAACGTCGACAGAAGTATATTTTGATATACGTGTTATTGATGTGTACCTTGCTAGTACTCCTAGTAGCACCTGGGTATAGGATACCGGTTTGATTGCTAAATGTTAGTAACTCGAAATAAAAGCTACGGAGTAAATGGAGACTAGCTAAGTGTGAGGTGACGAAGTGTGTTGGAAATGTTACCAAGGTTGATGTGATCAACGTCGCACGCTCTCTCTGCCTTCGGGATTAGTGACAAACCTGAATAAATGTTATTTGGTGTTTGCGTTAAGCATGAACATGATTAGGTCGTGTTTATTGCAATACGATTATTCATTTAAGTGAGAAAATAATGGTTATTCTGTTTACATGAATAATACCTTCAATGGTCATGCATCCAATGAGAATGGTTTGTTGAATTTTGATCGTAGTAATACACATGTTCATGACATTGATGCCAAAAGATACAAAGTTAATAATGATAGTACCACATACTTGTGGCACTGCCGCTAAATGTCATATTGGTATAAATCGCATGAAGAAACTCCATGTTGATGGATCTTTGGACTCATTCGATTTTGGATCGGTTGAGACATGCGGATCATGCCTCTTGGGCAAGATGGCTACAGACCCCATTTTCAGTATGATGGAGTGGGCTAGTAACTTATTGGAAATGATACATATTGATGTATACGGTCCAATGAGTGTTGTAGCCTGCGGTGGATATCGTTATTTTCTTACCTTCACTGACGATTTGAGTAGATATATTGTATATTTACTTAATGAAACACAAGTCTGAAGCATTTGAAAAGTTCAGACAGAAACAAAGTGAAGTTTGAGATCATCGTGACGAGAAGATAAAATGTCTATGATATGATCGTGGAGGTGAATATCTGAGTTACGAGTTTGGTATACAACTTAAGACAATGTGAAAGTTGTTTCACAACTCACGCCACTTGGAACACCATAGTGTGATGGTGTGTTCGTACGTCGCAGTCGGGCTCTATTGGATATGGTGTGAATTATGATGTCTCTCATCGTTTTGCCACTATCATTTTGGGGTTATGCATTAGAGACAACCACATTCACTTTAAATAGGGCACCATCTAAATCCGTTGAGATGACACCATATGGTTTGGCAGAAACCTAAGCTGTCATTTCTTAGAGTTTGGGAATGCGACACTTATGTCTGATAAGCTCGAACCCAAAGCGGAAAATGCATCATCATAAGATACCCTAAGAACAGTTGGGTATACCTTCTATCTCAGATCCGAGTACAAAGTGTTTGTTGCTAAAACTGGGTCCTTTCTTGAGAAAAAGTTTCTCTCGAATGAATTGAGTGGGAGGAAGATAGAACTTGATGAGGTTGTTGAACCTTTGTTTCAACCAGAGAGTAGCGCAGCGCAGAAAGATGTTTCTGTGGAACCTATGTCAGTTGAAGAGGAAGTAAATGATGATGATCATGAAGCTTCGGATCAAGTTACTATCAAACCTCGTAGGTCGACAAGGACACGTACTGCTCCTGAGTGGTATGACAACCCTATCTTGGAGGTCATGTTGTTGGACAACGATGAACCTACGAGCTATGGAGAAGCAATGATGGGCCCAGATTCTGACAAATGGTTAGAGGTCATGAAATTCGAGAAAGGATCCATGTATGAAACCCAAGTATAGACATTGGTAGACTTGCTCGTTGGATGACAGGTTGTCGAGTACAAATGGACCTTTAAGATGAAGATAGACGCTGATGGTAAATGTCACCATTTATAAAGCTCAACTTGTCGCAAAGAAGTTTCCGACAAGTTCAAGGAGTTGACTACGATGAGACTTTCTCACTTGTAGCGATGCTAAAGTCTGTTGGAATTATGTTAGCAGTTGCTGCATTTTTCAATTATGAAATCTAGCAGATGGATGTCAAAACATCATTTCCTTAACGGTGTACTTGAGGAAAGGTTGTATGTGATACAACTAGAAGGTTTTGTCAGTCTAAGGATGCTAAAAGGTGTGCGAGCTCTAGCAATCCTTCTATGGGCTGGAGCAAGCATCTCGGAGTTGGAATATGCGCTTTGATGAGGTGATCAAAGTTTTTGAGTCTATGCAAAGTTTATGAGAAACTTGTATTTACAATAAAGTGAGTGGAAGCACTATAGAGTTTCTGATAAGCATATGTGGATGACATATTGTTGATCGGAAATGATGTAGAATTTCTGGAAAGCATAAAGGGTTGTTTGAAAAGAGTTTTTCAAAGGAAGACCTGGATAAAGCTACTTAATTGTTGGGCATCGATATCTATAGAGATAGATCAAGACGTCTGATAAGACTTTCAATGAGTACATACCTTGACAAGATTTTGAAAGAGTTCAAAATGGATTAGTCAAATAAAGAGTTCTTGCCTGATTTGTAAGGTGTAAAGTTGAGTGAGACTCAAAGCTCGACCACAGCAAAAGAAAGAGAAAGGACGAATGTCGTCCCCTATGCCTTAGCCATAGGCTCTATATAGTATGCCATGCTGTGTACCGCACCTATGTGTGCCTTGCCATAAGTCTGTCAAGGGGTACAAGAGTAATCCAGGAGTGGATTACTGGACAACGGTCAAAATTATCCTTAGTAACTAGAGGACTAAAGAGATGTTTCTCTATTATGGAGGTGATAAAGAGTTCATCGTAAAGAGTTACGTCGATGCAAGCTTTAACACCAATCCGGATGACACTTAGTAGCAATCCGGATACGTATAGTGGAGCAGCCATTTGGAATAGTTCCAAGCACAGTGTGGTAGTAGTATTTACAGTATGACACAAAGGTTTGCAAACACAAATCTGAATATCGCAGACCCGTTGACTAAAAGACCTCTCTCACATGCAAAGCATGATCGAGCCCCAGAACTCATTGGGTGTTAGATTCATAACAATGTGAATCACATGGTGATGTGAACTAGATTATTGACTCTAGTGCAAGTGGGAGACTGTTGGAAATATGACCTAGAGGTAATACTAAATTAGTTATTATCATATTTCCTTGTTCATGATAATCGTTTATTATCCAAGCTAGAATTGTATTGATCGAAAACTCAGATACATGTGTGGATACATAGACAACACCATGTCCCTAGTATGCCTCTAATAGACTAGCTCGTTGATCAAAGATGGTTAAGGTTTCCTAGCCATGGACATGAGTTGTCATTTGATAACGGGATCACATCATTAGGAGAATGATGTGATGGACAAGACCCGAACTATAAACGTAGCATACGATCGTATTAGTTTATTGTTACAGTTTTCTGCATGTCAAGTATTTGTTCCTATGACCATGAGATCATGCAACTCACTGACACCGGAGGAGTACCTTGTGTGTATCAAACGTCACAACGTAACTAGGTGACTATAAAGGTGCTCTACAGGTATCTTCGAGGGTGTCTATTGGGTTGGCATGGATCAAGACTGGGATTGTTACTCTGTGTGACAGAGAGGTATCTCAAGGCCCACTCGGTGATACAACATCACAATAAGCCTTGCAAGCAATGTGACTAAGTGTTGGACATGGGATCTTGTATTACGGAATGAGTAAAAGAGACTTGCCTGTAATGATATTTAACTAGGTATGGAGATGTCGGCGATCGAATCTCGGGCATGTAACATACCGAAGAACAAAGGGAACAACATACGAGATTAACTGAATCCTTGACATAGAGGTTCATCCGATAAAGATCTTCGTAGAATATGTAGGAAACAATATGGGCATCTAGGTCCCGCTATTGGTTATTGACTGTAGAGGTGTCTCGGTCATGTCTACATAGTTCTCGAACCCGCAGGGTCTACACACTTAAGGTTCGGTGATGTTTTGCTAGTATAGAGTTATGTATGGTGGTGACCGAAGGTTGTTTGGAGTCCCGGATGAGATCCCGGACATCACGAGGAGCTCCGAAATGGTCCGTAGGTAAATATTGATATATAGGAAGTCCTGTTTTGGTCACCGGGAAAGTTTCGGGCTCATTGGTAGTGTACCGGGAGTGCCGGGAGGGTGTCGGGGGACCATCGGGAGGGATGGCTCGACCCAAAGGACCTCATGGGCTGTGGGAGGAGTCAAACCAGCCCCTGGTGGGCTGGGCTAAGCCCCCACTAAGGCCCATGCGGCGGGGGTGGGGAAAACCCAAAAGGTGGAGAGGTGGAAAGAGTTTCCAAGTGGAAAGGAGGAATCCTACTCCTAATAGGATTGGAGTAGGACCCCTCCACCTCCAATTTCGACCAAACCTTGAGGGTTTGAGGTTGCCTCCTCCCCTCCTTACCTCCTATATATACTAGAGGATTTAGAGGGGAAAACTAACCCTAATTTCCATGTGCTCCCTCTAATTCATCTAGATCGGTTTTCTCCTCTAGTCTAGTTCGGCGGTACTTAGGCGAAGCCCTGCCGGAATAGTTCCACCACCATCGCCGCCACGCCATCGTGCTGCCGGAGAACTCATATACCTATCCATTCCCTCTTGCTGGATCAACAAGGCAGAGATCGTCATCGAGCTGTACGTGTGCTGAACACGGAGGTGTCGTCCGTTCGGCGCTAGATAGGAAGGACCGTGATCAAGATCGTGAGATGATTTGTGATTTGATCACAGGACGGATCGTGATGGGATCACGGGAAGAATCGTGATTGGATAGCAGGACAGATCGTGATGGGATTGTGGAACGCTCGGCGATCTGGATCGCGAAGATGTTCGACTACATCAACCACGTTTCTTAACGCTTCCTGCTTAGCGATCTACAAGGGTATGTAGATCCACTCTCCCTCTCGTAGATGCTCATCACCATGGATAGATCTTGCGTGTGCGTAGGAATTTTTTTGTTTCCCATGCAATGTTCCCCAACAGGTACAACCGGAACTACGGGGCCACCAGCACCCAACAATCGTTGCACAACCAGAACCGGGGCACCCCCATTCCGGTGGTAGAGCGCTACTGGTCCAGTACAATCACCTTGTTGCGACTCTAGGGAAACAGTCAAGGACTAGGCGGTTAAACCGCCATGGTCCCAGTGGCACAACTGCTTGATACTTACCTAGAGACTACAAACCCTAGGGCATCACCCCCAGAGCGGTGGTTGTGCTAGAAGTACTAGTACGACTGGTACAACCGCTCACGGAGGCGGTACGACCTCTTGTTGTAAAAAACTACAGCCCCAACTGAGATTTGAGGCACTCTCTCCTCGAATGGAAGGGTATGGTGGGTGTAATATGAGTGTGTACATGCATTGATTCACCCAGTACCTTTAGATGTGAATTCCCTCTTAATAGTATGGAATTCCTACGACCAAAGAAATAAACGTGTTAGAAACATCGTCATCGATCTTTTCCGTCCAGAGTTAAGGCATGTCCGTCTTGTGCCATATGAAGATAACCTGAGAGCTAGGGCACACGATTAGTCCGCAAATTGCGTTGTTATCAACACCAAAACATTTAGGGCATGATATGCCCTTACAGATCTCTTCTAGGATTTTAGAAGCAAGTAGACTGGGAATTTTTTGTTGATGCAATCTGTTAAACACCCTAGCATTCCTTTGCTTCCAAAGAGATCATGAAATCCCGATGAAGAGAGTCAAAATCTTGCTTAACCAATCAGTGGAAATGTTTTTTTGCTGTAGCCACCATTGAGTGACTCTTGAGTCCATCGTTGGGCATTGAATGTCGATTCTGAGTGAATAAAAGCACAAATGCCAAACTTTCCTCGCGTAGACACACTGGACAAGGATGTGGTCCACGATGTCTTCACATTTATAGGCAATTGAAGCACGAGGATGTCTCATCTTGCAGACCATGCCTAGCTCGTGTATCAAAAGTCCATAGCAGGTATTGCACCACCACCCAGGCAAAACTTTTGCATTTAAGTGGAGTCCAGCTTCTCCAGATGCATGTAGGAGCAGGAGATCAGACTAACCCAATGCAAAGCCTCTTGTAGATAGAGCTAGCCCTGTACTATCTGGAGGCATCACAAGGCCATGCAAACAAATCCGGATGGTGGGTGTTACATTGCACCGACGCAATGGCGTGACAGGCACCATTGGTCCGATCCTTGCCAACCCAAAGGTAGGACGACATCTGTTTGTCGATCTTGTTAACGAATCAGATTGGGGCATCCAACATCATGATATGATGGATTGGTCTTGCAGCAATCACTGATTTCAATAGAACCAATCTTCTCGGATGCTGGATGAGCACGTGTTGCCACGCCGGTATGAACTGTCGTGCCTAGTCCAGTAAAGGCTGCTAATCTGCCCTCGCTAGCTGTTTGATCGCCAAAGGAAGCCCAAGGTACCAAGAAGGAAAGCTCCTGATGTTGCATTGCAGAAGGTTGGCAACACGATGACAATCCCCGCTACCGCTTGTGATTGGGACATCACATGATTTACTGTAATTTATCTGCAAACTCGAAGCCTCACCAAATACCCCAAGAGCTCACCTGACAAAGTGTAGGTCCTGAACTAATGACCTGACAAAAAGAGCCACGTCATCGGCATAGATCGACAACCTTTGGATGGCAGCGATACCATGGAACGAACTAACAAACTCCATCCACCATAACTCGATTGATAATTGTAGTTAATGCGTCCATGGCAATGACAAACAACAAAGGGGAGATCAGCTCCCCTTGCCGCAGTCCACGAGTGTGGTGAAAGCACCTTCCCAGTAAAAGAGAACGGCGGTCCAACATATCCAACTTGGGCCAAAGCCTTTAGCCATGAGGACCTCGAACAAAAAAAAGGCTAAGAGAGAGAATCAAATGCTTTTGTAATGTGCTTTAGGAAGAGTCTCAGCTCTTTCCAGTCGGATCTTGTGCGCAACCTGGCAAACCAAACAAGAAGTTATCATGGATGTTGCGCCCCTTAATGTTAGCGGATTGGTTGACCCCTATTATTTCTGGCATGTGACGTCGGGCGCGAATGGCAAAGAGCTTTGCACACAACTTGGAAAAGCTATGAGGGAGGCTGATAGGTCTAAAATCGCCAACCTCCAAAGCATCAGCGTTCTTAGGGATGGCTCGATGTGGTCACAACTGAGTTGTGGAATCCCCTGCCATATCACCACGAACAGCTTGAGCAGCGTCGCCATGATGTTATTTTTGATGATTGCCCAAGCTTTATGATAGGAAGCAACAATGAATCTGGGGTAGGGGTGGGTGTCTCTCTTTTATGATGTTTCTGTAGGGTGATCATCACGTGTTCTTCCCACTCAAGCTCGTTTGCTGGTGTTTGTCCCTAATCAAATGTCACTTCGATAGTGTTGTTTGTCTCCTACTTAACTTGTAGTAAATCAACAATACTTATTTTGAAACGGGGGAAGGGAGTTCTCTGAAAAAACATAATTGCCATCCAGTGCTAGTTAGCAAACTCCGAAACTAATGAAAGCATACGTGCAAAGAACACAAGGATGTCATGCAACGAAGCGATGCTACCCACAACCAGTTCACCTTTCCTCCACTGCCTTTCTGTGCTCTCGAACAAATCGGGAACAAAGAATTACCGCTGCTTGATCTACTTAACCCATTTAACTACTGACCAACACGCAAATTGCCGCCGTGGTGCATGTCAGTCCGCCATAGTGCAACGTACAGCGCCGGCGCCATGGAGGCCATACCGCTGCTGCTCTTCCTCGCCCTCCTCGTCCTCCCGGCGCACTGCCTGCAGTCGCCGCGGCAGTCCTACCACCTCGAACTCGCCCGCGTCGACGCCGTGGACACCGGAAGCCTCAACATCAGCGACCACGAGCTCCTCCGGCGCGCCATCCAGCGCAGCCGGGACCGTCTTGCCAGCATCACGCCCCTCGTTTCCCCGACCCGCCACAGCAAGGTGGTGGTGGGCGAGGCCCCGGTGCTGTCGGCCGGCGGCGAGTACCTGGTGAAGCTCGGCCTGGGCACGCCGCAGCACTGCTTCACGGCGGCCATCGACACGGCCAGCGACCTCATCTGGACGCAGTGCCAGCCGTGCGTCAAGTGCTACCGGCAGCAAGACCCCGTCTTCAACCCCATGGCGTCGACCACCTACGCCGTGGTGCCGTGCAACAGCGACACGTGCGACGAGCTCGACACCCACCGGTGCGGCCGCAGCGGCAGCAACGACGACGACGATGACGACGTGTGCCAGTACACCTACACGTACGGCGGGAACTCGACGACGAGGGGCACGCTGGCCGTCGACAAGCTGACCGTCGGCGAAGACGCGTTCCACGGCGTCGTCTTCGGCTGCAGCAGCTCCAGCGTCGGGGGCCCGCCCGCGCAGGTGTCGGGGGTCGTGGGCCTCGGCCGCGGCCCGCTCTCGCTGGTGTCCCAGCTGTCGGTGCGCAGGTTCATGTACTGCCTGCCGCCGCCAGCCTCCAGGAGCGCGGGGAGGCTGGTCCTCGGCGCCGACGCCACCGCCATCCGCAACGCGTCGGAGCGGATCGTGGTGCCCATGTCCATCAACCCGCGGTACCCGTCCTACTACTACCTCAACCTCAACGGGATGTCCATCGGCGACAAGGCCATGACCTCCTTCGGGAGCACCATGAACGCGACGGCTCCAGACCCCAACGTGGCGGCGCCTCCCGTGTCCGGCGACGGCGACGGCGGCGGCGGCACGGGCCCGAACGCGTACGGGATGATCATCGACATCGCGTCGACGATCACGTTCTTGGAGGGATCGCTGTACGAGGAGCTGGTGGACGACCTGGAGGAGGAGATCAGGCTGCCGCGGGGCTCCGGGTCGAACCTGGGGCTTGACCTCTGCTTCATCCTGCCGGAGGGGGTGACGATGAGCCGCGTGTACGCGCCGCCCATGTCGCTGGCGTTCGACGGGGAGTGGCTGAGGCTGGAGAAGGAGCAGCTGTTCGTGGAGGACAGGGAGAGCGGGATGATGTGCCTCATGATCGGCAAGACGGACGGAGTGTCCATCCTCGGCAACTACCAGCAGCAGAACATCCAGGTCATGTACAACCTGCGTCGGGGCAGGATCACCTTCGTCAAGACCAACTGCGAGTCCGGGCGCTAGACCAGGATTTCAACTTGTACTACTGCTCGGTGTCGTCATATATAAACATAGTAACAAATTTAGACATCGAAGAGGATAGGTACGGTACATTCAGAAATCTAAAATGGACAGTGAGGACAGAAAAGGAGCAACCACTCATTGAATTTGTGAGTGCATTTTTACATCATATCTATTATCATCCGAAAATGTATCAAGCGAATTGATACAATGGTCTAAGGGCATGTTTTTTCTTTTCCTTTTTGCATGTTGTAAGTGAATGAAATTTGTGAATCCACAAGGAATGTGAATTTTACATTCACAAAAGGGAGTTCCTTTTTTTTTGGCTGTCTGCCCCCCCTTTCAGACTCCTTGCATCGGTCCTCGGTGTGAGTAAGATGAAGCAGAACCAATAGCTCCCATTACCATCTCACTTCATGTAATTTTCACACTGCCGTCTATGGAGGTGCATGAATATATTCACAACTCACAAGCTATTCTTATACAAGAATAAAGATGTAAAGATGTTTCCGTCACAATCAATTCCACCTTCATGTGGTCCTATGACATTATTACATGGTCTCTGCATACTTGCGCACAGCAGTTGCCAAATCCTGAACATGTTGATCCACAACACCTGCAATGAACACATAACAGATGCACACACTTGCAGTTTTTCTATATGAAAAAAAGAAAAGAAAACATAAGTGACAACCTTACCTATTTTGTTTAACGCGTCCTCGAGTTTGAACAGATACTCTGTATTAGGTCCAGTCGGGCCTTTAGCAAGGTAGATTTGCCTGAACATCACATAGATTATCATGGAAATTAACGGCAGTTTCAGTTCAAACAAAATAATGCTGAAGTTAAGGAGGTGCTATACTTGACCATTTCTTCCAGCGGAGCAGGACCCAGATAGTTTTGGTTGGCCTCCTTATTTGTGGTGGCTAAATATCTGTTGGTAGAATTCGGTCCCATCAGGTTCTTTGAGAAATTATACCAAGAGCTCATTTTAAGACCACTTACACCATCATATCTTGGACTGCTGGTATCTTGGGGGAAGAATCCTGAAACATTTCAAAATTAATCAGTTACACATCGAACATTCTGGAGCAAGAGAAGTTATTTAAGCACTCTATAGTCATTTCTTACTGTATACAAGTCAAGGTAAACCTTCTCATCATATTGCTTCTCACGTACTTCCAGATACTGCAATTCAAGGCTGAAGGTAAATTGCCAATAGATGCAGGTAAGCAACTCAAAGTCAGTTTATGAAAACAGCGATCAAGGGTAGTATTACTTCGATGCACACAAGTACCATCTAGACAAATTATCCGAGTTGAAATTAAGAGTTCTTACATTTTTCTTAAAGGAAAACTGCTTTTCTTAGCTCAGGGCTGAATCATCAATATCATAACGAGCCATATAATAAAGCACACTCATACCATTAACCAATCTATTTATCTCTGTTATGACAGACAAAGAACAGTATTCTCGTTCAAACCATGGAATAATTGTGCATAATCATTTATAACGTACAGCATTGGTGAACTAAACATCTCCGACTTGGTCTATATATACATTCTTCTTTTTACCTCCAGGGCTGTCTGCTTATCTTGCTCCCTTGAAATTTTGTAAGCAACTCCCCACTGCAGTTGTACAACAGGAATTCAATTGCAGAATATTTTCGCACTCCGTTAACAGAGTTGCCACGAACATGAAACAAATACTACATAATAACATAACAATACTGGGGAGCATTAGCATAATCGAAATATGTTACTGCGGATAACCAATGAACTTGCACGCCCATTTCACATGTACTCCCTATGTTAGCTTGCAAAATACTCTTATATTGTGGGATGGAGGGAGTACTATCATCAAAGGTCCTCATGATTTCTCTGCTATAACTCGGGAAAGGTACGATTCACCATCCTAACGCAGAGCCTAGGAGCATCAGAGCTGGCTGATCAATCAATAACTCACTGACAGCGAGGAGCTGGAAAAAAAGTGTTATTTCACCCAATCCGAGCACTGGAGGGGTTTATCCCAAACTGAGAGTGAGAGCAGAGAGTTGGGCGGCGTACGCATGTGGACCCGGGCCGGTGCTCAAGCGTGACGGTCCTGCCGGGGAACTCCGGCGTGCCCCTGTGGTCCGTGCTCCCTGTCGATCCGGCGACAAAAACGCAAGAAGAAAAACCAGAGGGTCAGCGAGATAGATCTGAGAAGCTCCGGCGAGCGGCCGCCGGACTGATCAGTTAGCTAATCGTACCCTGGTAGAAGACGCGGCGGTAGTCCCTGACGAATCCGACGAGGCTGGCGTCGTAGGCGAACCCGGGGTTCCACACCAGGGAGCCGTAGCCGAACACCCACATCACCATGCCGGCTTACCTGCTCCGGTGGAATCGAAGATTTTCTGCGTATCGGCGGTGCGTGTTGGTGCCTCTGCCGCCTCTCTGATTGGATACCTCCCTCCTGCGTTCTTCTAGGACGACGGCTGGACAGTTGGAAGACACCTGGCTGGGTCTGCTGGAGGCCCATGTTATCAATCAAAAGTACTAAAGGCCGATGTTATCAAAAGTACTGAAGGCCCATGTTTCGGCCCGGACATGGCAGCCCGGTGGTAACACGCGAGTGGTAGCACGTTACAGATCAGGTCATCAGGTCGCTACCCTCCTTGTTTAGTACCACGTCGCTTGCCTGAGGAGGTTGGAGGGGAAGCTGTGCTATATAACCAAGGCAGGGTGCGACCTTGAAACCTTGAAACATACTTACCTGGACGGGGTCGATGGCTGATCAAGAAGAGTCATGGCCTAGGCTAGTGGTCCACATTGCACTTGGTGGATGCGCTGGCTTACCATCTCCCCAAGTGGAAGAGTGGATGTCATAATTTGTGGTATTGGGGGTACGTGTTTGTGCGGCCCCTACCAATTCAAAGTCTAAAATTTCATTATAATATTTGTTAAATTTGAAATTCTTTTTGCTAAGAGCAAGTATAATAGAGCTGACTCAGCAAGCTATATGAAATAAACTATTATATTTTTGCTTAGTTAGAGAAGAGAGAAGGTAAGCGGGCTCTTCGTGAAGAACCATGCTCTAACCCTTCATCTCTTCAAAGGTAGAAATTTGTACTTTGGTCTCCTAAAACATCAGAGCTGCACAGACAACCATCAAGAGAGGCCGGCATTTTCCCTCCAGGAAACAGTTGGCACTAAGCAAAAGTAACATTCAAGATTGCACATGCCAAATTCCCAAACAATAACTCCAGAACACAAAGTCACCAAGCTCGTATTTTCCCAAAGTAACATTTCTAACAGTTATTTCAAAAGACAGACGCTAAGCTAAAAAACAATACTTACTCGGTCAGACAAGAAGTAACATTTCAACTGATGTTTCAGGTAACCAAAAGGAAAGTTGCAGTTTCCGATAAATCCCTGAAAGCCAAACCGTTTATCATCCCAAATTCTGTAGCACATGAAGTCAATCATCTATTTCGGTGTCATCATAGTCGTAATCGCCACCGCTGCTCGAGTACTCATGGTACTCAGGCTCCCATGGCTCCCTGAACGACTCAAGGGCGCAGCATCTCTCCTCTATGTTGCCGTCAAGCCAGACATTCAAGCTGCCAAGTATGTCCAGCGTCTGCAGCAGAGGGCATTTGGTGAGGATGGCATCGAGGCCAACATCACTGAACAAACCATATGCAAGCTCAAGTTGCTTGAGCATCAGCATGGTATTCGCCACCGCCAGGGCCTCGTCTTCGACCACTTTAGGTGCGGCATTGCCTTGGGGACGCTGTGGAGGAGGCATGTTCCTCTTCAGCTGAGCAAGCGACTTGCATTATCGGCCTATTACTTCCATGCCTCTCGATGTGACTTTCAGGCAGTAACTGATGTCCAACACTTAGAGCAGGAAGGTGTTCCGCATACTTCTCCACGGCTTGATCAGATATCTCGCTCATCGGGATGTGGAGGACATTAAGCAACTTCCCACTGTCCAGTGGAAATTAACCATCACAATCAGAACTTCAATAGTTGCAGCAATGGTAAATTAGGTGCCAAATTTGCAGCATAAATGACAGAAAAGAAAAGATGTAGTACTATTAAGCCAATCAATGCACATAACATAGCAATGGCATTACAGATAATGCCATAGAGAAGTACTACAGGCAATGTTATGATCCTAATTTCTTATGCTACCTAGAAATGAAGCAGTGCAAATTAAGCAATATGTGATGTTTATCAAGAAATAGATTAGCCAGTCGGTGGCGATTTTCTTCAGATGACAAGAAGCCTCAGAAAAAAACAGGAACAGCATCCTCTGAAACTAGTGGTTCTCATTTTGTTTTGAGAGAAAAAAAAGGTTGGCCCCTAATGTCATGTAACAGTATCCACACATCATAGAATCAAAATAGCAGATTATCATTCTGTCAAATCAAAATAGCAGATCATGCTGTTCACATTTGCACACAAGCAGATGCTCTTCAGTAGCAAATTAGCGGAGGTTTATCCCCAACGCACTTGCGGTGTGTGTCTGCGTGTGACGGTGTGATCGCTGAAAAAAAAGTATGGCTCTGAACTCTTATATTCATTCTGTAAGACTAAAAACGTAGGGGTTGTGTTAGCATAACTTTTTCATTTACAGAAGTGAGCTGCCACCTACAAATGGTTATCGCATAAACATGGATTTTACGGTGTCATCACTGGTGCCTGATCACTAAACTGAAAAACCTCTAGCAGCAGCTCTGATGCACAATGGCTCGTAGGAATAACTCTACAGCTTGAAAGCAATTAATTAAATTTTACCCCAAATATATAGTTCTCACAGGTCCAAACTATGAGTCTCCCGAACTATTGTTGCAAAATTGGAAATTTTACAAGCAGTCATCGCACCACAGTTCTAAATGTGGCGCAAAACTAGATAATCAGGTAGGGAATTTCAATAGTTCAAGTATTGGAGTTTTCTCGCCACAATTCACAAGGCATCGACATGTCACGGCAGCTTCCTTCTCCTACTAGCATTATGAAACCAAGAACCAAACCTTTTGGGCCAGGCAAAGGGGCAGCGCGACTTACGAGGCGGCGACGTAGGCAAGCGCATTGTCGCCGACGCGGTAGGCGGAGAGGCGTCGGATCGTGCCTTGGGAGCGGGCGACAAGGCGGCGCACAGCTGCGTCGGCCCTGACGCGGCAGTTGACGCGGCGGCACCAGGACTCTATGTCCACGTCCCCCCACATGTCCGGCGACGCAGCGGCCTCCCTCCACGCCCTGCACACCGCCGCGGGCCCGCGCGCAATCTCGTCGGCGGCGAACCTGCCCCGCAGTATCAGCACCATTATCTCCGGGCTCACGGCCTCCGTCCACCTCCAATCGTACATTTCCTCCTTGGCCTCATCGCCCCTCACGTCTCCTCCACCGCCCCCTTCCACGGCCTCGCAAGGACTCGCCTTCTCCGTCTCCGGCAAACACCACTCGTTCTCTCCTCCGCCGGTGGCCGCATCCGCGCTGTTCTCCGCCGCCTCCGACCAGCTCGTTCCAAGAAACCCTCTCCCGCCGCAGCTTCGTCCATCAAGCCCCACCATTTCCGCCTCCGTCTCCATCCGCCACCCTCCGCCATCTCCGACCAAGGCTGCCCCGCCACCAACTTTGGGCTTCTTCTTCATGGCCTCGGCTTGCGACCACTTCACCATGGGCGCCGACGGTCTCCCTCTCCAACCCCCATTGGGCTGCTCCCTATTCGCCTCCCACCCCGGGCCCTCTCCTCCGGTGAATCCGGCGCCGGACGGAGGGTTCCGACGCTTCATCGCCGGCGATTTGCCTAGGCTAACTCGCCGTGCTTATTTTGGGGGTTTTCCCTTCTCGGGTGGAATTGGAGAGGAGCGGAGAAGCGCACATCCGGCTCACTTAGAGCTGAGCTAACCTCTTGTAGCAATGGAGATGCCCCACCCACGACGTGGATCGTGGGAGCTGATGTGCGACGCGTGTCGGCTCCGACGGATCGACGCCCTTGCCTCTTGGACTTCGTGGGTCCGGGCTTCGGGGGGACTGGAACGGCGGGTGAACGGTGGCGTTTCGCATTCAAAGGGGAGGAGCGCAGTAAACAGAGTGGATAGGTGGTCTTAGAGCATCTACGGCCCCACCTTGCAAATCCGACGCTCAAACGTTTCGTGGACGCGTCCGAACATATCCGCAAATACTGACCGATCACGTCATAAATAATACATAAATAATAGTACATTCTATATTTATATTTTACATTCAGACATCTCAAATCTCATAACTTAAATCCATACAACTCATGAAACTACTACATCGATGCATTATACATATCTTCCGGCTACTTCATCACTACTAATATGTCATCGGATTACCAAAATTTGGAATGTTTGGCTATGGTGAAGATCATCCATGGCTGCCCTTGCCCTTCCCGGCATCTTTGCCATCCTTGTCGTGAAAGTACCGATCAAAGACGCAGTACGAATCGAGCCGGATGTGCTCGTCGCCGGAGTTGTCCTTGCCGCAGCTCACCTCATTCTCCTCCTTCAGTGGCAGCCCGGCCATTTCATGGACCGCACGATTCTGCTCGCAGGCGAGGGTGCGCGTGTTCCTCCGCTATCGTTTCTTCAAAATGCGGATGCGGATGGCTTCCTCCTCTGCATCCGCCCGCGCCGCCGTATCATCCGCCTCCGCCATTTCCTCCGCAGGATAGGCCTCGGAGACCCTTATCCTCTCCTTCCCATGACGGGCAGCCCAATCCTGGTGGGACTCGAAGTCTGCCAGACCGGTCGATGGCTTCGCCCGCCGGGACCTCGATGATCCCCCGGAGGAACCGAGCGCACGTTGAGCGGACGCCATGGAGTCGCGATGGTCAAATCCTGCCGTCGGCCTGGCGTTGTGCTCGCGGGAGCGGTGGAGTGCCATGCAAACCGCCATTGCCTCCTCAGATCCGAAGGGGAAGATCCCCAGTCGATGGATTCAGACTGGTCGGAGTCAGATCCGCTACCCTCCATGTTGGAGACAGACTGGATCACCGGAGGTGAGCTACGGTGGCGAATGGGAGTGGAGGGGAGTGAAGTGAAATGGCTAGGGTTTGGTCCGACGAACGGATAAGGATGAATATATATATGGGGTCGATGCGGGCTAGTGCGGACCAGACAAGCGTGCCCGGACACGCCCAGGCTCCCCATGTTTGGGCCGAATATGAGGGGTGCCAGTCAGCCCGGGCATTTGAGGCCAGTTTGAGGGGCCTCGCTAGGTTGATTATTTGTGATCGGGCGGCCTGCCCGGGCGTTTGAGGCGGGTTTGAGTGGTCCAGCTGTAAATGCTCTTAGGATAACTTCAAAGCGTCGATTCAAACAGACGTGCATTTTATCTATTTTATTTGTTTGGGTCGGTCTTGTCCATCGGCTAACGGACGTATCTTTTTGTTTAGATCGACCGTGTTGTCCTAAAGTGTGGCTGGCGCATTTTTCACCCAAACAATAACTTCGAAAACATGCGTCCGAATTTAACATAATTATACATTAAACGGTCGGTCAACAACCGGTCAAAGTCCAATTTATCATTAATTAAACATAAATTTGAAAACACACAAAAAATATAGTCTCAGCCACCCAACATGCTGCCCTAAGCGTCTTCACTGTCATCGTCGTCGATGAGGTCAAAGAAGGTTGGCGGCAGCCCAACCCACAGGAATGTGGTTTGCCACGCCGTTTATGTCGACTCCTTCGCCTTCTGCTCCACCGGCAGCAATGTTGCATGGCGCGCGCTCCTCCTCCTTCTCCTGCTCCTAGCGCTCTTCCTCTTCTTGTTGCTCACGACGCTCTTCCGACTTCACCCATGTACAGCAAGCACGTCGCTCCTCCTCCGCACGCACGTATTTGGTGCTCATCGTCGGCGCGCTCCTCCGCCAGCGCACGCTGGAGACGATGCTTGAAGTAGTCCGCCTCCTGCTCTGGCATCGTGCCAGCACATGATACGTCTCCAACATATCTGTAATTTTTAATTATTTCATGTTATTATTTTATCAATCTTGGATACTTTTTTATACAATTTTATATCATTTTTTAGACTAACTTATTAACTAGTGTCCAGTTTCAGTTGCAGTGTTTTTACCTATTTTCTTGTTTTTCAGAAAATCAATACCATTAAAAACGATTAAAGTATTAAAACCGTGTGCATTAGCCCCAACAATATATTACGTGCCACCACGAGACCCGCGTGTCGTGCCAGCGGACGTGAGTTGACGGGTATCATACGAGCAGTCCTCTGCTCAGGCTGACCGGGAGGCGTGCGAGCATGTGTGTAAATTGACGGGACACGTGTGAGCAGGCTCTTGCATTGTCTCATCGGGAGACGTGCGAGCAGGTGTGTGAATTGACGGTATGCGTGCGAGCAGTCCTCTGCACAGGCTCAGCGGGAGACGTGCGAGCAGGGGTTTGAAATAACGATAGGCATGCGAGAAGATCGTTGCGCAGGCTCACTAGGAGGCGAGCCATTTAATCGCCTCCCGCCTAGCTCCCAACCACTCTATATTAATCGTGCTTGTGTCACTGGTTATAACAGGCGACCGCACTTCCCACCCTTCACACACCGCTTGCATCCTTGCCGCCGTTCCTAGTCGTAAACGCTCTCGGAAGTGTATCAGATGGCGACCAAGCACATCATTGGAGGGAGTGGTGACGCGGGGTTTGAAGCCGGGGCCAGCGAGGCACCTAAGCATCTCTTGATGTTGGGCGACGAGGTTGCCCCCCTTGTCAATGATGTTTCGCGCGGACATCAGCACGACCATGACGTCGTAAGCCCGGTCATGTCTCCTCAGTAACACGCGGTGCTGCACAAAGACTACTACAACCTCTCTGATGACCACTCCAGCGACGTCGACTCTGACGGCGACAACTCCGACGACGACGGAGAACCGGTTAGACCCCTATTTTGGTAACTATATCATAGGGTATATCTGATTCGTTCCGTTTCCACCTTTTTTGGAATGGAAAGCCCGGGGTTTATGTTATTTCAATTCATGTAATCAAAGTAAGATTCGATATGTGTAGTGTACGTATTGATTGTTTGTTAGGTAAATGGTAAGTGATGTGGATAAGTGAGTTATGTACAAACGGCTATGCTAATATTCTGTCTAAGGTTATGGTGATTTAATTGTTGATCTGTACAAATGATCATTTTGATAATAATCCGTCTACATAGATGATTATACAGGTACCCTCTCTATAAATAAACATTGTAAGAGCATTTAGATCACTACTTTAGTGATGCGGGGAGTAGTACTTACTTGAAAGTTCATAGTTTGTTTGACAATAATCACTTCATGCATTTATAGTCATTAGTTAATAATTTTGTTGCCCTAAGTTGTTTGTGATGTCATTTTATGCATTTCATTCATCAATGTAATGATCTTTTTATTATATGTATAGTTATTATCTAACAACGTTGACAGCGATAAAAATGACTAGAGGAGGTACAATAAACAAAAACTCAAGGAGCTCTATGCGGGAAAGCATAATAGTCGTATCAGGGCCGGAAAATGGGGGCTTCGGATGCCCGTTCTGCACCCAAAGGCTTAACTCCGTGTTTGCAAGTGTTATAGCACATTCTAGAGGATGAGTCGTTGGCTCCTTCAGGCAGAAGTATTCTCGCGGGGTGGCGCACGTTGCGTACGTGGAGTACCTAGAGAAAATTTATGTTGTTGGTGGGTACGATCACGATTGAGTTATATATTTTGCATCTTATATCTATGATCGAGTATGTTTATATTCCCATGCCTTGATGGGTTGTGCCCTCCTCGGGGCCTCTCTCCATCGCCTCTGATGCCTATAAATTACCAAATATTCCAAAAACCCTAGGGGAGTCGACAAAAGACAATTCCAGCCACCACAAGTTCCAGAACCTCGAGATCCAATCTAAACACCATAACGAAGGGGTTCATCTTCATCATAGGTGCCTCTCCGATGATGTGTGAGTAGTCCACCATAGAGCTACGAGTCCGTAGGCAGTAGCTAGATGACTTCCTCTCTCTCTCTCTCTCTTATGATTCTCAATAGAATGGTCTCTTGGAGATCTATTAGATCTAAACTTTTACGGTGTGTTTGTTGGGATCTGATGAATTTTGAGTTCATGATCAGTTTCTATCCATGAATATTATTTGAGTCTTCTTTGATCTCTTATATGCATAATTACTTATAGCCTCGTATTTCTTCTTCGAATGTTTGGTTTAGTTAGGCCGACTAGATCGATTTTTCTTGCCATGGGAAGAGGTGCTTTGTGATGGGTTTGATCTTGTGGTGTTCTTTCCCAGTGACAGAAGGGGCAACAAGACACGCATGTATCATTGCTATTAAGGATACCAAGATGAGGTCTATTCCTACATGAATAGATCTTTTCTACATCATGTCATCATTCTTATTGCATTACTCCATTTTTCCATGAACTTAATAAATTCGATGCATGTTGGATAGCGGTCGATGTGTGGAGTAATAGTGGTAGATGCAGGCAGGAGTCGGTCTACTTATCTTGGACGTGATGCCCATATAATGATCATTGCCTTGGATATCGTCATGACTATTTGATTTGCTATCAATTTCCCAACAGTAATTTGTTCACCCACCGTGCGCTATACTCATGAGAGAAGCCACTAGTGAAACCTACGCCCCCTCGGGTATACTTCTCCAACCTATTGCTTTTAGATCATCTTTGTTTCCAGATATATAAATCCAAAAAAGCCAAAAATACCTTGCTGCACTTTTTGTTTATTTTGTTTATTTTGTGTTCTTGAGAAATCTATCTCTCCTATCTATCATTATCTAATCTATCTTATTACCGTAGAGAGCGTGACAACCTCTCTTTCATGTCGGGTTGCAAGTATTTGTTGTTTGTGTGTAGGTGTTGTTTACGTGGGTGCGTGATCTTCCTCTACGGATTGATACCTTGGTTTCATAACTGAGAGAAATACTTACCATCGTTGTGTTGCATGATCCCTTGCTCTTTGGGGAAATACCGACATAGTCTCAAGCCACGTCAAAGGAATTTCTGGCACCGTTGACGGGGAGGAAGCAATCTCATCTACCTGGATCCTAATCACAAATCTCATCTCCTTGCAGTTATATTATTTGCCATTTGCCCCACTTCACCAATTTGCCATTTTATTCGCCCTCTTTTTTGTTTGCCCTTTCCTTGTCGGATCTCTACCTTGTTTGCAATCTTGTTTGTGTAGTCATGATGACTCAAGAGAACATCAAGTTGTGTGATTTTTCCATTACCAATAACAATGATTTTATTAGTACTCTGATTGCTCCTCCCGCCACTAGTGCGGAATCTTGTGATATTAATGTTGTTGTGTTGAATCTTGTCATGAAAGATCAATTTAACGATACTCCTAATGAGGATGTCGCGTCCCATCTATATACCTTAGTGGAATTATGTGATATGCAAAAGAAAAAAGATGTGGACAGTGATATTGTTAATTTGAAACTATTTCCTTTTTCCTTGCGGGATCGTGCAAAAATTTGGTTTTCTTCTTTGCCTCGCAATAGTATCAATTCTTGGAATAAGTGCAAGAATGCTTTTATCACTAAGTATTTTCCGCACGCGAAAATTATTTCCCTTAGGATGCAAATCATGAATTTTAAGCAACTTGAGCATAAACATGTTGCACAATCTTGGGGAAGAATGAAGTTGATGTTAAGAAATTGTCCTACTCATGGTTTAAATCTTTGGATGATCATACAATTTTTTTATGCGGGACTGAATTTTATCTCTAGAAATATTTTAGATTCCACCACGGGTGGTACTTTTACGGAGATTACCTTGGGTGAAGCTACTAAATTGCTACATAATATCATGGCTAATTATTCTCAATGGCATACCGAAAGAGCACCTACTAGTAACAAAATTAATTTGGTTGAGGAAATTAGTACTTCGAGTGATAAGGTTGATGCTTTGATGAAATTGGTTGCTAGTGAAAATGCTCCTATTGATCTTAACGATGTGCAAAATAATGACTCCATAGATGTGAATTTTGTCTCGCGAAACAATTTCAATAACAATGCTTATAGAGTTAATTTTAATCCTAGGCCTTTTCCGAGAAATTTCTCTAATAATTATGGTAATTCTTATAATAATAATAATAATAATAATAATAGGAACACCTCCGATCTTGAGAATATTTTTAAAGAATTTATCAGTGCTTAAAAGGTTTTCAATACTACGATAGAAGAAAAGTTGAATAAGATTGATGATATGTCTAGAAGCATTGATAGAATTTCTCATGATGTTGAAAATCTCAAGTTGCATGCTTTTCCAACTAAGATTAATGAATACATTAAGGCTTTATATGTCTCTATGTATGAAAGTAAGAAAAGAACCACTATGCTTAGAGCTAAAAGAGAAATCTTAGAAAGGTCATTTTCTAGTGATTGCCTTCATGAAAAAGATGAAGATCTTAAAGTGATTGGTCTTTCTTATATTTACTTTCTTAATACTGTTAAAATTGATAATTAAGGGACTAAAGAAGAGTTAACTTTATCTAGAGAGTGTCCCAATAAATCGGAGGGTGAAAATCTTGATGAAATTTTTGATAAAAGTGGGTTTGTAGAGGTCAAAACTTTAACTAGTGATGTGCCCACTATTTTGGATTGCAAATAATTTAATTATGATAATTTCTCTTTGATTTAATGTGTTTCTTTGCTGCAATCCATGTTGAATTCACTCCATGCTTATGAGCAAAATAAAGCTTTTACTAAACATATCGTTGATGCCATGATGAAATCTTTCGAAGAAAAGTTGAAGTTGGAGATTTATATTCCTAGAAAATTATATGATGAGTGGGAACCTATGCTACTTCTTGAGCATGCGTTGGTTTCCCGTGAAGAGGAACTGTTCGATGCAGCAAAGTAGATAAGTATTTCCCTCAGTTTTTGAGAACCAAGGTATCAATCCAGTAGGAGATACAAGCGAGTCACCAATAGATTGTTGGAAATATGCCCTAGAGGCAATAAATAAAGTGTTTATTATTATATTTCCTTGTTTATGATAATTGTTTATTATCCATGCTATAATTGTATTAATTGGAAACATGGATACATGTGTGGATACATAGACAAGCACAATGTCCCTAGTACGCCTCTAGTGAACTAGCTCGTTGATCAAAAGATGGTTAAGGTTTCCTAGCCATGGACATGAGATGTCATTTGATAATGGGATCACATCATTAGGAGAATGATGTGATGGACAAGACCCAAACTACAAACGTAGCTTATGATCGTGTCAGTTTATTGCTACTGTTTTCTGCATGTCAAGTATATGTTCCTATGACCATGAGATCATGCAACTCACGGACATCGGAGGAGTGCCTTGTGTGTATCAAACATCGCAACGTAATTGGGTGACTATAAAGGTGCTCTACAGGTGTCTCCGAGGGTGTCTGTTGAGTTGGCATGGATCAATACTGGGATTTGTTACTCCGTGTGACGGAGAGGTATCTCAGGGCCCACTCGGTAATGCAACATCACAATAAGACTTGCAAGCAATGTGACTAAGTGTTAGTTACGGGATCTTGTATTACGGAACGAGTAAAGAGACTTTCCAGTAACGAGGTTGAACTAGGTATGGAGATACCGACGATCGAATCTCAAGCAAGTAACATACCGAAGAACAAAGGGAACATCATACGGGATTAACTGAATCCTTGACATAGAGGTTTGACCGATGAAGATCTTCGTAGAATATGTAGGAACCAATGTGGACATCCAGGTCCCGCCATTGGTTATTGACCATAGAGGTGTCTCGGTCATGTCTACATAGTTCTCGAACCCGCAGGGTCTGCACACTTGAGGTTTGGTGACGTTTCGATAGTATAGAGTTATGTATGGTGGTGACTGAAGTTTGTTCGAAGTCCTGGATGAGATCCCGGACGTCACAAGGAGCTCCGGAATGGTCTGGAGGTAAAGATTCATATATAGGAAGTCCTGTTTTGGTCGCCGGAAAAGTTTCGGGCTCATCGGTAGTGTACCGAGAGTGCCGATAGTGTACCGGGAGGCCTCCGGGAGGAGTATTTCGACCCAAGAGGCTACATGGGCAGTGGGAGAGTGGAAACCAGCCCTTAGTGGGCTGGTGGAACAACCGCAAGAGGCCCATGCGGCTAGAATAAAAAAGTCCTAAGAGAAAAAGTGGAAAAAGGCAAAAAGGAGGGGGAATCCTAGTCCTACAAGGATTGGAGGTGGACTCATCCTCCACCCTTGGTTCGGATGACTCCTTGGTGGCTTGGCCCTTGGGACAAGCCACCTCCTCTCTTCCTCCTATATATACTGGTTGTATTGAGGGTTTTTTCACTAGAATTTCAGCCACGTGCTACCCGTTCCTCTAGTGCATAGTTTCTCCTCTAGATTGGATTTCTACAGTGCTTAGGCGAAGCCCTGCCGGAATAGCTCCACCACCATCGCCGGAGCGCCATCATGCTGCCAGAGAACTCTTCTTCCTCTCCACTCCTTCTTGCTGGATCAAGATGGTGGAGATCATCATCAAGCTGTACGTGTCCTGAATGCGGTGGTGTCGTCCGTTCGGCGCTAGATCAGAAGGATCGTGATCAAGTTCGTGGGACGGATCGTGATCAAGTTCGTGGGACAGATCGTGATCAAGTTCGTGGGACGGATCATGATTAGATCACGGGACATATCATGATTGGATCGCGGGACGTACGGCGATTTGGATCGCGAAGACATTCGACTACACCAACCGCGTTTCTTAACTCTTCCCGCTTAGCGATCTACAAGGGTATGTAGATCCACTCTCCCTCTCATAGATGCCCATCACCATGGATAGATCTGCGTGTGCGTACGAATTTTTTTGTTTCCCATGCGACGTTCCCCAACAGTGGCATCATGAGCTAGGTCTATGTGTTGATGAGATCTCGAGTAGAACACAAAAGGTTTGTGGGCGTTGATGCTTAGATTGCTTCCTCCCTTGGTCGGATTTTGGTTCAGCGGTATTGTGAGACGAAGCGGCCTGGACCAACTTTACTCGTAAGCTTACGAGAGACCGGTTCCCTCAACCGCAACTTGTTGCATAGATGGCTTGCGGGTGCCAGTTTCTCTCACTTTAGTTGGATCGGATTCGACAAAGGCGGTCCTTGAGAAGGTTGAAAAGCAAATTATGTATCACCGTTGTGGTTTATGCATAGGTGAGAATCGTTCTTGCTAGAAACCCATAGCAGCCATGTAAAACATGCAACAACAATTAGAGGACGTCTAACTTGTTTTTGCAGGGTATGTTGTGATGTGATATAGCCAATTACATGATGTGATATATGTGATGTATGAGATGATCATGTGATGTATAGAATTTCACGACTTGCATGTCGATGAGTATGGCAACCGGCAGGAGCCATAGGGTTGTATTTAATTATTGTATGACCTGCATGTCAATCATTAAGCGCTATGTAATGCTTTACTTTATCGCTAAACGGTAGCAATAGTAGTAGAAGCATGCAGGGCGTGACAACCCCGATGGCGACACATTGATGGAGATCAAGATGATGGAGATCATGGTGTCGTGCCGGTGACGATGGAGATCATGCCGGTGCTTTCAAGATGGATATCTAAAGCACTAGTTCATGGCCATATCATGTCACTTATGAATTGCATGTGATGTTAATCCTTTTTATGCACCTTGTTTTGCTTAGTACGACGGTAGAATTATAAGGTGATCCCTCACTTAAATTTCAAGATAAATTGTGTTCTCCCCGAGTGTGCACCATTGCGAAAGTTCATCGTGTGGAGACACCACGTGATGATCGGGTGTGATAGACTCTACGTTCACATACAACGGGTGCAAGCCAGTGTTGCACGCGTAGAACACTCGGGTTAAACTTGACGAGCCTAGCATGTACATACATGGCCTCGGAACACAAGAGACCGGAAGGTCGAACATGAGTCATATAGTAGATATGATCAACATAATGATGTTCACCATTGAAGCCACCTCAACTCACGTGATGATCAGACTTGAGTTGGTGGATTTGGATCATGTGACACTCAGATGACCTGAGGGATGTCAATTTGAGTGGGAGCTTTAGTAACTTGATTAACTAAACTCATTATCTTGAACAATAGTCTAAGTGAACTTTGCGTATTTATGTTGTAGATCAATGGCTCGCGCGGTAGCACCCCTGAATTTTAATGCGTTCCTAGAGAAAGCTAAGTTGAAAGATGATGGAAGTAACTTTGTTGACTGGGCCCGTAATCTGAGGATTATCCTCACGGCTTCCCAAAAATCATATGTCCTTGATGCACCGCTTGGTTACCAACCAGAAGACATGACCTCCGAAGACGTTAAGAACGCTTGGGAGGCACGTACTGGAGATTACTCAATAGTTCAGTGTGCAATATTGTATTGCTTAGAACCGGGACTTCAAAGACGTTTTGAACGTCATGGAGCATATGAGATGTTCCAGGAGTTGAAGTTTATCTTTCAGAAGAACGCCCGGATCGAGAGGTATTAAACCTCTGA
This sequence comes from Hordeum marinum, assembly GCA_022496015.1. Taxonomy (NCBI): domain Eukaryota; kingdom Viridiplantae; phylum Streptophyta; class Magnoliopsida; order Poales; family Poaceae; genus Hordeum; species Hordeum marinum. The sequence goes on from CM039673.1 coordinate 371,941,279, forward strand.
TAAGTTCTATGCTTGCAAGATGGAGGAGAACGAGTCTATCAGGGAACATATACTCAGAATGTCTGGGTATTCAACTTGTCTAGCGGAGTTGGGAATTGCCCTTCCGCCAGAGGCGATCACTGACAGAGTTCTTCAATCACTGCCACCTAGTTACAAGAGCTTTGTGATGAACTATAACATGAACGGGATGAACAAGTCAGTCGCCGAGCTGTTTGCGATGCTAAAAGTCGTTGAGTCTGAAATCCATAAAGAACATCAAGTCTTGATGGTCAATAAAACCACTAGTTTCAAGAATGGCAAGGTCAAGGGCAAGGGAAAGAAGGGTGAAACCAAGAAGGATGGCAAAGCAGTTGCTACTCCTGTAAAGAAGCCCAAGCACGGACCCAAGCTAGAAACTGAGTGCTTTCATTGCAAGGGAACTGGTCACTAGAAGCGAAACTGCCCCAAGTACCTGGCTGACAAGAAGGCGGCCAACGACAAACAAGGTATATATGATATACATGTTATTGATGTGTACCTTACTAGCTCTCGTAGTAGTGCCTGGGTATTTGATACCGGTTCAGTTGCTCACATTTGCAACTCAAAGCAGGAACTACGAAAATGAAGGCTGGCAAAGGACAAAGTGACGATGCACGTGGGAAATGGTTCCAAGGTTGATGTGATCGCCGTCGGCACGCTCTCTCTTCGATTACCATCAGGATTAGTGATGAACCTGAATAATTGTTATTTAGTGCCTATGTTAAGCATGAACATTATATCTGGATCTTGTTTATTGCGAGACAGTTACTCATTTAAATCAAAGAATAAAGGTTGTTCTATTTATATGAGTAATATCTTTTATGGTCATGCACCCAATGTTAGGGGTTTATTCATATTGAATCTTGATAGTGATGACACACATGTTCATAACATTGATGCCAAAAGATGTAGAGTTGATAATGATAGCACCACTTTCTTGTGGCACTGCCGTTTAGGTCATATTGGTGTAAAACGCATGAGGAAGCTCCATGCTGATGGACTTTTGGAGTCACTTGATTTTGAATCACTTGACACATGTGAACCATGCCTTATGGGCAAGATGACTAAAACGTCGTTCTCTGGAACAATGGAACATGCGAGTAACTTATTGGAAATCATACATACTGATGTGTGCGGTCCAATGAATGTTACAATGTGTGGTGGATATCGTTATTTTCTTACCTTCACTGATGACTTAAGTAGATATGGGTATATTTACTTAATGAAACACAAGTCTGAAACGTTTGAAAAGTTCAAGCAATTTCAGAGTGAAGTTGAGAATCATCGTAACAAGAAGATTAAGTTCTTGCGATCTGATCGAGGAGGTGAATATCTGAGTTATGAGTTTGGCAGTCACTTAAGATAGTGTGGAATTGTTTCACAGTTGACACCGCCCGGAACACCACAGCGTAATGGTGTGTCCGAACATCGTAATCGAACCTTATTAGATATGGTGCGTTCTATGATGTCTCTTGCTGATTTGCCACTATTGTTTTGGGCTTATGCATTAGAGACAGCTGCATTCACTTTAAATAGGGCACCATCAAAATCTGTTGAGACGACGCCATATGAACTATGGTTTGGCAAGAAGCCAAAGTTGTCGTTTCTTAAAGTTTGGGGATGTGATGCTTATGTCAAAAGCTTCAGCCTGAAAAGCTGGAACCCAAAGCGGAGAAATGCGTCTTCATAGGATACCCGAAAGAGACAGTCGGGTATACCTTCTATCTCAGATCCGAAGGCAAAGTGTTTGTTACTAAGAACAGAAAATTTCTTGAGAAAGAGTTTCTCTCGAAAGAATTGAGTGGGAGGAAAATAGAGCTTGATGACGTTATTGAACCTTTACTTCAATCAGAAAGTAGCGCAGCGCAGAAAGATGTTTCTGTGGAACCTACGACGGTAGAAGAGGAAGTTAATGATGATGATCATGAAGCTTCGGATCAAGCTGCTATTGAACCTCGTAGGTCGACAAGGCCGTGTACTACCCCTGAGTGGTATGACAACCCTGTCTTGGAGGTCATGTTGTTGGACAACAATGAACCTATGAGCTATGGCGGAGCAGTTATGGGCCTGGATTCCGAGAAATGGTTAGAGGCCATGAAATCCGAGATGGGATCCATGTATGAAAACAAAGTATGGACTTTGGAAGTATTACCTGAAGGGCGAAAGGCCATTCAGAACAAATGGATCTTTAAGAAGAAGACAGACGCGGACGGTAATGTCCCCGTCTATAAAGCTCGACTTGTGGCAAAGGGTTTCTCACAAGTTCAAGGAGTTGACTACGATGAGACTTTCTCACCCGTAGCAATGCTTAAGTCTGTCAGAATCATGTTAGCAATAGCTGCTTATTTTGACTATGAAATTTGGCAGATGGATGTCAAAACAGCGTTCCTCGACGGTTTCCTTGAGGAAGAGTTGTATATAAGGCAACCCGAGGGTTTTGTCGATCCAGAGAATGCTGACAAAGTTTGCAAACTCCAACGATCCATTTATGGACTGGTGCAAGCATCTCGGAGTTGGAATAAACTTTTTGATGAGGTGATCAAAGCGTTTGAGTTTATACAAGTTTACGAAGAAGCTTGTATTTACAAGAAAGTGAGTGGGAGCTCTATAGCATTTCTAGTATTATATGTGGATGACATATTGCTGATTGGAAACAATATAGAAATGCTAGAAAGCATGAAGGAATATTTGAACAAGAGTTTTTCAATGAAGGACCTAGGAGAAGCTGCTTTCATATTAGGCATTAAGATCTATAGAGATAGATCGAGACGCTTAATAGCACTTTCACAAAGCACATACCTTGATAAAGTTTTGAAGAAGTTCAAAATGGATCAGTCCAAGAAGGGGTTCTTGCCTGTGTTACAAGGTGTGAAGGTGAGTAAGACTCAATGCCCAGTAACTGTAGAAGATAGAGAAAAGATGAGTGTCATCGCCTATGCTTCAGCCATAGGCTCTATCATGTATGCAATGCTGTGCACAAGACCTGATGTCAGCCTTGCCATAAGTATGGCCGGAAGATTTCAAAGTGATCCTGGAATGGAGCACTGGCAAGCGGTCAAGAATATCCTTAAGTACCTGAAAAGGACTAAGGAAATGTTTCTCGTTTATGGAGGTGATGAAGAGCTCGTCGTAAAGGGTTACGTCGATGCAAGCTTTGACACTGATCCGGACGACTCTAAGTCGCAAACCGGATACATATTTATTCTTAACGGGGGAGCGGTAAGCTGGTGCAGTTCCAAGCAAAGCGTGGTAGCTGATTCTACGTGCGAAGCAGAATACATCGCAGCCTTGGAGGCGGCAAAGGAGGGTATCTGGATGAAGCAGTTCATGACAGATCTTGGAGTAGTGCCCAGTGCATTGAATCCAATGAGCTTGTTCTGTGACAACACTGGTGCCATTGCTCTGGCCAAGGAACCAAGGTTTCACAAGAAGACCAGACACATAAAGCGATGCTTCAACTCCATCCGCGATTACATCGTGGAGAAAGACATAAATATTTGCAAAGTGCACACAGATCTGAATGTTGCAGACCCGTTGACTAAACCTCTTCCAAGGGCTAAACATGATCAGCACCAGAACTGTTGGGGAATGTCGCATGGGAAACAAATTTTTTCCTATGCACACGCAAGCCTATCCATGGTGATGAGCATCTACGAGAGGGAGAGTGGATCTACGTACCCTTGTAGATCGCTAAGCGGGAAGCGTTAAGAAACGCGGTTGGTGTAGTCGAACTTCTTCGCGATCCAAATCGCCGAGCGTCCCGCGATCTAATCACGAACCGTCCCGCGAACCAATCATGAACCGTCCCGCGATCTCGTCACGATCCGTCCCGTGATCCGATCATGAACGTCCCGTGGCCTTGATCACGATCCTTCCGATCTAGTACCGAACGGACGACACCTCCGCGTTCAGCACACGTGCAGCTTGATGACGATCTCCACCGTCTTGATCCAGCAAGAGGAGGCGGAGAGGAGGAAGAGTTCTCCGGCAGCATGACGGCGCTCCGGCGATGGTGGTGGAGCTATTCCGACAGGGCTTCGCCTAAGCACTGCAGAAAACCGATCTAGAGGAGAAGCTATGCACTAGAGGAACGGGTGGCACGTGGCTGAAAATCTTGTCCCAAAACCATAAAATCCTCTAGTATATATAGGAGGAGAGGAGGAGGAGGCTTGGCTGCCAAAAAGGCAGCCCTTGGGTCGGCCAAACCAAGGAGGGAGGAGTCCTCCTCCCCCACTCCTAGTAGGATTAGGACTCCTTCCTTATTTGGCTCTTTTTTGCCTTTTTCCACCTTTTTTCCTTTTGGTATTTTCTTCCCAGACTCATGGGCTTTGTGTAGGACTTCCACCAGCCCACTAAGGTCTGGTATTCATCCTCCTACAGCCCATAAAGCCTCTTGGGTCGAAATACCCCTCCCGGTGGTCTCGTACACTACCGACACTCCCGGTACACTACCGATGAGCCCGGAACTTTTCTGACGACCAAGCTGGGACTTCCTATATATGAATCTTTACCTCCGGACCATTCCGGAGATCCTTGTGACGTCCAGGATCTCATCCGGGACTCCGAACAAACTTCGATCACCACCATACATAACTCTACACTACCGAAACGTCACCGAACCTTAAGTGTGCAGACCCTGCGGGTTCGAGAACTATGTAGACATGACCGAGACACCTCTACGGCCAATAACCAATGGCGGGACCTGGACGTCCACATTGGTTCCTACATATTCTACGAAGATCTTCATCGGTCGAACCTCTATGTCAAGGATTCAATCAATCCCGTATAACGTTCCCTTTGTTCTTCGGTATGTTACTTGCCCGAGATTCGATCGTCGGTATCTCCATACCTAGTTCAACATCGTTACCGGCAAGTCTCTTTACTCGTTCCGTAATGCAAGATCCCGTGGCTAATATATTAGTCACATTGCTTGCAAGGCTTGTTGTGATGTTGCATTACCGAGTGGGCCCTGAGATACCTCTTCGTCACACGGAGTAACAAATCCCAGTCTTGATCCATGCCAACTCAACAGACACCTTTGAAGATACCTGTAGTGCACCTTTATAGTCACCCAGTTACGTTGCAACGTTTGATACACACAAAGTATCCCTCCGGTGTTAGTGAGTTGCATGATCTCATGGTCATAGGAACATATACTTGACATGCGGAAAACAACAGTAATAAACTGACACGATCATATGCTACGTTTGTAATTTGGGTCTTGTCCATCACATCATTCTCCTAATGATGTGATCCCGTTATCAAATGACATCTCATGTCCATGGCTAGGAAACCTTAACTATCCTTTGATCAACGAGCTAGTCCATTAGAGGCATACTAGGGACATGGTTTTGTCTATGTATCCACACATGCATTTAAGTCTCCAATCAATACAATTATATCATGGATAATTAACGATTATCATGAAAAAGGAAATATGATAATAACTAATTTATTATTGCCTCTAGGGCATATTTCCAACAAGAACTGCATGGGTGTTCGATTCATTACAATGTAAATCACATAGTGATGTGAACTAGATTATTGACTCTAGTGCAAGTGGGAGACTGTTGGAAATATGCCCTAGAGGCAATAAATAAAGTGTGTATTATTGTATTTCCTTGTTCATGATAATCGTTTATTATCCATGCTATAATTGTATTAATTAGAAACACATTACATGTGTGGGTAAATAAACAACACTTTGTCCCTAGTATGCCTCTGGACTAGCTCATTGATCAAAGATGGTCAAGGTTTCCTAGCCATTGACATGTGATGTCATTTGATAACAAGATCACATCATTAGGATAATGATGTGATGGACAAGACCCAAACTACAAACATAGCATATGATCGTGTCAGTTTATTGCTACTGTTTTCTGCTTGTCAAGTATATGTTCCTATGACCATGAGATCATGCAACTCATGGACATCGGAGGAGTTCCTTGTGTGTATCAAACGTTGCAATGTAACTGGGTGACTATAAAGGTGCTCTACAGGTATCTCCGAGGGTGTTTGTTGAGTTGGCATGGATCAAGACTGGGATTTGTTACTCCGTGTGACGGAGAGGTATCTCAGGGCCCACTCGGTAATACAACATCACAATAAGCCTTGCAAGCAATGTGACTAAGTGTTAGTTACGAGATCTTGTATTACGGAACGAGTAAAGAGACTTGCCAGTAATGAGGTTGAACTAGGTATGGAGATACCGACGATCGAATCTCGGGCATGTAACATACCGAAGAACAACGGGAACATCATATGGGATTAACTGAATCCTTGACATATAGGTTAGACCGATAAAGATCTTCATAGAATATGTAGGAACCAATGTGGACATCCAGGTCCCGCCATTGGTTATTGACCGTAGAGGTGTCTCGGTCATGTCTACATAGTTCTCGAACCTGCAGGGTCTGCACACTTAAGGTTTGGTGACGTTTCGGTAGTATAGAGTTATGTATGGTGGTGACCGAAGTTTGTTTGGAGTCCGGGATGAGATCCCGGATGTCACGAGGAGCTCCAGAATGGTCCGGAGGTAAATATTCATATATAGGAAGTCCTGTTTTGGTCGCCAGAAAAGTTTCGGGCTCATCGGTAGTGTACCGGGAGTGCTGGTAGTGTACCGGGAGGCCACCGGGAAGGGTATTTCGACCCAAGAGGCTAAATGGGATGTAGGAGGGTGTAAACCAGCCCTTAGTGGGCTGGTGTAACATCCACAAGAGGCCCATGCGGCTGGAGGAAAAAGGCCTAAGAGAAAAAGTGGAAAAAAGGCAAAATAGGGTGAATCCTAGTCCTACTAGGATTGGAGGTGGACTCCACCTCTCCCTCTCTCCTTCGGCCGAAGCAAGGAGGCCTTGGACCTTGTGCCAAGGCCTTTCCTCCTCTCCTCTTATATATACTAGAGGTTTTAGGGTTTTTGCACTAGAAGTTCAGCCACGTGCTACCCGTTCCTCCAGTGCATAGTTTCTCCTCTAGATCGGATTTCTGCAGTGCTTAGGCGAAGCCCTGCCGGAATTGCTCCACCACCATCACCGGAGCGCCGTCATGCTGCCAAAGAACTCTTCTTCCTCTCCACTCCTTCTTGCTGGATCAAGACGGTGGATATCGTCATCAAGCTGTACGTGTGCTGAATGCTGAGGTGTCATCCGTTCGGCGCTAGATCGGAAGGATCGTGATCAAGTTCGTGGGATGGATCGTGATCAAGTTCGTGGGACGGATCGTGATCGGATCGCGGGATAGATCGTGATTGGATCACGGGACGGATCATGATTGGATCGCGGGATGCACGGCGATTTGGATCGCGAAGACGTTCGACTACACCAACCGCGTTTCTTAACGCTTCCCGCTTAGCGATCTACAAGGGTATGTAGATCCGCTCTCCCTCTCGTAGATGCTCATCACCATGGATAGATCTGCGTGTGCGTAGGAATTTTTTTATTTCCCATGCAATGTACCCCAAAAGTAGAGGGATAAACTCAAGCAATATGATGAAACCGCCACCTTTTTATCCTTGATGGCAACAATACAATACGTGCCTCGCTACCCCTACTTTGTCAGTGGGTGAGGACACCGCAAGATTGAACCCAAAACTAAGCACTTCTCCCATTGAAAGAATGACCAATCTAGTTGGCCAAACCAAACCAATAAATCAAAGAGACTTGCAAAGATATGAAATCATGCATATAAGAATTTAGGAAGACTCAAATAATATTCATGGACAATCTGAACATAAACCCACAATTCATTGGATCTCGACAAATACACCGCAAAAGAGTATTACATCGGATAGATCTCCATGAAGATCATGAAGAACATGATATTGAGAAGCAAAGAGAGAAGAAGCCATCTAGCTACTAGCTATGGGGTCTATGGTAACTACTCACACATCATCAGAGGGGCAATGGAGTTGATGTAGATGCCCTCCGTGAACGAATCCCCCTTCGGCAGATTACCGGAAAAGGCTCCAAGATTGGATCTCTCGGGAACGGTGGCTTGTGGCAGCGGAAAAGTGTTTTCGTGGCTCGTTCTGATAATGATTGAATATTTGGGAATTTATAGGCCGAAGATTAGGGTTAGGGGAGCTGCCGTTGGCCCACAAGACTGCCCGGCGCGACCTACCCCCTGGCCGCACCCCTAGGGCTTGTGGCCCCACGGTGGCTCCTCTGCCTTGGTTCTCAAGTCTCGTAGTTTCCTTTCATTCCAAAAAAATCATTCCGAAGGTTTTATTCCGTTTTGACTCTGTTCAATATTCCTTAGCCATGAAACTCAAAAACAAGGAAAAAACAGGAACTGGCACTAGGCTCTAGATTAATAGGTTAGTCCCAAAATAATATAAAATAGCATATTAATGCATATAAAATATCCAAAACAGATAATATAATACCATGGAACAATCAAAAATTATATATGTTGGAGACGTATCAACCTACCATTAAGGTCAAAATTGAAAATTATGAGTGCTTTGGTTTGTGTGATTTGGGTGCTAGTGTTTTCACGATTCCGAAATCTCTATGTGATGTGCTTGGTCTTACCAATATTGAAAAAGTGTTCTCTTAATTTGCACTTGGCGGATTCTACTATTAAAAAGCCTTTGGGAAGAATTAATGATGTTCTTATTCTTGCAAATAGGAATTATGTGCCCATTGATTTTATTGTTCTTGATATTGATTGCAATCCTTCTTGTCCTATCATACTTGGTAGACCGTTTTTACACACTATAGGTGCCATGATTGATATGAAAGAAGGCAATATTAAGTTTCAGTTTCCTCTTAGAAAGGGTATGGAACACTTACCTAGAACAAGAATTAAACCACTATATGAATCAATCATTAGGGCATCCTATGGATCCAAAACCAAAGATGATAATACTTGAATCTATGCATTAGGCCTAGCTAGGGGCATAAAACGATAACGCTTGTTGGGAGGCAACCCAGTGAATAAATATTTTTTTGTTTTTACTTTCTGTTTTTGAGTGTTGACACAATTAGGCCTCTGTTATGGTTGTGTTTTTATGGATTGTTTAGTGTTTATGCCAAGTAAAGCCTTTAGGATGATTCATAGGATGAGTAGAAGTGATGCTAAATCTGAAACAGAAACTTTGCGTCCAGTATATGAAGTTTCATTTTTTACTGGAACATGATCTTGAGCTGAATTTTAACACAGTATTGCTATACAAATTCCTGAAGTTTTCCTATTTTTCAGAATTTTTAGAGTTTCCTAAGTATGGTTAGAGTACACATTACTGCATAATGTTCTGTTTGAAACATATTCTGTTTTCATTGCATTGTGTGCTTGTTTTGATGAATCTATGGGTTATATTGAAGGGTATGAGCCTTGGTAAAGTTAAAGTACAGTAGGTGTAATTCAACAATAAATTATTAATGGGTTTTCAACAACACCTAAAGTAGTGATTTGCTTTATTATACTAATGGATCTCACGAAGATTTTGTTGATTTTTGTGATTGAAGTTTTCAAGTTTTGGGTGAGATCACGATGGATGAAGGAATAAGGAGCGATAAAAGCCTAATCTTGGGGATGATACCGCACCCCCAATATCTATACAAAAAGTAACAAGCAACTATGCTTGGGGATGCCCCTGAGTGGCATCCCCCCTTTCTTCTAACGACCATCGATATTTTACTTAGAACTATATTTTTATTCGTCATATATCATAAGTTTTGCTCGGAGCGTCTTGTATCTTTACTTGTTTTGCTTGTTTGTTTTTTCTTTGTATCCTTGCTGTACACACCTATTTGAGAGAGCCAAAATTATGCTATAATTTGTTAGAATTGCTCTAGTGCTTCACTTATATGTTTTTGAGCACGGTGTGCTTGGATTTTTTTGTAGAAATACTCTCATTTTCACTTATATTAAATTGAGAGTTATTAAGTTTTGAATAAATCCTCTCATGCTTCTCTTATACTATTTTGGGAGATGAAATCTTTATGCTCATGATCTTCGCATAAATTTGTTTGAGCTTGCCAAAAAGCAATGTCAATATATGTGAAACTAGTCCCAAAGTGATAGATATCCAAGGAGGATATAATAAATTTTTTTCATGAAGATCATTGGGAAAATTAAACTTAATTCTTTGTAATACTTTTGAAACATGATGATAGTAATATGTGAGTCATGTTAGTGAGTAATTATGCTTTAGTAGGAATATTGATGTTAAGGTTTGTGATTCCCTATGCATGCATGAAAGTCAATAGTTATGCAATGAAGTTACATCCTACTTATGGTGCATTATTCGGTGTTAGTTATGCTCAATGCTCGCTTATGTGAATTTTCGTTTCTTGGTTTGGTTGATTCCCAATCTATTTGCTAGCTTCCATTTGTACTAAGTAGAAATACTACTTGTGCATCCAAAACCCTTAAACCAAGTTTTGCCTTATGAGTCCACCATACCTAACTATATTCAGTATTTCCATGCCGTTCCAAGCAAATTTGTATGTGCCATCTCTAAATTTTCAAAATAATTTTTCTCTTTTGTGTGCTTGCACCGCTCATGAAACGGTTGGGAGTATCCAATATTTTTCATGCTATATGTGTTATTCTCAAGATGAGTGTTTATTCATTTTCATTGCACGAGAGTGCGGCGGTAATAGGGATGCCCATTCCCAAAATGAAAAAGAAAAAAAACTTTATGTTGTCAAATAATAAATTCCTTAGAAAGTGTTGGTATGGAAGGAAACCGCGGATACGGCCCACCATGGAAAAGTGAAAGTTTGGTGGAAAAAGTAATAAACTTTATTTTCTGTTTGGGAACCGCCTATGATATGTCTAGCATGGAAAGTATTGGGAGCTACTTTGTCGTTTTCGTTGACAGGAAAAGCATGCCACCCAAAATATTTTCTCTCTCTCAATTTAAACCTTGAGCTCTGGCACCTCTATAAATCCCTACTTCCCTCTGCAAAGGGCCTATCTATTTACTTTATCCAATTTTTATTTTCACTTTGAGTCTCCATCTTCTCTTATAGGCACCAACTAGGGGGGCACTATGATTGTACTTGAGCATTGGGTATAGCTAATATTTGAGTGTGTTTCATGAATGGATCAATGATTGAGCATGATGGGCTAGGGATAACTTTCTTTAGCGTTGATATTTTGAAAGACATGGTTGCTTGTTGACATGCTTGAGTATTGAAGTCATTATGTTAAAACTAGACTATTGCTTTGAATCATTTACAAGTCCAAACGTCCATGCTATAGAAAAGAAAAGAATATGATGAAAATGCTAGGCAACATTCCATACCAAAAATTCTGTTTTTATCATTTACCTACTCGAGGACGAGTAGGAATTAAGCTTGGGGATGCTGATACGTCTTCAACGTATCTATAATGTTTTCTTGTTCCATGTTGTTATATTGTCATTGTTGGATGTTTTACAATCATTTTGTAGCAACTTCATATCATTTTTGGGACTATCCTATTGACATAGTGCCAAACTGCCAGTTGCTATTTTTGCTTGTTTTTTTCTTTGTAGAAAATCAATACCAAACAGAGTCCAATCATGATGAAACCTTTTGGAGATGTTTTGTAGACCAGAAGACACCCACTGGACCTAACATGTGCTGGGGGAGTGGGCTAACAAGAGCATAACCCACCAGGCCGCGCTAGGGGGGGGGGGCTCCCCATGCCCTAGTGGGTTGTGCCCTCCTCGAGGCCCCTCTCCACGGCCTCTGATGCCTATAAATTCCAAAATATTCCAAAAACCCTAGGGGAGTCGACGAAACACAATTCCAGCCGCCACAGGTTCCAGAACCTCAAGATCCAATCTAAACACCATCACGGAGGGGTTCATCTTCATCATAGGTACCTCTCCTATGATGTGTGAGTAGTCCACCATAGACCTACGGGTCCATAGGCAATAGCTAGATGGCTTCCTCTCTCTGTCTCTCTCTTATGATTCTCAATACAATGGTCTCTTAGAGATATATTTGATGTAAACTTTTACGGTGTGTTTGTTGGGATCCGATGAATTTTGAGTTCATGATCAGTTTCTATCCATGAATATTATTTGAGTCTTCTTTTATATCTTATATGCATGATTACTTATAGCCTCATATTTCTTCTTCTAATCTTTGGTTTAGTTAGACTGACTAGATCGATTTTTCTTTCCATGGGAAGAGATGCTTTGTGATGGGTTCGATCTTGCAGTGTTCTTTCCCAGTGACAGAAGGGGCAGCAAGACACACATGTATCGTTGCTATTAAGGATAACAAGATGGGGTCTATTCCTACATGAATAGATTTTGTCTACACCCTGTTATCGTTCTTATTGCATTACTCCATTTTCCATGAACTTAATGCACTAGATGCATGCTGGATAGTGGTCGATGTGTGGAGTAATAGTGGTAGATGTAGGCAGGAGTCGATCTACTCATCTTGGACGTGATGCCTATATAATGATCATTGCCCTGGATATCGTCATGACTATTCGATTTTCTATCAATTTACCAACAGTAATTTGTTCACCCACCGTGCAATATACTCATGAGAGAAGCCACTAGTGAAAACTACGCTCCCCGGTCTACTTTTCCAATCTATTGCTTTGAAATCTATCTTTTTGCATCTTTGTTTTCAGATCTATAAATCCAAAAAACCTAGAAAACCTTGCTGCACTTTTTGTTTATTATTTTTATTTTTTTCTTGATAAATCTATCTCTCCTATCTATCATTACCTAATCTAGCTTATTACTGTAGAGAGCGTGACAACCTCTCTTTCGTGTCGGGTTGCAAGTATTTGTTGTTTGTGTGCAAGTGCTGTTTACGTGGGTGCTGATCTTCCTCTACGGATTGATACCTTGGTTTCATAACCAAGGGAAATACTTACTGTCGCTGTGCTGCATCATCCCTTCCTCTTTGGGGAAATACCAATGCAGTCTCAAGCCACATCGATAGACAACCGAGAAGTTACATCTCAGTGTACCAGATGACTTCACGAAGTGCACGGTATGTTCAATCTCACTGTACTATGGTTGGCATGGCCTAATTTTGTGAACCTAAACTATATATTGCTACATTTGGATAAAAGGTGTCACATGCAGCATCGACGTCAAAGTTTTTTTCCTCTTTTATATTATGCAAAATAATGATTATTGTTCTTTAGACTACTCTCATATTTGCATGACATCATGGTCACATTATCTTTTTAGTTATATGTTTTTGTCCTTTGATTTCAAATGATGTATTTTTCTTCCAATTACTCTCACAAAATCATTCAACCATGTTCTTTAATAATCTTATAATTTCTTGTAGTACATCCCTTGCTTTGCAACAAAATGTGTCGTGCAAAATCTTGACCTTCAAATAACTGAAGACTCAAGGGATATCATATTGGCCACTAATCATGCATTTACAATCGTTGTTCGTGTATGAGATGGTCACTCGTATTTTCACGTGGGCTTTTGGGGATAGTTTCTAAGTTTTATGTACTAAAAGTCGACACTGAAATTATACCGTACCTAAAGGAGACTGGACATACCATAGATGCTATTTTCCCTAACGACATCATCCGTCCATACTTTGTTCAAAGTAAGTGCTCTTTTGAGTATCTACATGCTGATTTAAGTAGCAACGTCAAAGTAATTGTGTAGTATTTAAGCAAACAATTGTGATTTTATTTCCTGACTTTGTTATGTATGTTCCTACCCAGTAACTTCTAAATAACAATACACTATTCTTCTACCTTGTTCTAAGTAAATAATCCCTGTCCTCCCACTCCTCCACTCCTATCCGAAAGCACCCTCACCGAGGAGACTCCATAGTTGCCTTTGTCGCCACCCGCGGAGGTGGAGGATGAGGCTGCCAACAAGCAGAGGCGGGTCGAGACAGAATAGCAAGAGGCTCCAGTGGGCCTAGACATCATCAGCAACCTCCCTGATGATATGTTGATAGTCATCATCTCCCTCTTCCCAATAAAAACTGGCTCACAGACAACCATCCTATCCCGGCGGTGGTGCCCCCTATGGCGCACCGCCACCTGAACATCATCGACGACCAGAAGCTCAGTTGTACCTATTGCAAATGCATTGGCATATTGTCCAAGATCCTCTGCATGCACCGTGGCCGAATCATAGGCCTTAAATTCGACAAGTTATGTTCCAATGGAAAGATTCAAGCCAAGCCTGATGAGTGGTTCCTATCCCTCGCCCTAGGCTATCTCGCGGAGCTCAAGTTTAATTATGGACATATGACCTTACTGCCAAGGTCCACGCTCCGCGTCGCGCGCTCGCTGCATCGTGCGTGTTTCATGAACTGTGTTTTCCCTATATTGGCGACACACACGCTCTTGTTTTTCCTTGACCGAAGCTTCTCGTGTTGTTTGTTGTCTGCATCTCCAAAGAGGACATGCAGCGCATGATCCATGGCCGTACTGTGCTCGAGTACCTTCGTCTTGATGTTGTCAGTGGGTTAACTAGCCTCAACATCTCCTCCACCAATCTCCGAACAGTTTATGTGTGTTGTCGATGCTGCAACAGGAGATCGGTTAATGTGTATCATGATATGGTCATTGAGGATGCACCTTTACTTGAGAGATTGGTTGTAGTTTATCAACAAGGTTCAACAAAAATCAATGTCATTTATGCACCGAAATTGACAGCGTTGGGATACTCGTCTGTCAAATTCTCTGAACTTTTTATTGGATACATAACTGTTCAAGTACACCATTCTTCTTGTTATTCTCCATCTTAAATTTTTATTTTATTGTTAAAGTATTTTCGTATGTCATCCAAAATAATAATTCCATCATGCTTCACCCCGTCACTGCGCACAGTGAAGGTCTTGTCACTAGAATCTACCAGCCCTGACCTAGATCAAGTTGCTAGATTCCTGAAATGATTTTCGTGTGTGGTGAAGCTATATATAGAGGTGATGCTACTATCTTGTTTAATGTTAACCACAATACATTTCATTTCTTGGTAACCTTTTCCCAACTTACAATGACAAATGTACTATGTTTTCTACATCAACAACAATAACAAAGCCTTTTAGTCCCAAACTAGTTGGGGTAGGCTAGAGGTGAAACTCATAAGATCTTGCGACCAACTCATGGTTCTGGAACATGGATAGCAAGCTTCCATGCACCCCCTGTCCATGGCTAGTTCACTGGTGATACTCTAGTCCTTCAAATCTCTCTTTATGGACTCCTCCCATGTTAGATTCGGTCTATCGCGACCACTTCTGACATTATCAACATGCTTTAACCGTCCGCTATGCAAATGTACTACGATTCTAAAGTATTTTTTGGAGGATTTTAGTACATATATGTTTTTTTCTATAGTGGTTGCTTGATTCATATGGTTACATTTCGTAGGTATTTATCCTCTGGATTCATTTCTACAAGTTTTCATTACAAAGTTCCCATCCACCACAACCCATTCTTAAGAATCCAAAGTTTTCCTAGAGCATAATCAGACACAATGTTAACCATGTTGGATCGAAGATGGCATGCCACTCTATTCGTTTATTTTACAAATCATGCAAATCAAAGAGTCTCATAGTGTTTAAAACTGCATGTAGACACTAACACATTCTCTTCTCTTTTGCAGATCTGATTAGGCCAAGCAGCGGATAATGTGACGCAATATTATGGCATTCCCATTGAATGCCTTGATCTCCTTCTTTCTGAAATTACTTTCAACTCCTACCGAGGGACCTTGCCGAAGATTAAATTTGCCAGGCTCTTTGTTGCGAAAGCAAGTGTGCTAAAGGTAATGAGGTTGGGCATGCATATAGTGCAACAAATGAATGGTTTGCTGATCGGCGACAACGTCTTCAGCAAAATGGAGAAGGCTGTGCAGATGCTGGGCTGCATTTTGGTAGTTAACGTTACACAATAATAGGATGTCGGTGTGTCATGCCCCTATATGACTTCTCAGTTGATGACCCCTTTGCAGAAATAGTGAACTGACAAGAGTAGTTGTAAATATCAGTTTGGACCTTTTATGTGTTCATTTTCAACTAATCAACGCGGGCGTCTACAACTGCATGACAAAGGTTCTGCGTAAGGTAAATTTCATTTCCAATATCAGTTTGAACCTTGTAATCATCGAATCTAAGCCTTGTCATATTTATGCCATTTGTGATAAAATCAATGAACTCTCATCGTATGTGAGTCATATTTTGACAGTACCATTTTGACTTTAGTATGCAATGGAAATGTAATCGACTTGATTTAATTACCATTCTGGCCTGTGTTTCCCCTGTGATCTCATTGCAAACGAACTACGAAACCAGCAACGACCATTCACATTATCGCACATGATTGTCATTCATTACCCATCTATGAAACTTTCACGTCATCACACACGTTGCTTAGTGTTGAACGTGTGCAGTGCTTAAGTCATACCACACACTTCGGTTTGGCCAACCGTTTTCCATTTAATGCCCACAATAACAGGACCTTCTTCCAACCGGCGCTTGATAACCACAAGTATAGGGGATCACAACAGTTTTCGAGGGTAGAGTATTCAACCCAAATTAATAGATTCGACACAAGGGGGGCCAAAGAATATTTGAGAGTATTTGCAGTTGAGCTGTTAATTCAACCACACCCGGAGATAAATATCGGCAGCAAAGTGATCAGTAGCACGGTAGTATGATAGTTTGATAGCAGTAATAACAGTAACAATAGCGGTAGCAGTAGCAGTAGTAACTTTTGTAGCAAGTGCAATAGTAACATCAGCAGTAGTAACTTAGCAAGAGCAATAAGTGGAAAACTCGTAGGCACTGGATCGGTGTATTCATTGGATGATATTCATCATATAACAGTCATAACCTAGGGAGACACAGAACTAGCTCCAGTTCGTCAATATAATGTAGGCATGTATTCCGTATATAGTCATACGTGCTTATGGAAAAGAACTTGCATGGCATGTTTTGTCCTACCCTCCCGTGGCAGCAGGGTCCATAAGTAAACTAAGGGATATTAAGGTCTCCTTTTAATAGATAACCGTAACAAAGCATTAACACATAGTGAATACATGAACTCCTCAAACTATGGTCATCACCGTGAAGTATCCCAAATATTGTCACTATGGGGTTGACAGATCATAACACATAATAGGTGCATATGACTAGGCAAGATCAGATCAAGAACATAGATATAATGATGATAACATAAATGGTTCAGATCTGAAATCATGGCACTCGGGACCTAGTGACAAGCATTAAGCATGGCAAAGTCATAGCAACATCAATCCTAGAACATGGTGGATACTAGGGATAAAGCCCTAACAAAACTAACTCGACATGATGAATCTCATCGAGCTCCTCACTGACCAGCAAGCCTATGAAGGAATTACTCACTCCCGATGGGGAGCATCATGGAATTGGCGTTGAAGGAGGGTTGATGATGACGAAGACCGAAGACTCCCCTCTTCGGAGCCCCAAACGGGCTCTAGATCTGGCCTCCCGTTGAAGAACAAGAGGTGGCGGTGGCGGCTCCGTATCGTGAAATGCGATGAAAATTTCTCCCTCATTTTTCTAGAAAATTAGGATTTTATAGCGCTAGAATTAGGGTCGGGGGGCCCATGAGGTTAGCACCACCCACCAGGCCATGCCAAGGGGGCTCGCGCGCTCTAGTGGGTGGTGGGCACCCTGGGCCCCCTCTCTGGTGGCTTCTGGCTCCAATATTCCTCATATATTCCAAAATAATTCTCCAAAAAGTCCTGTTCCATTCCAAGAACTTTTATTTCTTCACAAAAACAACACCATGGTAGTTCCGCTGAAAACAACATCAATCCGGGTTGGTTTCATTCAAATCATGCAAATTATAGTCCAGAACAAGAACAAAAGCATTAGGAAAATTGCATACGATGGAGACGTATCAACTCCCCCAAGCTTAAACCCTTGCTTGTCCTCAAGAAATTCAGTTGATAAACTGAAAGTGAGAAAGAAAAACTTTTACAAACTCTTTTGTTCTTGTCTACATACATATGCTTAAGTAGCCCCCAGGTTATGAGCAAAGATTATGACTAACCATGTCAACAATAACTCTTAAAGATTATATTAACTCATATCAATGTCACAAGCAAGTAGCGAGCAATAATAAAATATCTCAGTGCAAACATTTTTCAAAACAATCATGATATAATATGTTAATAGTGGTATCTGGCTAGCCCTTTCTGAGACTGAAAACATAAATGCAAAGCACCTCCGAAGTTCAAGCAACGACTAAACATTGTAATTCATGGTAGAAAAGATCCAGTCATGATGCATCCAACATTCATTATACACAATGCATGAGGATGACAATAGTGCTCTCAGATATGGCGCTTATTTTAGAAGGTGATGACTCAACATTAAAGTAAATAGATAGTCCCTTCGCAGAGGGAAGCAGGGATTTGCAGAGGTGCCAGATCTCAAGGCTTAAATAAGAGATAAGTATAATTTTCGGAGGTACACCCTTCCTGTCAACATTACAACCAAGAGCTATCAATATCTTCCATGTTAAAAAAAGTAGTGGGGGTTCCCAAGCGGTAAAAGTAAAGGTTTACTCCCCATCCACCAACAAACACAGTCCATGGCGAGCCGAATCCACAGGTATCTTCCAAACCAACCACATTCCTAGGGGAGTTTTGTTTAATTATTTGCATTTATTTCTATTTCGGGACTGGGAATCCCTATTACCGCCCTTCTCGTCCAAGGACGAGTGAATAAACACTCATCATAAGAGTAACCCACTTAACATGGAAGATACTAACCACCCCCTGTCGCTCCATGAGCGGTCCAGGCACACAAAACAGATGTTCATTTGAGATTTTAGAGGTAACACATGCAAATTTACTTGGAACGGCATTCAAAGCACAATGTGCTCCCTTGGTGGTTTTGATAATTCATGACAACATACATTGTCTCTTGGACTAATACTTTTACCTAGTGTATTTCAGATAAAGTCCATAGAGAGAGATGGGTTGGCAAAAAGGAGTGTGGGAAGTATCCCCATGAAGAAGAAGGAGAAGGAGTAGCATTGGCCAAGCTTCAAGCAAGAGGACTCTTCATTTTACTTTGTAAGAAATCACTTTGAGTCCATAGGAAACCCAATACTATTAAAAGGGGGGTAAGGTATTGATTGGTGAACAAAATGCTCATACGTGCACAAGTGATAGTCACCACAAACACCCACAAGCTCTTCCACAAAAGTCTATCAAAGCCAAATACTCAAAATCAGTGCAACCAACACATTCCACTCGGTGCCACCGATTCCCAAACCTAGACAGACTCGGCCAAAACCTAGCCACTTCTGTGCAATCGATTCTGCTTTGGTCCCTCCAAGTTTGGGTGGCCAACTTTCTGTTATGCAAATTCACAATATCGGTACCACCAAGATTGTTGGATCGGCATCACCGTGATTGGGCAATCTGACTGTTGGTCACCTTATCGGTGCAACCGAGATTCCTATATCGGTCTCATCGAGATTCGAAAGTCTTTTGGTCACTTCGGTACCATCGAGATTAACACCTAGGTGTCACCGAGTTGGTATTTTTGTGTGTAACGATTGGATTTTTGGAGATTCCTATATATACCCTTCCACCACCACTCACACGAAAGAGAAGCACTCAGAACTATTCCATACTTGCCCCATCTATTTTTCTAAGAGAGAACCACCTACCCTTGTGTTGAGGTCAAGATCTTCCACTCCAACCATATGGATATTGATTTCTAGCCTCCCCAAGTTGCTTTCCACCAATCCCATCTCTTCCACCAAGCCAAATCTGTGAGAGAGTGATTGTGTGTTGAGGAGTCTATCATCTTGAAGCACAAGAGCAAGGAGTTCATCATCTTACTGAGCCTATTACCTTTTGGAGGGTGGTGCCTCCTAGATTGGTTAGGTGTCGCTTGGGAGCCTCCTACTTCGTGTTGTGGAGTTGAACCAAGAAGTTTGTAAGTGCAAGGAGATTGCATACTTCATGAAGATCTACCCATATTGAGGCTAGTCCTTCGTGGACGGAAGCCGTTATCGAATAGTCAAGGTTGCTACTTCATGCACCCTTATGGGTGGAGCCCTCCGTGGACTCTCGCGACCGTTACCCTCCGTGGGTTGAAGACTCCATAAACGTGGATGTATGATAGTGCCACCTATCGAAACCATGGGAAAAATCTTGTGTCCTTCATGTGTTTGATCTCTCTATCTCTACTCCTTACTTCCATGTGCAATGTCTTTACTTTCCACTGCTATACTTGATGACTTGCATGTGTTGGGTGTCATAGACTATTTATGTATGCTAAAACTACCAACATATTGTCTTATGCTTGAGGTAGTTTTAAATTCTTGCTTGTTGTCTATTCACCCCCTCTAGACATACACTTCTAGTGATCCTACAAGTGGTATCAGAGCTTTGGTCTCCATTGCTTCGGTTTCAACACCGTGGAGGAAGATGGATGTGTCTAGTGTGGAGAGTTTGCATTGTAGAGTGCCCATTCTTGATGGAAGGTACTATAGTCAATGGAAGAACGCCATGATTGATCTATTTGATAAATTCCATTTGAGAAAACATATTGAAGATCCCTATGTGCTCCCCATTGATGAATTGCATCCTACACACGAAGAGGAAATTAACATGCTAGAGGATTACCAAGATTCATGATTTCTCAATTGAAGAACTTTGCATGTTCTTGTACTTTGTGGATTGATTTGGAGAAACGATATCCAAATCTTTCATTAGGAAATCTTGATGAAATTCTTCATAAAACCATTGCTTTTCACAAAATGAAGCCTAGTCATCCAAACTTTGATAAATGCCTATTTGAGCTTCGTGATCTCATGTGTGCTAAAGGAGATGTCACAACTATCAAAAATATTATTATAGAAGCACTTCACATTCATGGACTTGAACACTGTCATGATCACAATTCTAACGAATCTCTTGTTCTTTATGATGAGGATTTCCCACTTGATGATGACAATGCGGAACATGGCTACTATGATGAAGATGAGTTGTTCGACATCGAGCATGAAAAGACAACGAGGAATCTAAGTATAATGGCGAACTTCAAGGATTACATGTCCGGCGGAAAAGAGTGGATTCTCGACAGTGGATGCACGGATCACATGACTGGTGATAAAGACATGTTCCAAGAGATCACACCTAATCAAGGCCCTCGGAGGTACGCGACCTTTGGAGACAACTCTAAGGGTAAGGTACTTGGCCTTGGTAATGTGGCCATATCTGATGATAGCTCAATTCAAAATGTGTTGCTTGTTGAATCCCTTGGCTACAATCTTCTTTTCGTATCTAGACTAGCAGACTTTGGTTTCAATGTGCTATTTACTAAAGTAGATTGCCAAGTGTTTCGATTTGATAATCATAAAATTGTCTTTACTGGTATTCGTAGAGGTGATCTATACATTGTTGATTTCACTAAAAAGGCCCAACCTCGTACTTGTCTCATTGCAAAATCATCTAAAGGTTGGCTATGGCATAGAAGGCTTGGACATGTAGGCATATGCGATCTAGATAAGCTTATCAAGGGTGTTCACATTCTTGGTGTTAAAGATGTTATCTTTGACAAAGATAGACTTTGTAGTGCTTGTCAAGCAGGAAAGCAAGTAGGTGGAAGTCATCCCATTAAGAATATCATGACTACCAGGAGACCACTCGAGTTACTTCACATGGATCTTTTTGGTCCCAATGCTTACAAGAGTCTCAGTGGAAATTCCTATGGTCTAGTTATAGTTGATGATTTCTCCAGATTTACGTGGGTATTCTTTCTTAATGATAAGTCACAGGTGACGATGAATAAACGACCGTCCTGAGAATAGCTCACTTAGCATGGAAAATATTGATAGCCTCATCGCTCCATGAGCGGGACGAGTGCACAAAATGGATGTCTATTTAAATATTTGGAGATGGCACATGCAAATTTACTTGGAACAACAGGGTAATACCACATATAGGTAGGTATGGTGGACTCATGTGGAATAACTTTGGTTTGAGGGTTTTGATGCACAAGTAGAATTCCCACATAGTACATGTGAAGGCTAGCAAATAGATTGAGAAGCGGACAACTAGAGAGCAAATAAGGTCATAAATATGCATTATGAATAATAAACATTGAATGCTATCATAAGTAGGATATGTAAACCATGAACATAAATATCATGAAGGCTATGTTGGTTTTGATTCAACTACATGTGTGAACATGTGACAAGTCAAGCCATTTGAAACATTCAGAGGAGGATACCATATCATCACATTACATCACATGATCACAACCATTTTCATGCATGTTGACATCTAAGATAAATCATTATCCACTCGTAGCTAGTTGAGCATGGCATGAACAACTATAATCTCTAATTGTCATTGCAAACATGTGCAATCATAATATGCTGAATCATGGATACTAGGTTAAACATATTTACAAAAACAAAAACAAGTTGAGTTCATACCCGCTTCTCTCTGCTACCGCTAATTCATCAAATATCGTCATTATTTCCTTTCACTTGCACGATCGAATGATATGAAAATAATAATAGTGCAAGAGTGTCGTGGACTAAGCTGGAATCTGCAAGCATTTTATTCAAGAGGAGAAGAAAAAGTAATGTAGACTCTTTGTTAGATCAACAGTAAAGCATATGAGAGCCACTCAACTTTTTCATCGTGTTCTTCTCACTAGTGCAGTGACGTGCTATACAAACGGTTTTAACCCCTTTCGGTGACGTAGTCTTAAACTGTCACCTAGCATGTGTGGGAGATAGGGGGGATATCCCACACAACAAACAAAACTCATCGGCGATGCCTGCACCTGGTCTCACACGATGGGTACAAATATATCGTTTACGATTGGAAGGACCATCACAAACAGACATATTGGGGAGGACGTGTGAGATGACTTAGCATCCCACACAGGGAATCCCAAGGGTACGTTTCCGTTCGTATTGTAGATCACACTCAATTTTCTGCATAACATCGTTTGTGATGGGTATGGTTATCACACACGATAGTTATAATTCTGTTGTTTGCGTTACTCAGAACATTACTCACGGTGTCTAGAAGAAACTGTTTGGCATTGGGTTTCCCATCACACACACTAGCTATGGGAAAATGTTTGTGATCGGGTGTCCTAACGCACACAGTTATTGAGCAAAATTCGTGTGTGATTGCTCAACGATCCAACATGCAAACTTTCTAGAAACCGTGTGGATTTGTTCATGTCATCATCCACGGTTTTGTCTTAGAAACCGTCTGCAGTGGGAAGCCCATTAATCAGCCTGATTGATCAATTATTTATAATCCATTTTGTAATCAAAATTAACATTTAATATCAGCCATGTCGGGTATACACAAAATAGGTAGGCCCATGAAGGGTCGAAGTTTCGTAAATCATGGGGTCCACAAATCACGTGGGTCCAGATAAATCTCATACAGACGTATTATCCACTCGGACACATCATCGTACCATCCACTTGGAAGACAATCAATCACTCGGTCGTATGTTTCACTCGGATATGCAAAGACTGACAGTCGACAAGGAAGTCAAAGCACCACCTGGTGTTACGACATCAATGCCCCACTTTGTAACATAGGAGGTGAAGGGTGGGCGCACTCTACATAAGCCACCCCCACCTCTATACTAGGGGGCTCCTTCCTCTCCCTTCCCTCTCTCTCTCAAATACACCATGTAACTCCGTGTTCGCGACTAATAAGCAAAGCCTCTCCGGAGCACGGGACGTAGGGTTGTTATCTCCACCGTGAGAGACCTGAACTCGCTAAAACCATTGTGTCACCCATTTGCATCTCGATAGATCATGCTCCATTATCTTACCCCTCTCTAATGTCGAAATCATTAGCATGACAAACCACATAATATATTTATTATTCATAGTATGACAACCAAGATTTCATAATTGAATTACATCAGGGTACAACCCCATATAGGCCTATACTGCCTAGCTACCCAATTGCACAACAAGAAAACGTTTCAAATGCAACATCTAAAACCTTTGGAATTAAATATCATCATAGACGATAAATAGATAGACGAATCTCATCTATAAAATTCTTAAAGCAGAAGGCGAATACTAAGCCTTCAATGATGTTAAAGGTCCTGGCAACTTTAGGCCAGTGCCTGTGGATGATTGCCCGCCCATCCTTCGTCTTCTTAAGGAAGACTTCAAGATTATACCATGGGTGCTGTATGAATACCTTCATCACCTCTTGATCATACAGGTGGTTTGAGACGTAATCATCGATGAACTGCCTTGAGAAGGACTGAAAACAAACATACGCATAAATATCTTTTCTATACTTTGAAATGGCGCAAAGGGAAAAGGACAAGGTGAAAGAGATGGTACCATCCTATAGTTGACTGATGTCTTTTTCATTGTGTAGACAAATATCTTGTTGTTTTTTGTAGCTAGTTTCTTTATCTTAACAATCTTTCTGAGTTTTTGATTTGACTGATATTCAAGGATACCTCATTTCCCCCCATGAAAAAGGGTTGAACAGTGGGTCTAAAACTCTTACAACAGGACCTACATGTGCAAGAACAAATTATTAATAAAAACATTCATATTACAATGGTTTCTGCAATTGCACAATAATGTGCTATTAGCCGAACGACCATGGATGTGCAAACCTCGATGGCAAACTTCAGTGTCCCTCATTGTTTCCCCTGCAACATATTTAAGACAAATATTGATCAGGTTACAAGTGATATTTTGGCATACTATCACTGAAATATGCTAACGGAAAATTAACACATTGCGGATCCAACAGATTAGTTCGAGCCACATTGAAAATCCAGTTATCTAAACCAAGCATGCTAAGAACTAGAAAATGTAGCAATTCTATATGTTGCACATTTATTTAGTACATCTAAATTCGATTTATTCGTCACATGCATAACAATACAAAATTGCACCAACAACAATCGTACATCACATTTCAGAATTGAATTGAATTGAATGATCACCACAACAAATGAACGAAACGGTTAACTAAGTAACACATTGCACAATAGAACATACTAGTAGGCCAAGTTGCAGTAGCATTACATTGGAAATTTCACTAGAATTTCTAAATGAAAGGCAGGAGCGGCCAAGGCAATAGCTAAACGAAATGTGCTTAACCGGCGTATCTAGGTGAACATATATAGGTCCTAAGTGATAAAGCTAAGAAAAACAAGCTATTCCTCATCATCGGAGATATCGATGATGATGGGCTCGGTCAACTTGGAAGAGGGCGAGGCCTCCACACCATGGGTGCACCCCTCTTAGTGGTGAGTGGCAAGATCCTGCCTCGACACCAACCTGCCGGCTCTAGAGTTGAGGTAAGCACGTCACACTGAGAAAACACAATGTAGTCTTTGTCGAACGCACCGGTGGTGTCCTTGAGAAAAGACCATGAGCTATTGTTTAGAGCAGCCAACCGCGTGGCGGCGTCAGCGCGCGAGGCGTCAATGCTGGCCTCAACGGCGAGGTGCTCCTCCAAGCTCTAGGGGTCGCACACATGGAAGCTATAGCTGCCTCATCTGTGCATGCAACCACAATTTGTTTCTCCGCAACCAAATGCTCTTTGAGATCCTAGCTACACTGCGTGCACTATGGCTTTCAACGGTGATTATTTGGAGGATGGGGCGGTGATTTTAGTGGAAGGTGTCGCGTCGGCGGTCAGGCCATGTGGGATGGAGGAGGAGGGGGTGAGGGGGTATTGGGGAGGTGTGGATTACCTGACTATATGGACGAGGCCGAGCAGCACGAAGGAGCGTCGCCGGCGAGGAGGAGGCACTGCAAGCAAGCAATGAAGGTTTGAACTAGGAAAGGTAGAGGAAAAGGGGGAAATGTGTCTTTTGATTGGTATCGGGGGGCGAGGGAGGTAGATATTTCCACGACAGCCCAACATTTCCATTCGGTTCATTCAAAAGCTGGCGCGGAAAGCACCATCAGACATAGTCCCTTATTCAGAACCATGTGCGATATCAAAACATCACAAACGAAGCCTGATTTATACACCGTGTGTGATGAACTTGAACGTGCAAATTTTTCAGAAGAGTTCTTAGAGCAACACATCACAAATGAAGCCTATGATATACCCCGTGTTTGATGAACTTGGACGTGCAAATGTTTGTCTCCAAGCTTCGGATGTAAGATTGAGTACTACATTGCACACGGTTCATTCCAAAAAAATGTGTGTGATGAACTTCAATTTCATTTTCAATTGGAAGATGGAATGGGATGGCGGCAAATTTTTGGTCCGAATTTCCCTGGTTACAGTGGTCATCGATGTCGTCGCATAATTTAACATCAGTTGCTAATTTTGGTACCGCGCAAAAGAGCATACACCACAGCCTGCACTTACTTAATCAAGCAATTAAACAGAGCTGGTTGAACTAAACATTACGGTAACAAAAGACCAGCGCTCTAAACAACGACTAATGTTCCGCCTAACGCTTACCGATCTCCGCCGCATCCTCCATGACCAGCTCGCGCTCAATGACCTCTAGGGGAAGGGGCTCCATGGCATCCGTCGCCACATACTCTGCAAGCATTGTCGACATTCTGGGAATGGGGGTACCCAGACCTACCTGCCTGCGGCCCAAGCCATGGCCCACTTTGTCAGGCACGGCCTATCTAGACCGTTCTCAAAACGAGACCCTCGCGAGGGCCCTAGGCTCACAAGGAAGAACAACATCAAGACCAGCGAAAGACGGGCCTCCTCAAGCCCCCTCCGGAGCGGCAGAGATCTCTATGCAGCGCCTGACCTCAGAGGTCAGGGATGACGCAAGGCAGGACAGACGTGCGCCAACGTGCCAGGCCAGACAAAACTCTTTCATCTTGAGTCAATGTCTTTCAGGCCAGACAAAGCACACTAATTATGGTGTTGGGGGTACTTCATTACCTCGACGTGTTTGATGAAGGTGTTTAGGAAACCATGTTGTTTCAGTGAACCACCTAACAGTTTAGTTGTGTCTTCTGTTCCCAGTGTGACAATTCTGGCCATCACTATCAACAGCATGTTGTGATGCCACTTAGTCAATAGGTATTCTGTATCTGGGTTCTTGAACCCAAGGATCATTCTGCTCATTCCCGTTGATAGTATTTTCTCGTTCCTTTAGGATATTAGTAACCTTGTTATAGTCTTCAAGGTTTGTGGTATATCATTCTTCCAATACCATGAATCAGTTATGGCAGAAGTTCTTTGTGAACGAAAGATCACAACATGAGTGCTCTTGATGAGTTCTCCATCCCATAGTTGTGACTCTGCCTATCCTTCATTTCTGCATGGATTATCTGGAAGAAACATGTTGAACTCTGTTTGATATATTCAATCCATGCACCTACAACTCAGGAAAAATCAGGTGCTCTTGAGTTGCCCTTCTTCAATTGCAGTTTGACCTTTATCTATCAATGGATAGTCAAGAGTATGTCATGCATTGTCTTATCTATGTCGACTATTCTTGTGGTCTATCAAGCCATTCTATTTTAGGATGACTAGGAGAAGCAAACTCCCGTACCTCGTCCATTCTTGGATTGGGTCAAAGAAGTTGTATTCCGCAGATCAAAATGCCAATTCTTCTTTTGTTCTGATCTACTTCGAAGTATTACTCTCTTCATGTCGGGATTGTCATGAGAATTGCACAATCTCTTATGACTCCCCGGTACAGTGATACTTCTCGCCATCATCATCATTCCTCGGTCTCTGTGTTGTTGGCAACCAGAATACCGACAAGTGAATGGTGATGTGTGAAATCGATACTCCTAGCAACTTTGTTGCTCGGTAGTTAATGGACAATAATCTCACTTTTTGTGTGATGGTCATTGAATCGTCATACTAAGATTGATCGTGCTACCTAGTCCATTTTCCATGGTGCACTTTTCGATCAATGAGTTAGGATTGTGTCAATCCCTCGCTCTGTTGATCATACCGTCTTGCCTTGATAAGCAAGATTGCTCTCGAGCTTGATAACATATCGGTGGATCGTGATTTTCTGAATATCTTCTCGGAAGTATTACCAGGGTGTTCAGACCAATATGTTGAGTTCGTGATCAAGATGGGTTTTCTATAACCATCCCTTCTCCAAGAATTTGTATTGGATATCCCCGAACTAGTTGGTTAAGCTAAACAATAACTTGGAGAGTTGGAAGATAAAATCTTTGCCTGACTTAGTTAGTTTCAAAGGGATATCTTGTGTGGTGTCAAAGAAAGATGATATATTAATCAATTAATCCATGTGATACATTGTTGCATCTATCATCATATCCAATCCTTGATTTGAGTGTGGGCTATCGTCAAATCAAATCAGAACCAAAGACCTTCCTAATGTTGTTTTGTTCGTGGATGTATCCTTGAGCACACACCGCTATATCTTTTGGTCTGACCAACGCTATCACCTTGTTTT
Source organism: Hordeum marinum (assembly GCA_022496015.1). Lineage (NCBI taxonomy): Eukaryota > Viridiplantae > Streptophyta > Magnoliopsida > Poales > Poaceae > Hordeum > Hordeum marinum. The sequence goes on from CM039673.1 coordinate 371,969,646, forward strand.
CATAGTTGTGGAATTCCATCTATATGGATATCTCGATGAATTGTTGTTAAGCCCATCGACAATATCTTCATCTCTTCCATGACTCATGATGAACATGAAGCTAGTGTTGGAAACTTTTGTAGGCATTATCTTCGTGTTCCGTACATGAAGCATATGCATGGTGTAAGAAGTGACTTACTCTTAGCTCATGTGCATATGGTGCAAGTTGCCGCCATGAACTTGAGAAAGTTCGCTTTGTTTCTTTGGAATCATCCTAAGTAATTCATGCATGTGCGAATGTATACTATGGTATGGCAGATTAATTACCTCCATTCCATATGTATTCCCTAGCACACCAAGCCCCTGATTGACTTGTACAAGGAAAAGAAGTTAAGTGCTACTCCCGAAGGTACCAGACGGATTTGCACCCGACTTCGTTATCTACAATGATGGTTCCTAACCCGAACTCGGTAGTGTTTGCTCTAAGATCCCCATATGCTCACAATTGTCTTAGACACTGTGTTGGTGTGGGCCTTGAAATCCAGCTCATGTTTTGGAGTTGGCTTCCGCAGTTTATTTCCCGAGAATCTTGCAACATCATCTCTTCGATTTGTGTTGCAACCTTTCCCCTTCAGATATGCTGAGTCTGGAATATCCCGGCACCAACCAGATTTGAATCTCAGACAGATATAATGGTTGGGACGTTTCCACAAGAATTATAACAATGGTCTCGCTATAACCCGGCAAAGGGATGTTGTGGCTAACATACCTATCCGAAAGACCTACTATTATAATATCTTGTTTCAGCAACTTGGACACCTCCCCATGAGGACCTTGTATGACTTGCTCTAGAAGTTATTCCTCATGGACCCTTTGAGATTCCGAAGTTCGACCTTTTTACTTGATGTTCTAGATACCAAACGTTACCTATAATTGGGTTATGCTAATTCATCAAGGAGAACATTAGAAGCCGAGTGCTAAATGTCTCTCGGTTGATCATCCAGATTTTGGTCCCTTGGTATAGCTAAGGTGAAATCTGAGAAAGTGTTGTCTTCCTTTGCATCTGCATCCTCCATCATTACTCATCATGGTAGTATGAGGTGTTGCCAGGATCCTTGGCATGGATGTTAAAAAAACCTGATGAATATGGAAATGCTCAAGTTCTTGAGAGCACACTCACACACTAGGTTATACTCTCGGTATTAATTGGAATGTGCTTTCCGTTACCGAGTTGTTTTATAACTCTAGTTTCCCTCCGATCTGAGTATGCCATTCTTTGAATTCCTTCCAGCGATCATTTGTGAATTGCCTTAGGTTGTCATAAAGAGTTTCAGTGATCTTTGGATCAAAAGTAATTGTTTTTTCCACTTAAGGGATAATTCTACGAGTCACCTTCCCTAAGGTGCCCGTTATGGTATGAATGGCAACTAACTCCTCGCTACTTTGAAACCTCATCACCATCTATTTTAGCGTGGAATTGTTGCCTACCAATTGGACCTCCGTCATCTGCTTCATTCTTTATTCTCAATGTGTGTTCTGAGTCTCAGCTCGAGAGATGTTCTCACGTCTCATTCTACGAGTTGATCATGAGTTGCTCGATCTCCGAGAAGATCGATTTTTGTAGAGCTTTCTATCCTTGTTGTCTTTCTGTTGGTGAAGATCCCAAAGACAAATATGTCAAGATCAGCAGAATGTAATGAATCAACATCTGCGAGAAGGGCACGTGGACCAAGAAGATTGTGTTAGTTATTGTCCCCTCTGCTTTCTTACCCTACGCTTGAATCTCGGGGCGAGATTCTTGTTTAGTCGGGGTGAGTTGTCACATCCCTAGAATTTGCTTGAATTGTTTGCATCAACATCAGCATGTGCATCATGTCATCATGTTAAAATTAAAATTAATTTGAAATGGGGGTGATCAAACCCTAGCACAGATAAAATTCAAATAGGTTAAATTATTAAAATAATTGAGTGAATTCAAAATGCTCTTCGAAAATATTCCCCCTCTTGGATAAATGTTGGCAACAACATATCAGGGGTGAATTATATTTTAACAAATATATTGGCAAATTAAATAAATTAGCAAATTTATGAATATCACTAATAAAGCATTGTAAATATTTTAGTTGCTTCAATTTTTTTGAAAAGTTTTAGAGTAATTTGGAAATATTCCAAATGTATCCCATAAATTATTTTAGGATTTTTGGCTATATGTATTTTGCCCAACAATTAAACAGAAAGCAAACAAAAATAGAAAAACAGGAAATAAATAAGAAAAGAGAGAGGGGAGTACCTGTCAGCCCAGTGCAAGAGAGGCCTAGCCCATGAGGCGCCTTATCCTACCTTCTGCCAGTAGGAGCAGCTGCGTGCTCGCACGCCCGCACCCGAGGAGGCCAGCTCCTCCTTGCCTGCTTCCTCGCCTCCCCCTCGAGCCTATCTTCTGCCTGGAGTCGCCCTAGAGCCCTCTCCCTTCTCCTTCCCTCTCTAGTTCTCTCCCCCTGCCCTCTGCTCTTCCTCCCTTGCCTCCCAAAGCCATCGCCGCCGGTCGATTCGCTTCTCCCGCACCTCCCCGAGCAAGCCGATCGTCCCGAAGCGCCCCCGAGTCGCTGACCCCCTCTATAGCCTCCCGATTAGCCGCCGCCCGTTTCCTCTTGCGCCCCTGCTCTCCCGTGCCTTCTAGCCGCCGTCCCCACAAGCTGAGCTCCGACCACCGCTGTGGGCTCGCCTCCGACGAGCTCCGGTGAACCCAGGGCCTCCCGTGGTACCCTCCGGATGCGCGGGGCCATGGGATTCACCCCAGTGCCCTTCGCGGCCGCTCCCGTGGCCTCCGGTGGCCCTCCGCCATGGCCAGAGGTCGCCGACGACCAAATCCCGGCCGGCCAACGTGGCCTAATTAGTATTGTCTAATTAACCCCCCTGACGCTGACTAGTGGGCCCCAAGCTTAATTAACCAACCATTTGTTTTTAGTTAAGCAATAGTTAACAATGTGCCTATGACATGTGGGTCCTGCCGCCAGGTTTGACCTTAGCTGGCCCTGTTGACTAGGTGACATCAGCATGACTTAGTGCTGATGCAGTAAAGTATTTCCGGAATTAAAATAAATCAATAAATGATTTAATATTTTCAGAAAATGTTGGAAACTTCTAAAAATCATAGAAAATAATTTGTAAGTCAGATGAAAATAATTTATATATGAAAAATGATCAGAAAAATCCAATGAATCTGTTTATGGCATGATCATGCAAGTTTGAGCAAGTTAACATCGCAAAGTAGGACATTTCATGATTAGGATAATTTAATAAATAGTGTTGGAGTTGGAATTTAGTATATATTTGAATCCCACTTCAGTTAATATGACTACCTATAGCACTAGGTCAATTCAGTACCTTAACATGCCATTTCATGCATCATGTTTGTTGCATCACTTTGAATGTGTTCATTTCTCTGTTTGCCAGTGTTGTTCCCTCTCGGTAGACGTTGTTCCGACGATGAAATCGATGTCACCGATGAAGACTTTTACCATCTTCAGAAGTGTCAGGCAAGCAAGACCCCTTGAGCATACTGACAATAATGATTCAACTGTTACATTGTTCTTGGTAGTTGAACCCATTCCTTTGCATGACCTGTCTTTGCCACAGTAAATAGTTAAAACCACTTAGCATGAGTAGCAACTTTTTGAGCCTTGTTGTGCTTACTCATCCATGTTTGCTTACTATGCCTGCTATGCTTAAAGTCGTGTCGTGTCGGGTCTGATCCATCCGGGTGATGAATCAGAATGGCTATGTTCATGTCCTACTGTGTGAGAGCTAAGTGTGTGAACACGATTTGGTAAAGGTAGCGATGAGAGGTCATGTAGGAGTACATGACGGGTTGTCTCCTTGGGACCGTCCTTAAGAACTGAGTTCTGTGTATGTTATCCAAGACAAGATACTACCACGCATTGGGATACTTAATTGACCCTCTCGGTCTATTAATTGCCTTGACCTCTGTCTAGGAGTTGCAACTAGTTTCTGGTGTTTGTAGGAAAAGTGTTGGCGCCATGCATAGCGCTGCCCGACGGGGTGAACTGTGATGCGGTATAGACACAGTGGCACGATGTACCAAATGGCACCCGAACGGTGGGCTTCGGAACCCTGCGCACATCGTTTGAGGCCGTAGCGGAAACTTCGGCCGGACTTCAGTGCGGGTTTAGTCTCAAATAGGCGATAAACCTGGACTAGGGTCTTGCGTGATTGACGTTCGTGGCCGACTCCCTCACTGGGCTTCCGCTCGAAGGTTGCCAAGGTGCCTTTTATGTGCACATAGCGATAAGTGGCGGGAGCATGTGTGAAGAAGTACACCCCTGTAGGGTTATGAATCTATTCGAATAGCCGCGTCCTCGGATATGGACTACTTGGAGAACTTATGTGGTTCATAGATAAGTTGAAGTGGATACTCTAAAATACGCAAGATAAGCGTGAGTGTTATGGATGGACTTCTCGTAGGGAGACGAAAGTGGATCCATAGTGGTGTATTGATTGGAGAATATGTGGACTCGTGTGCGCTATCCCACCTCAAAGATACTACTTGTAACCGTGTGTTAGACCGCAAAGTGATGTGATGTGTTACAGGCTAGATTCTTATGGCTTAGGATCGGGGTCCCGACACAAAGCTTCCCCTCCCGCGGTGACAATCGAGCCCTGGTTCGGCTCGGCAGTCCCATGGCGGACGAGATCCCCAATGCTGACCGGCCCTTGGCGCGCGGTGGCACCAAGATGCGTAGGGCCGACCCCGTGGTCGCGTGCATCCTTGGCGGGTCATAGGCGCCCTCCTCCGACCACCAGGTCAAGCAGTTCCGCCGCCGCGTAGGAACTGCGGTCCGAGCCCATGTTGCCTCGGATGTGGCCAGAGACCAACATCACCTTTGGCCCTGACGACCATCCCAAGATGACGATGGTCGCTGGAGAGCTCCCCATGTTGTGCACGCCGACCATAAAGGGTGTGACCATCTCCAGGACCCGCATAGATTGTGGCGCCAGCCTCAACGTCATCTCGGTGGAGGTCTCCAACACGATGTAGTTACCTTGTGACCAGATCGCACCTTCAAGGCCCTTCTTTGGGGTGGTCGGGCACTCCGTCGTCCTCATGGGACGGGTGCGCCTCCCCGTTACCTTCGGCACCCTCTCCAAGTTCCGCACTGAGCAGATTGACTTCAACGTTGCCCACATCCACCTCCCGTACAACGCAATACTTGGCTACCCTGCCCTTGCCCAGTTCATGGCAGCAACGTACCCGGGCTACAACGTCGTTAAGATGCCTGGGAGCGACAAAATCCTCACCATCATGGGGAATACCAAGGACGTGTATGACGCACTCAAGCTCGCCTACAAAGCGGTGACCGCGGCGCGCCCCAGCGCCAGGGACGCCGCGCAGGCCACGAAGGACTCTGGGGGTGCCCTTGACGTCGCGTAGGTCAAGAAGAGGCATCTGTTCTCTCAAAGCTAGGTGGAGACGAAGCAGGTGCCTGCGAATGAAGGAAACCCGAGCCCTACCTTCACCATCGGCACAGACCTTCCTCGGGAGCAAGAGGTGGCATTGGTGGCCTTCCTCTTGCAAACAAGGATGCATTCGTGTGGAGCGCCTTCGACTTGGTGGGGGTCCCGAGGGACGTGATCGAGCACTACCTCATGGTGTGCCCGAATGCACGCCCGGTGAAGCAAAAGGCAAGGAGGCAATCTCAGAAGAACCAGGAGGTCGGCAAGCTAAAGGAGGCCGGGTTCATCCAGGAGGTGCGCTACCCAGAGTGGGTCGCCAACCCGATGGTCGTCTCGAAGAAGTGCGAAAAGGAGCGCATGTGCATAGACTTCACGAGGCTCAACAAAGCCTACCCCAAGACCCATTTCCGCTGCCACGCACCGATCAGATCATGGACTCCACTGCCGAGTGTGACCTCTTGAGCTTCCAAGACGCTTTCTCGGGCTACCATCAGATCAAAATGGCGGTGGAGGACATCGAGAAGACGTCCTTCCTCACTTCATGCGGTGTGTTCTGCTACACCTGCATGCCCTTCAGACTGCGAAACGCTGGGGCAACCTTACAGCGGTTGATGCACATCGCCCTGGGACCACAACTTGGGAGGAACGCGGAAGACTACATCGACGACATCATGGTCAAGTCACGAAAAGCCAAGACCCTGGTCGAGGACTTGGAGGAGACATTCGCCAGCCCTAGGGAGGTGATCCTGAAGCTCAACCCCGAGAAGTGCGTCTTCGGGGTACCATCGGGCAAGTTGCTAGGTTTCCTGGTGTCACACCAGGGGATCGAGGCCAACCCGGAGAAGATGAAGGCAATAAACAAGATGAGCATGCCCCAGACCCTCAAGGAAATGCAGAAGCTGGCAGGTTATGTGACCGCATTGTGGCGATTCATCTCCAATCTCGGTGAATGGGCCCTACCTTTCTTCAAGATCGTGAAAAGGAAGGGCCCCTTCGAATGGACTCCAGAGGCGGATGCGACGTTCAAGGAACTCAAGCGGTACCTCACGAGCCCGCTGGTAATGGTGGCACCTCGTCCTCTGGAGCCCCTACTGCTGTAGCTGGCTGCCACCCCAACTCCGCCAGTGCCGCTTTGGTGGCAGTCAGGGAGGAGCGCATCGACGTGTGCACCGCATCCACAGGCACAAGCGGGGCCCCGACATGTAGCAAGGGGGCTTGCAGGATGCTAAGGAGCCCGCTCCTCCACAAGACAATCCTCATGAGGACCCAGCCACTCCGACGGACTCCGAGGCGCTCAACCCTCATGAGGCCCTGACCGCTCTGACGACCCCCGAGGCGCTCAATCCTCATGAGACTCCGACCGCTCAGACGGACCTTGAGGCACTCAACCCCTAAGATACTCCGGCTGCACCAGCGGCCTTCGGGGCGCTTGGACCTCACGAGCCCGCAACTGAGCTAGGTGCCGCAGAGGGCATCACCCTCGTTGAACACCTAGTGTACTACGTCAGTATAGTGCTGTGGGATGCATGTTCACGCTACCCCATGCAGCAGAAGCTCCTACTCGCACTCCTCGTCACCTCAAGGAAGTTGTGACACTATTTCCAGGGGCACCCCATCAAGGTGATCTCTGCATACCCCTTGGACAAGGTGTTGCGTAACCCCAATGCGGCAGGGAGAGTCACTAAATGGAACATTGATCTGCATGCCTTGAACATAGAGTTCAGCACGACCAGGGTCATCAAGGGGGCGGCCCTACCAGAATTCATGGCGGAATGGACAGATGCTCCCGACCAGGGGCTAGACGAGAGCCAGTCCCTCAACCTTGGCGACGAGGCACCTGAGGGCTGGACCATGCATTTCGACGAAGCCTTCGCACGCATGGGGGCAGGGGACGGAGTCGTGATCATCTCCCCGACGGGGGACAAGCTTCGCTACACTGCGCAGCTCTGTTTGCAGCACGGTGAGAAGGTCTCCAACAACATCGCAGAGTACAAGGGCCTTATTGTCGGCCTCAAGGTAGCGGCAGCCTTGTGGATTCGACAACTCACCATCAAGGGCGACTCTCAGCTCCTCGTCAACTTCTCCAACATGGAGTATGCAGCCAAGGACGAGCACATGGAAGCGTATTTGGAACAGGTACATAAGATCGAAAAATGTTTTTAGGGCCTGGAATTGCAGCACATCCCATGCAGTGCGAACAAGGAGGCCGATAACATTGCCAAGAGGGTGTCGCGCCGCGAGCCCCAGGAGCCGGGCATATTCGAGGAGCAGCTCTTCAAGCCCTCCGCAACGCCATAGACCGAGGACCAGGTGCCATGGAGTGAGGAGCTCCCCCCAGCACCACCCTTGGGGGCTCTGAACTGTGGCCAGGCCTCAGGAGCCCGACTGCTCCTGGCATTGGAGCCCCAGGCCGACGACTGGATGTAGGAGTTTAGGGCATACCTACTACATGGCACGCTGCCGGAAAAGGAGGAAGACACGGAGCGCGTGGCATGACAAGTTACGGATTACTGCTAGCAAGATGGTGACCTGTACCATAGGCGCCCGAATGACGTCGCGTTGCGATGCATCTCCATGGAGCAGGGGTGCGAGCTGCTGGCTGACATCCATGGAGGAGACTGCAGGCACCACTCCTCTTCGCGCACCCTTGCAGGAAAGGCATTCCAGTCAGACTTTTACTAGCCCACGACACTTAATGATGCCATCGAGCTGGTCCGGTCTTGTGAGGCCTGCTAGTTTCACTCCAAGTAGATTCACCAGCCCGGCCAGGGCCTGCAAACCATCCCGCTCACTTGGCCCTTAGCGGTGTGGGGGTTGGACATACTGGGGCCCTTCCCGCGAGCGGCAGGCGGATACCGCTACCTGTACGTTGGCATCAACAAGTTCACCAAGTGGGCAGAGGAGGAGCCTGTCTGCACCATCCCAGCCAAATCGGCTCTCAAGTTCATCAATGGCCTCGTGAGTCGCTTCAGCATCCCCAACTGCATCATCACTGACAATGGTTCGCAGTTCACAAGTCACCTTTTCAGGACTTATTGTGCTAACCTTGGAATGCAGATATGCTACAGCTCAGTGGCCCACCTGCGGAGCAACAACCAAGCAAAGCGCGCCAACACAGAGGTCCTGCGGGCCTCAAGGCAAGAAGCTTCAAGAAGAAGCTTGAAGCTTGCGGCAAGGGTTGGGTTGATGAGCTTCAGTCTGTGCTGTGGTCCATCCGCACCACTACGACTAAGCCCACCGGCGAAACCCCATTCTTTCTCATCTACGGGGCCGAAGTCGTCGTCCCGCACGAGGTCAAGCATCGATCCCCGTGGGTCTTGGCATTCGACGAGGAGCATCAGGATGCCGCACAGGGAACAAACCTCCTGCTCGGGGAGGAGGCCCGTCGCCGATCCTCGCTCCGAGCTGCGAGGTACCAGCAGGCGCTGCTGCGTTACCATTGTTGCAACATACGCCCCTGGACCCACAAGTCAGAGACCTCGTCCTGAGGCAGATCCTCTCCAGGGAAGGTCTGCACAAGATCTCGCCCATGTGGGAGGGCCCATTCAAGGTCATTCACGTCTCCAGGCCTAGCGCCGTGTGCTTGGAGACTCAAGACAGGGTCCCCATCCAGAATGCCTAGAACATGCAGCACCTCCGGAAGTTCTACCCATGACACTCTCACGTAATAATGAGTGGTCTGTATATGCCCAAAGCCCCCCAAGGACGTGGAGGGGTTCCCACCCACGCCCAAGTGGAAGCCCCATGCTCCGTGCTGGCGGACAACATTGCCCTCCAATGGCTATGCCCACGCAACGTGGATGCCCTACTCTCCGTGCTAGGGGAAGACAAAGATGAAGACTAGCCTAGGCGCCAGACACGACTGTTATTTACCTTTTTTGGCGTTTGCATTTCCCAACTTTTCTGGAACAAAACTCAAGGGCTTTTCCCAAACCATGTTTTAAAGAAAAGGGTCAGGGGTTTTCTTCTCATCGCCGTTTCCTATCTTGATTTTCTCTCTCTTCAAGTCGAGCACTCGCCTGCTCTCCTCCCTCTCGCACCCTGCGAGTGGGGGCTGGGGGGCACGATGCTCCCACCTCGCCAAGGCCTTGGCGCCCGGAGCCTCACATGGTGCTCCCAGGCGAGTCAACAGGCGCGTGTTACTTCGTAGTCGCCCGGGGGCTCCTCCCATGGCCCGACACGCCATCTCGGAGCCTCGGGAGATGCGAACCTCCTGGGGCGAGAAACAATTTTTTTGGAGGAGCCGCTTGAGCATCAAAGGGGGCTCCTGAGCAACGCGCCTCAAGAGCCTTACCGGTCATATAGCCACTTGCCCCTTGATGTCGTCCTTGGCGATCTGGTCGGTATCAAGGGTGTCGAGCTCTCACCCCATAGCTGTGCCTTGGTGATTTGGTCACACCCTACGGTGGTCAAGAATTGTGTGGGACTTGGACCTTCTAACGTAGAGCTACTTGAGCATCAAAGGGGGCTCCTGAGCAGCGCCCCTCATGAGCCTTACCGGTCATATAGCCACTCACACCTTGATGCCATCCTTGGCGATCCAGTCGGTATCAAGGGTGTCGAGGTCTAACCCCTTAGTTGCATCCTGGTGATCCGATCGCATCCTATGGTGGTCAAGGAATGTGCGAGACTGGGGCCTACATACACAGAGTGCCGAAAGGGCTCCCAATCTGCCTCACTTGTAAGAAGAAGAAGTCCCTAGGACGTCCGGGCTCCCCAAGCGCCATACTCGAACCTCCCCAACGAAAAGCCTACCATGAGCATGTCAAGCTAAGTACCCTAACCGCGATCAGCAGAAAGTTTCAATTAACAATGACACAAGCACCAAAACACATGATGAGGGTACTAACAAGGGCGCATGTGCCAAAATCCATTACACGCCCACAGGGCACCCCTTGGTTCTTCGATTGTAGGAAAGGAAGAAGAGGAGGTGAAAGAAAGTGAGGAAGCCCCCTTGGGGGCTGCCGCCCCGGGAGCCCTGGCGTCTGTGCACCAGCACTCAGTCGGAGCCCCCTCCTCCTTCAAGGGCCCGTGGAAGCGCGCCGGCGTGGCCGCTTCTCGAGCAGAGGAGCAGCGCCACGACTGTTGGCCCCCCCGAAGGTCCGGGCGTGCCGACGCGGTGCCGCATCGTAGTTGCTGTCGCTACTGTCGCTCGGGCTCTCCTCCGAAGGGGTGTCACCGCTGCTGGAGTCGCGGTGATCGTCGTGAAGGGACAGATCATCTCCAAGATTGCCGCGGCCGACGTCTTCTGGGCAACACCCCAGGCGCTCGCCCTCTCCCCCAAAGATCTTGACAATGAGCATCGCCACCCCGTCGTACTTGAAGTGAAGGGTGCACCTCCCCTCCAAGCCACGTGCGCGGGCAAACGTCTGCCACCCGCGGTTCAGGTACACGTAGCCCCTAGGGGTGACCTCGACCTCCACCCACGAGGTCGCGCTGCAGCAGCCGTCGGCTGCAGCACCTCCGCTAAGGAGCCAGGGAGCTGAAACCAAGCGTTCGCTGGCCTCTCCACCCACATGACAAACTCCCGGGTTGTGTCGTCTAAATGGAGCCATGGGCGCGGCGGCCGAGTGGCCACCGTTGGCCTCCCGCCGCACGCCCCGCCGCCACACGGCTACGGCGGTTGCCCGCGCTAGACAGAGCCCCCTCGCGGTTGCCGATGGTGACCCCAGGCCACGTTGGAGCATGCCCATGCCCGCGAGGAACCACCGCCCGTGTTGTGGTATACTTCCGTGGACGACCGTGGCCCCTCCTGGGTGGCGGTGAGGAAGGGCTCTCCTTGGAAGCCTTCCCTTTCTCGGTGGTGGAGAAGTTCCTCACTGGAGCTATGATTGGGAGAGCGGTGGCTTGGAGATTGGGAGGCAAAGGAGATGAAGATGAGCTGAGGGTTTTTCTCGCCCTCACCTACTTATACACGACTGAGGGCCAACCGGCGCCCCCCGCATCCTGCGCAATAATGATGCTGTTGCGCGTCCCAGCCCTTGTTAGCCGGTGCGTCGTGGGGAGAGCATGCGTCAGGCGCTCCTCGTGTGCTGTAGGACAGGCCCGGGTGGCATGCGTCTCCCCTTCATGTCAATTCATCAGCTCCCAAAGGGTCACATCCGCGTGGTCCAAAGGGAGAAGGCCAAGGGAGCAGCTTCATTCAAGAAAAGGTAATGATGGCCTGCGCAGCATGCATGCGTTGCATCAGTCTAACTTGGGAGGTCCCTGACGACCTCGGGAGAGGAGACAACATTCACTTGGCGCATGACGCGTGTAGATCCTGGCCCGCATGCGTCTTAGGCCTGCGGCGCTTCGGGCCGTCCTCAACGGCTTCGCTCGGAAGCCAGCTCGTGTGTGCCTTGGGCCTAGGGCTACTGTCGGCGTTCTGGGAACAGGGGTACCCAGGCCTGCCTGCTAGCGGCCAAGGACATGGCCCACTTTGTGAGCCCAGCACGGCCCGGCGAGACAATGCCCAAAACAAGGCCCTCGCATGGGCCCTAGGCTTGCAAGGAAGAACAACATCAAGACCAGCGAAGGACGGGCCTCCTCAGGCCCCCCTCTAGAGCGGCAGAGATCTCTATGCAGTGCCTGGCCTCGGGAGGCAGGGATGATGCAAGGCAGGACAGACGGGCGCCAAGGCGTGAGGCGGACAGTTTCCCCTTTGGTGCAAAGGGGGGCGAGGATAGACGCGGGTTCCCAAAGCGTCCTCCAAAGGTTTCCATTCCGATGCAATGAGACCACGACCACGAGGCCTGTAGGAAGGATGTCATCGCCGAGCCCACCTCTGCATCATTGACATCTCCTTTGCACGTGAAGACCACCTTTTGTTAGGATAAAGATGTACTCCTGTCCCCCTTCGAATTTGGCTGTTGTGGGATCCCTTCCCACCATTGAGATAAGGGAAGAGGACCCGGGGCACTATAAATAGATGATAGGCTGCACCGTAGAGAACAACGATGAAACGATGAGGCAACCAAAGAGAGGCAACACCACCAAAGCCCTCTCGCGAGGCCAAACACCACTGTACTAGTTCATCCACCAACCTCCTCGTGAGGCAATCCACCAAAGCAGGAGTAGGGTATTACGCTTCATAGCGACCCAAACCTGGGTAAATCATTGTGTGCATCTGCTTCCTCGTCATCGTGCGAGTTCATCGTTATAACTATCGAGTAGCGAGCTAGGAAGGGAGAGGCTGTAAGGGTTCTTCGCACACGCCCCTGTGGTTGAACTCCTTGGGGTTTTGCGGAGCCCAAAATCCAACAAGTATCTCGCCGTTCGTGTCCCCCATCTCTTTGGAAAAGGTCTCCGCAGGTTTGGTGTGGCCGGCAGCGGTCCGGGCATTAACGACCTCCATCTTAGCAAGGAAGGCTGCCGACGAACAGACGGCTGCCCGAGCGCTCTCGACGATTTCCAACTCGTTGGACGTAAGTTGCCGACCATTGTCGGAGAAGGCCGTTGCTATTTGTGCAGTCACCGCCATGAGCTGGGCGTGGGCAGCATCTTTCATAGGCGTGGGCAGCCACCATTAGGGCTACGACGCCCGCTGAGGAACGAACAACTACTGTGTCATTGTCGCCATTTGCTATCCCGGTCGTGGATGTTGCTGCCTCCATCTCACATGCAGCAGCTGCCCTTTCGGCGGCCGCAGCCGCCCTGTTGGAGAGTGCGGCCACACTCATGGATGTTGTGGGCGCGTTCATGGATGATGCAGCCGTGCTCGGGCTGGAGTGGCTCGCTGAAGTTGCCCTCACGACACAGATCCATGTCCCCATCTTTCACCGGTGACGCTTGAACAGTACAGTGGTCTTGGAGAACAACTATGACTGTGTGGTTGACGCGTCGGTTGTGGACTGAATCTCTTGGCCTAAGCCATATATGAGGATTGGCCCAATATATTTTCATACCACATCACACATGTTTCATGGTAAAGAACTGTTTGCGATATTATTTGATTTTCAAACTACTTTGAGACTAAAAATGAAGTTACATTGGCAATTGAAGGTGTTTGGATGGCAATAACATTCATCCACAGTGAACTTGCAACTATCAGACTGTGTGTTAAATATGGAATAATTCAGGGATGTTTAGGCCCTTTAAAACATTTAAAGAGGTTTTTGGACATTTCATGTGCATAGTTCAAATTTGAACTGCGCTTTATTAAGCACATACTAGAGGGCACCTGAATGGGTTGAAAATCAACTATTTGTCACTGGATACATGTTTTGGTCCCATGCAAGAAATGACAATTAAACGAATTCAAAACCTCACAATAAGTTGTGTTTTCAAATTCTAGTAATTCCAAATATCGTGAGAAATTCGTGAAACTTGGCATGGTGTGATGTCATGCACATGTGTGTTGTGGTAAAAACAATGCCTAGTTTGGGACAAGTTTTGGAACAAACCTCTTATAAATCGAAGATTCTCACAAGAAGTCATGTGGTTCTGGTAGGGACAGTTCACATTTCATGTGCGAAACAACATCTCATGTCGCTTCTCGCCTTCAATTTATTTCTAGAGTCTACATAGAGAACGTGAATGTTTTGTGTGAATCAATGGAGTCTTACATAGTTTGTTTGGCCTTTCAAGTACATTAATTAATTGAGTTTTGTAGGCATTCAATTAATGTGTATATATATAATTCAAATTTGAACTACAATAACTGCATGATCCAGCTCACAAAAAAAATGTGTTAAAACCATATACGTTTCATTGGCTGCATGTTTAGCTCCCACACAATTAATAAATGGGAATGAATTTCGAACATATATATCTACGACACGAGACTTGACCGCAAACATCTACAAACTTAAAATTTTAAATTCATGTAAATGCAAACCTCGACAGAAATTCATGAAATTTGGGCATGGTACCATCAATTGCCCTATTCTGTGTGTTGTGGGAATAAAAAATGTCCAATTTTGGACAAGTTTTGGCACAAAGCCTCTTACAAACCGAAGGTTCTGACAATAAAGTCATGTGTTCCGATAGGGAAAGTTCACATTTTATGTGCGAAACAACATCTGTTGTCTCTTGTGGCCTGCATTTATTTCAGGAGTCACACCCACAGAGCAACTTTCTGAGAGTCATGCTAAAGTGTGGATTTTTCCATGGTTCGTGAGACCTGTTTAACACATTAATTGAGTTTTCTAGTCGTTTAATGTGCATAATTCAAATTAGAACTACAATCACAAGGTCCAACACATGAAAAATAGGTTGGAAAAATATGCCTTTCCATGGATGCATGTTTAATTAGGTCCCACACAAGAAATGGAAATTAATTTCTAACATCTCATTGACCGTTTGCTCGGCCGCAACCATTGAGATGCTTGGTTTTCAAATTTTCGTAAATCCAGAACCCGTCAGAAATCTTGGCATGGTGTCGTGACAAGGGCACACACATGTCGTGGTAAAAAATCTGTCCAAATTGGACATGTTCTTGCACAAACCCCTTACAAATCAGAGCTCCTCACAAGAAGCTTTGTGGTTTCGACAGGGAATATTATATATGCATGCCACATATGCGGGCGAAAATACATCTGATGCCTCTTCTCTCCTTGATTTTCTTTATATAAACAACATAAACATATGTATGTATGAAGTGCAAAATATGATCAAATAAGGGTTCATCTGGCTTTTAAATACATTAATTGAGTTTTCGGTGCACTATATTATGTGCATAATTCAAATTTGATCTACAATCAAAAGGTCCGGGGCGGCAAAATGGGTTGAAAAATCATATATGCATCCTTGGATGTATGTGTTATGTCACATGCAAGAAATGAGAACGAATTTCAAACATCGAAGCATGTTGGCTCGGCCACAAATATCGAGAAACTTGGTTTCCTAATTCTCATAAATCCAAAACTCTATCAGAAATTCATGAAACATGGGATGGTGTCTTGTGAAGGCACACATATGCCATGGTAAAGGAATCCCAAGTTGGCCATATTTTGTAAGAAGCCTCTTACAGACATGAGGTTCTCATACAACAATCAGCTACATCGAGTGTTCTGATAGGGAACACATATATATATGCATGCCACATCTACGGGTGAAAAATGACATCTGATGCCTCTTCTCTCCTTGAATTTTTCGTAGAAAAAACATAAAGCACTAGGTGTGTACTACAAACATATTAAATTATTAACGGTTTGTATATTTTTTATACATTAATTGAGTTTTATGTGCATTTATTGTACATAATTCAAATATAAACTACAGTCACAAGGTCTATGTTGGGCATGGCCTCATCATATAAAAGCATAAATATGTTGTGCTATGTTTAGTGTCCACTTTGAGAGAAAGAGCAAGCATTATTAATAGCCAACAAAGGCATTTTGGAACAAAAATCTGTCATGATATCATCGCAAACGGGCATATTATTTATAATTCGTGGACATTCTACAGACCTTAAGTGTGGGCCACATGTCGCTATCTGTATTGACAAGGAGGTAGCATGCAGACAAGTGTTTGAGTACACAGGTGGCATGCAAGCAGTGTCTTGCGCACGCTCATCGGGGTGGCGTGTCCATTGCTAGTCGAGAAAGAAGTTTCACACTGAATACCCGTATGCAAACCGTGGGCAATTGTTCCTTTCCTACTAAGCCAAGCGAAAATCTGGCACGCAAGAATTTTTTCACTGCGTCATCACAAACGGTTGTGAATGATCACCCGTGTGCCCTTCCTGATTCTACAAATTCTACTGCTACTAACTCCTGAGGTTGCCATGTATGCAAAAAATATCTGATGTGGGGAGGTAATTAAGGAGAGATATGAGTTTTGTGACCACATGAAGACACAATGCCAAGCGCATGAACATTGGTAAAACACTTAAATGAAAGAAACTCACCAATCCATGCAAGAGTTTAGTTTCTAAATCATTAAATGAAGGGACCTTAGCTACAATTCATTGTGGACTTGAGTTGCTAAGACATTTAATACACTAAGCACCCCATGTAAGCATCGATCGATGCGTTGCCAGCAGGAGTCAGGTAAGATTCGAATCTTTCATATTGGGTAAATTTTCATTTGTCAAATTGGAAACACTGAGATTTGTCCAATTTTGTAGGAACAAAATCACTATTACGATGCAATTTTGCAACTGAAATTCAGTAAACATGGATTTCATTCATAGATAGCTGAATCAAACAAACTTTTCCCCATTTGTTGCCAACCACGTATTGAAATAGCTAGTTTAACTATATATACTAGCTAATTTAAAGTACGTGGTAGAGTTCAACCATATCTATAGTTAGATGAACTGAACAAAATAGCCCCTAAATACTACTCCGGAGGGGCTTCGTGCTACTGCCAGTAGGCTTCTCCCCTGCCGAGCAGGTTCAGTAAGACGCAGAGGAGGAGAAGCCTATCGACGAGCTGGAGGAGTCGAATTCGTCGGCTACCACCGCTGCCCACCGCTGCTCCTGAAGCGCCTCCTCAAAGCGGCGGGACTCGGCGTAGATCTCCTCATTCCGAGCCATAGCTGCAGCGACTGCTGCGGCCATGGCAGCGGTGAGCCTCTGTGTGTGCGAACTAGCGCTCCTCCTCCTCATGTAGGAAGTTGATGTAGCGCCCTAGGCCACTGACGCAAAAGCCGAGCAGATGTGCTTTGGCGGAGGCCTCCTCCTCCCGCCTTCGGGCCATGGTGGCGGAGCGGGTTATGTCCCCGGTGGCTGACCGTGGGGTGGCTGCCAAGGCGGACGTTGGTGTGGTGTCGGCGAAGGAGGCAGCTGGTGGGATGGCGAAAATGGTGGCCGACGATGGGGTGGGGCTGAGGGCGGTCGCCGGCAGCAACTACCTTCGGGAAAATGTGGAGGAGCGTGTGTGTCACACCCTGTGCTTGTATCACTTTGTCATGCTTGGATTTACAAAATCTGGAACCAATTAATACTTTTTGAGTGCATGCTTGTTTGAATTATTGCTTGTTTGATTGTTTTGTTGAGTTTGTTTGGCACTCTTAGATTCTACTCCTCTCCTTATTCATCTTCCTTGAACCAAACTTATTGCTCAATGATCATGCCATGTGAATAGTGCCCAAAACTATTTTTTATCAAATATTATTTTGACCAAAAAGGATTTATTCTAATTAGGTTTTCAAAAGCCCCTGAGTTTAGGTTTGCACCACAAGTCCTCAAATTGGGTGGATCCTTTTTCCCCACAGGCTTTATTTCAAACCTACCATATTTATGACTTCTCAAAACCACCAAATACAAATTTTAACGATTATTTATTTAAAAGGCTTTTTCTTAAGGCTAGAAATGGTCTTTTATAGGGAAAAATTATATAAATGCTTTCAAAATATTTGAGAAAATTTAGGAAAACTCACTGGACATATATTTTCCGTATATATATGAGTTTCAACACATGGTCATGTTCAAAATCATGGGCAAAACCCTCAAAACTCTTTCTGTCCAAATCAACCTTTGGAAATATTTCTATAGGAAATATTCTCAATAAATTCCAAGAAAATTCCAGCAAGTCAACATTGCCATAGGAGATGATCTTGCAAAGTTTCATCTCAATCCAATTTTTTTTGGTTTATCAAACTATTCCAAAACCCTCCCTATCCAGATTCAAATATGAACAACTTTACATTGTGAAGTTTGTTCCCTTGACCCCAAACTCTGTGGACATGTTCTAATCAACAAATAATGATGTCACACAAAGTGGTGCATCAAGGAGATTAGTTTGGCCTAACTAGATCTATAGAAACCTAATTCTGTTGAATTCTAGGGTTCGCAAAGTTTGCATTATAACATTTCTCTATTGAGCTCAAACCTTGTGATCCCTCTCATTTTTACCCACAATTTGATCCTGTTAAATATCATGGCAAGTAAACTCCGTCTACTAGCCCAAACATAACACAAACACCTTTTGGCCATTTCTAAAAGCTATTGTTTGCACCACTTCTACTTTTCCCCTTGCTCTAAAATGTTTACCACATTCTCACATTGATGCATTTCACCTCCAGTAACTTTTTGTGGTCAAGACTCAATGCTCAAGTGGGAAAAAATCACTTTTCTCCTCTGGACAGCCCCTTTACTCTCTTTTCCTTGGCCTCTCTCCTTCTCCCTAGGCTCACCAGAGCATCCAAAGCCTCCCCTCTTTGTTTACGCCTCCCTGGACCCGCTGGACAGGGTTGGCCACGACCAGAGCGCCGTTGGCATGCCGTGGCATGCCATGCGTGCACTCTGGAGCGAGCTACAGTGCCAACTTGCACTATAGCCACCGCCCACTACATGGCCCCGGTGGCCTCAGGCCTCCCCCTCTTGCCACTTGGCCCCCCTCGACGTCCGCACCACGGCACCCTGTCGGCCTCCTCCTCCCTCTCCCTCCAACGGCTCCGCTCGCACGCGCCGTTGCCGCCCGGTTTGGCCAACCCCGAGCCTCGCAAGCACGGGCTCTCCTCTCTCTCTCTCTTGCTCCCGCTCATCGTAGACCAGCCGCAGGAACACCCCAGCTTCACCCCGTCTCCTCCCGCGCCTTCTAGACACGGCCCCGAGCTCTCCGGTGCACCCGCGAATTGGTGGACCGTGGCTCGCCTATAAAGGCATCCCCGAGCTCCCCTCTTCTCTCCTCTGGCCCTCTCCTATTCCCAATCGACCTCCTAAGCCCCTACTTGAGCCCCTCCGAGCCCTAGTGCTCGAGATCGACCGAGGCGCCACCGCGGCGGAGCTCCGTCGATGTCGGGACAAAGGCCCGCTCCGGCGCTCCTGTCACTTCCATCGAGCCCGTAGCTAGCTCCTAGCTCGTTCCCACCTCTCGTCCATTCGTCTTGAGGCAAGGATCGCGATTCCGACCTCTTCCCGAAGCTCCTCTGCCCCGGGTGTTCATCACAGGCGAGCTAGGGCACCACCGGTCTTCCCTCCACCTCCATAGGAATGGCGGCTCAACATTGAGCCCATTCCCGCCTCCAGCTCCCCTTGTCGTGCCTTCTTTCACCGCCGGTGAGCACCGCCAGCCCCTGGTCAAATGTGGACGACAACTTGCCAGTGGGTAGGGACGGAGCCAGAAAATAGAGATAGGGGGCAAGAACTAGATGTGTAAAATTCATAGGATAGATATAGATACATAATATAGTGCATATTGGAAGATCTAGGGTTGATTTCATATGTGTTGCGTTCACCCAGCTAACCAATGGCATGCCAAAATTCTTGTGGAGGGAAGAACCACTAATGCCTCTTTGCAAAAAATAAAATGAAAAATGGTTTTTAAACAGGATGAGGTAATGGGGCTAGGGTAATTTGATCATAACCAAACAGTGGTTGCCAAGCTCATCACCGTCAAATATTTGGTCTGGCCCTTTGGGTCTCTGATCCAAACATGCCCTAGTTAATCAAAGATTACATGGCTATTAATTCTAAATTTAACTCATAAGACAATATCAAAGATGGAATTTTTCTAGCTAGTTGTTAATGTCTGTAGTTTTACAATACACTTCTACGGTTTGAAAGACACGAACGAATCTCTTGTTGAAAATAATCTAACCTTTTTATCATCTGGTTGAGCTCATCCATGCGACCGACCGGCCAGAATGCAGTGTAGATCAACACTAGATGCTTGCATATCCCCCTCCCTTCTTGGCGGAGAGATTCGAAAAGATTCGATAGACGATCTAGCGGGCAGTCAGCTGCCGACGGCAGCCTCGAAAGAAGGAGCAGGTTGGAGATTAGATTAGATCATTTTTAAGGTGTGATTAGAGAAAATCGAAACTATGCGTACATACGTATTACTTTTGCTATGGGCTGCTTTCCTTTTCGCATTTCTTGGAATTTGGGC
Source organism: Hordeum marinum (assembly GCA_022496015.1). NCBI lineage: Eukaryota > Viridiplantae > Streptophyta > Magnoliopsida > Poales > Poaceae > Hordeum > Hordeum marinum. The sequence goes on from CM039673.1 coordinate 371,989,857, forward strand.
CTTTTGCGTGCAATTGCTTGGAAAAAATACACGGGCCCTAGACAAGGAAGCCCATAGAGCGGCGAAGGAAGCCACATGTAGTTATGGCGAGAGAAATTAGCTAACAAACTGATCGCTGTCAAGGGGCCGATGCGATCGTCAGGGGGGGTCTCACCCCCCTCGCCCCCTTGAATCCGCCCCTGCCAGTGGGGCCAGGTCGTCAGCCCCTCGCGCCCCTCCCACGTCCCTCTCTCTCATTGGTCCGCAGGGCCCGCCCATCAGGTTTAAACCTGATGCGGCACGGGCACCCGGTTCGCTTGGGGCTAATTTGCTTTGGGCCCTTCCAGTTGTGGCCAGATCTGGCCCAGGGCATAGTGCCCCTTTTCTTTTCTTTTTCTGTTCCGTCTTCCAAAAATTCCACTGGTCAAAATAAAAATCCTAGGCCAAATATTTTTCCACCATAAATCTTGAAATATTCTGTAGAATTTTTTAGTGCCATTTGTGAAATGTTTTGAAAATATTTTATGTACTGTTTTATTTCAAAAACCCCTTTTTGGCATTTTTAGCCTCTATTATAAATAGTTTTAAAAACCTTCTTCACCCCAAAACCTTAGATAAATATTCTTAGAATAGTTTGTAGTATTTATCAAAGTAGGGTAGCATTTTATTAGTAGTTATTGTGCCCTGTTTTTGTGTGATGCTTATTATTATCGTTATTTTTATGCAATGATAGATTGCACGATTGACGAGGGAGTTGGACCCGAAGACTTTGAAGAGCCCGAAGACTTTGTTGAGCCAAGCAAGCAGCCCTTTTGACCATGTTAAGAAAACATTTTCATGCATGTCATAAAGCACCTTATTCCTTGTTGTTGATCATGTGATGTGGTGACCACTTCGGTGGGATGCCTCCGTTACTTTTACCATTGATACTTGCATTGTGCATGACCCTACCATTCTTATGAGGTTGTGAAAGTGGGAGTAGATATGATGCTGGTAGATGCTACGCAAGTGGGATCGGGATTATGCATGGTGACGGAAGAAAATAAATGATTTCAAAGACTTTTCGAAAACCCCGTCGGGTGCCACTTATCCCCAAGGGAGATTATGATGAGTTGGGTAACCACTTGAGAAAGAAGTGGTGTACCAGAATAAGTGAGTGTGTGTTTTTGAAAATGGAGGGTTTAAGATCTGTCGATCGTCCCAACCTTACATGCACAACCACGATACCCCTTGTGGGACGGGGCTGTGTTGATTACTTTGGTGGGTATTAGCAAGGAGCCCGCATTACTAGTGGCGGGAGTGGCATGGTCACTCTCGATACGGGGTCTTGCCGATATGGACGATCATGCGTTGTCTTCACAGGCACCGGGCACACAGTTGGTCCCTGCATGGATGCTACATGTGATGTACATCATGTGGGCTGTGTACCAATCGAGTGGACTCTTTGTTTAGTATCGCCAGGGAAAGGCATTGCTCGGGTGCTTACCTCGGGTATGTTAAATACCGCGAGTCGTGGATGACACGGAAGTTCCCTGAGGCTTGTGGGTAAAGTGTGCAACCTTTACAGTGTATAACTATTAGAATAGCTGTATCCACGGTCAAGGACATTTGGGTAGTGCTGCTTAAGCCACATCCTGATGCTTCCTAAAAACTTGGCGTGTGTGTGGATGACACAGAGATGATGCTTGAGCTAAGTCCAATGACTTGGCATGATGGTGAACATGAGATGTTCAACCCCGCTTAATGATAACTGAGTCTGTTCACATGAGTACCCGTTAACAATTGACACATGCTTACTCAGGTTACTTGATCATATCATTGCACTTAAAATCAGCTTTCAGCAAAACTTACCTACTTAGTGCTATATCACGCATTGTTATACCTTGTTCCACAACTTGGGTTGCTTGCGAGTACATTCAAAGTACTCATTAGCTTGCCACTGGTTATTTAATTGGCCAGGCATGGAAGAGTAGGATTATGGTGAAGAGTTCGTTGGTGACGGACATGCGAACTAGGACGCTTCCCAATCAGAATGCGTGTAGGTTTAAGGCAGATGGTATGGGTTCACGCTTTCGACCAAGATGTCCGCTGTTTGTTATGTTTAAGTATTTTGCCCTTGCGGCCCTATATATGTAAGACTTGACCTCCATGGTCTTCATTTGTGTTAGACGGTATGTAAGGACATAAGACTCTTGTTATTCAGCTTCTGTGTGTTCAGTGAGCATTGATCTCTGGGATCATTGTACACGTACATTTTGTGATCACGACTTATGAGTCTGGGTCCCCACAGAGCTAGTATCAGATCCATCCTGACTTTAGGAAGCCCTTAGTTAGCATGGACGATAGTTAGGATAAAACCGTTTTCAAAAGTACACCTAGCACCTATACTTAGGATTTCTGCACTATTTACCTCTTCTATTGTTCACACAACACTCTGCTGACTCTCCTCCCTTCAAACCTTTGTAGATGGCCCTCGTACCCGAAGCCGTCCTAGCATCCGGCTTTCCCTTACTCCTTGGGGATAACCTGGAGAAGTGCCAGTTTCACCAACTTCCTATTTTCATCTACCACGAGCACTGGGTCGACGCCATCACGAAGGAGTATCACGTTGAAGTGTTCATGAAGGCAAACGACTCCCTGCCCAGTTGGTTGTACGAAGGATCACAGTTGGAAACCTTGGCACTCCCAGTCGAGACAGCTGCATGGAAGACACTCACCCACCTTCGAGGAATCATTCCAGGGATGGATGACGAGCCCGCTACTCGTTACCTACCCATTAGAGTGGACGACATTGGCGAAAGTCAGAAACTAGTCCCATCCAACGAGGATGGCGTACCTCTTAGGTTCCAGAACTACTTCAGCCTTTCCACCGATAGTCTGGCTCACAACCTGATTAAGGAATCTGTGAAGCTTTGCCAGGAACTTCACCACCTTCGAGAGCTACTTCACCAAACCACTGACATCTTGAACCAAGGACGAATAGTGACCTTTGGATTTTCTTCACATAATTCGGGTATGTCAAGCATGGGCATCATGCCAGAAGGAGTCCCAGCAAGCAATCAAGTCTTCGTTCCTCCTTTGCAGGAAGCAGAGCACTCTACCACCTGAGTCCGAGAACCCCTAGGGTAGGATCAGTCATGTACCCCTCGTGCGAAGTCGAGTCCGTGTAATGGTTCATATGAAACCATATGTGCTTGTTGTTTGTTTTGTTGTTTGTGTTCCGATGCAAGTCGCGCTTTTGCCTTAGACAACCTGTAAGCGACTCCATCGTTTAGCTTATCTGAATATATGTGTTGGTCCTTTGACCTTTGTTTTACCACACTTGCACTTGACCAACACCCTTAGGTGCGCTCTTCCACTGTTCCTTTTCCTCTTGTCTACCCTAGTTGTTTGACTTGGCTGCTCAAAACAGGATGATGACTGCTAACTGCAACAACACCTTCGCCAACTCTGAAGCCGACAACTCAAGCCAGCAACAGGGAGCTGGTGGGACTGCTCAGGCTGGAGGACACCAAGAGTAGCCACAAGGAAGCATTCCCCCACCACCACCTCCATAGGAGAACATGAACATAGATCAGTTTCTCCAAGTTCTTCGGGAGGAACACCAAGCAAACATTGCTGATATTCAGCAGATGGCTCAAGTCCTTGTGAACAACCAGTAGCAAGGCACGAATGGCAATGGCCGCTCCACTCTATCTGAGTTCATGAGGAATTCATCCCCAACCTTCACTGAGACCGCTGAACCCTTGGATGCTGACGTCTGGATCCGCACCATCGAGAACCTCCTTGCACTGTTCAATTGCAATGAGGATCGTGAGAAGGTGCTTTATGCCTCTCACTGCCTCGGGAGTACCGCCAGAGCATGGTGGGATGGATTCAAGGTCATGCAAGGCGATCGTGTGATCACTTGGGAAGACTTCAAGGAAGGATTCCACACTGCCCACATTCCTTCTGGGATTATGGCTATCAAGAAGAGAGAATTCCGAGCGCTGAAGCAAGGAAGTGGCTTTGTCAAGGAGTACCTGCATAAGTTCAACCTGCTTTCAAGGTATGCACCTGCAGATGTCAACACGGAGGCTGCTAAGAAGGAACGCTTCATGGAAGGACTTTAGCAGACCCTTCAGTATCAGCTCATCGTCTGTGACTGTTGTACCTTCTTCGACCTGATGAACAAGGCCCTCATGCCGTCAGACAAGCGTCGTGCCATAGATGACACTCGCAAGCGCAAGATGATCAGGAGGGGTAGCTCCAGCAACCAGAAGCCTCGTCCATGGCAGCCAACCCCAGCCAAACCAACATATCAGCTGTAGCAGGCTAGACCTCCCACGCCTCGTCTGAGCTACCAGCCTCAGTAGTTTGCCAATCCCAGGCCAGCTGACAACTACCCCAATAACAACAAAAGCGGTGGGAACTACAGCAACAACCCTGGGCAAGTCACTTGCTTTGGATGTGGTCAGCCATGGCACATCTCTAGGCTGTGTCCCAACAAGAAGCTAGATGCACCGCGCCCCAATGCGCCGAACCAAGGTCAAGGCCATGGAGCACCACCAGGGAACCCCGCTACCCGCAACCAGCCCAACAATGGCAAGGGTCGTGTGAATCACGTCACCGCTGAGGAAGTCCAGGAAGACCCTGACGTCATACTAGGTATGTTCGTCGTCAACTCAACCCCAGCAACAATACTGTTTGATTGTGGAGCTTTGCATTCTTTTGTCACACAAAAGTTTGCTCTAGAGAGTGGCATGAAGCCTACACCCCTGGGTAGTCGTATGTTGATACAAACCTCGGGATCAGTTATGAAGTCTGGGATAGGTTGTAAGGGAGTTGAGATTAACATCAACGGGGTAGATTTCCTAGCAGACCTTATCATATCAAGTCAAAAGGCTTGGATGTGATCCTAGGCATGGACTGGTTAACCAAGCACCAAGGCTTGCTAGACTATGCCAAGAGGATTGTTACCATGACCAATAGCCAAGGCATGGAAGTCAAGTATGTTCCCAACCCTGCCTCCACTCAAGCCCCTCAGGCTAACTGTCTATCGGGAATTGAGTTGGATCAAGTGCGAGTGGTATGTGAATACCCAGATGTATTTCCTGATGAGCTGCCAGGAATGCCTCCTGACCGTGACATTGAGTTCATCATCGAGCTAATGCCCGGATCAAGGCCCATCTATAGGAAGCCCTATAGGATGGGAGCTGAATAGTTGGCTGAATTCAAGAAGCACCTGGCAGAGCAGCTCAGAAAAGGATTAATTCGCCCTAGTGCCTCTCCTTGGGGGTCGCCTGTTCTGTTTGTGTCAAAGAGGGATGGAACTATTAGACTCTATGTCGATTACCGTTCTCTCAATGAAGTCACAATAAAGAACAAGTACCCACTCCCCAAGATTGAAGACCTGTTCGATCAGTTGAATGGAGCCAAGGTGTTCTCCAAGATCGACCTCAGGTCTGGGTACTACCATCTGAAGATCAAATTGCAAGACATTCCGAAGACGGCGTTTATAACCCGGTATGGCATGTGTGAATACACTGTCATGTCATTTGGGTTAACCGATGCCCCTGCCTACTTCATGTACCTCATGAACAAAGTCTTCATCGAGTACTTGGACAAGTTTGTTGTCGTCTTCATTGATGACATACTCGTCTTCTCCAAGTCTAAAGAAGAGCATGAGCAACACTTGAGATTGGTCCTAGACAAGCTTCGAGAGCACCAACTTTATGCCAAGTTTAGCAAGTGTGAATTCTGGCTGCATGAAGTTGGATTCTTGGGTCATGTGTTGACTCTAGAAGGATTGCCACTGGATCCTGCCAAGATTGAAGCCGTGACTGAATGGCAATCCCCAACCACCGTGAAGGAAGTCAGGAGCTTCCTCGGAATCGCGGGATATTACCGCAAGTTCGTGGAAGGGTTCTCGAGCATTGCCCGACCCATGACCCAACTTTTGAAGAAGGACAAGAAGTTTGAATGGACAGCTAAGTGCGAGGAAAGCTTCCAAGAGCTCAAGAAGAGATTGCCCACAACCCCAGTTTTGGCCACCCCCGATATTCACAAGGAGTTTGTGATATATTGTGATGCATCGAGAACCAGGCTTGGAGGTGTTCTGATGCAAGAAGGCAGAGTCATAGCATATCTACCTAGACAGCTACGTCCTCATGAAGAGAACTACGCTACTCATGATCTTGAGTTGGCAGCCGTGGTTCATGCCTTGAAAACATGGCGACATTACCTTCTGGGAAGCGATGTGAGATATCCACAGACCACAAGAGTTTGAAGTATATTTTCACCCAAAGGAAATTGAACATGAGGCAGTGAAGATGGTTGGAGTTGATTAAAGATTATGACCTTAGTGTTCAATACCATCCTGGAAAGGCTAACGTGGTAGCAGACGCCTTAAGCAGAAAGGCTTGTTCCCCGAATGCTATGATTAAGGAAAGGCTACCCACCCTGTATGAAGAGCTTGAAAGATTCGGTTTGGAATTAATTGCACCTGAGTTCCTAGCCAACCTTGAAGCAAAGCCTACCTTGATGGATGTTATCATTGAAGCTCAGAAGGGACACGGGAGCATTAAAGTCATCAAGAGGAAGATCAAGGTAGGCAAGGCCCCAGGATTCTCTATGGATGAACAAGGAGTTGTATGGTTTGGGAATCGGATCTGCGTACCCAACAAAGAGGAGCTCAAGAACTTGATCTTGCAAGAAGCTCATGCCACTCTGTATTCCTTCCATCGTGGAGGAACCAAGATGTACCAAGACGTCAAGGCAAGATTCTGGTGGCATGGCATGAAACGGGAAATAGGCACCTTTGTCGCTAAGTGTGACATATGCTAGAGAATCAAAGCTGAGCATCAGCGACCCACTGGACTACTATAACCCCTCAAAGTGCCTGAATAGAAGTGGGATAAAGTCGGGATGGATTTCATCACCAGATTACCAAGGTCAATCAAAGGACATGATTCTATTTGGGTCATTGTCGATCACCTGACCAAGGTAGCCCATTCCATTCCTGTCAAGACCACCTATGACGGAAGCCAACTAGCAAAACTCTACATCAACCGCGTTGGGAGTCTTCACGGAGTTCCAAAGGAGATTGTGTCAGATCGAGGGACCCAGTTTACCTCAAGGTTTTGGAAGAAGTTTCAAGAGGCAATGGGAACCTAGCTCTCCTTCAGCACCGCTTTTCACCCCCAGACCGATGGACAGATGCTACTTCTCGAGCATGCGTTGGTTTCCCGTGAAGAGGAACGGTTTGATGCAGCAAAGTAGATAAGTATTTCCCTCAGTTTTTGAGAACCAAGGTATCAATACCATAGGAGATAGAAGAGAATCACCAATAGATGTACCTGCACAAAGAATCAAACTCTTGCACCCAACGCTATAAAGGGGTTGTCAATCCCTTCACGGTTACTTGCAAGGATGAGATCTAATAGAGATAGATATAATAGGATGCTTGAACGGAAACTAAAACTAAAAGTAAAAATAATGCAGAAAATATTTTTGGTATTTTTGGTTTTAGGTCTGAAAATATAATATGGAAAATAGACTCGGGGGCCATAGGTTTCACTAGATGGCTTCTCTCATGATGGCAAGTATTACGGTGGGTGAACAAATTACTGTCAAGCAATTGATAGAAAAGAGAATAATTATGAAGATATCGAAGGCAATGATTATGCATATAGGCATCATGTCCTGACAAGTAGACCGAAATGATTCTGCATCTACTACTATTACTCCACACATCGATCGACTCCTGCCTGCATCTAGAGTATTAAGTTCATGAAGAACAAAGTAACACATTAGGTAAGATGACATGATGTAGAGGGATAAACTCAAGCAATATGATGAAAACCCTATCTTTTTATCCTTGATGGAAACAATACAATATGTGCCTCGCTACCCCTACTTTCTCACTGGGTGAGGACACCTCAAGATTGAACCCAAAACTTAGCACTTCTCCTATTGCAAGAATTACCAATCTAGTTAGCCAAACCAAACCAATAACTCGAAGAGACTTGCAAAGATATGAAATCATGCATAAAAGAATTCAAGAAAGACTCAAATAATATTCATGGATAATCTGAACATAAACCCACAATTCATTAGATCTCGACAAACACACTGCAAAAGAGTATTACATTGGATAGATCTCCATGAAGAGCGTGAAGAACATGGTATTGAGAAGCAAAGAGAGAGAAGAAGCCATCTAGCTACTAGCTATGGACCCGTAGGTCTGTGGTGAACTACTCACACATCATCAGAGGGGCAATGGAGTTGATGTAGACGCCCTCCGTGATTGAATCCCCCTCCGGCAGATTACCAGAAAAGGCTCCAAGATTTGATCTCTCGTGAATGGAGGCTTCTGGCGGCAAAAAAGTGTTTTCGTGGCTCTTTATTATAATGATGGAATATTTGGGAATTTATAGGCCGAATATGAGGGTTAGGGGAGAAGTCGTCGGCCCACAAGCCTGTCCGATGCGACCACCCCCTGGTCGCGCCCCTAGGGCTTGTGGCCCCACGGTGGCTCCTCTGCTTTGGTTCTCAAGTCTCGTAGTTTCCTTTCGTTCCAGAAAAATCATTCTGAAGGTTTATTCCGTTTGGACTCCGTTTAATATTCCTTATCTGCAAAACTCAAAAGCAAGGAAAAAATAGAAACTGGCACTAGGCTCTAGATTAATAGGTTAGTCCCAAAAATAATATAAAATAGCATATTAATGCATATAAAACATCCAAAACATATAATATAATAGCATGGAACAATAAAAAATTATAGATACGTTGGAGACGTATCAACAGACATAACGAGTAAATCAGATACTCAAAGATATGCTCCGCGCTTGTGTTTTGGCATACGAAGCCAACTGGGAAGATTGCCAACCGTTTGTTGAGTTCTCCTACAACAACAACTATCAGTCGAGTCTTCAGATGGCACCATTTGAGGTGTTGTATCGACGCAAGTGCCATACTCCCCTCAACTGTTCAGAAACCAGAGAAAGATTAGTGTTTGGACCAGACATCCTCCGTGAGGCAGAAGAGCAAGTTCAAATCGTTTGAGAGCGCCTTGAGACTGCCGAGTGAAGACAGAAGAGTTGTGCTGATCCAACCGCTAAGAAGTGAAGTTCTGTGTCGGTGACCATGTCTACCTCCGAGTCACGCCTCTCAAAGGAACCAAACATTTCCATGTCAAGGGAAAGCTTGCACCAAGATACATCAGCCCTTTCAAGATCACCACGATGCGAGGAAAAGTTGCCTACCAGCTAGAGCTACCTTCTGAGTTATCAGACATGCACAACGTGTTCCACGTATCACAACTCCGGAAGTGTCTTCAAGTACCCAATCTCCCTAACCTCTACAAGGATATCGACCATCAAGCCATCGACCTTCAGCCAGACCTCACTTATCACGAGAGGCCAGTTTGTATTTTGGATGAAGCAAAGTGTTGCACCCGGAGCAGCACCATCAAGTACTTCAAGGTTCAATGGAGGAACCACACTGAAGCAGAAGCAACCTGGGAGCATGAAGATTATCTTAGATCAGAGTTCCCTTATCTTTTTAGCGCTTAGCCTAGGAATCTCGGGGACGGGATTCTTGTAAGGGGGGTAGGTCTGTCACACCCTGTGCTTGTATCACTTTGTCATGCTTGGATTTAAAAAATTTGGAACCAATTAAAACTTTTTGAGTGCATGCTTGTATGAATTATTGCTTGTTTGATTGTTTTATTGAGTTTGTTTGGCATTCTTAGGTTCTACTCCTCTCCTTATTCATCTTCCTTGAACCAAAATTCTTGCCCAATGATCATGGCATGTGAATAGTGCCCAAAACTATTTTTATCAAATACTATTTTGACCAAAAAGGATTTATTCAAATTAGGTTTTCAAAACCCCCTGAGTTGAGGTTTGCACTGCAAGTCCTCAAATTGGGTGGATCCTTTTTCCCCAAAGGCTTTATTTCAAACCTACCATATTTATGACTTCCCAAAACCACCAAATATAAATTTTAAAGATTATTTTACTATTTATTTAAAAGGCTTTTTCTTAAGTCTAGAAATGGTCTTTATAGGGAAAAAATATTTAAATGCTTTCAAAATATTTGAGAAAATTTAGGGAAACTCAGTGGACATATATTTTCCACATATATGAGTTGCAACACATGGTTATGTTCAAAATCATGGGAAAAACCCCTCAAAACCCTTTCTGTCCAAATCAAGCTTTTGAAATATTTCTATAGGAAATATTCTCAAGAAATACAAGAAAATTCTAGCAAGTCAACATTGTCATAGGTGATGATCTTGTAAAGTTTCATCTCAATCCAAATTGTTTTGATTTATCAAACTATTCCAAAACCCTCCCTGTCCAGATTCATATTTGAAAAACTTTACATTGTGAAGTTTGTTCCCTTGATCCCAAACTTTGTGGACATGTTCTAATCACCAAATAATGATGTCACACAAAGTGGTGCTTCAAGGAGATTAGTTTAGCGTAACTAGATCTACAAAAACCTGATTCTTTTGAATTCTAGGGTTCATAAAGTTTGCATTATCAACTTTTGTCTATTAAGATCAAACTTTGTGATCCCTCTCATTTTTACCCACAATTTGATCCTTTTAAATATCATGGCAAGTAAACTCCATCTACTATCCCAAGCACAACACAAACACCTTCTTGCAATTTCTAAAAGCTAGTGTTTCCACCACTTCTACTTTTCCCCTTGCTCTCAAATTTTTACCACATTCTCACATTGATGCATTTCACCTCTAGTAAATTTTGATGGTCAAGACTCAATGCTTAAGTGGGGTAAAAATCTAGTTTTCTCCTCTGGACAACCCCTTTTTATCTTCCTTGGCCTCTCTCCTTCTCCCTAGGCTCACCTGAGCATCCAAAGCCTCCCCTCTTTGTTTACACCTCCCTGGAACCACTAGACAGGGTAGGTCGTGCCCAGAGCACTGTTGGTATGCCGTGGCATGTCATACGTACACTCTGGAGTGCGCTACAGTGCTGATAGGCACTGTAGCCACCTCCCACTGCATGGCCCCGACAGCCTCGGGCCTCCCCCTCTCGCCACTTGGCCCCCCTCGACGTCCACACCATGACACCCTGTTGGCCCCCTCCCCCCTTTCCCTCCAACGTCTCCGCTCGCACGCGCTGTTGCCGCCTGGTTCGGGCAACCCCGAGCCTCACACGCACGGGCTCTCCTCTCTCTCTCTCTCTCTTGCTCCCGCTCATCGTAGACCAGCCCCAGGAACACCCGAGCCTCACCCCGTCTCCTCCCGCGCCTTCTAGCCACGCCCCCGAGCTCGACGGCGCACCAGCGAATCGGTGGACCATGGCTTGCGTATAAAGGCATCCCCGAGTTCCCTCTTCTCTCCTCTGGCCTCTCCTGTTCCCAATAGACCTCCCAAGCCCCTACTTGAGCCCCCCGAGCACCAGTGCTCAAGATCGACCGAGGCGCCGCCGCGGCGAAACTCCATCAATCTCGGGACACAGGACCGCTCCGGCGCTCCCGTCACCTCCATCGAGCCCGTAGCTAGCTCCCGGCCCGTTCCCACCTCTCCTTCGTTCGTCTTGAGGCAAGGATCGCCGACTCCGACACCTTCCCGAAGCTCCTCCGCAGCGGATGTTCGTCGCTAGCAAGCCAGGGCACCTCCGGTCTCCCCTCCACCTCCAGAGGAACGACGACTCGATGCTGAGCCCGTTCCCGCCTCCAGCTCCCCTTGCCGTGCCTTATGTCGCCGTCGGTGAGCACCGCCAGCCCCTGGTCAGAGGTGGACGACGACCTACCAGTGGGGCTAGGTCGTTAGCCCCTCGCGCCCCTGCCGCGTCCCTCTCTCTCACTGGCCCGCTCGTCAGGTTTAAACCTGACGCAGCACGGGCGCCGGTTCACCTTGGGCTAATTTGCTCTAGGCCGACCCATTTGCGGCGAGATCTGGCACAGGGCACTGTGCCCCTTTTCTTTTTCTTTTTATGTTTTGTCTTCCAAAAATTCCATTGGTCAAAATAAAAATCCTATGCTAAATATTTGTCCACCATAAATCTTGAAATATTTTGTAGAATTTTGTAGTGCCATTTGTGAAATGTTTTGAAAATATTTTATGTATTGTTTTATTTTAAAAATCCCCTTTTGGCATTTTTAGCCTCTGTTATAAATAGTTTTAAAAACCTTTTTCACCCCAAAACCTTAGATAAATATTCTTAGAATAGTTTGTAGTATTTATCAAAGTAGGGTAGCATTTTATTAGTAGTTTTTGTGCCCTGTTTTTGTGTGATGCTTATTATTATCGTTATTTTAACGCGACGATAGATTGCACGATTGATGAGGGAGTTGGACCCAAGACTTTGAAGACCCCTAAGAGTTTGTTGAGCCAGGCAAGCAGCCCTTTTTGCTACAGGAATCAGGTACTTTGCCTTCAGCCATCCCGCACGGCAAAGGCATGCATGCTGGACGACAAAGGTTTTGCCGTCCGCCAGCAGACGGCCAACCGTTCAGCTGAATAAGCCATGGTAAAGGGCGCTTTGCCGTCTGCTGGTGGACGGCAAAGACCTTTGCCTCTTTGCTATGGCAGCAGACGGCAAAGGGCATGGATGGCACACATGGCAACTTAGGGCCGTTAAGGGGTTAACTGCGTGCTTTGCCATTCGCTGGCAGACGACAAAGATGCCAGCGGATGGCAAAGAACCTGTTTCTTTGCCAGCTTTGGTGGTTTCTTTGTTGTCTGCTAGCGGACGGCAAAGATCCTTAGGTCTTTGCCGCCCGCCAGCAGATGACAAAGAAACCACCTAAAGCCAGCCTAGTGCTACCCCAGGTTGCATAGGTAGCTGCCATGTGGCAGCTTTGCCATCTGCTGGCTAACGGCAAAGCTCTTTGTCGTCTGCCAGCAGATGACAAAGTTGCTATATAGCCCTTGTTTTTTCTGTTTTTTCTTACATTCATTCAATTTGACAGAATTTCACATATATATCCAACATATCAACAATACAAGTTTCCAACAAGCATACGAACAATAAGTTTCAACAAGCATACCAACAATAAGTTTCCAACAACATATCCAACATACAAGTTTCCAACAACATATCCAACATACAATGGTTTCCAACAACATATCCATACATACATATCCAAAACAAGTTTCCAACAAGTTTCCATAAACAAAAAGGAAGCACAAGTAGAAGAGTACACTCCATCAATGCAAGCTTCCTCATCTATAGCAAATCTGCAAATTAGGAAAGATGAAAGTTAGAACAAGAAGAAGACCAACTAGAATAAAAAGAAGAAAAAGAAGAAGAAAAAGAAGAAGAAGAATTTATCTTCTCTTTCTTTTTATCCTCTCCTCTTCTTTATCTTATTCATCTTCTTCTTCTTCTAACTAAGGTAGGTAAAAATGCCCTTTTTAGCTAAGGTAGGTAAAAATGCTAAGTGTGAAGGTCATTTTAGAGCTAAGATAGGCAAATAGGTCATTTTGGAGCTAACCTAGGTAGTTATGCCATTTTTAGCTAACTAAGCATATTTATTCATTTTGGTGGACAAAATGGTAAGTGTAGGTCATTTTAGAGCTACCCTAGTTAAAATCGGTCACTTTGGAGCTAGGTAAGGTTATTTTGTCATTTTGGAGGAAAATAAACTATTTATATGATAGTTTGGAGCTAAACCAAGGTTATTATAACATTTTTTTACCTAAGTAAGCTAATTATGTCCTAAATGAACTAGGTAAGCTAAGTATAGATTATTATTTAGCTATCCAAGGTAGTTATGACATTTTTTGGCTAACTAAGCATATTAAGTCATTTAGGAGGAAAAATATTAAGTATAGGTAATTTTATAGCTATCCTAGGTAAAGTATGTCAGTTCGAAGCTAAGTAAGGTTATTATGTATTTTTCGAGGAAAACATGTTAAGTATAGGTAATTTTATAGCTATCCTAGGTAAAGTATGTCAGTTTGGAGCTAAGTAAGGTTATTATGTCATTTTTGAGGAAAATAAGCTAAGTATAGGTCATTTTGGAGGTAAACCAAGGTTATTATGCCATTTTTTTACCTAAGTGAGCTAATTATGTCATAAATGAACTAGCTAAGATAATTATAGATCATTATTGAGCTATCCTAGGTAGTTATGCCATTTTGTACCTAAGTGAGCTAATTATGTCATAAATGAACTAGCTAAGCTAGCTATAGATCATTATTGAGCTATCCTAGGTAGTTATGCCATTTTCTAGCTAAATAAGCATATCAAGTCATTTTGGAGGAAAAAATGCTAAGTATAGGTCATTTTATAGCTATCCTAGGTAGAATATATCATTTTGGAGGTAAGTAAGGTTATTATGTCATTTTTGAGGAAAATAAGCTAAGTATAGGTCATTTTGGAGCTAAGTAGGTCATTTATTAAGCTAAGTATGCATTTGTTAAGCAAAACACTTGGGAAAACTTACCATCATCACGGAGGTGAAGGACCGGTCGGGTTTGCGCCAGGGTGAGACGTGGAAGGACCGGTCGGGGTTGCGGCAGACGCAGAAGGATCGATCGATGCTTGTCGAGAGGCACGCTGCACCAAAGATCATTTACAATGTCTCCTTAGCATGATGCAACTCAAATGTGAATACTAGTAACTAATGACCATTCAAATGAAACTCATAGTGGGTGCTATAGCAATATGGAACATCGACGGAGGGTCTAGCCATTGTTCTGGCACACGGTCTGCACATTTTGTTTTCACGAGTCATTCATATTAGTTAGTGATGAAACGAACATTACGTGTGTCGAATCCCTAGCTAGGTGTCATAGTATAACATGTGTTTGCATCATGTTTCATGTTTGCATAAATATGAAATGGGGAGAAAAAGAAACCCCAAGCTCACATTGAATCAAAATAATTCAAATTTGGTGAAATTTCAACAAATCCAAAATGCCCTTTAAAAATGTTCCCTATGTGTGATAAATTTGGACATGATTATAACAGGGACCACATGAATTATTTGAACACCTAAAGCAATTTAAAAATAATTGATAAAGCCCCTGGAAAATATTAAATAAAGCATTATCATTAATTTAGTTTCAAATTATTTTGAAACTTTTCAAATAAGTCTGAAATATTCAAACTTCAATATATAAAATGTTTTGGATATTTTACAATGTCATTTGTAACTGCAAATAAAATAAACAAATGTCAGAAGTTAGAAAAGAATTGAAATAAAAAAAGAAAGAAAAGAAGCCCACCTGGGCGAACCTAAGGAAGGGGCCCGGCCCACAGGGGCAGCAGCGTCTTCTTCCTCCTGCGAGGAGGAGAAGCAGCCGCGTGCCACCCCTGCAGCCCGCGCTTGCCGCGCTGGCCACCTCCACCTTGCCTGCCTGGATGCCTCCTCATTGCACGGGCGAGGGGATAGGCTCGGTCGCCGCTCCAGCTGCTTCCCCTCGCTATTTCCCCTCTCCCTCTCCTCTGTTCCCCTCCTCGCCGGATCGAAGCTGCCGGCGATTTGCCGTCTCTCGTGCGTCCCCGACTCCGCTAGGGCGCCAGAAGCCTCTCCGGTGAGGCCTCAGACCTTTCCCCCCAGTCTCATCGCCGTTCCCCCCTCCAGCTCCGTTTGTTGCTGGAGCCGAGAGGAGCTCGCCGCCGGCCATGGCGTAGCCATGGCCATAGCGGCCAAAGCTCGCTCCTGGCCACGGGCTCGTGCTCGTGGAGCTTCCAGGAGGCCATTGCCGCCCTTAGCTCCGCCTCGCACAGCTTGTAGCGCCGCAGCTTCTCCTGCCCGAGCTATCACCGCCGCGCAGCTCGACGCGGCCGCCGTTCGGGTGGCCCCCGAGCCCCCCTAGGTGCCCTGCTAGACACGCCAGTGCACGGGCCGCCTCCCGGAGCCCTCCGCGTGCCAAATGGTCGCTGGAGGCACGATTCCGGCAAGACGCCGCCGTGCGGATGGTCACCGCCGGCCCCGCTCCGGTGGGCGCCGACGTGGCCATCATTAGGGGGCTAATCCCCCTAATTAGTTTAGCCTCCTGCCACTGACAATGGGCCCTAGGGTCGGTCAAACCTCCTGGTCAGCGCGGAGGTTAAGCCTGAGACACTAACGTGCGGGCCTTGCACGTCAGGTTTGACTATGGCCTGGTCAGCTAATCAGCTGATGTCACAGTGACGTGAGGCTGACGCCATAATTCCCTTTTCTAGTTTAAAAATAATTCCAGAAATTGTTTAAAACTTCAAAAATTCATATAAATTAATCTTTAAATCAGATGAAAATAATTTATATATGAAAATTTATCAGAAAAATCCAATGAATCCAATGGTGCTATTGTAATGCATGTTAGAGCAATCTAAATAGGTGAACATTGACATTTACTAATAGGTTAGTATATGGAATTGAAATAAAGAACGATTTTGAATCTATATTCAACTTCATTTCAAATCAACCTGAACACTAGTTGCATTAGCTCATCCATAAATGCTATCATGCCATGATCATGCATCATATTGTTTCACTTGCGTGTGTTGATTGTTTCTTATCTGCATTGCGGTAGGCCCTACTTCTGAGGATACCCCCGAGTGTCCCGACGAAGGAGAGAACCTTTTCGCTACCCAGCAAGTCAAGCAACCCCTTTGATCATTCCGATAACATCCTACTCTCTCGCTCCTGCTCTTGTTTATTGCATTAGGACGGTCGATCACATGTCAGTCCTACACGGTAGATGATCCTATATTGCTGCATAACCTGACATTGTCACAGTAAATAGCTAAACCTTGCAACCTAGCATACCTGGTAGATGTTTGTACCATGATGTGCTTAGCTTACTTTGCCTGCTATGCCTGCTATGCTTAGAGCTGTGTCAGGTCTGATTCATCTGGGTGATGAACTGAGTGAAACGATGTTGTTCTGATGTGGTGATATAATAATGAACTCGATTTGGTAAAGGTAGCGACGAGAGGCTATGTAGGAGTACATAGCGGGTTGTCTCATTGGGACCGTTCTTAGGAACTGAGTTCCGTGTTTGTGATCCAAGACTAGTTACTACCACACGTTGGGATACTTAATTGACCCTCTCGACTTATCATTCGCTTAGTCCTTGGTCCAGGAGTTGCAAGTAGTTTCTGGTGTTTATAGCGTGCTGGAGGCCGTGCGTAGCGCTGACCCTAGGGGTGGGTTACGACGTGGTAGGCAGTGGCACGGTGTACCAAGGGTCACCCGAATGGTGGGCTTGGCAACCCTGTGCACATCGTTTGGGGCCGTAGCGGAAAATTTGGCCGGACTTCCATGCGGGTTCAGTCTCAAATAGGCGATAGCCTGGACTAGAGGTCTTATGCGACTGACGGTCGTGGCCGACTCCCTCGCTGGGCTTCCGCTGGAAGGTTGCCGAGGTGCCTGGTTTTACGAGCACACAACGATAAGTGGCGATAGCGTGTGTGAAGAAGTACACCCCTGTAGGGTATGAAACTATTTGAATAGTCGTGTCCTCGGATATGGACTACTTGGAGAACTTATGATGTTCATAGATAATCAAATGGATGCTCCTAAAAATATCAAGACAAGTGTGAGTACCGTGGATGGCACTCTCCCAGGAGAGGGAAGTGAATCCATGGTGGTGTATTGCTATGGATTTAGTGGACTTGTGTGTGATATCTAAAATGTAAGCAAAGAGTTAAAATTGAGTAGTGTAGGTTAGCCATGAGTCAAAGCTGGCATTGCTGCATAAACTCCACCACTCCCTTTGTTGATACATGAGCATGAATAGACTAGGTCTGTTTTAAAGACTTGCTGAGTACATTTGTACTCACGTTTGCTTAATAAATGTTGCAAATGAGACCCAGGACCCATCAGGTGGGTTCTTTCTAGATGTCGACGATACTGAATAGCTGGTGTCCCAGCTACGACCTTTGCCCTGTGGTGGGCTGTAGATAGTCAGGCCATGTGCCTTTTTACCCCTTTCACCTGTCTATACTTCGACAGCTTATGCTTCCGCTTGGTTTGTATGAACATGTTTGTATGACTTGAGTGTTGGGTCATGTGACCCCTATCTGTAAGAACATATTATGCAAGGCTCATCTGAGCCCCTTAAATAAAAGTCATGTTGTTGTATGGTTATGTTGTGATGCCATGGTTGTATCTATGCATATCGGGCATGTCGTGCATACGTGTGACGTGCAACGGTATGTATGGGATCCGACACCTAGTCGTGTGCCTTTAGTAGTACTCTTTATGGGAAACTGCCTCTTTGTGCTTCCACCGAGCCATGGTAGCTTGCTACTACTACGGACACATTGATTGACCAGCATGTATCCTTCTTTGTTGTTGTGTCTGTCCCTTTGGGGAAATGTCTTGCAGTGTAATGGAGTCCCTGTAGCTTGCTACGACTCGTCTATGTGCAGTGATGGCATTCGTGTCTCACGACGTAATGGAGTCCCTGTAGCTTGCTATGACTCATCTACACACGCTTGAGGCCGACACCTGCATTGCTGGGTTATGTATGC
This sequence comes from Hordeum marinum, assembly GCA_022496015.1. NCBI lineage: Eukaryota > Viridiplantae > Streptophyta > Magnoliopsida > Poales > Poaceae > Hordeum > Hordeum marinum. Next base: position 372,008,267 of record CM039673.1, read on the forward strand.
CTGTTTCCGTATGGATGTGCCGCTTGGGTTCTATGACTAGCTATGTCGGCCCGGGTTCTCTGCCGTTTGATTGCCAACGACATGTTCACATACGTGAGCCAAAAGACGCAAATGGTCCCGGCTAAGGTAAGGCTGCAACCATGGAACTTACCGTGCGTGAGGCCGCAAAGTGATGTGATATGTTACAGTCTGGATTCTTATGACTTAGGATCGGGGTCCCGACAGCGTTGGTATCAGAGCCTGACTGATTGTAGGACTACCAAGCCAAACCGATCGAAGTTGAGTCTAGAAACACTATAGAAAAGTAGGGGAATTGATTGTGGAAGGGAACGTAAGGCTCTGTTTACTCCTCTTCCCAAGTTATTCTCTTCTGAGTCATTCTCATCTTTTCTACGGGGATAAGAACTAGGCTACTCATCCATTGCTTACGATGCCGAGTTACTAACCATGGACCACTAGCTAGCTTGTTTGCAAGTGAATGAAGGCACTTAAGTATTGTTGGTGTGACAAACAGATGGAGAAGAGATTTGAGTCTAGGAAGTCGAGTGGTTATGCTTTTCCAATCTTTTGCAGTTGTCTCAAAATCCTTTTTGAGCAATTACCATCGTTATGCTGTCCAATTTCTACTAGAGTCTCTAATGTCTTGGCATCATTCTCTGTTTCAGATGCCCCCTTGTCCTTTCTGTCAGGTGGTCCGTCTGACCAGGTGCATCGATGTACTGGGTCACACGGCCATGTTGGTTAGAGTTATGATGGAGGCTGGATACCATTGGTACCCGGAGTACATAGTGGAGGAATAGTATCGAGATTTCAACTAGAGTCAGTATTTGTGTACCGTCAAGATTTATCCTTCATATCCTGGAGCCGCAGAGCCGCTTCACTAGACTTATGGATTAGGTGTCACCATAGATATGGCAGTTCAGGAGGCCTCTTACACCATGCTGACTATCATAAGGTTTCACCATGGTCTGCTTCAGAACACAGAGTTCTATTATGTTCCTGTTTCTATGGGAGGAGAGGATGGATATCTTAGCGCAGCCTACTATGATCATTCTCATGAGGACCCTAGGCTGCAGGTGACCGCTCAGATGTTAGAGAACAGGGATCGTGATGCACGTGCCCTTCGCATGGAGCTTTACGCCACCCGTGCACATCTTTGGACAGCCCCGACGCAATTGGCACCTATCGTGCAGACATGCTATGGAGATTTGGAGATGCTGACCCTGTCGCGGACTCATCTGCCAGCACACGTAGACTGGCCCGATGTTGGAGGCATCACCCCTCTTCGAGGACCGCTGTTGCCGCTGACAAGGGGACCAAGGCCACATCCGTGTCCTTATGGATCCCAGGGATCACAGGCTAGAGTGTCCAGATCCTCAGGTTCAGCTCCCGGGTCATGGGGGTAACCTGAATGAGGCATTCTATGATGATGCTTGAGTACATGGATGTTAGTTCTAGTATGGTAGTAATCGTATCGGCATAGTCCTGCGTGTCTTGTGGGATATGATGAGGTTGAGAGTTGAGTTCCATAGGTGTAGATTGATAATGTATAGGAGGCTTGTAATGCCTCCGATGAGTTGTGCCATCTCTCCGTAGTTTTATTTCAGCTTGGCTTGTACTAAACTATGTCATGGTGTGTATGAATCATGGTGTTCATATGGCAGTTGTTTTACCATGTTGATTGGTGTTTACCCTGCATGCCATGTTGTCCAGTACATTCCTTATCTCACGTATTAGAGTTGTTGTCCCCTATGATTAAGAAGTGGGTTTGTTTCTCTAGGATGGTAGCAACTAGGAATAACCCCGTGCCTGCCCCTGAGCAGGGCGAGGGAAGCCAGCCAAGGCAAGAGGATCTGCCACATGCGCCTTCTCTGGCGGAAGTGATGCTAGAAGCTGAAAGGAACAACAGGGAGACCAACAGGCTGTTGGAAAGAATCGAGCAGAACACAACACGTGCTCCCCACAATGACCTCAATGATGGCGTATCACTTGGTGATTTCATCAGACTGTGCCCACCCAAGTATCATCCTTCGGTCGACCCACTCGACGCGGATGACTGGCTGACTAGCATGTATCGGAAGATCCGGGCTGCCAATGTGAGTGAGGCCAACAAGGTGACCTTTGCAACTTACTTTCTGGAAGGACTCGCCAATCTGTGGTGGGAAATTTTGAAGCCATGCGTCCCACAGGCCCCGTACCAACTTGGGCAGAGTTCAGTGCCGCATTTCGTACCCATCACATCCCGGAAGGGCTGATGGATCGTAAGAGAGAGGAATTCTATGCCTTTACCCAGGGCAGACTGTCAGTGGATGCTTATAGTCGCGAGTTTGGAAACCTTGCTCACTATGCTCCTGAGGAAGTTTCTACAGATGCCAAGAAACAGGCTAGGTTCCGCAAGGGACTTAACCCTGAGCTCCGTCGAGACCTGCGCCTGCATGAGTGCACCACTTTCCAAGCTCTCGTTAACAAGGCTATCAATGCTGATACTGGAGAGACTGATTATGAGGCCACGAGAAAGCACAACCATGACTTCAACCCCGCATCTAGTTCGGGCCTCAATAAACGCCGGGTCTAGGTGCCCAACGCAGCTCTGCCGCCAAGATACAATGCGAGGCCATCCTTCCAGGCGCCTCGCCCAGCTCAGCCAAACCCTCCAGTCAGACCATTTGGAGGTCCGCCTGTAAATGTTGCACCCCGTGCCACCGTGGTCTGCTATAAGTGTGGAGAACCAAGACACTACCCCCGTGAGTGTCCCTAGAATAATGCTAAGCCCGCTGGACGTCGAAAGCCAAGAAAAGACTTCTTTGTGAAGCTAGCTCCTACTCGTGGACGTGTGAACATTGTGTGTGCTAAGGAAGCTCTTGAAGATCCTGAGTTATCCTAGGTACGCTCCTTGTCAATAGTCATCCAGCATCTGTTCTATTTGATACCAGGGCATCTCATTCTTTCATCTCAGAAAGTTATGCATAGTTGCATAACATGTCTTTTTGTGATATGCCTACTCCTTTAGTAGTGCAGACTCCGGGTTCAAAATGGCAAACTTCTAGAGTGAGCCATGATAATGAGATTTTGGTGGATATATTAGTCTTCCTAGCATCTTTGATATCCCTCAAGTCTTCGGACATCAATATCATTCTAGGTATGGATTGGATGAAAGAACACTATGCCAAGATTGATACTCATTCTAGGAATGTTCAACTTACACATCCATCGGGTGAGATAGTTAATGTCTCCACTTGAAAAACCAAGCGCCAACTCTATTCCCTCAATGCTAGCCCTCTTCCAGAGTTAGAAGATATTCCGGTAGTTCGTGACTTTCCAGATGTCTTCCCAGAAGAACTGCCAGGAATTCCTCCTATCAGAGATGTTGAGTTTGTGATAGAGCTCATCCCAGGGACTGTCTCAATAGCAGAAGACCCTATAAGATGGCACCCTTAGAACTAGCCGAACTTAAGATCCAACTCGATGAGGCTTTGAAGAAAGGTTTCATCTGTCCCAGTTCTTCTCCTTGGGCTTGTCCCGTCCTCTTCGTCAAGAAGAAGGATGGTTCGGATCAGATGGTTGTGGATTATCGGCTAGTGAATCTAGTCACCATTAAGAACAAGTATCCGCTCCCCAGGATCAACGATTTGTATGATCAACTCGCTAGGTCCTCTGTCTTCTCCAAAATGGATTTGTTGTTGGGATACCATCAAATCAGAATTAGGAACGGGGACATTCCAAAAACGGCTTTTGTTACTCGTTATGGCCAATACGAGTACACCGTCATGTCCTTTGGTTTAAGGAATGCCCCATCCACCTTCTCTCGCTTGATGAATTCGATCTTCATGGAGTATTTAGATAAATTCGTCTTGGTTTACCTTGGCGATATACTCATCTACCCGAAGAACGAACAAGAACATGCCGAGCATCTAAGGATGGTATTGATGAAACTTCGAGAGCACCGCCTATACGCCAAATTCTCCAAGTGTGAATTTTGGTTGCCAGAAGTGACCTATGTGGGCCACTTGATATCTGGTAAAGGTATTACTGTCAATCCCAAGAGAGTTCAGGCCGTCCTTGATTGGACTCAATTTGAATCGGTTAAGCAAGTTCGGAGTTTCCTTGGCTTAGCCAGCTATTGTCGCCGCTTTGTCGAGAATTTCTCCAAGGTTGCAAAACCTCTGACTGAACTCCTCAAGAAAGATAAAAGGTTCGAGTGGACTCCACAATGTGAGAACAGTTTTCAGGAGTTGAAGAGACGACTGACCTCCGCTCCCGTTCTGGTGCCACCTGATTTCTCTAAGGACTTTGTTATCTATTGTGACGCCTCGCGACAAGGATTAGGTTGCATTCTCATGCAAGATCGTCATGTGATTGCATACGCATCTCGACAGTTGCATCCACATGAGGATAATTATCCAACCCATGATCTTGAGCTTGCAGCTGTAGTCCATGCACTGAAAACCTGGCGACATTACCTTCTGGGTAATCGTTGCGAAATTTACACTGATCACCAAAGTCTAACATATATATTCACCCAGCCGGATTTGAATCTCAGGCAACGACGGTGGGTAGAGTTGATTACAAATTACGACTTAGGGATAACTTACACCCCGGGGAAAGCCAATGTCATGGCTGATGCACTAAGTCGTAAATCTTATTGTAACAACCTGATGTTACAACAAGGTCAACCACTTCTCCATGAGGAATTTCGGAAGTTAAACCTTCACCTTGTTCCTCAAGGATTCCTATCCAACCTGGTGGCGAAACCTAATCTTAAGGATCAAATAGTAGCTGTCCAGAAATATGATAAGGGTATATCCCGGATCAAGGGGAATATTGCTAGCGGAAACGCTAAAGATTTCTCCAAGGACGATGAAGGTGTTGTGTTCTTTCAAAACCGGTTGGTGGTTCCCAAGAGCACACACTTAAGACAGCTGATCCTTAAGGAGGCTCATGATTCTCCTCTCTCAGTTCATCCAGGTAGTATCAAAATGTATCAGGACCTACGCCAGAGGTTCTGGTGGACTAGGATGAAGAGAGAAATTGCTCAGTATGTTGCTAACTGCGACGTTTGTCGTCACGTGAAAGCAGAACATCAAAGGCCTGCTGGCACCCTTCAACCTTTAGCTATTCCTGAATGGAAATGGGATTAGGTCGGTATGGATTTCATTACCAGATTTCCCAGGACCAAGAGAGGGAATAATGCTATATTTGTGGTCATCGACCGTCTTTCCAAAGTGGCTCATTTTCTTCCTATTCGGGAAAGTATAACTACTAGCCAACTAGCGGAATTGTATGTTTCTCTTCATGGTGTTCCTTTGGAGATTAACTAAAACTGTGGAAGTATCTTTACTTCCCGATTTTGGGGAAGTTTTCAAACTGCTATGGGGACTCATCTATCCTTTAGCACTGCCTTCCACCCGCAATCAAGTGGTCAAGTTGAGCGAGTCAATCAAATCCTTGAAGACATGCTCCGAGCTTGTGTTATATCTTTCGGTATGAACTGGGAGAAGTGTCTTCTGTTTGCTGAATTTGCTTATAACAATAGTTATCAATCAAGCTTGGGCAATGCCAATTTTGAAGTTCTCTATGGACAAAGGTGTCGAACACCTCTTAACTAGTCGGAAACCGGAGAGAGGCAACTCTTTGGCCCGGATATGATCCAGGATGCAGAGGAGCAAGTTCGCATTATTCGTGAAAAGTTGAAAACAGCCTAATCTCGTCAAAAGAGCCAATATGATCGCCTTCATAAGGCTGTGACCTATGAAGTTGACGAGAAGGCTTACCTTTGGGTTACACCTCTGAAGGGTATCCATCGATTCAGTATCAAGGGCAAGTTGGCTCCTCGTTACATTGGACCTTTTCGCATTCTTGCTAAACGAGGAGAGGTTGCCTACCAATTGGAACTTCCACCACATCTTTCATAGGTTCATGATGTCTTCCACGTCTCGCAACTCAGGCGTTGCTTTTCAGACCATGTCCATGAAGTAGACCACGAAACGCTTGATCTCCAAGATAACCTTACATATCGAGAATAGCCTATTCATATTCTTGATCAAGCTGAGCGTACCACTCGGCGTCGAAACATCAAGTTTCTCAAGGTTCAGTGGTCACACCATTATGAAAAGGAGTCCACATGGGAAAGAGAAGATCATCTTCAACTAGAGTACCCCGTGCTCTTCCCGACGACTTCAAAATCTCGGGACGAGATTCTTTTGAGTGGGGGTGAGTTGTCACATCCCTAGCTAGGTGTCATAGTATAGCATGTGTTTGCATCATGTTTCATCTTTGCATCAATATGAAATGGGGAGAAAAAGAAACCCCAAGCTCACATTGAATAAAAATAATTCAAATTTGGTGAAATTTCAACAAATCCAAAATGCCATTTAAAAATGTTCCCTATGTATGATAAATTTGGACAAGATTATAACAAGGAGTATCTTAATTATTTGAACACCTAAAGAAATTTAAAAATAATTGATAAAGCCCCTGGAAAATATTAAATAAAGAATTATCATTAATTTAGTTTCAAATTATTTTGAAACTTTTCAGATAAGTCTGAAATATTCAAATTTCAATATATAAAATGTTTTGGATATTTTACAAAGTCATTTGTAACTGCAAATAAAATAAACAAATGTCAGAAGTTAGAAAAGAATTGAAATAAAAAAAAGAAAGGAAAGAAGCCCACCTGGGCTAACCTAAGGAAGGGGCCCAGCCCACAGGAGCAGCAGCGTCTTCTTACTCCTGCCAGGAGGAGAAGCAGCGGCGTGCCACCCTTGCAGCCGGTGGTGGCCGCATTGGCCACCTCCACCCTGCCTGCCTGGCCGCCTCCTCGTCGCGCTGGCGAGGGGATAGGCTCGGCCACTGCTCCAGCTGCTTCCCCCTTGCCATTTCCCCTCTCCCTCTCCTTTGTTCCCCTCCTCGCCGGAGCGAAGCCACCGGCGATTCGCCATCTCCCGTGCGTCCCCGACCCCGCTAAGGCACCAGAAGCCTCTTCGGTGAGGCCTCGGACCTTTCCCCCAGTCTCGTCGCCGTCCCCCCTCCAGCCCCGTTTGTCGCTAGAGCCGAGAGGAGCTCACTGCCGGCCATGGCGTAGCCGTGGCCATAGTTGCCAAAGCTCGCTCTTGGCCACGGGCTTGTGCTCGTGGAGCTTCCAGGAGGCCGTTCCTGCCCTCAGCTGGCCCCGCTCCGGTGGGCGCCGACGTGGCCATCATTAGGGGGCTAATCCCCTAATTAGTTTAGCATCCTGCCACTGACAGTGGGCCCTAGGGTGGGTCAAACCACCTGGTCAACGCGGAGGTTAAGCCTGAGACACTGACGTGCGGGCCCTGCACGTCAGGTTTGACTCTGCCCTGGTCAGCTAATCAGCTGACATCACAGTGACGTCAGGCTGACGCCATAATTCCATTTTCTAGTTTAAAAATAATTCGAGAAATTGTTTAAAACTTCAAAAATTCATATAAATTAATCTGTAAATCAGATGAAAATAATTTATATATGAAAATTTATCAGAAAAATCCAATGAATCCAATGGTGCTATTGTCATGCATGTTAGAGCAATCTAAATAGGTGAACATTGACATTTACTAATAGGTTATATGGAATTGAAATAAAGAACGATTTTGAATCGAAATTCAACTTCATTTCAAATCAACCTGAACACTAGTTGCATTAGCTCATCCATACATGCCATCATGCCATGATCATGCATCATATTGTTGCACTTCCGTGTGTTGATTGTTTCTTATCTGCAATGCGGTAGGCCCTACTTCTAAGGATACCCCCGAGTATCCCGATGAAGGAGAGAACCTTTCCGCTACCCAGCAAGGCAAGCAACCCCTTTGATCATTCTTATAACATCCTACTCTCTTGCTCCTGTTCTTGTTTATTGCATTAGGACAGTCGATCACATGTCAGTCATACACGGTAGATGATCCTATTCTGCTGCATAACCTGACATTGTGATAGTAGATAGCTAAACCTTGCAACCTAGCATACCTGGTAGATGCTTGTACTATGATGTGCTTAGCTTACTTTGCCTGTTGTGCTTGCTGTGCTTAGAGTTGTGTCAGGTCTGATTCATCTGGGTGATGAACTGAGTGAAACGATGCTGTTCTGATGTGGTGATATAATGATGAACTCGATTTGGTAAAGGTAGCGATGAGAGGCTATGTAGGAGTACATAGAGGGTTGTCTCATTGGGACCGTTCTTAGGATCTGAGTTCCGTGTTTGTGATCCAAGACTAGTTACTACCACACGTTGGGATACTTAATTGACCCTCTTGACTTATCATTCGCTTAGTCCTTGGTCTAGGATTTGCAACTAGTTTCTAGTGTTTATAGCATGCTGGAGGCCGTGCGTAGCGCTAACCCTAGGGGTGGGTTACGATGCGGTAGGCAGTGGCATGGTGTACCAAGGGTCACCCGAATGGTGGGCTTGGGAACCCTACGCACATCGTTTGGGGCCGTAGCGGAAACTTCGGTCGGACTTCCGTGCGGGTTCAGTCTCAAATAGGCGATAGCCTGGACTAGAGGTCTTATGCGACTGACGGTCGTGGCTGACTCCCTCGCTGGGCTTCCGCTTGTAGGTTGCCGAGGTGCCTGGTTTTATGAGCACACAGCGATAAGTGGCGAGAGCGTGTGTGAAGAAGTACACCCTGCAGGGTATGAAACTATTCGAATAGCCGCGTCCTCGGATATGGACTACTTGGAGAACTTATGCTGTTCATAGATAATCAAATGGATACTCCTAAAAATATCAAGAAAAGTGTGAGTACCGTGGATGGCACTCTCCTAGGAGTGGGAAGTGAATCCATGGTGGTGTATTGCTATGGAGTTAGTGGACTCGTGTGTGATATCTAAAATGTAAACAAAGAGTTAAAATTGAGTAGTGTAGGTTAGCCATGAGTCAAAGCTGGCATTGCTGCATAAACTCCACCACTCCCTTTGTTGATACATGAGGTTGAATAGACTAGGTCTGTTTTAAAGACTTGCTGAGTACGTTTGTACTCACGTTTGCTTAATAAATGTTGCAGATGAGACCCATGACCCATCAGGTGGGTTCTTTCTAGATGTCGACGATACCGAATAGCTGGTGTCCTAGCTACGACCTTTGCCCTATGGCGGGCTGTAGATAGTCAGGCCATGTCCCTTTTTACCCCTTTCATTTGTTTGTACTCAGACAGCTTATGCTTCCGCTTTGTTTGTATGAACATGTTTGTATGACTTGAGTGTCGGGTCATGTGACCCCTATCTGTAAGAACATATTATGCAAGGCTCATTTGAGCCCCTTAAATAAAAGTCATGTTGTTGTATGGTTATGTTGTGATGCCATGGTTGTATCTATGCATATCGGGCATGTCATGCGTACGTGTGATGTGCAAGGGTATGTATAGGATCCAACACCTAGTCGTGTGCCTTTAGTAGTACTCTTTATGGGAAACTGCCTCTTTGTGCTTCCACCAAGCCATGGTAGCTTGCTACTGCTCCGGACACATTGATTGACCGACATGTACCCTTCTTTGCTGCTGTGTCTGTCCCTTCGGGGAAATGTCTCGCAGTGTAATGGAGTCCCTGTAGCCGGCTACGACTTGTCTACGTGTAGTGATGGCATTCGTGTCTCACGACGTAATGGAATCCCTGTAGCTTGCTATGACTCGTCTACACACGCTTGAGGCCGACACCTGCATTGTTGGGTTATGTATGCCTGTTTCCGTACGGATGTGCCACTTGGGTTCTATGACTAGTTATGTCGGCCTGGGTTCTCTGTCGTTTGATTGCCAGTGACATCTTCACATACATGAGCCAAAAGACGCAAACGGTCCCGGCTAAGGTAAGGCTACAGCCGTGGAACTTACCGTGCGTGAGGCCGCAAAGTGATGTGATATGTTACGGTCTGGATTCTTATGACTTAGCATCAGTTTCCCGACAACGTGCATGATTTGGCTAATATGCAGGAGAAACTTACCACGAGGAGCTCGTATAGGGCCCGGTGAGACGCGTCTTTCTGGTTCCTCTCATCCTCCAACAACCTAGCCGTCCTATCCTCCATGTCCCTCTCCCTCTGTGCCGCTTGCCTGTTTGCCTCCGCCAGAAGCTCCTGGGCCCTTGCCTCAATGGGGAGCTCCATAGGCCATGGACGAGGCCTTATCTCAGGATCAGAGCTCGTCTGGCGCTTCTTGATCTCTGGGAGAGTTCTAGGACAATGTATCAGTCCATCCCCAATGGCTATCGAGCCATGGGGCCTCCCGCCACCAGATATCATCACGAGCTCTGGATCAAAAGGACTCTAGCTCGGGTTGAAGTCCTCCCCTTTCCTCGCCTTCTCCTCATCTCTATACCTCACGAGCTTGTTGTGGGAGGAGATGTTGCTGTACCTCTCTAGATGATCGAGGTCATCCTCAAAGAATGCCTTGGCCTTCTTGTATGAGGCAGTATGGGCCATGGCATAGAGGTTGAACAGAGGTGGCACCTCCTTCTTGTTTTCTCACGCCTAAAAGAGAGGAACAAAATATTAGTTAAGGGCTCAAGCTAGCATGAATAATGAAATTGCATGAATCATGAAGCAAACCACATACCCAGTTATCCCCGTACTCAAACAGGTTGGAGCTCCCTTGATGGTGTGGCACAACTCTCATTTGGGCACGCTTATCCTTGGCCTTGTTGTGTTCGGCTAGCCATTCGGGAGAGCACCACTCATCCACCAATGCCTCCCAATAGTCCATCCTGTCCGCACACCATCTCGGGGGCACCTAAGTTAGACAAGAGAAATTTCAGCGTTACGCCTACGAATCAAATGAAAGAAACTAAGTACAAGGCCTTAAGAATAGATAATTACCTTCATTAACTTCTCCTTACTCAGATAATTTTTGCGGCAGTTCTTCTTGGCCCTCTTATTGTTAGTCGAGGCGTAGTAGTCTCGAATAGCCTACACCCAAGCCTCACACCGTAAGTTCTGAAGTAGGCACTTGCACTCGGCTTTGAGAACAACAACCGCTTTTGCCTTGTCTTCCTCAAGACACCTGTAGGAGGTCTACAATCAAACAAGACAAAACTGATTAGTACAATCAGTTGGTGCTATTGATTTTTAATTCTGTAAAGGAGAAATTACTCAAAAGCGATGGATCACAATGTCAGCCACCATCTCGCACAAGACACCGTCGACCACCTCCTCCGGCAGGGCTGGTGCAGCCATGTACAACTCCTAGGTCAGTGCTACCTGTGGAGCCTCACCCTCACAAGGCAATTGGACCTTCCACGGGAAGTGGTGCCGGAGAAGGACACCAAGGACCTGGTTGGGCCTGCGTACACCACACTCGTATTTCCAACCCCTGTAGTATGACAAGGCCAACACATTAGATATTAATTTGAAGAAACATGAAGGCAAAAGGTTAAAAAAGAGTATTGTGCTGCTGTCATGCCATACACATTGAACCTATCCGTGCTAATGGCAATTTGAGGATGCCTTGGATCTGCCGCTTTATCCTTATGTAATGCATCGAATTGCTTCCACGCAAAAGCATCTGAAGTGTGTCCCAACATCGGATTCCCATCTGCATCTAGTTCTGTTCTTTTGCCCAATTTATGCCCGCATACTCAAGCCTAAATAAGGCACATCCATTCTCACAGGCATCTATCTTCTCATAGGGCATCTTAAGCGCACGTAGGATTTTTGTCCGACTGGTACAGGTTTGCTGGCAATACATGGCCTTTGGATAGAAAGCGTCCAAATATCGTCATCATCACGTTGTAGCATTCTCTGCCTAGGTTGAACTGAGCCTTTAGAGCCATTACTTGCATGATGGCATCTAGTTGACAAAGCTCAGTGTGCCGGTGGAGAGGACGTTTTGAAGACTCCAACATTTCATAAAAGGCCTTTGCAGATTCCTCCATCTCATCGTCCAAATCCCGAGCATCATCAAAGTCTTGCACCATGTGTTCGATCCCGGTACATGCTCGTCGGTGCGACGAAGAACCACCTCAGCTCTGGCACGTTGGGCGGACTCACCATGAAATGTCCAGACTGTATAATTAGGCGTAAAACCACACTTCTATAGGTGTTTGATCATTTCAAACTCTGACTTCTTCTTAAAGTTGTCGCAATCGACACAAGGGCACCAGGTTGTTTTCTGTCCATTTGCAAATGTGACTCTCACAAACTCCTTGGTTTTTGTTATCCATTCACGGGTCATGTCTTTCCGACTAGTGTGACCAGTGTACATCCACCCATGATCACTCATCTTGCCTAGCTACTCAACACACAAAAAATATATGCATAATTCAGCAAACCATATACATCAGTTAATAGAGTTTGTCAGTTTCATAACGTCGATGCAACCTAGACGCTAGTAGGTAAAGATAGGTCCTAATCCCACCCGAGTATGTGTACATTGGGTTCATTTTCCCATGCTCTGCTCCGGATCCGACGCACAATTTTGGCAGCACCTCCCCGCTGTTCTCTTGATACACGTCTCGACAATAAGCAGAGAGGATGTGTACCCGGAGAACAACAGGAAGGCATTGATGAAATTCCACATCGGATGATTGCAAAGACTTTTTGAAAACCCCGTCAGGTGCCACTAATGCCCGAGGGAGATTATGATGAGCTGGGTAACCACTTGAGAAAGAAGTGTTGTATCGGAATAAGGGAGTATGTGTTTTTGAAAATGGAGGATTTATGATTTGTCGACCGTCCCAACCTTACATGCACAACCATGATACCCCTTATGGGATGGGGCTCTGCTTATTACTTTGGTGGGTATTAGCAAGGAGCCCACATTACTAGTGGCAGGAGTGGCGTGGTCACTCTTGATACGGGGTCATGCTAGTATGGACGATCATGCGTTGTGTTCACAGGCACCGGGCACACCGTTGGTCCCTGCATGGATGCTACATGTGATGTACATCATGTGGTCTGGGTACCAATCGAATGGACTCTTTGTTTAGTATCGCCAGGGGAAAGGCATTGTTCGGGTGCTTACCTCGGGTATGTTAAATACCGCGAGTCGTGGATGACATGAAAGTTCCCCGAGTCTTGTTGGTAAAGTGTGCAACCTCTGCAGAGTGTAAAACTATTCGAATAGCCGTGTCCACGGTCAAGGACAGTTGGGTGGTGCTGCTTAAGCCATGTCCAGATGCTTCCTAAAAACTTGGTGTGTGTGTGTGGATGACATAGAGATGATGCTTGAGCTAAGTCCAACGACTTGGCATGATGGTGAACACGAGATGTTCAACCCCTGCTTAATGATAACTGAGTTTGTTCACATGAGTACCCGTTAACAATTGACACGTGCTTACTCAGGTTACTTGATCATATCATTGCACTTAAAATCAGCTTTCAACAAAACTTACCTACTTAGTGCTATATCATGCATTGTTATACCTTGTTCCACAACTTGGGTTGCTTGCGAGTACATTCAAAGTACTCATTGTCTTGCCACTGGTAATTTAATTGGCTAGGCATGGAAGATCAGGAGTATGGTGTAGAGTTCGTTGGTGACGAACATGCGAACTAGGATGCTTCCCAGTCAGAATGCGTGTAGGTTTAAGGCAGATGGCATGGGTTCACACTTTCGACCAAGAATTCCACTGTATGTTATGTTTAAGTAGTTTGCCCTTGTGGCCTAATCTATGTAAGACTTGAGCTCCATGGTCTTCATTTGTGTAAGACGGTATGTAAGGATGTAAGACTCTTGTTATTCAGCTTCCGTGTGTTTAGTGAGCATTGATCTCTGGGATCACTGTACACATACATTCGGTGATCGCGACTTATGAGTCGGGGTCCCCACAGAGCTGGTATCAGAGCCATCCTGACTGTAGGAAGCCCTTAGTTAGCATGGATGTTAGTTAGGATAAAACTGTTTTCAGAACTACACCTAGCACCTATAGTTAGGAGTTCTGCACTATTTACCTCTTCTATTCTTCACACAACACTCTGCTGACTCTCCTCCCTTCAAACCTTTGTAGATGGCCATTGTACCCGAAGCCCTCCTAGCATCCGACTTTCCTTTAGTCCTTGGGTATAGCCTGGAGAAGTGCCAGTTTCGTCAACCTCCTATTTTCGTCTACCACGAGCACTGGGTCGACGCCATCACGAAGGAGTATCATGTTGAAGTGTTCATGAAGGTAAACGAATCCCCGACTAGTTGGTTCTACGAAGGACCACAGATGGAAACCCTGGCACTCACAGTCGAGACGGCTGCATGGTAGACACTCACCCACCTTCGAGGAATCATTCCAGGGATGGCTGACGAGCCCTCTACTCGTTACCTACCCATTAGATTGGACATCAGCGAAAGTTAGACGCTAGTCCCATCCAATGAGGATGGCGTACCTCTTAGGTTCTAGAACTACTTCAGCCTTTCTGCTGATAGTCTGGTTCACAACCTGATTAAGGAATCTGTGAAGCTTCGCCAGGAACTTCACCACCTTCGAGAGCTACTTCGCCAAACCACTGACATCTTGAACCAAGGACGAATAGCGACCTCTGGATTTTCGTCACATAATTCGGGTATGGCAAGCATGGGCATCATGCCAGAAGGAGTCCCAACAAGCAATCAAGTCTTCCTTCCTCTTGGGCAGGAATCAGAGCACTCTACCACCTGAGTCCAAGAACCCCTAGGGTAGGATCAGTCATGTACCCCTCGTGTGAGGTCGAGTCCGTGTAATGGTTCATATGAAACCATGTGTGCTTGTTGTTTGTGTTCTGATGCAAGTCGCACTTTTGCCTTAGGCAACTTGTAAGCGACTCCATCGTTTAGCTTATCTCAATATATGTGTTGGTACTTCGACCTTTGTTTTACCACACTTGCACTCGACCAACCCCCTTAGGCATGCTCTTCCATCATTTCTTTTGCTCTCGTCTACCCTAGTTGTTTGACTTGAATGCTCCAAACAAGATGGTGACTGCTACCCGCAACAGCTCCTTCACCAACCCTGAAGCCGGCAACTCAAGCCAGCAACAGGGAGCTGGGGGGACTACTCAGGCTGGAGGACACCAGGAGCAGCCACAAGGCAACATTCCCCCGCCACCACCTCCACTGGAGAACATGACCATAGCTCAGTTTCTCCAAGTTCTCCGGGAGGAACGCCAAGCCAACAATGCTACTATTCAGCAGATGGCTCAAGTCCTTGTGAACAACCGACAACAAGGTAGGAATGGAAACGGCCGCTCCACTCTGTCCGAGTTCATGAGGAATTCACCCCCAACCTTCACTGAGACTGCTGAACCCTTGGATGCTGATGACTGGATCTGCACCATCGAGGACCTCCTTGCACTGGTCAATTGCAATGAGGATCATGAGAAGGTGCTTTATGCCTCTCACTGCCTCGGGGGTACCGCCAGAGCATCGTGGGATGGATTCAAGGTCATGCAAGGAGATCGTGTGATCACTTGGGAAGACTTCAAGGAAGGATTCCACAACGCCCACATTCCTTCTAGGATTATGGCTATCAAGAAGAGTGAATTCCGAGCACTGAAGCATGGAAGTGGCACTATCAAGCAGTACCTACAGAAGTTCAACCTGCTTTCTAGGTATGCACCTGAAGATGTCAACACGGAGGCTCCTAAGAAGGAACGCTTCATGGAAGGACTTCATCAGACCCTGCAGTATTAGCTCATCGTCTGCGACTGTTGTACCTTCTGCGACCTAGTGAACAAGGCCCTCATGCTGGAAGAAAAGTGTCGTGCCATAGACGACACTCGCAAGCGCAAGATGATCAGGAAGGGTAGCTCCAGCAACCAGAAGCCTCGCCCTTGGCATCCATCCCTAGCCAAACCAACCTATCAGCCGCAGTAGGCTAGACCTCCTACGCCTCGTCTGAGCTACCAGCCTCAGCAGTATGCCAATGCCAGGCTAGATTACAACAACCCCAATAACAACAACATCGGTGGGAACTACAACAACAACCCTGGGCAAGTCACTTGCTTTGGATGTGGTCAGCCAGGGCACATCTCTGAGCTGTGTCCCAACAAGAAGCCAGATGCACTGCTCCCCAATGCACCGAACCAAGGTCAAGGCCGTGGAGCACCACCAAGGAACCCCGCTCCCCGCAACCAGCCCAACAATGGCAAGGATCGTGTGAATCACGTCACCGTTGAGGAAGCCCTGGAAGACCCTGACATCATACTAGGTATGTTCCTCGTCAACTCAACCCTAGCAACAATACTGTTTGATTGTGGAGCTTCGCATTATTTTGTCACTGAAAATTTGCTCTAGAGAGTGGCATGAAGCCTACACCCCTGGGTAGTCGTATGTTGAAACAAACCCCGAGACCAGTTATGAAGTCTGGGATAGGTTGTAAGGGAGTTGAGATTAACATCAATGGGGTAGATTTCCTAGAAGACCTTATCATCTGAAGTCAGAAGGCTTGGATATGATCCTAGGCATGGACTGGTTAACCAAGCACCAAGGCTTGCTAGACTATGCCAAGAGGATTGTTACCATGACCAATAGCCAAGGAGTGGAAGTCAAGTATGTTCCCAACCGTGCCTCCACTCAATCCCCTCAGGCTAACTGTCTATCGGGAATTGAGTTGGATCAAGTGCCAGTGGTATGTGAATACCTAGATGTATTTCCTGATGAGTTGCCCGGAATGCCTCCTGACCGCGACATTGAGTTCATCATTGAGCTAATGCCCAGATCAAGGCCCATATATAAGAAGCCCTATAGGATGGGATCCGAAGAGTTGGCTGAATTGAAGAAGCACCTGGCAGAGCAACTCAAAAAAGGATTCATTCGCCCTAGTGCCTCTCCTTGGGGGTCGCCTGTTCTGTTTGTGTCAAAGAGGGATGGAACTATTAGACTCTGTGTTGAATACCGTTCTCTCAACAAAGTCACAATAAAGAACAAGTACCCACTCCCCAAGATTGAAGACCTGTTCGATTAGTTTAACGGAGCCAAGGTGTTCTCCAAGATTGACCTCAGGTATGGGTACTGCCAGCTAAATATCAAACCCCAAGACATTCCGAAGACGGTGTTTGTAACCCGGTATGGCATGTATGAATACACAGTCATGCCATTTGGGTTAACCGATGCCCCTGCCTACTTCATGTACCTGATGAACAAAGTCTTCATGGATTACTTGGACAAGTTTGTTGTCGTCTTCATTGATGACATACTCGTCTTTTCCAAGTATGAAGAAGATCATGAACAACACTTGAGATTGGTCCTAGAAAAGCTTCGAGAGCACCAACTTTATGCCAAGTTTAGCAAGTGTGAATTCTGGCTGCATGAATTTGGATTCTTGGGTCATGTGTTGACTGCAGAAGGATTATCAGTGGATCCTGCCAAGATTGAAGCCGTGACTGAATGGCAATCCCCAACCACCGTGAAGGAAGTCGGGAGCTTCCTCGGACCCGTGGGATATTACCGCAAGTTCATGGAAGGGTTCTTGAGCATTGCCCGACCCATGACCCAGCTTTTGAAGAAGGACAAGAAGTTTGAATGGACAGCTAAGTGCGAGGAAAGCTTCTAGGAGCTCAAGAAGAGATTGACCACAACCCTAGTTTTGGCCACCCCCGATATTCATAAGGAGTTTGTGATATATTGTGATGCATAGAGAACCGGGCTTGGAGGTGTTCTGATGCAAGAAGGTAGAGTCATAGCATATCTATCCAGACAGCTATGTCCTCATGAAGAGAACTATGCTACTCATGATCTTGAGTTGGTAGCCGTGGTTCATGCCTTGAAAACTTGGTGAAATTACCTTCTGGGGAAGCAATGTGAGATATACACAGACCACGAGAGTTTGAAGTACATTTTCACCCAAAGGGAATTGAACATGATGCAACAAAGATGGTTGGAGTTGATTAAAGATTATGACCTTAGTGTTCAATACCACCCCGGAAAGGCTAACGTGGTAGCAGACGCCTTAAGCAGAAAGGCTTGTTCCCTGAATGTTATGATTAAGGAAAGGCTACCCGCCCTATATGAAGAGCTTGAAACTTCGGTTTGGAACTAGTTGCACCTGAGTTCCTAGCCAACCTCGTAGCAAAGCCTACCTTGATGGATGATATCATAGAAGCTCGGAAGGGACACGAGAGCATTGAAGGCATCAAGAGGAAGATCAAGGCAGGCAAGGCCTCAGGATTCTCTGTGGATGATCAAGGAGTTGTATGGTTTGGGAATCGCATCTGCGTACCCAACAAAGAGGAGCTCAAGAACTTGATCTTGCAAGAAGCTCATGCCACTCCATATTCCATCCATCCTGGAGGAACCAAGATGTACCAAGACCTCAAGGAAATATTCTTGTGGCATGGCATGAAACAGGAAATAGGCACCTTTGTCGCTAAGTGTGACATATGCTAGAGAGTGAAAGCTGAGCATCAGCGACCCGCTGGACTACTGCAACCCATCAAATTGCCTGAATGGAAGTGGGATAAAGTCGGGATGGATTTCATCACTGGATTACCAAGGTCAAGCAAAGGGCATGATTCTATTTGGGTCATTGTTGATCGCCTGACCAAGGTAGCCCATCTCATTCCTGTCAAGACCACCTATGACGGAAGCCAACTAGCAAACCTCTAAATCAACTGCAGCGTGAGTCTTCACGGAGATCCAAAGGAGATTGTGTCGGATCGAGGGACCGAGTTTACCTCAAGGTTTTGGAAGAAGTTTCAAGAGGCAATGGGAACCAAGCTCTCCCTCAGCACTTCTTTTCACACCCACACCGGTGGATAGACAGAACGAGTAAATCATATACTTGAAGACATGCTCCACACTTGTGTTTTGGCATATGGAGCCGAGTGGGAAGATTGCCTACCATTTGCTGAGTTCTCCTACAACAACAACTATCAGTCGAGTCTTCAGATGGCACCATTTGAGGTGTTGTATGGACGCAAGTGTCGTACTCCCCTCAACTAGTCAGAAACCGCAGAAGGATTAGTCTTTATACCAGACATCCTCCGCGAGGCAGAAGAGCAAGTTCAACTCATCCGAGAGCGCCTTGAGACCACCAAGTCAAGACAGAAGAGTTGCGCTGACTCCCACCACCGAGAAGTGAAGTTCTATGTCGGTGACCATGTCTACCTCCGAGTCACGCCTCTCAAAGGTACCAAATGTTTCCACGTCAAGGGAAAGCTTGCACCAAGATACATCGGCCCCTTCAAGATCACCGCGATGTGAGGAGAAGTTGCCTACCAGCTAGAGCTACCCTCCGAGTTATCAGACATGCACAACATGTTCCACGTATCACAACTTCGGAAGTGTCTTCAAGTACCCAATCGCCCCGACCTCTATAAGGATATCGACCATCAAGCCATCAACCTTCAACCAGACCTCACTTATCGCGAGAGGTCAGTTCGTATTTTTGATGAAGTAGAGCATTGCACCCGGAGCCGCACCATCAATTACTTCAAGGTTCAATGGAGCAACCACACTGAAGCATAAGCAACCTCGGAGCGTGAAGATTACCTTAGATCTGAGTTCCCTTATATTTTTAGCACTTAGCCTAGGAATCTTGGGGACAGGATTCTTGTAAGGGGGGTAGGTCTGTCACACCTTATGCTTGTATCACTTTGTCATGCTTGGATTTACAAAATTTGGAACCAATTAGAACTTTTTGAGTGCATGCTTGTTTGAAGTATTGCTTGTTTGATTGTTTTGTTGAGTTTCTTTGGCACTCTTAGGTTCTACTCCTCTCCTTACTCATCTTCCATGAACCAAACTTCTTGCCCAATGATCATGCCATGTGAATAGTGCCAAAAACTATTTTTTATCAAATATTAATCTGACCAAAAAGGATTTATTGAAATTAAGTTTTCAAAACCCCCTGAGTTGAGGTTTGCACTACAAGTCCTCAAATTTTGTGGATCCTTTTCCCCAAAGGCTTTATTTCAAACCTACCATATTTATGACTTCCCAAAACCATTAAATATAAATTTTAAAGATTATTTTACTATTTATTTAAAAGGCTTTTTCTTAAGGCCAGAAATGGTCTTTTATAGGAAAAAAATATTTAAATGCTTTCAAAATATTTGAGAAAATTTAGGGAAATTCAGTGGACATATATTTTCCATATATACAATTTTCAACACATTGTCATGTAAAAATCATGGGAAAAACCCCTCAAAACCCTTTCTGTCCAAATCAAGCTTTAGAAATATTTCTATAGGAAATATTCTCACTAAATTCCAAGAATATTCCAGCAAGTCAAAATTGTCATAGGTGATGATCTTGCAAAGTTTCATCTCAATCCAAATTGTTTTGATTTATCAAACTATTCCAAAACCCTCCCTGTCCAGATTAAAATTTGAACAACTTTACATTGTGAAGTTTGTTCCCTTGACCCCAAACTTTGTGGACATGTTATCACCAAATAATGATGTCACACAAAGTGGTGCGTCAAGGAGATTAGTTTAGCCTAACTAGATCTACAGAAACCTGATTCTATTGAATTCTAGGGTTCACAAAGTTTGCATTATCAACTTTTCTTTATTGAGTTCAAACTTTGTGACACCTCTCATTTTACCCACAATTTGATCCAGTTAAATATCATGGCAAGTAAACTCCGTATACTAGCCCAAACACAGCACAAACACCTTCTGGTCATTTCTAAACGCTACCGTTTCCACCTCTTCTACTTTTCCCCTTGCTCTAAATTTTTTACCACATTCTCACATTGTTGCATTTCACCTCCAGTCACTTTATATGGTCAAGACTCAATGCTTAAGTGGGATAAAACACCAGTTTTCTCCTCTCGACAGCCCCTTTTCTCTCTCTTCCTTGGCCTCTCTCCTTCTCCCTAGTCTCACCAGAGCATCCAAAGCCTCCCCTCTTTGTTTACACCTCCCTGGACCCACTAGACAGGGTTGGCCGTGCCCAGAGTGCCGTTGGCATGCCTTGGCACGCCATACGCGCGCTTCGGAGCGTGCTATAGTGCCGACAGGCATAGTAGCCGCCGCCCACTGCATGGCCCCGCCAGCCTCAGGCCTCCCCCTCTCGCCACTTGGCCCCCTCGACGTCCGCACCACGGCACCCTGTCGGCCCCCTCCTCCCTCTCCCTCCAATGGCTCCGCTCGCACGCGTCGTTGCCGCCCGGTTCGTCCAACCTCGAGCCTCACATGCGCGGGCTCTCCTCTCTCTCTCTCTCTCTCTCTCTCTCTCTCTCTCTCTCTCTCTCTTTCTTGCTCTCGCTCATCGTAGACCAGCCCTAGGAACACCCCAGCCTCACCCCGTCTCCTCCCGCGCCTTCTAGCCACGGCCCCGAGCTCGCCGGCGCACCAGTGAATTGGTGGACCACGGCTCGCGTATAAAGGCATCCCCGAGCTCCCCTCTTCTCTCCTCTGGCCCACTCCTGTTCCCAATAGACCTCCCAAGCCCCTACTTGAGGCCCTCGAGCACCAGTGCTCGAGATCGACCGAGGCGCCGCCACAACGGAGCTCTATCATTCCTGGGACACAGGCCCGCTCCAGCGCTCCTGTCACCTCCATCGAGCCCGCAATTAGTTCCTGGTCCGTTCCCACCTCTCCTCCGTTCGTCTTGAGGCAAGGATCGCCGACTCTGACCCCTTCCTAAAGCTCCTCCACCGCGGGTGTTCGTCGCCGGCGAGCCAGGGCACCTCCGGTCTTCCCTCCACCTCTAAAGGACCGACTGCTCGACGCTGAGCCCGTTCCCGCCTCCAGCTCCCCTCGTCGTGCCTTCCTTTGCCGCCGGTGAGCATCGCCGGCCCCTAGTCAGAGGTGGACGACGACCTGCCAATGGGGCCAGGTCGTCATCCCCTCGCGCCCCTCCCGCGTCCCTCTCTCTCATTGGCCCGCGGGGCCTGCCCATCATGTCTAAACGTGATGCAGCACGGGCGCCCGGTTCGCCTGGGGCTTATTTGCGCTAAGCCGGCCTAGTTGGGGCCAGATCTGGCCCAGGGCATAGTGCCCCGTTTCTTTTTATTTTTCTATTATGTCTTCCAAAAATTCCACTAGTCAAAATAAAAATCCTATGCCACATATTTTTCCACCATAAATCTTGAAATATTCTGTAGAATTTTATAGTGCCATTTGTGAAATGTTTTGAAAATATTTTATGTATTGTTTTATTTTAAAACCCCTTTTTGGCATTTTTAGCCTCTGTTATAAATAGTTTTAAAAACCTTTTCACCCCAAAACCTTAGACAAATATTCTTAGAATAGGATATAGTATTTATCAGAGTAGGGTAGCATCTTATTAGTAGTTTTGTGCCCTGTTTTGTGTGATGCTTATTATCGTTATTTTAACACGACGATAGATTGCACGATTAACGAGGGAGTTGGACCCGAAGACTTTCAAGACCCCGAAGACTTTGTTGACCCAGGCAAGCAGCCCTTTTGACCATGTTAAGAAACCATTTTCATGCATGTCATAAAGCACCTTATTCATTGTTGTTGATCATGTGATGTGGTGACCACTTCGGTGGGATGCCTACGTTACTTTTACTGTTGATACTTGCATCACGCATGACCCTACCATTCCTATGAGGGTTGTGCGGGTGGGAGTAGATAGGATGCTAGTACATGCTACACAAGTGGGATCAAGATTATGCATGGTGATGGAAGCAAATAAATGATTTCAAAGACTTTTCGAAAACCCCGTCAGGTGCCACGAATGCCCGAGGGAGATTATGATGAGTTGTGTAACCACTTGAGAAAGAAGTGGTGTACCAGAATAAGTGAGTGTGTGTTTTCGAAAATGGAGGGTTTAAGATTTGTCGATCGTCCCAACCTTACATGCACAGCCACGATACCCCTTATGGGACGGGGCTCTACTGATTACATTGTTGGGTATTCCTGCATTACTAGTGGCGGGAGTGGCGTGGTCACTATCGATACGGGGTCGTGTCGGTATGGACGATCACGCGCTGTCATCACATGCACCGGGCACACCGTTGGTCCCCGAATGGAGGCTACGTGTGATGTACATCATGTGGGTTGTGTACCAATCGAGTGGACTCTTTGTTTAGTATCGCCAAGGGAAATGCATTGTTCGGGTGCTTACCTCACGTATGTTAAATACTGTGAGTCGTGGATGACACAAAAATTCCCCGAGTCTTGTGGGTAAAGTGTGCAACCTCTATAGAGTGTAAAACTATTCGAATAGCCGTGTCCACGATCAAGGACAATTGGGTGGTGCTGCTTAAGCCATGTCCAGATGCTTCCTAAGAACTTGGTGTGTGTGTGTGTGTGGATTACACAAAGATGATGCTTGAGCTAAGTCCGATGACTTTGCATGATGGTGAAGACGAGATGTTCAACGCCCACTTAATGATTACTGTGTTTGTTCACATGAGTACCCATTAACAATTGATGCATGCTTACTCAGGTTACTTGATCATATCATTGCACTTAAAATCAACTTTCTACAAAACTTACCTACTTAGTGCTATATCATGCATTGTTATACCTTGTTCCAGAACTTGGGTTGCTTGTGAATACATTAAAAGTACTCATTGGCTTGCCACTGGCTATTTAATTGGCCAGACATGGAAGAGCAGGAGTATGGTGAAGAGTTCGTTGGTGACGAACATGCAAACTAGGACGCATCCCAGTCAGAATGCGTGTAGGTTTAAGGAAGATGGCATGGGTTCACGCTTTCGACCAAGATTTCCGTTGTTTGTTATGTTTAAGTATTTTGCCCTTGCGGCCCTATCTATGTAAGGCTTGACCTCCATGGTCTTCATTGTGTAAGACGGTATGTAAGGATGTAAGACTCTTGTTATTTAGCTTTTGTGTATTCAGTGAGCATTGATCTCTGGGATCACTGTATACGTACATTTGGTGATCACCTCTTATGAGTCGGGGTCCCCATAGTGTGGTGGGTGCCGTGCACACAACCAACAAGGACGCCACACTCACTACATGCTTTCGATAACTGCGCCGCCGACGTGATGTAGCCTCCTAGATGGAGCTTCCCTCTGGCGGGGTGGCAGAGCAACAACGACGGACATGTGCCATTGGCGATTGGGGGAGAAGCAAACTTTGGAAGCTACAGGTGGGGAGGGGATGATTGTGATATGGAGAGGCTGGCCATGAGGGTTCATAAAGTAGGCGGCCAAGGCGAGCCGAGCGGGAAGCTTGCGCGCATTCATGCGTGGGAATGGGAAGCTTGCATGCGTTCCTGCGCGGTTTAGTGGGAACGGGAAGCCGAAAAGAAACGATGTACACTCCCGAAGCATCGCGAGAACGAGCATTTCGGGGCACCGGGCGGGAAACTTGCTCGCTCCCGGAGCGTGCACTGGAATCCTCGTGCGGCAGCACGGTGATAAGACCAGATGGAGGTGGGAGAAATGACAAGTACGCAGATGGTTAATAATAAACAACCGTTTGCGTTTTATTACATAGCAAACGGTCGCTCTGTATGCACCGCCGCGAATGAATGTACGCATGAGGTGGTTGATGCGGCCTCGGCACGCTGTGCTCGCATCCGTGTGTGCCGGGTCGCTCTGCTGGCATCCACGCATGAACGATCAGGCACGTTCAGGGAGCCATATGCTAGCGGTTGCGCCTCTCCCGGTGCCACAATGAAGTTAAGCGCTGCAAAAACTGCCATGCGGTTGATGCGGCCATTTACCTTCGTCTCTTCCACATTCTGATCGCGCCACACAACCCAAGAAGCACACCCACGATGGCAAATAATATAGAGAGGATGCACATCTCTTCATCGCTTCAACCTTCCCATGCGGATCCAATGGCGCCTGTCGGCGCCGATCGGCTGTTCGCCACTATTTTCAAAGTGGACACACACAACAGGAAGACAGACCTCTCGGTGGTGTACAGCAACAACCCGGGCATGGTGGTGAACTCCATCAACACATTGGAGCAGCTGCTTGCTGAGGATGATAAGTACAAAGTGGTCAGCTTCGACCTCGAGTATATCGGCGGTTGTGCGAGTCATGATCAGAAGGTTGCCGTCGCCCAGTTGTGTGTGCGCCATCACGTGCTCGTCTACCAGTACTGCCTGGACACAAGGCATTGCGAGCATTTCACCAGGTTTGTCAACAACCCCGACTATAGGTTTGCAATGGTGGACACCACCAATGATCTAAAGGTGCTCAAGACTTCGGGATTGTCCTTCTAGAATCTTGTCAACATCCAAGATCAGTACAGGGTCTGGGGGGCAAGAAGAAGAAGCAGAAGGACTCCCTGGTTTACCTTTCCGTGGCCATCATCGATCCCTACTACAGAGACATGAAGGCTGAGTGCTGCAAGGACAAGACTGCCTGGCACGTGGCCTGGGTTGATGAACTGGAGAAGAACACATGAAGTACGCGACCAAGAACGCGTACACCAGCTACGAGATGTACATGAGGTTCATTGACATGAGGAAGTGCCTCCTTCCTGCAGACGGTGAGGCATAGCCACAAGAATAGCAGGAGTGTCGGCAATGTCGTCAGAAGAATAATATGATTTGGCGATCATCTACTTCTTGTAAATTTATATTCAGGAATGTACATGTGTTGTGTAGTCACTTATGGAACTGGATGTTCAAGTTGGTTATGCAACAATAATTTTGGTGTTTTGTAGATAAAGCATATAGATGTTGTGCAAACATATCAAATCACATTTCATACAATTATTAGCAGCAATAGTGTGCCCACAACACACACAGGTAGTCAGGATGAATTGTTTGGGTTACTATTGGTCTTGCCACACATGTCTGATGAATGAACTGTTTGCCAGGTATCCACAAGACAAAAAGTTGTCAAGATGAACCATTTGGGTTATTATTGGTCTTCACACACAATTCTAATGAATGAACTATTTACCAGGTATCACACACGCCTTCTTAGGCTAACTCATTTGTGTTCTACTGGATCAGCGCAAACAGTTTGTCTGAGTGAACTGTACGCCGCACTATGCACACATATATAGTTGCTCAAACGTTTCTGTTATCTTCCATAATCACAAACAGTTCATAAGAACAAATGTATGCAACACATCACACACACAACTTTTTTTGAACCGTATTTGCTCATTCCTTCATCGCGCATGGTCTTTGTCATTGGTGATAGAGGTTGAACTATTACGTTGGCGATTCCTGCATCGCTCACAGTTTTGTCGAAGGGTCTCTGATTGCAGTGCCGCGTTAGCAGCATCCTGCCGTAGCGTCTCCTTGGTATGACTCAATAAAAAGGTAAAAGAATATCAGTGAAACACACTGAAATATTTTTGGAGTAATTAGTTTTTTCTTGAAGAAGCAAATAGAAGAAGGAAAAATGAAAATGAGAAAACTATTTACACGGGAGAACACCCACAAGAGAAAGAAAAAATGAGAAATCTTTTTGGGTTTTATTTTAATACTACAACTGACTAAACTGAAAAGAAAAAATGAAAGGAACATGAAGTATTTTCGGATTTTCTCAAAGTTTTTCAAACACACAAGAAGAAAGCAAGAAAATAAATCTAACATGGATAATTCATTGAAAATGTATGAACACCAACAACTGGAATGAAAAGTGTGAACATGAATATAATGTCGACGGAAACACGTACTCCCCCAGGCTTAGGCTTTTGGCCTAGCTTGGTAATCACCATCCGTAGCCTGGATAATAGTCTGAGTGATAGCCTACTGAGGCTCTTCATGCAACCACCTCAGCCCTTCTGGCAGCTTCAATCTCTGCACTGTATGTGCGGGCCTCTCTCTCAAGGACATAGTATCTTCCCTTCTTGTGATAATCAAAGAGGGCAGGAGCAGGTAATACAATAGGCACAATGGGACCGTTATCGAACCTCAAGTTGTAAGTATAGTTATTGACTGTGCCCTTAAGGAATCTATGATGTTTCATGGCATCAAAGTCTAAGTACTGGTTAGGTAAAATAGGATCATTAGGCCAAGGGGACACTCCCAACCTCATAGCGAGGCGAGAGGCATAAAGCCCTCCATAGAAATTACCAACAGAAGCTTCGAGAGTCAATCTCTGTGCAACAATTGCTCCTAAAGTGTAGTCTTTAATTCCCATTAAAGTACTGCATATAAGACTCAAACCGTGGGCACACAATGTGCTACAATCCTGTTTGCCAATAATACATTTTCCATTAAAGAGTGCAAAGTACTATATAGATGCAAAATGGATGATTTTTATTCTGCCTTGTGTCACCCCTCTGATTTCACCACAACAAAGGTCACTCAATAATGACTCATACCCAGATTTTGTTGGTTCGTCCAGCGAACCCCAATATGGAATTTTGCGCGCTTCACAGAACGCATCTAAAGGCATGGTGAAAGCATTATTATAGAGACTAAATGACACTCTAGACTCATGAGGGAAATATTTAAATTTCTTAGTAAATGTCACAGTGAGAGTGAGGTGTTGAGTGCACTTATCTTCGATGAAGGGAACCAGATCGACATTGCGAACATACTGCTTAAATTCTTCCTTAATACCCACACCTTCCATGAAGGTATTACATGACCAAAGGCATGATTTGGTTGTAGCGTCCCGTATCGAGCATGCACTTGTCCTGACATAAGATTGTCGTACAAAGCCTTCACTTGATGATGACTCCGAGGATCTTCTCCTCTAAGAACTCCTAAAGAATTCCATTTTTATTACTGAACAATTTCTCAACGGGGATATGCATATCCCCAATTATAATTATATCATATTTCTTTTTGGCAGTAGGTAGAGGTAGATGAAAGCTTCCAATAGTGAGGGTGGGACAATTTTCAATAACATTTACACCATTCACATGGAATTTCTTCTTCGGAAAGTGCACCATATGCTCATTACCATTGATATGAAAAGTGACTTTTATTTTATTGCAATCAATAATATCCCCTTCTGTATTCAAAAAGGGTCTACCAAGGATAATCGACATGTTGTCTCCCTCGAGCATTTCAAGAATAACAAAGTCCTTTAAGATAGTAACATTTGCAACAACAACGGGCACATCCTCACAAATACCAATAGGTATGACAGTTGATTTGTCAGCCATTTGAATTGGTATTTCAGTAGGTGTGAGTTTATTCAAATCAAGTCTTTTGTATAAAGAGAAAGGCATAATACTAACACCAGCTCCCATAAAGAAGTTTTGACATAATTTCTCTTAATGGAGCAATGTATAGTTGGTATTCCAGGATCTCCAAGTTTCTCAGGTACTCCATCCTTGAAAGAATAATTAGCAAGCATTGTGGAGATTTTAACTCCAGGAATCTTTCTTTTATTAGTGATGATGTCTTTCATGTAGTTAGCATAAGGTGGCTAATTTAAGATATCAGTTAAACGGGTACGCAAAAAGACTGGCCTAATCATTTTAGCAAAGCGTTCAAATTCTTCATCATCCTTTTTCTTAGATGGTTTAGGCGGAAAAGGCATGGGTTTTGGAACCAATGTCTCTCTGTCGAGACCATGCTTTCTAGCCACAAAGTCTTTTTTTATCATATCGTTTATTTTTAGATTGTGGGTTATCAAGATCAACAACAGGTTCTATTTCTACATCATTATCTGGTTCTTTATCATTATTAGGTTGAGTATCCTCATGAACATCACTATCATTATCATTATCACTAGCTGGATGTTCATTACCAGATTGAGTTTCAACATCAAATATAGAGACATCATTATTATCATCAGGAGGTTTTTCTAGCTTAGGTTCACCAGAAGCATGCGTAGTCCTATCATTTTTCTTTTTCTTTTTCTTCTTAGAAGGACTAGGTGCATCAACATTAATTCCTTGAGAGTCTTGTTCAATTGTTTTAGGATGACCCTAAGGATAAAGAGGTTCTTGGGTCATTCTAACTCCTCTAGTCACTACTCTAATAACATGATCATTCATAATATTATTCATTTCATCAAGCAATTCTCTTTGAGATTTAGCAACTTGTTGTAACTGAGTTTGAACCATAGAGGCATGTTTTCATACACCTCTAACATCATTACATATTCTAAATAACAAGTCACTCAAGCGGGCAATCGTATCATAATTATATTTCAATTGTTTCAGAACATTTGCATTGAAGTGATCTTCTTTTCTAATATAGTTATCAAACTCATATAAGCATTTACTAGGATGTTTATTGTAAGGGATATCACCTTCATCAAACTTTAGCAAAGAATTTACCTCTACCACCTGTGGAGGTGGTGGTTTGTTCAGTCCATGTATTTCTTGAATAGGTGGTAAACTCTTAACATCCTCAGCCTTAATACCTTTTTCTTTCATGCATTTCTTTGCCTCTTGCATATCTTCAGGACTGAGAAATAAGATACCCCTCTTCTTCGGAGTGGGCTCAAATGGTAATTCAGGGAGGATCCAATCATCATAATTCTTCAATATATTCTTCAATAGTTCCTCAGCTTGTTCAATAGTTCGTTCCCTGAAAACACAACTAGCACAACTATATAGGAAGTCCCTAGAAGAACCAATTAGTCCATTGTAGAAGATATTAGGTATTTCATTTTTCTTAAGAGGATGATTAGGCAAAGAATTAAGCAATTGGAGAAGCCTCCCCCAAGCTTGTGGGAGACTCTCTTCTTCAATTTGCACAAAGTTAAATATTTCCTATAAGGCAGCTTGTTTCTTATGAGTAGCAAAATATTTTTCACAGAAGTAGTAAATCATATCCTGGGGACTATGGACACAACCAGGAGTAAGAGTATTGCACCATATATTTGCATCACCCTTTAATGAGACAGGAAATAATTTGATAATAATATAGTAGTGAATCTTCTCGTCGTGAGAAAATAGGGTAGCTATATCATTCTGTTTAGTAAGATGTGCTACCAGGGTTTCAGTTTCATAGCCATTAAAAGGATTGGATTCAACAAAATTAATTAACTTTGGGTCGATAGAGAATTCAT
Source organism: Hordeum marinum (assembly GCA_022496015.1). Classification (NCBI taxonomy): domain Eukaryota; kingdom Viridiplantae; phylum Streptophyta; class Magnoliopsida; order Poales; family Poaceae; genus Hordeum; species Hordeum marinum. The sequence continues at coordinate 372,038,018 of CM039673.1, forward strand.
AATCCTTATGGGTAACAAAGATAGGTGAAGTAGCAAATTTAGGATCACATTTCATTTTAGTATTAAAAGTCTTTTCTTTATACTTACATAGTAGTTTCTTAAGATCATTTCTATCATTGTAAGAAAGAATCTCTCTGGCTATTTCTCCAACGAAAGCTTAACCTTCAGGTATCTTAGGCATTCCAAATCTAGGAGAGATAGGCCTAATAAGTGTTTCGTAATCATCAGTTTCAAAGATCTCATCAGTTTCATCAGTTTTAATAATTTCATTCTCTCTAGCTCTAGCAATTTGTTCATCATGAAATTCACCAAGTAGCACAATATCATCAAGCATCATTCGTAGAAGAAGTAGTATCATCAATATCAAGATTACTAGCATGTGGTAGTGTTGCAAACTTAAACATAATAGAAGGTCAATCAAGTGCAGAGCTAGATGGCAATTCCATACCTCCCCTCGTAGTAGACGGAAATATCTTGGTTTTAGTATCCTTCAGATTCTTCATAGTGATAGATTGATAAAAATCCCAAGTGACTCAACAAATATAGCTATGCTCCCCGGCAATGGCGCCAGAAAAGGGTCTTGATAACCCACAAGTATAGGGGATCACAACAGTTTTCGAGGGTAGAGTATTCAACCCAAATTTATAGATTCGACACAAGGGGAGCGAAAGAATATTTGAGAGTATTAGCAGTTGAGTTGTCAAATCAATCACACGTGGACATAAATATCTGCAGCAAAGTGATCAGTAGCATAGTAGTATGATAGTTTGATAGCAGTAGTAACAGTAACAGTAGCACTAATAGTAGCAGTAGTAACTTTTGTAGCAAGTGCAATAGTAACGGTAATAGTAGTAACTTAGCAAGAGCAATAAGTGGAAAAATTAATAGGCACTAGATCGATGTATTCATTGGATGATATTCATCATATAATAGTCATAACCTAGAGCGACACAGAAGTAGCTCTAGTTCATCAATATAATGTAGGCATGTATTCTGTATATATTCATACGTGCTTATGGAAAAGAACTTGCATGCCATCTATTGTCCTACCCTCCCGTGGCAGCGAGGTCCATAAGGAAACTAAGGGATATTAAGGCCTCCTTTTAATAGAGAACCGGAACAAAGCATTAACACATAGTGAATACGTGAACTCCTCAAACTACGATCATCACCGTGAAGTATCCCAAATATTGTCACTATGGGATTGACGGATCATAACACGTAATAGGTGCATATGACTAGGCAAGATCGGATCAAGAACATAGATCTAATAATGATAACATAAATGGTTCAAATCTAAAATCATGGCACTCGGGCCCTAGTCACAAGCATTAAGCATGGCAAAGTCATAGCAACATCAATCTTACAACATAGTGGATACTAGGGATCAAGCCCTAACAAAACTAACTCAATTACATGATGAATCTCATTCAACTCCTCACCGACCAGCAAGCCTACGAAGGAATTACTCACTCCTGGTGGGGAGCATCATGGAATTGGTGATGAAGGCGGTTGATGATGACGAAGACCGAAGATTCCCATGTCCAGAGCCCCAAACGGGCTCTAGATCTAGCCTCCCGATGAAGAACAGGAGATGGCAGTGGCTTTATATCGTGAAACGCGATGAAACTTTCTCCCTGATTTTTTCTTGGAAAATTGGGATTTTATAGCGATGGAATTAGGGTCAGGGGGCCCACGAGGTGAGCACCACCCACCAGGCCGCACCAGGGGGGCTGGCACGCCCTGGTGGGTAGTGGTCACCCTGGGCCCCCTTTCTGGTGGCTTTTGGCTCCAATATCCCTCATATATTCCAAAATAATTCTCCAAATTTTTTCGTTCCATTCCCATAACTTTTATTTCTGCACAAAAACAACACCATGGTAGTTCTGCTGAAAACAACGTCAGTCTGGGTTAGTTTTATTCAAATCATGCAAATTAGAGTCCAAAAAGAGAACAAAAGCATTGGGAAAAGTAGATACGATGGAGACGTAATGATTCCCCCAAGCTTAAACCCTTTCTTGTCCTCAAGCAATTCAGTTGATAAACTAAAAGTGAGAAATAAAAACTCTTACAAACTCTTTTGTTCTTGTCTACATACATATGCTTAAGTAGCACCCAGGTTTTCAGCAAAGATTATAGCTAACCATGTCAACAATAGATCTTAAAGATTATATTAACTCATATCAATGTCACAAGGAACTAGCAAGCAATAATAAAATATCTCAAGTGCAAACATTTGTAACAATCACGATATAATATGACAATAGTGGTATCTCGCTAGCCCTTCCAGAGACCACTAAACATAAATGTGGAGCACCTCCAAAGCTCAAGCAGCAACTAAACATTGTAGTTCATCATAGAAAATATCCAGTCATGATGCATCCAACATTCATTATACACAATGAATGAGGATGACAATAGTGCTCTCAGATCTGGCGCTTATTTTAGAAGGTGATGACTCAACATTAAAGTAAATATATAGTCCCTTCGCAGAGGAAAGCAGGGATTTGCAGAGGTGCTAGAGATCAATGCATAAATAAGAGATAATTATGATTTTAAAAGGTACACCCTTCCTGTCAATGTTATGACCAAGAGCTATCAATATCGTCCATGTTAAACAAATTAGTGGCTGTTCCCAAGCGGTAAAGTAAAGGTTTACTACCCCTCCACCAACAAACACATTCCATGGCGATCCGAATCCACGTGTACCGTACAAACCAATAACATTCCTACGGGAGTTTTGTTTAATTATTTGCATTTATTTTGATTTCGGGGCTAGGAATCCCTATTACCGCCCTTCTCGTGCAAGGACGAGTGAATAAACACTCATCATAAGAGTAACCCGCTTAACATGGAAGATGTTGACCACCCCCTCTTGCTCCATGAGCGGTCCAGGCACACAAAACAGTTGTTCATTTCAGATATTAGAGGTAGCACATGCAAATTCACTTGGAACGACATCGTAATACCGCATATAGGTAGGTATAGTGGACTCATCTGGAATAACTTTGGTTTAAGGGTTTTGATGCACAAGCAGAGTTCTCACTTAGTATAGGTGAAGGCTAGCAAATAGATTGAGAAGCGGCCATCTAGAGGGCGAATACGTTCATAAAGATGCATTATGAATAATGAACATTGAACGCTATCATGAGTAGGATATGGACACCATGAACATAAATATCATGAAGGCTATGTTGGTTTTGATTCAACTAGATGTGTGAACATGTGCCAAGTCAAGCCACTTGAAAGATTCAGAGGAGGATACCATATCATCACACTACGTCACACACGATACATTGTGCGGGTAAGCTTTGCGCGGTTGCCTGTGTACGGGCTCACCAATGATACGTTGGCACCTCTTCTAGCCGGCGCGTGGCCAAACAAAATGCGTGCCCGTGCTGGTCAAGCTTGCACTGTAATCCTCCATCGAGAACGCGGTGTCAAGACATGCCAATTACAGCCCGTCCAACATCCATTTACTCCACCGCTCATTAAACTCTTTTATGTCTTCAACCTTTCCCGACAATGCAAGAATAAAACCTACGAAGGCAAATATAGAGAGGATATCCTGCTCGGCTATAATGGCGGCGCTCCCAGCGGCTGCCGACAATGAGAGGCAGTTCACCATTTGTGACTACGTGGAAACCCACATAAGGTTCAAGGACCTCTCGATGGTCTACACCAACGACCCGGTCTGGGTGGAGAACTCCATCCACACCATGGAGGACTTACTTGCTGAGGACAGGTAGAATGTGGTCGGTATCGACCTCGAGTACACCGGTGGCCGTGCTGGGTATATTAAGAAGGTTGTCATCACGCAGCTGTGTGTGGATTGTTACATCCTCGTCTATCACTAGTGCCTGACCACAAGGCCTTGCGAGTATCTTGCCAGGTTTGCCAACAACCCCGACTACATATTCGGTACGCTAGAGACCACCAACATTGAAAAAGTGCTCAAGACCACGGGCTTGGCCTACTGGAATTTTGTGGACATCCAATGCGACTACACGGTCTTGGGTGGTAAGGAGAAGCATAAGGACTCCATGGTTGACCATGCCATGGACATCATCGACCCCTACAACAGAGGCATGAAGGAGAAGAAGGTTGCCTGGTGATATGTCTCCAACGTATCTATAATTTATGAAGTATTCATGCCATATTCACCTATGTTTACAATACTTTTATATGGTTTTGATGCACTTTATATGATTTATTTAGAACTAACCTAGACTGACGTTGTTTTCAACAGAACTACCGTGGTGTTGTTTTTGTACAGAAAATGAAAGTTCTCGAAATCGCCCGAAACTTTTTGACGATTTTGTTGGAACAAAGGAGGCACTAGACGCTTCGTTGGAGGGACAAAAGAGCCACGAGGTGAGCACCACCCACCAGGGCGCGTCATATCCCCTCGGCAGGCCTTGGTTGGTGTTCCTCACCTCATGGACCACCTTCGCATGAAACCAATGCCAAAAATTCCTATAAATATAGAAACCATCAGAAATAACCCTAGGCTCCTTGTTTTGCCACCGCAACTCTCTGTATCAACGAAAAAATAATCTGGAGGCATTCCAGTACCCTGTCGGAGAAGGTAGATCATGCCCGGTGTCCATCTTCATCATCCCGGAGGAGGCCATGATAAGGAGGGAGTAGTCCACCCTCGGGGTTGACGGTTTGTACCAGTAGCTATGTGTTCAATCTCTCTCTCTCTCTTGTGTTCTTGAGATGGCACGATCTTCATGTATCACGGCCTCTGTTAATATAGTTGGATCACATGGTGTTTTCCCCTCACTACTGGAATCAGCAAATTTGCCGTCAACCAGTTATTTGCCGTCAGTTGGCAGATGGCAAAGAAGCTCTTTGCCATCATTTTATAGAAAACGGATGGCAAACAACTAGTTGACGGCAAAGAACCTCTTTGCAATCAACCACTTCTTTGTCGTCTGCTAGCGGACGGCAAAGGATATTTGCCGTCCGCTAGCGGACGACAAAGAGGGAGGTGGGCCCACTGACGAGAACCAGCTAACGGCTAGATTCTTTGCCGTCAGACGACAAAGAATCTGGCCCTAATAGACGCCCTGACCTCCTCTATATGTCTCTTCTATCTCTACCTCTCTCTCCTCCCCAGACCTCCACCGCACCCGACCCCCACCGCCTCCTACCGTCGCCCCTACCACCCCCGACCCCCACACCCACTGACTGCCACCCTGCCGGCCCCACCGCACCCACCGGCCACCGCCCCCGACCCCCACCGCCCCTATCGCCACACCGCCGCTTGCCGCCGCCCCTACCATCCCCAACCCCCACCGCCCCTGCGGCCGCACCGCCGCCCCTACCACCCCTGACCCCCACACCCGCCGGCCGCCGCCCCTGCCTCCCCCCACCGCACCCGCCGGCTGTCGACACTAACCCCCACCATCCATGCCGCCACCCCTGCCACACCTGTCAGCCAATGCCCCTGCCACCCCCGACCCCCTCCCCTGCGATGGTCGCCCGAGCCCTGCCGTGAGGCAGGCCGTGGTGCCGCCCCCTCCCCTACGGCGGCCCTCCTCCACCGGACCCTTCCTCCCCAAGGTGTGCTTCTTCTCCTTTTTTTGTTTTTTTAGGTTCAGGTTTCGTTTAGTTTAGATTTCGTTTAGGTTTAGGTTTAGTTTTAGGTTTAGTTTAGGTTTAGTTTAGATTAGATTTAGTTTAAGTTTAGTTTAGGTTTAGTTTAGGTTTAGTTTAGAAGAAGAAGATGAGGAGAAGAGGAGAAGAAGAAGAAGAAGAAGAAGAAGAGCCCCCGATCCCCGACGCCACTAACCCCACCATCCGATGCCACCGACCCTCGACGCCACGGACCCCCAACACCCGATGCTATCGACCCCCGATGCCCCGGACCCCCAACCCCGACCCCCGACCCCCGACGCCATAGCCCCCCGACCACCGGCACCACCGACCCCCAACCCCCGTCACCCCCGACCCCCAACCATCGATGCCATGGCCCCCCGACCAATGACACCATCGACCCCCGACCACTAACACCACCAACCCCTGACCATTATCGCCATCGACCCCCGACAACCAACGCCTCTGACCCATGACTATAGACACCACCGACCCATGACCGCCGACGCCACTGACCCCTGATGCCACTGTCTCCTGATGCCGCTGACCCCCGACCGCTGACACCTATTCTGCCTCCTGTTGACCAAAAAGGTGCTCTTCGGCCTTCGTGAGGCAGACGAGGTCATAGTTTTGTAAATTATGTGCTAGGTCACATATTTTCCTATTTTTTTATAAAAACATCATATTTTGTGTTGATCAGGTGAATTTCAATGTGCAGTTGTTCGACGACCTCCCCGTGCATTTGACGAGCTCCCCTATTGCGTTCGTTGGTGAGCACAAATGACATCTTCTCCCCTGGCACCCTTAAAAATTTGCTCTGTTCCGGTCTTCGTGTCAATGAAACTTGCTAGCTATAGGTGTCTTCAATCATCAGTATGCGTGACCACTATGCGTCTCCCGTTCGAAAGGGTTACATCTATAAATATGCATTCATTAGCATATTTGTAACCGTGATTCTTTCGAATTGTCCAACGTTATCCATGGACAGCCCGAGTATGTGTAGATTGGGTTCGTTTTCCCACATGCTCTGCTTCGGATCCGATGCAGAATTTCGTCAGTGCCTCCCTGTTGTTCTCCGGGTACACATCCTCTCTGCTTATTGCCGAGACGTGTATCAGGAGAACAGCGGGGAGGTGCTACCAAAATTGTGCGTTCGATCCAGAGCGGAGCATGGGAAAACGATCCCAATCTACACATACTTGGGTGGGATTAGGAGCTATCTTTACCTACTAGCATCTAGGTTGCGTCGACGTAATAAAACTGACAAACTCTATTAACTGATGAATATGGTTTGCTGAATTATGTATATATTTTTTGTGCGTCTAGTAGCTAGGCAAGATGAGTGATCGTGGGTGGATGTATACCGGTCACACTAGTCAGAAAGACATGACCCATGAATGGATAACAAAAACCAAGGAGTTTGTGAGAGTCGCATTTGCAAATGGACAGAAAACAACCTAGTGCCCTTGTGTCGATTGCGACAACTTTAAGAAGAAGTCAGAGTTTGAAATGATCAAACAGTTGCAGAAGTGGGGTTTTACGCCTAATTATACAGTCTGGACATTTCATGGTGAGTCTGCCCAACATGCCAGAGCTGAGGTGGTTCATCGTCGCACCGACGAGCATGGTACCAGGATCGAAGACATGGTGCAAGACTTTGATGATGCTCGGGATTCGGACGATGAGATGGAGGAATCTGCAAAGGCCTTTTATGAAATGTTGGAGTCTTCAAAACATCCTCTCCACGAGCACACTGAGCTTTGTCAGCTGGATGCCATCGCGCAAGTAATGGCTCTAAAGGCTTAGTTCAACCTGGGCAGAGAATGCTACGACGCGATGATGTCGATATTTGGACGCTTTCTACCCAAAGGCCATGTATTGCCAGCAAACCTGTACCAGTCGGACAAAATCCTACGTGCGCTTAAGATGCCCTATGAGAAGTTTGATGCCTGTGAGAATGGATGTGCCTTATTTAGGCTTGAGTATGCGGGCTTGAACTATTGCCCCATTTGCAATGCTTCCAGGTATGTTTTGATAGACAACAATATGGGTGAGAAGATTCAGACCAAAATCCCCATTAATGTTCTTCGGTATCTGCCAATCATACCAAGACCTCAACGTCTTTTCACGGTCGAAGAGACGGCCAGACAGATGACGTGGCATAAATTGGGCAAAAGAACAGAACTAGATGCAGATGGGCATCCGATGTTGGGACACACTTCATACGCTTTTGCGTGGAAGCACTTCGATGCATTACATAAGGATAAAGCGGCAGATGCAAGGCATCCTCGAGTTGCCATCAGCACGGATGGGTTCAATGTGTATGGTATGACGGCAACACAATACAGTTGTTGGCCTGTATTTGTCATTCCACTCAATCGCCCCCGAAGATATTATGAAAAGAAAGAACATTTTCTTGACATTGATAATTCCAGGACCCAAATATCCGGGGAAGAATATGAATGTGTACATCTAGCCGCTTAAGGATGAATTTCAAGAAGCCTGGGATAATGGGATCATGACATACGACGCCGCTACCGAAAAGAACTTCAAAATGCATGTGTGGTACATGTACTCGTCGCATGACTTTCCGACGTATGCGCTATTCATTGGCTGGTGTGTGCATGGAAGGTTTCCATGCCCCACATGCAAGGCAGCTCTTGAGTTCCGTTGGCTGCAGGCGGGTCGCAAGTTTTCTTGCTACGACATGCATAGACAGTTCCTAGATCCTGACCATAAGTTCAGAAAAGACAAGAAGAATTTCATCAAAGGTAGAGTTGTCAAAAACACTGCACCATTTGCGTTGACAGGCCAACAAATCCTGGATCAGATAAACGCTCTCGAGCCGGATCCAGATCGTCTAGGGTATCTCAAAGGGTATAATATGGAATATGCCTGGACTCACAAGATATGTTTGTGGGATCTGCCTTACTTTAAATACCTCCTTTGCCCACACAACATCGACGTGATGCACACTAAAAGGAATATCGCGGAGGCTCTTTTTGGTACATTGTTCGGCATAGAGGGGAAGTCAAAGGATAATCCTAAGGCTAGAGTCGATCAGGAGGCTCTATGTGATAGACCGTTACAAAACATTCGACAACCAAAAGGAAATAAGAACTGGAGGAAGCCAAAGGCATGGTTCAATCTTGGAAAGGCCAGCTATGAGGGAAATGATCTTGTGAGTAAAAATATAGTTGATGTTCTCCAATGGGTATGCAGCGAATCTAAAGAGGGGAGCGAGTCTTGACAAATTGAAAATATTTGGTCTCAAGAGTCATGATTGGCACATATGGCCTGAGCGGGTAATGCCGGTGATGTTGCGTGGCTTTATCCCTGAGGATGAATGGCTAGTACTGGCAGAGCTGAGATATTTCTTGCGTGCTCTTTGTGCAAAAGAATTATTGCCTAACGTGCTAGACAAACTGGAGGAGTTGGCGCCGGAGTTGATCTGCAAGTTAGAAAAGATCTTTCCACCGGGCTTCTTTAATCAAATGCAGCATTTGATTTTGCATCTCCTGACAGAGGCGAGATTGGGGGGGCCCGTGCAAAATTGTTGGTGCTTCGCAACTGAGAGGATGCAGAAGATGCTTCGAGCAAAATGTAAAAATAAACGTAGAGTTGAAGCATCGATGGCCGAGGCATTCATCCCCGAGGAGGCGACAAACTTCATGACAACACACTACAAAGCCATGAATCGTCATTTGCATAATCCGAAGCCTCGGTACAATGATGGCGACCGTGAAAAAGGTCGAGCCAACCTCGACCTATTCAAAGGGAAGCTCGCACCAGCCGATGCTTCGAAAGAAATAGCATTGGATGTCAAAGAATGGCGGACCATTTCGTTGTATATCTTCAACAACCTAACAGAAGTGCGGCCGTACATCGAGTAAGTTCTTGGTACATTGTTTCACAACTTCTAATTCCTTTGAAATTCTCTTATTCCCGGATATGTGATACAGTCGATATGTCGCCAAATTCTCGGATGGAGCGGTGATCCAAAAGGAGTCCATTGAAGAGTATGAGCTTCTAGCAAAGAATGGGGGCGGCTATCCCGGTTTCATCTCTTGGTTCAAGCAAACGGTAATTTCCATTAGACAATTTCATTTCTTCACCTAGTTTGCGGCTAATGCAACAATCCTTTCATATTAAACTTGTAGGCTAATGCAGAGTCTATGGACTCCGAATTGCGACAAGTCGCTAATGGTTTTGACTATAAGGTCCATTCATTTGACAAATACGACATCAATGGGTATCGCTTTCGTACTTTTGGCAAAGAGCTATCTATGGCCGACCGAATGTCTACAAATTGTTCTGTCTCCACTGTCGGCAAAGGAGGTCGAGTATTATGGAAGAGTTGAAGCAATTTATGAACTTACATTCTTTGGTGAAAACCCACCAAACGTCGTAGTCTTCAAATGTTATTAGTTCCAGCCGAAGGAGACTAGAAGGACTCATGAACATACAGGGCTAGGAGAAATCAAACAAAGCACCCATTTAGATATTCCCGATGTCTATATTATGGCTCAATAGGCGACCAAATTTTTCTATCTACCGTGGGCCTGCCAAACAGATCCAAATCTGAAAGGTTGGGATGTCGTTTATGATGTGCCACTACATTTTAGACCACCTCCCTCAATGAAGATGATTGTGAACCTCACATTTACCCAGACACATATGAAGGAGAATTCTTCCAAGAAACACATGTTTCCAAAAAATGTTTCAAGAACCGCTCTACTTCACCCCAGAACATTGAGGTTGACAGCGACAGGGAATCCGACTTCACCCTTGAGCTGGAACAAGAAGAGACGGAAGAAGAAGAGGTTACTGTTGTGGATGACCTGTCAATGCTGGACCGATTACATAGAGGCCTTCCACATGTTGATGCATTTATTGATGATGCTGATGAGCACGTCATTACTGATAGTGATGATGATTATGAATTTATTGATCCCAGAGCATATATAGACGATGAAGATTAATATTAGTAATGTGAGGTATTCAATTATTATTATGTACATATATATTATTAATTAGTTCATGTTATTAGGTATTCATTTTTTATGTTGAACTAATTTCGTTCACTCTTTGTCATTGCAGGTGTTGACAGATGGTGGGCACGGGTTGAGAGCGCTCTGAGCCTCCTTCCTCGGCGCGTGCTAGGAGGGGTGGTATTATTCCACCCCAGCAACTCCGGAGAGCGCTGGTACACTATATGCAGACACCAGCGGGCGTTTCTTCTTCGATCGGGAGAGGTCGGGGGAAGACGAAGAGGGTGGTAGAGGTAGGAAGGCTGCTGCGCCTTCCTCGCCGCCACCCCCAGCTGATTCTCCATACCATAGGAGTGCTCCGTCTCAGGTGGACCCGTCTGACTTGGACCCATCTCGGACTCCGGTCGCCGAGCCTCGGGCGATGAGCCTCAGGTCACCGAGCCTTCGTCCCAGTAGATTCCGGTCCCAGAGTCTTCGTCCCAGGAGACTCCGGTCCCAGAGTCTTCGTCCCATGTGACTCCGGAGGCTAGTGGCCATGTTGATGATGGCAAGGACAACTTGTCTAAGGACACCTATAGTGAGGGCGAGCTGGTTGAGGAGGGCAAGAAGGTCTACCAGCGTGGTTATACAAAGCTCCTGCCCGTGCCGACGACCCGTGATCAGAGGGGGTTGATTGAGCCTAATGTGGAGAAGTAAGTGCATTTACTCTTTTTTAACCTTTTGCCTTCATGTTTCTTCAAATTAATGTCTAATGTGTTGGCCTTGTCATACTGCAGGGGTTGGAAACATGAGCGTGGTGTCCGCAGGCCCAACCAGGTCCTTGGTGTGCTTCTCCGGCACCACTTCCCGAGGAAGGTCCAGTTGCCTGGTGAGGGTGAGGTTCCACAGGTAGCACTGACCTGGGAGCTGTACATGACTGCCCCGGCCCCGCCGGAGGAGAGGGTCGACGGTGGCTGACATTGTGATCCGTTGGTTTTGGGTAATTTCTCCTTTACGGAATTAAAAATCAGCAACACCTAGTGATTGTACTAATCAGTGTTGTCTTGTTTGATTGTAGACCTTCTACATGTGTCTTGAGGAACACGAGGCGAAAGTGGTTGTTGTTCTCGTAGCCGAGTGCAAGCGCCTACTTCAGAACTTACGGCCTGAGGATCGGGTGCAGGCTATTCGAGACTACTACGCCTCGACTAACATTAAGAGGGCCAAGAAGAAGTGCCGCAAAAATTATCTGAGTAAGGAGAAGTTAATGATGGTAATTATCTATTCTTAAGGCCTTGTACTTAGTTTCCTTGATTTGATTCGTAGGCATAGCGTTGAAATTTCTCTTGTCTAACTTAGGTGCCCCCGAGATGGTGTGCGGATAGGATGGACTGTTGGGAGGCATTGGTGGATGAGTGGTGCTCTCCCAAATGGCTAGCTGACCATAACAAGGCCAAGGATAAGCGTGCCCAAATGAAAGGTGTGCCACACCATCAAGGGAGCTCCAACCTATTTCAGTACGGGATTCACTGGGTATGTGGTTTGCTTCGTGATTCATGCAATTTCATTCTTCATGCTATCTTGAGGCCTTAACTATATTTTGTTCCTCTCTTTTAGGCGCAAGAAAACAAGAAGGAGGTGCCACCTCTGTTCGACCTCTATGCCATGGCCTATACTGCCTCGTACAAGAAGGCCAAGGCATTCTCTGAGGATGACCTCGATCATCCAAAGGGCTTCAGCAACATCTCCTCCCACAACAAGCTCGTGAGGTACAGAGATGAGGGGAAGGCAAGGAAAGCGGAGGACTTTAACCCGAGCCAGAGTCCTTTTGATCTAGAGCTCATGATGATATCTGGTGGCGGGAGGCCCCATGGCTCGATAGACATTGGGGATAGAATGATACGTTTTCCTAGAACTCTCCCGGAGATCAAGAAGCGCCAGACAAGCTCTGATCCTGAGATAAGGCCTCGTCCATGGCCAATGGAGCTCGCCATTGATTCTAGGTCCCAGGAGCTTCTGGCAGAGGCAAACAGGCAGGTGGCACAGAGGGAGAGGGACATGGAGGAGAGGGCAGCTAGGCTGTTGGAGGAGGAGAGGAACCGGAACTACGCATCTCACTGGGACCTATACAAGCTCCTCGTGGTAAGTTTCTCCTACATATTAGCCAAATCATGCACGTAATGTTTGTTTCATCACTAACTAATATGAATGACTCGTGAAAACAAAATGTGCAGACTGTGTGCCAGAACAATGGTTAGACCTCTCCGTCGATGCCCCATATTGCTATAGCACCAACGGTGAGTTTCATTTGAATGGTCATTAGTTACTAGTATTCACATTTGAGTTGCATCATGCTAAGGAGACATTGCAAATGATCTTTGGTGTAGCGTGCCTCCCGATAAGCATCGACCAATCCTTTTGCGTCCGCCGCAACCTCGACCGATCCTTCTCCATCTCACCCTGGTGCAAACCCGACCGGTCCTTCACCTCCGTGATGATGGTAAGTTTTGCCAAGTGTTTTGCTTAACAAATGCATACTTAGCTTAAGAAATGACTCCAAAATGACCTATACTTATCTTCTATAGTTCATTTATGACATACTAAGCATACTTAGGTAAAAAAATGGCATGATAACCTTGGTTTAGCTCCAAAATGACATAGACTTAGCTTATTTTCCTCCAAAGTGACAAAATAACCTTACCTACCTCCAAAATGACCGATTATAACTAGGATAGCTCTAAAATGACCTACACTTGCCATTTTGTCCTCCAAAATGAGTAAATATGATTAGTTAGCTCAAAAATGCCATAACTACCAAGGTTATCTCATAAATGACCTATACTTAGCTTCTTCAGTTCATTTATGACATACTTAGCATACTTGGGTAAAAAATGGCATGATAACCTTGGTTTAGCACCAAACTATCATATCATTAGTTTGTTTTCCTCCAAAATGACAAAATAACCTTACCTAGCTCCAAAATGACCGATTATAACTAGGATAGCTCAAAATTGACATAATTAGCTTACTTAGGTAAAAAATGACATAATGACCTTACTAACCTCCAAAATGACCTATTTACCTAGCTTAGCTCTAAAATGACCTATACTTAGCATTTTTACCTAGCTTAGCTAAAAAATGGCATTTTACCTACCTTAGTTAGAAGAAGAGGAGAGGAGAAAAACAAATAGAAGAAAAATTCTTCTTCTTCTTGTAGCTAGTCTTCTTCTTCTAGTCTTCTTCTTCTTCTTCTTCTTCTTCTAGCTAGTCTTCTTCTTCTAGTATTCTTCTTCTTCTTCTTCTTCTAACTTTCTTCTTTCCCAGTTTTCAAATTTGCTTTCGATGAGGAAGCTTGCATTGATGGAGTCTACTCTTCCTCTTGTGCTTCCTTTTTGTTTTCATTTTGTAGGATGAACAATGTGAAACTTGCTACCTATATATGTATGTATGGATGAAACCATTGTATGCTTGTTGTGGGATATGTTGGCTAGCTATATATGTTGCATATGGACTTTTCATTTGCTATGTATATATATATGTTGGATGATCATATCCATATGGCAGGGATATGATTTGGTATGTATATGTGTTATTATGCTTGTTGAAAGTATTTTCAAATGTGTGGATATATGTGTGAAATTCTGTGAAATTGAATGAATTTAATAAAAAAAAAAGAAAAAACAGGGGCTATGCAGGCTCTTTGCCATCTTCTGGCAAAGGCAAAGAGCTTTGCCATCAGCCAGCAGACGGCAAAGCTTCCACGTGGCAGCTACCTGTGCAACCTGGGGTAGCACTAGGCTAGCCAATGTGGTTTCTTTGTCGTCCGCTCGCAGACGACAAAGAACCTTAGATCTTTGCCGTCTGCCAGCGGATGGCACAGAAACAACGTAGGATGGCAAAGAAACAGTTGCTTTGCCGTCCGCTAGCAGACGGCAAAGATCCTTATGTCTTTGCCGTCTTCCTGCGAACGGCAAAGCACACCGTTAACCCCTTAACGGCCATAAGCGGCCACGTGTGCCATCCATGGTCTTTGCCGTCAGCTGGTGGATGACAAAGACCTAAGGATCTTTGCCGTCTGCTAGAAGACGGCAAAGCGCCCTTTACCATAGCTTATTCAGCCAGACGGTTGGCCGTCTGCTGGCCGACGACAAAGCCTTTGTCGTTTTCCATGCATGCCTTTGCCGTCAGGGATGGCTGACGGGAAAGTTGCTGATTCCTGTAGTGCCTCTCTATCTCGTTATGATGAATTGATTTTTCCCTTTGAGATTTTGTTATTATCGGATTGAATACTTTTATGGATTTGAGAGCACTTGATATATGTCTTGCATATGGATACCCGTAGTGACATTTGGGTATTCAAGTGATTCACTTGATATATCTTATGGCGTCAACTTGTGGATTCCGGCGACCTTGGGAATCTATGCATAGGGGCTAATTGCACGATTTCATACCTTGTTAACTGATAGAAACCTTGGGGAACTCTTTGAGGTACTCTGTGTTGGATTGATTATTGTGAATCTGAAATTGTTTGATGCGTATCGTATAATTAACTCCTGGATACTTGTGGTGACATTGGAGTATCTAGGTTACATTAGAATTGGTTGATGCGTATCATATGGTGTTGTTCTAGTACGAACTCTTAGATAGATCAATCGGAAAGGATCACTTGGTTATTTTAGTATGAATTCTTGGGTAGATTGATCGGAAAGGAGAACTTTAAGGTAGTTTCATACCCTACAAACAATTTCTTCTTATGTTCTCCGCTAGATAAGAACTTTGGAGTGATTCTTCATTGCATGTTGAGGCATGGTTATGTGATCCAATTATATTAGCATTGTTGAGAGATTGCGCTAGCGAAAGTACATATCGTATGCCTTATTCCAAGAATTTATACAATGTTTTGCTTGTTGTTTACCACTTGTTACCTTGATATTTTTATATTTTCAGATTATAAAAACCAATTTCTATCATCTATATTGCACTTGTATCACCATCTCTTTGCCGAACTAGTGCACCTATACAATTTGCCATTGTATTGGGTGTGTTGGGGACATAGCAGATTTCTTGTATTTGATTGCAGGGTTGTTTGAGAGAGACCATCTTAATCCTATACCTCCCCAGGAATGATAAACCTTAGGTCATATGCTTGAGGGAAAATTGCTAATGGCCTACAAAACTCTACGCTTGGAGGCCCAACACGAGTTTACAAGAATAAAGTTGCATAGTAGACATCACCTGGCACCGCGTCTAGGTCTGAAGATTGGATGAAGTTCACGTCAAGTACATGGCCAAGGACATGTACTTAAGCTATGAGATGTGCAGACGGATCATTGACATGAGGAAGTGCCTCCGTGCTGCGGTGACCGGCAGCCCTCATCACAAGAAGTATATATGATTTTATAATCGTTACTACTAGTTTAGTATGCATGTACTTGTTAATTGAGGTGTGAAAATTTTATCTGTAGTCAGTCAGTAATGTAATTGGATTATTATTTTGTTTATACAATCATGTTGTTGTTTTGTAGACAGAACAAATCACATTGCTTACGATTAAAGAAACGAACATGTCGGTGATGATTCCAACAATCACAGACTAGTGGGTGCGAGCGAGTGTTTACCCACAACACACACAACTTATTATCAGGAATCCTTTGTGTTTTATAGGTCTTCCCATACAATCCCGATTACTGACTTGTTTTATGGGTATAACACATATCTTGTTACATCGAATCATTTGTGTTACTTTTAATTATCTAAAATAGTTTGTACGAGCGACCTATTTGCTAGGTATCACACACAACTTCAGATGCCAAATCGATTGTGTTATTTTGGCTCATCGCAAACAATTCATCATGGTGAACTGTATGCCCTCTACCGCACACATCTTGATATGTGCAAACATTTGTGTTATTTTTCCTCATTGTAAACAATTCATGAGGGTGAACCATATGACATACATCACACCCATCTATATTTGGTAATCGTTTGTCTTGTTTTTCCTCATCGCAAACAGGTCATAAATGTCAACTAGATGCCACGTATCACACATGTGACTTTTATCTGAATTGTGCTTGATGTACCAGCCATCGCACATAGTTCATTTTATTGGTGACGGAGGTAGCACTATACCGTTCGTGATTCATGCATTGCTCATAGTTTCGTCGAACGGTCTCAGATGCATATGTCATCTTAGTACCATCCTACAGTAGTGCTATATGCATCAAACATCGATGCGAATGAAGTGTATCCATGTTCATGACTCTCTGTTGCAAACAATATGTGCATATACTTACCTTGAAATACTAGAGCATTATAACTAGGGAAATCATACTTGAAAAAACGAAGGTTAGATAATGATACGTCCATTTTGCATCACGATTTCCTATTGATATTTATATTGTTTTTTGTCATTATTCCACTTTATGATACAATTCTAATGTCTTTTCTCTGTTAATTTGCAAGATCTACACAAAGAGGGAAATTGCCCGAAACTAGAATTTTAGACACGACGGGCATGGAAAAAGGTGGAAATATTCTGGACTCCAAATGACCTGAAACTTCAAGGAGATTTTTCATGGAATATACAAGAATTATTGGAGCAAAGAACCACCGGAGGGGGCCACCTACTACTCCCAAGGCAACAAAGCGCGCCCACCCCCCTTGGTGCCTTGGGAGGCCCACTAACGGCCTTTGGTTCCCCTCTTTTTCTATGAAGGTTTTTGACCTAGATAAATATAAGGAGGATACTTTCGGTATGAAGAACCACCATCTCAAGGCGGAAACCTAGGCAGGAACCCTTTTGCTCTCCGACAGAGCGATTCTGCCGGGGAAACTTCCCTCCGAGAGGGGGAAATCAAAGCCAGCGTCATCACCAATTCTTCCTCCTTCATGGGACGACCAATCTTCATTAACATCTTCACCAGCACCATCTCATCTCAAACCCTAGTTCATCTCTTGTATTCAATCTTTGTCTCACCACCTAAGATTGGTACCTGGGGGTTGCTAGTAGTGTTGATTACATCTTTTAGTTGATGCTAGTTGGTTTACTTGGTGGAAGATAAAATTTCAGATTCTTAATCATATTCATTATACCTATGATATTGAACATTTTTATGATTTGTGAGCAGTTACTTTTGTTCTCGAGGACATGGTAGAAGTCTTGTTATAAGTAATCATGTGAAGTCAGTATTCATTCGATATTTTGATGATATGTATGTTGTTGCTTACTTTAGTGGTGTCATGTGAATGTAGACTACATGACACTTCACCATACTTGGGCCTAATGGAGGGCATTGTGTAGTAATAAGTATATGACGGATTGCTAGAGTGACAGAAGCTTAAACCCAAATTTGCGTGTTATTCCGTAAGGGGCTGATTTGGATCCACATGTTTTATGTTATGGTTATATTTATATTAATTCTTATTTCGTAGTTGTGGATGCTTGCGAGAGAGGGTAATCATAAGTGGGTTGCTTTTTCAAGTAATAACAACACCCAAGCACCGGTCCACCCACATATCAAATTATCAAAGTAACAAACATGAATCAACTCAACATGATGAATGTGAATATATGACAATTCACATGTGTCCTTGAGAGCACTTTTTTACTTTATATAAGAGAACTTTCAGGCTTGTCCTTTGCTACAAAAAGGATTGGGACACCTTTTTGCACACTTGCAATTATTGTTACTTGTTACTTGTTACGAATTATCTTGCTACAAAACTATCTATCACTGTTACCTACAACATTTGCAGGGAATACCTTGCTGAAATCGCTTACCCCATTTCCTTCTGCTCCTCGTTGGGTTCGACACTCTTACTTATCGAAAGGACTACGATTGATCCCATATACTTGTGGGTCATAAAGACTCTTTTCAGGCGCCGTTGCCGGGGAGTGAAGCGCCTTTGGTAAGGAAACATTTTCTATATGTACTGAAATTTACTATTGCTTGTTACTATGGAAGATAATCCTTTGAGGGGCCTGTCTGGGGTATCTTCACCCCAACTAGACGTGGAAAAATCCTCTCCTCAACATACTAAAACTATTAAAAATATTTACTATGAAATTCCTTCGGGTATGTTAGAGAAACTGCTAGCTAAGCCTTATGTAGGAGATGGAACAACTCATCGTGATTCGCACTTGATATATAAAGATGAGATTTGTGGCTTATTTAAGCTTGTAGGTTCATCTGAAGATGGAGTTAATAAGAAGGTGTTCCCTTTATCTTTGGAGGGAAAGGCAATGATTTGGTACAGGCTATTGGATGATGCGGGAACATGGGATTGGAATCGATTGAGGCTAGAATTTCACTAAAAGTTTTATCCTATGCATCTAGTTCATCATGATCGGAAATACATATATAATTTTTGACCTCGTGAAGGAAAAAGTATTGCTCAAGGTTGGGCGAGGCTTAAGTCTATGATGCACACATGCCCCAATCATGATCTCTCAAGAAAAAATACTACTACAAAACTTTAATGCTGAGATTTCTTATCATGATCAACTGATGCTCGAATCTTGTTCTACTGGTTCCTTCATGACGAAAACTATTGCATTCAAATGGGATCTTCTGTAAAGAATTAAATGCAACTCTAAATATTGGGCACTTGACAAAGGTAAAGAGTCGGGTATAAAAGTTGAGTTTGATTGTGTTAAATATTATATGGGAACCAATAATTTCCATAAGTTTAGCGCTAAGTATGGACTTGCCTATGAGATAGTAGTTTCTTTTTGTGAATCTTTTGATGTTCATGTTGATCTCCCGAAGGAGAAGTGGTTTAAATATCATCCACCCATTGAATAATTGTTACAGGAACCTATTATTGCCGAAGATGAAACAATTATTTATACTGTTGATCCAGTTGTGCTTACTACTTAGATTGAGAAACCACCTTTTCTTGTTAGGATTAAGGAACATGCTAAAGCTACAACTATGGTTAAGAAAATCAACGTTAGAACACCCAAACCTTTAGGAAAAAAAACGTAGAACCTAATATTTCTATGGTTAAAGATATCTTGGTTGATATCATTGATGGGCAGGTTATATATTTGTGTGATGAGGCTGCTAGAATCACAAAACCTGCTAGAAACGAAATGATGTGTTAGATAAGAATAAACCAGTTGTTGGCATGCCTGTTGTTTCTGTTAAAATTGGAGATCGTTCCTATCATGGCTTATGTGACATGGGTGCTAGTATGAGTGCTATTCCTTTTACTTTATATCAATAAATTATGAATGAGATAGCACCCTCTGATATTGAAGACATTGATGTCACTATTAAATTTGTGAATGGAGATACTATTTCACTGCTTAGGATTGTTTGAGATGTTGAAGTCTTGTGTGGAAAAATCAAATACCCTACTAATTTCTTAATACTTGGCTCACTACAAGATAATTTTCGTTCCATTATATTTGGTCGTCCTTTCTTGAATAGCGTTAATGCTGAAATTGATTGTGTTAAAGAAAATGTTAGAGTGAGTTTGGTGATATCTCATGAACTTAATTTCTCTAAGTTTGGTAGACAACCACATCAGAAAGAACTATATAGTAAAGATGAAATTATTGGTCTTGCTTCTATTGTCATGCCTCCTACTGATCCATTAGGACAATGTTTGCTAGACCATGGAAACGATATGCATATGAATGAAAAAATTAAATAGATGAGATATTATTTAGGCAAACACCTATCCTTAAACATAATTTGTATGTTGAAATTTTATGACATCCTCCCCCAACTAAGAGAGATCCCATGTTTGAATTAAATAAATTACCTGATGCATTAAAATATGCTTATCTTGATGAAAAGAAGATATATCCTATTATTATTAGTGCTAACCTTTCAGAGCATGAAGAAAAGACAATACTCAAAACTCTGAAGAAGCATTGAGATGCTATTGGATACACTCCCAATGATCTTAAGGGCATTAGTCCCACTCTATGTCAGCACAAGATTAATATGGAACCAACTGCTAAAACTATTGTTGATCATCAACGTCGTTTGAATCCTAAAATTGAGGAAGTGGTAAGAACTAAAATATTAAAGGTTTTGGAGGCAGGTATAATCTATCCCATAGCTGATAGTAGATGGGTAAGTCCTGTTCATTGTGTTCCTAATAAAGGAGGTATAACCATTGTTCTAATGATGAAAATGAACTTATCCCACAAAGAATTGTAACTAGTCATAGGATGGTAATTGATTTCAGGAAATTAAACAAAGCGACTAGAAAATATCATTACCCCTTCCCTTTTACCTATCGAATGTTAGAAAGGTTATCAAATCATACACACTTTTGTTTGCTTGATGGATATTCTGGCTTTACTAAAATACCTATGTCAAAAGAAGATCAAGAGAAAACTACTTTTACTTGTCTATTTGGAACTGATGTTTATAGACATATGCCTTTTGGTTTATGTAATGCACCTGGTACCTTTCAAAGATGTATGAATGCTATATTCTTTGACTTTTGTCATAAGATTGTTGGGGTATTCATGGATGGTTTTCTATTTACGTGACTTCTTTTGAAGATTGATTAAGAAAGCTTGATCGAGTTTTGCAAAGCTGCGAAGAAACTTATTATCGGGACCCCGATCCTAAGTCATATGAATCCAGACTTTAACATATCACATCACTTTGCGGCCTCACGCACGGTAAGTTCCACGGCTGCAGCCTTACCTTAGCCGGGACCATTTGCGTCTTTTGGCTCTCGTATGTGAACATGTCGCTGGCAATCAAACGATAGAGAAACCGGGCCGACATGACTAGTTATAGAACCTAGATGGCACATCCGTACGGAAATAGGCATACGTAACCCAACAATGCAGGTGTCGGCCTCAAGCGTGTGTAGATGAGTCATAGCAAGCTACAAGGACTCCGTTACGCCGTGAGACATAAATGCCATCACTGCACGTAGACGAGTCGTAGCAAGCTACAAGGACTTCGTTACACTGCGAGACATTTCCCCGAAGGGACAGACACAACAGCAAAGAAGGATACATGCCAGTCAATCAATGTGTCTGGAGTAGTAGCAAGCTACGATGGCTCGGTGGAAGCACAAATAGGCAGTTTCCCATAAAGAGTACTACTAAAGGCACACAACTAGGTGTCAGATACCATACATACCGTTGCACGTCACATGTACGCCCGACATGCCCGATATGCATAGATACAACCATGGCATCACAACATAACGATACAACAACTTTTACTTAAGAGGCTCAGACAAGCCTTGCATAATATGTCCTTACAGATAGGGGTCACGTGACCCGACACTCAAGTCATACAAACAAGTTCATACAAACCAAGCGGAAGCATAAAGCTGTCTGAGTATAGACAGATGAAAGGGTAAAAAGGCACATGGCCTGACTATCTACAGCCCGCCACAGGGCATAGGTTGTAGCTGGCACACCAGCTATTCGACATCGTCGTCATCTAGAAAGAACCCACCTGATGGGTCCTGTGTCTCATTTGCAACATTTATTAAGCAAACATGAGTACAAACTTACTCAGCAAGTCTTTAAAGCAGACCTAGTCTATTCATGCTCATGTATCAACAAGGGGGGTTGGTGGAGTTTATGCAGCAATGCCATATTTGACTCATGGCTAACCTATACTACATAATTTTAACTCTATGTTTAAATCTTAGATATTGCACACGAGTCCACTAACTTCATGACAATACACCACCATGGATTCACTTCCCTCTCCTGGGAGAGTGCCATCCACGATACTCACACTTGTCTTGATATTTTTATGGGTATCCATTTGATTATCTATGAACAACATAAGTTATCCAAGTAGTCCATATCCAAGGATGCGGCTATTCGAATAGTTTCACACCCTGCAGGGGTGTACTTCTTCACACATGCTCTCGCCACTTATCACTGTGTGCTCATAAAACCATGCACCTCTGCAAACTTCCCGCTCGAAAGTCCGAACGAAGTTTCCGATACGGCCCCAAACGATGTGCGCAGGGTTCCCAAGCCCACCATTTTGGTGACCCTTGGTACACCGTGCCACTGCCTACCGCGTCATAACCCACCCCTAGGGTCAGCGCTACGCACAGCCTCCGGCATGCTGTAAACACCAGAAACTACTTGCAACTCCTAGACTAAGGACTAAGCGACTGATAAGTCGAGAGGGGTCGAGTTACCGGAACCCAATGTGTGGTAGTAACTAGTCTTGGATCACAAACACGGAACTTAGTTCCTAAGAACAGTCCCAATCAGATAACCCTCTATGTACTCCTACATAGCCTCTCATCGCTACCTTTACCAAATCGAGTTCATCATAAGCTTATCACATCGGAACAACAATGTTTCACTCCAGTTCATCACCCAAATGAATCAGACCTGACACAACTCTAAGCATAGCAGGCAACGTAAGCTACGCACATCATGGCACAAGCATCTACCAGGTATGCTAGGTTGCAAGGTTTAGCTATTTCTTGTGACAATGACAGGTCATGCAGAAGAATAGGTTCATCTACCGTCTATGACAGACATGTGAACGGTTGTCCTAATTCAATAAACAAGAGAAGGAGCGAGAGAGTGGGTTGTTATCGGAATGATCAAGGGGGTTGCTTGCCTTGCTGGGTAGCAGGAAGGTTCTCTCCTTCGTTGGAATACTCAGGGGTATCCTCAGAAGCAAGGCCTACCGCAATGCAGATAAATAACATTCAATACACGCAAGTGCAACAATATGATGCATGATCATGACATGGTTGCATGTATGGATGAGCAAAAGCAACTAGTGTCCAAGTTAACTTGAAGTGAGTTTGAATATAGGTTCAAAATCGTTCTTCATTTAAAATTCATAAACTAACCCATTAGCAAATGTCAACGTTCTTCTACATAGATTGCTCTAACATGCATGATAATAGCACCATTGGATTCATTGGAATTTTCTGATAAATTTTCATATATATATTATTTTCATCTGATTTACAGATTAATTTATATGAATTTTTAAAGTTTTAAACAATTTCTGGAATTATTTTAAAACTGAAAATTCATTTTATTACATCAACCTGACGTCATCATGGCGTCAGCAGGTCAGATGACCGGGCCAGGTCAAACCTGACAGGGTGGGGCCTACTGGTCAGTGACCTAGTCACTTAATTAGAGAATTAAAACTAATCTTAATTACTTAATCAACACTAGGCCCACTGGTTAGTGACTAATTAGGTTAATTAGGTTATCAGCCTAAATTTGACTAACAGGGCCCGGCCCCACTTGCCAGTGACCCAGGGGTCAAACCCATGGTGGTCAAACTGGTTGACTCGCCGGCATTGAACCGCTGGCAACGTCAAGGACGGCGAAGGGGGTCGGGATTCCTCCTTCGGTGACCAAATGGACGGCGGAGGGCACCAAACTGCTCTGCTTGCTCGTGCGCGTCGAGCACGACACTTCCCAGGGGCTGGGATGGTCGGAGTCGGCGCAGGCGATGAGCACGGTGGCTGCCAGAGCTCGAACGAGCACGGGCTCGTCGAACCAGAGCGAGACACGGCTGAAACTAAGCACCTACAAGCACTACGCGCCCCACGAGCTCGATGGTGGCCTCTAATGGACCAACTGGTCACTAGAGCATCGCCGGCGATGAGCTCGTGCGGCAGGTCAATCGGGAGCCGGTGCAATCGAGGCCTACAGAGGGGGTAAAGGCTGAAAAGGAGAGGGGAAATAGCCGGGAGTTCACAGCAGACTCGAAGCCGTTGAGACCTTGCTCGGGGAGGGCTCGGAGACGGCGATCAAGGACGGCGAAGCTTCAGGTCCGAGGAGGAAGACGAGCTCGGTGACAGTGCTTTGGGGCTCCTGGCAATGTGCGGCTCAGCGAGGAGGGAGAAGGCGACGAGGCAGAGCGATTGGGGGGCTCAAAAGCGAGGGGGAGCGGCTAGAACTACGGCGGCGAAGCTAAGGCATCGGCGGCCATGGCGGAGCAGAAGAGGAGGAGAGCAGAGAGGCAAGCTAGGTCAAGAGGGAGAGGGCGATGGGGACGGCTCTCAGAGCTTATCCCCGTCGCCCTGGTGAGGGGAAGCAGGCAGGCAGCTACCGGCGTGGAGGCACGCCCGCACGCGTGCTCTGGCCACACGCCCGTCCTCCTGGCCGCCAGGAGGACGACGATGGAGCTGGGCCACCTCGGCCAGCCCAGGTTCATCCTCCCTTTCTTTCTGTTTTATTTTCTTCTTTAAATTAATTTCTAACATTTGTTTTATTTTCTTTTCAGGTACAAATGCTTTGATAAAAATATCCCAAATATTTTATAATATCAAGTTTGAATATTTCAAACTCCAATAAAAAGTTTCAGGATATTTTGAAACATAAAATAATGATAATGCTTTATCTGGCATTTTTAGAGGCTTTGTTATTTATTTTAAATTGCTATAATTGTTCAAATTTTTTAAATGGCCCCTGTTATAATCATGTCCATATTTATTAGACAAAGGGAACATTTTGGTAGGGCATTTTGGATTTGTTGAATTTTCACCAACTTGAATTATTTTGATTCAATGTGAGCTTGGGGTTTCTTTTAATCCCTATTTCATGTTGATGTAAAAATGAAACATGATGCAACACCCATGCTGTCCTATGACATCTAGCTAGGGATTTGACACTTATCTCAATTTGAATTGGGATAAGTGCCACTTTATGGTAAATGAAGGCATAGTCGGGCATAAAATCGCCGAGCGAGGTACTAAGGTAGACAAAGCTAAAAATTGATGCAAGTGATAAAATGCCATGTCTTAGAGATGTAAAAGGTATAAGAAGTTTCATTGATCATGTTGGTTTCTATAGAATATTTATTAAAGATTTCTCAAATATTTGTAGGTCATTAACTAATCTTCTTCAAAAAGATATTCCATTTGTTTCTGGTGATGATTCTATAGAGGCCTCCGAAACACTTAAGAAAACATTAATTTCTGTAGCTATTGTTCAACCACCTGATTGGAACTTACCATTTGAAATTATGTGTGATGTTAGTGATTATGTTGTTGGTGTTGTTGTAGGGCAAAGAGTAGACACAAAATTGAATGTTATTCATTATGCTACTAAGACTCTAGACAGTGATCAAAGAAATTATGCTACTACCGAGAAAGAATTTTTAGCAATTATGTTTGCATGTGATAAGTTTAGACCTTATATATTTGATTCTGAAGTTACTATTCACACAGATCATGCTGCGATTAAATATATGATGGAAGATAAAGATGTTAAGCCTAGACTAATTAGGTGGGTTCTTTTACTTCAAGAATTTTATTTGCATATTGTTGATAGAAAGGGAGTTGAGAATCCTATAGCAGATAGTTTTTCTAGGATGGAAAATGTTCCTTATGACACACTGACTATTGATGATTGTTTTCCCGATGAGCAATTAACTGTTATAAATGGTTCGCATGGTACTCCTTGGTATACAGATTATGCTAATTACATTGTTGCTGAATACATACCACCTGGTTTCAAATACCAACAAAATAAAAGGTTCTTCTTTGATTTAAGAAATTACTTTTGGGATGACCCACATTTTTATAATGAAGGAGTAGATGGTGTTATTAGATGTTGCCTACCTGAGCATGAAGAGGAACAAATCCTATGAAAGTGGCATTCCAAAGTATACGAAGGGCACCATGCTAGAGATAGATCTACACACAAGGCACTACAATCTTGTTTTTATTGGCCTATTATTTTCAAAGATGCACGCAATTTTGTCCTCTCTTGTGATGAATGTCAAAGAATTGGTAATACTGGTAGATGTTCGGAAATGCCTATGATTATTCACTTGTTATTGAACCATTTGATGTTTGGGATTTTGATTATATCTGTCCTTTTCCTTCCTCTAATGGGTATACTCATATTTTAGTTGTTGTTGATTACGTTACAAAGTGGGTAGAAGTTATTCCAACTAGTAGTGATGATCATAACACTTCTATTAAAATGCTTAAAGATGTTATTTTCCCGATATTTGGAGTACCTAGATATTTAATGACTCATGGTGGTTCACATTTATTCATGGTGCTTTCCATAAACTTCTGGCTAAATATGATGCCAACCATAGAATCGCATCGCCTTATCATCCTTAGTCTACGGTCAAGTTGATTTGAGAAGTTGAGAAATAAAATTTATTTTTCAAAAGACTATTAATAGATCTAGAAATAATTGGTCTAAGAAACTAGATGATGCATTATGGGCTTATAAAATTGCTTATCAAAATCCTATGGGAAAGTCCCCGTATAAAATGGTGTATGGAAAAGCATGTCATTTACCTCTTGAGTTAGAACATAATGATTATTGGGAAATTAAAGAACGTAATTATGATTTCAAACTTGCCGATGGGAAGAGGTTATTTGATATAAGCTCTCTAGATGAATTGAGGACACATGCTTATGAAAATGCTAAGCTGCTTAAAGAAAAGGCTAGAATATGGCATGACAAGACAATCCAGAAACAGGAATTTAAAGTAGGTGATCAAGTTCGTTCGTACAATTCTCGTTTTAGTTTTTTGGCATGAAAACTTCTCTCCTTAAATGGGAAGGACCATATATCATTGAAGAAGTTTACCGCTCCAGAGCTATCAAGATCAACAATGCCAAAGGCACAAATCCGAGAGTGGTTAATAAGTAAAGAATTAAGCATTGTATCTCTTGTATGCCCATTAATGTCGAAACTAATATTATTCAAGTGATGTCGCGAGAAGAACATATAGAAGAGACCTTCCGGAACACTCTAGGACCCTGAAAAAGAGTAGGTATGTGATACCGTAAGTAAACCGACTCCCAAAATTCCATAAAAATAATTTCTGACATGTTTGGAATATTATAAAAATTACAAAAATAAAAACCAGCCGAGGGGACACACGAGGAGGTCCCAAGGCAACAGGGTGTGACGGGTTGCCTAGGTATCCCCTTGTGTGCCTTCCTGACTCCGTTTTCTTCCTAGATACGTATTCTGGCATGGAAAAAATTATTATATATACTCCCGTATGTTTTGACCGCCACATCATGAGTTTCTACGCTGTCCTTGGTTTGTGTTGTTTTCTGTTAGATCTAGATCACCATGATGCCATCAAGCTCCTCCAAGGACAAGTTCTGTGAGAAGGTCATCAACCCTTACCTTCGGTAGGTTATGAAACAATGTCAAACCAGTGAGATGCATGAGGGGGTGCTTCAAATCCGGGACGTTCGAAAACCAAAGAAAGAGGGAAGCAAGAAGGAAATGCTTGCAGGAGTGGAACATGAGATCTTGAAGTGCCAAGGAATGGTGGAGCATGGACTCAACGCCAATCACTCAATGGTCATGGATTTTATTCGTGAACATAAGATGGAGAGCAAAGAGATCACAGAGATGATCTTCAAGCATCACGATAGGCTTCAAGATCTTCAAGCTCAAATCTATGGTCTACAAAACCAAAACTGTGAGTATGAATCTCATTTCAAGAGGATGAGTATGACTGCAAATTTCAAAATCCCGGAGACTAGCTCTTCCTTCTTCAATAGGGACCCTATGCCATGGAATACGGAGGATAAGCCTACTACTTCATCACCGCCAGCACTCGAGAAGTACACTTGAGTACATGGGTATGGTCACCACACTTAGCTCGTTCCGAGCTTGGGGGAGGTGCCCCGGTATCGTATCACCATCACTTTTACATTACCATCAATCTTAGTTCGATCCTTTGTTATTTCATGATTTAGATGAATAAAATGTTTGTGTTATTTTCCTTAGAGTGTTTGCTTTGTGGTCTATCTATCCCTGTAACTGAGTGTGAGAGTTATATACTAAAGATTAGTTTGAGTTCTTTTGCTTTACCATCATGTCTCAATCATAGCAATGAAGCAAAACTAATAAAAAGATCATATGCTAATCCCATGGGGAGTAATGAATTCATATAAAAATGGAGTATGATTTATAAAAGTTGTTGGGATTTAACAAACGCAGTGTTAGTCATTGATACAATTCATGAAAAATTATGAAAGGGGAGAGGAGATTCACATACAAATATACTATCTTAGACATCTTTTATGATTGTGAGGCCCCATCAAATATTTTCTACATGGTCGAATAGTTGATGTTGGACAAGGAAGACAATGTAATGAGTTATGTTTGTTCACATTCACATAGAAGTTATATTTCCATGGATCCTCTAACATGCAGTGCTTGTCTAGTATCTTTTGCTAGCCAATTTTTTTCACTAAGTATAGATACTACTTGTGCATCCATAACCCTTAAAGCCAGTTTCTTGCCACGAGAGTCCACCATATCTACCTATGGATTGAATAATATCCTTCAAGTACCTTATCATCAGTGCATAAAGCAATAAAAATTGCACCTAAATATGTATGATCTTTTATTGTAAGGGAAAATAAGCTTTGTACGATCTTTTGAGGCAAAGAAATAAAAGCGACAACCTCCATAATAAAGGTTGTTATCATAAGGAGCAATATAAAGTGACACTCCTTTACATTAAGAGTTTGCACAACCTAAATTAAAAGCGCGTGGCAACCTCTGCTTCCCTCTATGAAGGGCCTATATTTTACTTTTATACATTTAGTTTTATGCAAGAGTCAGTAATGTTCATCCTTATTCCAATCTATTGATTTTTTAGTTGGCAAGCATCATGTGTTGGGGAAAGATCCATATATATATCCAGTTGGATGTAGGTGATCATGAGTCATTATTGTTGACATTATCCTTGAGGTAAACAAGTCGGAGGCAAAAATAATAAAGCCCCTATCTTCATATGTGTCTGACAGAAATGTTTGCTCCAATAATATGCATTGAGTGTTAGCAATCATAGAAGACTAAATGATAGTTGAGTATGTGAACTTGCTAAAATGAAAGCTCTTACATAGAATCTTCTTTCAAATATGAGTATTGTGATTGTCTCAATGACTAAGAACATAGTTTGTTGGTTGTCAATAAAGTTTATGCTTCATACATTAATAATTGTGGATAGATTGTTACTTGTTTATGAGAATCTATATGATGAAAACTTACTACTACATTATTACTCATGATGCTTTCATATCTATATTTTGTTTTTATCGACACCTCTCCCTCTCTCTAAACATGTGGTCATTATTAGAGTTTGTCTTTCGTTTAAAGACAAGCGAGGTCTAACCTTGGGGGAGTTGATACGTCCATTTTGCATCATGATTTCCTATTGATATTTATATTGTTTTTAGTTATTATTCCACTTTTGACACAATTCTAATGCCTTTTCTCTCTTAATTTGTAATATCTACACAAAGAGGGAAATTGCTGGAAACTAGAATTCTAGACCCGAAGGCCATGGAAAAAGCTGGAAATTTTCTAGACTCTAAATGACCTGAAATTACAGAGAACTTTTATGGAATATATAGGAATTATTGGACCGAAGAACCACCGAAGGGGTGATACATCTCCATCATATCTACTTTTCCTAATGCTTTTGCTCTTGCTTTGGACTTTAATTTGCATGATTTGAATGAAACTAACCCGGACTGACGATGTTTTCAGCAGAATTACCATGGTGTTTTTTTTTGCAAAAATAAAAGTTCTCGGAACCGAACGAAACTTTTTGGAGATATATTTTAGAATAAATAAAAATACTGGAGCCAAGAACCACCGAAGGGGGTGCCTTGGTTGGGCATGATACACTAGAACGCGTCAGCCCCTAGGCATGCCCTAGTGGGTTGTCCTCACCTTGTGTGCCCCCTAACCCTAATTCCAATGCTATAAAATCCTATTTTCGGAGAAAAAACAAGGAAGAAAGTTTTATCGCGTTTCGCAAGACGTGGCCGCCCCCACCTCATCAGGAGGCTAGATGTGGAGTCCGTTTCGGGCTCCGGAGAAGGTAATCTTCGGTATTCATCATCATCAAGCCTCCTTCATTGCCAATTCCATGATGCTCCCCACCAGGAGTGAGTAATTTATTCGTAGGTTTGTTGGTCGGTGAGGAGTTGGGTGATATTCATCATGTAATCGAGTTAGTTTTCTTAGGGCTTGATCCCTTGTATCCATTATGTTCTATGATTGATGTTGCTATGACTTTGCCATGCTTAATTCTTGTCATTAGGGCCCGAGTGCCATGATTTCAGATATGAACCGTTTTTGTTATCACCATTATATCTATGTTCTTGATCCGACCTTGCCTAGTCATATGCAACCATTACATGTTATGATCCGTAAACCCATAGTGACAATATTTGGGATACTTTTTGATGATGACCGTAATATGAGGAGTTCATGTATTCACTAGGTGTTAATGCTTCATTCCGGTTCTCTATTAAAAGGAGGCCTTAATTTCCCATAATTTGCTTATGGACCCTGCTGCCACGGGAGGTTAGGACAAAATATGTTATGCAAGTTCTTTTCCATAAGCATGTATGACTATTTATGGTACACGCCTACATTACATTGGTGAATTGGAGCTAGTTCTATGTCGCCCTAGGTTATGACTGTTGTATGATGAATATCATCCAACGAATACATCGATCTAGTGCCTATGATTTTTCCACATATTGTTCTTGCTAAGTTACTACTACCGATGTTAGTATTGCACTTGCTACAAAAGTTACTACTGCTACTGTTACTGTTATTACTTCTATCAAACCGTCATACTACTCTGCTATTGATCACTTTGCTGCAGATATTTATGTCCAGGTGTGGTTGAATTGAAAACTCAACTACTAATACTCTCAAATATTATTTGGCTCCCCTTGTGTCGAATCCATAAATTTGGGTTGAATATTGTACCCTCGAAAACTGTTGCGATCCCCTATACTTCTGGGTTATCAAGACCTTTTTCTAGCACCGTTGTCGAGGAGCATAGCTATATTTGCTGAGTCACTTGGGATTTATATCAATTGATCACTATGAAGAATATGAAGGATACAAGAACCAAGATTTTCCCCTTGAAAACGAGTGGAGGTAAGGAATTGTCATCTGGATCCGCACTTGATTCACCTTCTATTATAAATAGACTTGCAACACCACCACATGCTATTAATCCTGATATGTCACAAGTTATTGATGATGCTACTTCTTCTATGAATGATGCTTATGATGATGCTAGTACCATGCTTGATGATAATGGCCCACTAGGTGAATTTCTTGATGAACAAATTGCTAGAGCTAAAGAGAATGAAATCATTGAAACTGATGAAACTACTGAAACTTATGAAGTCTTTGAAATTGATAATTATGAAACACCTATTAGGCCTAGCTCTCCTAGATTTTAAATGCCTAAAATACCTAATGGTTATGCTTTAGATGGAGAAATAGCTTGAGAGATCCTTGAATGTAAGGATGGAGATGATCTTAAGAAATCATTATGCAAGTATAAAGAAAAGACTTTGGACGCTAGAATGAAATGTGCTCCTAAGTTTGCTACTTCACCTATATTTGTTATCGATAAGGATTATGAATTCTCTATCGACCCAGAGTTAATTACTTTGGTTGAATTTGATCCTTTTCATGGCTATGAAACTGAAACTATAGTGCCACATCTTACTAATCTGAATGATATAGCAACCCTATTTGCTCACGATGAGAATATTCGCTACTACTATATTCTCAAATTATTTCCGTTCTCATTAAAGGGTGATTTTAAGATATGGTACAATAATCTTGATCAGGGTTGTGTGCGTAGTCCCCAGGATATGATTTAGTACTTCTCTAAAAAATATTTTCATGCTCATAAGAAACAAGCTGCCTTACAGGAAATATTGAACTTTGTGCAAATTGAAGAAGAGAGTCTCCCAGAAGCTTGGGGAGGCTAATCCATTTGCTTAATGCTTTGCCTGATCATCCTTTGAATAAAAATAAAATACTTGATATCTTCTATAATGGACTAACTGATGCTTCTAGGGACTTCCTAGATTGTTGTGTTGGTTGTGTTTTCAGGGAACGAACTGTTGAACAAGCTGAGGAACCATTGAATAATATATTGAATAATTATGATGATTGTACTCTCCCTATATCACCACTTGAACCCACTTCGAAGAAGAGGGGTATCTTATTTCTCAGTCCTGAAGATATGCAAGAGGCAAAGAAATGTATGAAGGAAAAAGGTATTAAAGCTGAGGATATTAAGAATTTACCACCTATTGCAGAAATACATGGCCTTGTCACACCACCACCTCCATAGGTGGTAGAGTTAAATTATTTAGTAAAGTTTGATGAAGGTGACATTCCTTACAATAAACATCCTAGTCAATGCTTATATGAGTTTGATAACTACATTAGAAAACAAGATCACTTCAATGCAAATGTTCTGAAACAATTGATATATAATTCTAATATGATGGATCGCTTGAGTGACTTGTTATTTAGAATCACTAACAATGTTAGAGGTGTAGGAAAACATGTCTCTATGGTTCAAACCCAAACAAGTTGCTAAATCTATAAGAGAATTGCTTAATGAAATGAATAATAATATGAATGATCATGCTATTAGAGTAGTGACTAGTGGAGGTAGAATGACCAAAGAACCTGTTTATCCTGAAGGTCATCCTAAAAGAATTGAATAAGACTCTCAAAGAATTGATGTTGATGCACCTAGTCCTTCTAAAAATAATAAGAAAAAGAAAAATTATAGGACTTTGCATGCCTCTAGTGAACCTGAGATAGAAAAACCTCCTGATAATAATCATGTCTCTATTTCTGATGCTAAAACTCAACCTCGTAATGAACATCCACCTAGTGATAATGATAATGATAGTGATTTTCATGAGGATACCCAACCAAGTAATGATAAACAACCAGATAAAGATATAGAGATAGAACCTGCTGTTGATCTTGATAACCCACAACCTAAAAATAAACGGTATGATAAAATAAACTTTGTGGCTAGAAAACATGGTAAAGAAAGAGAGCCATGGGTTCAGAAACCCATGCCTTTTCCACCTAAACCATCTAAGAAAAAAGATGATGAAGAATTTGAACGCATTGCTGAAATGCTTAGGCCAGTCTTTTGCGTACTCGCTTAACTCATATCTTAAAGATGCCTCCTTATGATAAATACATGATAGACATCATCACTAATAAAAGAATGATACCTGAAGTTGAAATCTACACCATGCTTTCTAATTATTCTTTTAAGGATGAAGTACCTCAAAAATTTGGAGATCCCGGAATACAACTATACCTTGCTCCATTAAAAGAAATTATGTAAAAACTACTTTGTGTGATTTGGGAGCTAGTGTTAGTGTTATGCCTTTCTATTTATATAAAAGATTTTATTTGAATAAACTCACACCTACTGAAATATCTTTGCAAATGGATGACAAATCAACTGCCATCCATATCAGTATTTGTGAGGATGTGCCTGTTGTTGTTGCAAATGTTACTATCTTAACAGACTTTGTTATTCTTGAGATGCCCGAGGATGACAATATGTCAATTATCCTTGGTAGACCCTTTTTGAATACTGCAGGTGTCGGTGTAGTGAACAGGAGGGTGTTCACTACCCCTGGACACGCACCAGCAGGTCGTAGCCTCCAGGCGGGAAGGGCATGGCAGAGAAAAAATCCACTTGTAGGACATATCCAGGACCCAGGTAACACGTCAACAAATCACCAGCAATCTGAAGGCCGACAAGATCAAGATAGAGTTTCCGGGAAGCAAGCCTTCCTGAGAGAAGACCTCGAGGAAGGTCACCGAGAAGACCCAAGGCTGGGATCCTAGCAAGATCTTGCCGGGATGGCTTATGGAGCCCCAACAGGATCCACACCCAGCAAAACCTTGCCAGCCTATCATCGCTCCAGCGCAGCGACCAACCTGTCAGACAGGCCTTATCTTCCTAAGTACGTGTCAAGGCGCTAGCGATGATGGGTTAAGCGGTGCTAATGGGACAACCTCTTTTTCCGTCCCCAAGAAAGCTAGGGACAGCTAAACAAAGCATTTAATATGTTTGGTCTATACCGATAGTATTAGGTATGATAACGCTGTAGCGATTGTACGCCCCTTGTATGTACTGTGTGCCGCTGTTGGTGACCCCTTGGACATATAAAAGGAGGCCCAAGGTATAGCTACAGGAAGGGGAGGAGGACCTTCGGGCTCAGATCCACGCGTAGCTGCTGTGTACCGTTCACCACATAGCGCTCTTGGAGCCAAAGCTCAAGAACTCATAATACACTAAAGCAAGAGTAGGATTTTATGCTTCTCAGCAGCATGAACCTGGGTAAAAATCCCTTGCGTTGCTCATTGGATCTGCTTTTTGTGCACACCTTCCCCCTGCCAAATCATAAAGGGATCCATACGATCCCATAGGTGTCGTACCCTGACATCTTTGGCGCGTGAGGTAGGGGAGAGGGTTACGAAAACTTGATCTAGCAATCAGCGTGTTTGTTCTTGATCATCTTCATCGTCATGGTGCCCAACAAGAAATGGGGGTGGCTGAAATTCTTTGCAAAAGCTAAGTCCTAAAAACTTTAATGGCTTTTTGTTGTTTAGTTTTATCCTTGATGTTTTCTTTTGTACAACCTGTGCACGAGAGAGCGCTCTTGAAATACTCTGCGCTCCTGGTTGTTCTTGGTCGGCCCAGCAACACAGATGTAGCTGTAGTTATTTTTAGAGTGTCAAGCTCCTAAAGAGGCGGTCTTCTCAATAGGATGCTAGACAAGACCTGATCCTAAGTGTCTGTAACATCCCAAATTTTGGAATGTTATAATAATTATTAGAATGTTTGTTTGTTTGCTTGAGTGATTGAAAGTGAGTGAAAATTTGAAACTTTTGAAAACTTTTGAATGAGAGGGAATAAAATGACTTTCCCATGTGATTTGAATTTCATTTTGAAAATATTTCAAATTCGGAAACTTTATGCAACTCAATGATTTTCATGAGAGAGGATACTATGACTTCTTCAATTTATAAGAAATATGAGTTGGGAGTTTAAAAGGATTTGAAAGTGCCTCTGAATCATTTTGGAATCCATTTCATATTTGGTTCCTATTCAAATTTTCAAAGTATTCAAAACCCCTTGTCAAATATTTTGAGAGGAGTAAAATGACACGCCAAACCAGGGGGGGATTTGTGAAGTTTTTGAACCATAAAACCCCTGGGTTATGTGAAAAGTATTTGTAAAAATAAATAAAGCCAATTAGGCAATTTTCTGAAAAAAATATATATATATATTTTAAGTATTTAATTTGACCAGATAAAAATGTTCATTAAATGGCATTAATTCCCTTGATAATTTTGGTATAAATTTTTGTTCTGGATAGTATTTATGGCCCTTTAATTCTTTTGATTCTCTGGTTAAATGGAAATAGGAAATCCTTTAAAAGCTATTAAGAGCCGTCGGCCCACTTACCTAAACCCCCTCCCCACTTTCCTTTCTTACCGGCCAACCGACGCGAGCCTCCCTCCCTCTCTCTCTCTGGCGCGTGGCCCCACCACCTGACCGAAACGCCGCCGCGGTCGCCTCCCTCCTCCATCCCCTCCCCTAATCTCGCCGGAGCCATCACCGGACCTCCTCCCCTCCTTCCATTTCGGCCGCCCCGACCCCTCCTATAAGAAGCCCGAGCCTCCCTCCCTCCATTCCCCCACTTTTCCCCAAGCCCCGAGCCCCGAGTCGCCGGAATCCTTCGCCGGAGACCTCGGACGCCGCCACACCATTGCCCTCCTAGCGCTTGTCTCCGACCACCTCGCCACCTCCAGAGCCCACCTACCGCTCCCCCACGTCCATGCGCACCTCCCCATCCCCTCGCCTTTACCGGAGACCCACCAGAGCCGCCACACCATCGACCTCGCCGGAGTTTGGAGCGCCCCCGAAGCTCAAGGAGCTCCTGCGCATCGACTCCGTCGCCCCGAGGCCCCTCCGATGCCACCATCTCCATCGCCATGCTTCCCCGCATCGAACGGAGCCAACGCCGTCGCCCGAGACCCCTTGGAGCCGTCGGCCGCTTCGATCCCGAGCCGCCGCCGTCGCTGGAACTTCACCGGAGCCGTCAAACCCACGGTGAGCCTCTCCACCCTCTCCCCACCGTCCGATCTTAATCAACGGCGTAGATTAGAAGATTTAAAACCCCGAAGCATTTTCTTTTATGTTTCGGTCGACCGCCCGTAACACCCCGCACGCGCACCCCTTTGAGCAATCAGGAAGTGCCACGTAGCCCCCTTGCCGATGGAATGTCAGTTTTTCTTTTTCTAATTTGTTTAGAAAACAGAGTAATTCCAAATTTTGTTTTGTTTATATCTTTTAATCTGTTTAGTGTTTTGAGTTGAATATTTTTGCATTAGCTCACATTTTTCATATAATTTCCCCCTATAGTCTTAGATATTAAATTTGACCTATAAAATTTGAATGTAATCAAATTTGCTCAAATCACTCAAATCTGAATAACTAGGGTTTAAAAATAGATTTTGATATGAATCTTTTTGCTACTGCTTGGTATTAGTTAGGACGAGTTTAAAAATATATTTGAACTATAATCTTATTGCTTAGTTTGAGGATTTTTAGGATGTTTTTATTTATTTATTTTTAGTTAGTTTAAATCAGATTTAGTTTAATTTGATTTAGTAGGTTCTGCTAGTAAACATTAGGTGTTTTTACTTACTGTTAATAAAAATATTAATTTGCTTAGTTTGTTTCTTTATTAATATAGGAATCACAACTCCTTTTCAATTAGGTTTAATTTGATTAAAACAAACTAGTTAGTAATAGTTTCCTTATAACAAAGTTTTATATAATTAAATTCTGTTTGCTAGGAATAAAGTTTTTAGTAATCTTTTCTGTTAATAAATGTTTTGTTAAGAAAAATAGTTTAGTTATTATAGGAAACTATATTCTTCATCATTAGGTAATGTTTATAAAACAACTTAGATTTAGTAGAAATCCTTTTCACAAAAAATTTAGATGATTTAATTATGTTTTATAATAAATATTTTATTAATTCTTTTTGTTAACTATTAGTTTGGTTACAAAAATATAGTTTTGTTTTAGTAATGGTTTAGCCACCTAAAATTTAGAGTCCATTGCTTTGCTTTGTTATGTTTTGATATGTTGCTCTAGTATTGCTAGTTGGAACACTTATGTTGTTTAGGATGTTGTTTTCATAGTTTTATTTGTTCTTCAAAAGTAATTCTTTTGCTAAGTAAAATATTTACTAAAATACTTTTGTTGTATTTTACTTTGTTATTGTTTTGTTACTATTTGAAAATAATTGTTTGTAGGGGAAAACTACCTTAGTTGCTTTTATGAAAAACTTTGTTGACTTTGAGTTTTGTCTTAAGTATTTCCTTCATCAACCTTGTTGTTTTTGTTTCTTGTGTTACCTTGTGATTGTTAGAATTGATTGCTAGTATGATTGCTTATGTATACAATGTTTGTTTGTATAGATTTTTCATCGGAGAGTGACGAATAGTCTATCAAGTATTTTCTGAGAGCGATACTTATCTTCATCAACAGTACAGGCAAGTTCACTTTGACCATTTATACCATACCTATGTTTTTATTGCATATAGTGACATCATTCAACAAATCCCTCTCGTAGTGTTATTGAAATTCTTGTAGTTGAGTAGAATGCATGAGGTAGGAACCCACCACTTGTTACTAAAGCCCCGGGAACGCTAGTTAGTGCAATGCTATGCTAAAGTAGACGGGGTCTGGTATGAGTGTTCGTGAGTGGTGTGAAGAAGGACTCTACGTCAAGACGACAACTTCATGAAGACATCTTCAAGTCCTGCATCTTCAAGACCTCAAGACTTCGAGACTCGATGAAACAAGTTTTTCAATACACACTTCTGGGTGAAGGATGGAATTGATGGGCACCCTGGAGAAACCAGTGAGTGGCCGGGATGCATGGGGAAGTGGCATGACATCTTGCAGAAAGCTTCACCCCGACTCAAAGAGAAGGATGAATACTTCATGCCCGGAAGCTTACCTATGTAGCCACAAGTCATTATGGGCTCTGGCTTGGTTGACCCTTGTTGTGACTGTGTCTAGGCAGTGCTACGAGATGTAGTCGACGTTAGGATTGGATGGGCACTATTGGATAGTCAGGGAAACACTTGGTAAGACCATATTTCGTTCATCCTGTTCTCAAACACCATGCAGTGCGAGAACTTACCAGGAGGGAACAAATCTTGTGGGTAAAGTACACAACACTCTGCAGAGTTAAACCTAATCGATTAGCCGTGTCCACGGTTACGGACAATTTGAGCTTCTAGACTTGGATCTATCTCTGAACTCTCAACACTGGGCTGATAACTAATTGTGGGCAACTTATGATACTTATGGGCATTGAAACATTGGTTGGCGGAACCATGTCATGATAGGTAACTCCATAGTGAAATTCCTGATATTCCTTTGTTGTAGGAAAATAAAATCAGCTTTTACGCAAAAACTCAGACACAGAGCCACAAAGCCTTTGCATATAGAATAGCCTTTATTCTTCTGTTCTACTATGGTGGTCTTGCCGGTACATTCAATGTACTGACCTACACGGCTGCAACGTCTTATGTTGCAGATACTCTTCTATGACGGGTAAGAGTACGATTCAGGGTTACGGTCCGCACTCAACTTGCCGTTGGTGTTATTGGGACTCCACTCCCGTTGACTGTATCCGCTGCTATTTTAAGGTATATATCAGTTTTACGTTAATTACATGTGATTGCACTTTGATATATACATTGATGTACTGTGTGTGCCAGCATACTGATCCAGGGATGGCACAGAAAACATAGAGGCTTGACTCGTTTTGAGTCGGGTCGCTACAGTGTCGTCGACCGAAAAGTGCGCATTCGGGGAGTATTGCAGCAAGCGTAGGGATTCATTGTACAAAAATGCAATCGTTCAAGGAGAAGGCTAGATAAGTTTTATCTTCAGATTTCTGCGTAAACCCGTATGCTGGCGAGCCTTCCCGGGGCTAGTCGCGCTTCTAATCTCTTCGAGTCCGCTCAGCGATGTGAACAACTACACTAAAGCTGGAGGGTAAAACATTCCGGGAGGTGACGTTCCCGTCAAGCTGCGAGGACCCATTCCTCAAGCGCTGCCAGCTGGAGCGTGCTCACCAGAAAGTTTTCTGACAAGCGTGGATTGTCATGATTAATTTTTCGTCCTTATACATCAATCTGCACGCGAAAGGACCTTGCCATGGTTAGCCCACGCTCTAGTTTTGCCTCGTGTCCGCTCGGCAAACTTAGCAGCTGCATTCTGGCCCAGCTAGTCACCTTGCTAGTGGCGACATTTCCATGAGGCTGCTAAGGACCTGTTCCTCAAAGCGCTCGTGGCAAGTGTGTGCACCAACAAGGTTTCCCAACAGCATAGGATATAAGATATATGCAAGCACAGAATTAATCAAGAGAGAAGCAAGCATTCATTTAGCATAAAGTAATATGTCTCGCATACATAAAGATTGGTCTGACTAAGATAAATTGTTTCTTTATATGTGCCGTTGTTTCAATAGGGATGCGAAAAGTACTTTCATCCCATCAGTTGCTTTATTCTCAACGACGCGCGGCGGACGAGAAAACCAAGGACGTCGTGCCAAAGGCCAGCAAGATGGTAGTGAGGCATTCGTAGTAGATAGCGGCAACAACAATGATGAGTGTATGAATCAAGCACCGCACCCACAGTACCCTTTTTGGGGAAGCCTCGGGGGCTGGCTCTTCATCACACGGTATGGTACTGTCACGCCCAAGATGCAATCCTATCCTTATTTTGGCACGAGGGCCTCGATAGGGATAGAAGCACATCTCGTCATGTTGCAAGAATGGATATCATTACAAGTACATGTACATAAGAGCTGAGTATATGGAATTGTCTTACACTTGCCACAAGCTACATCAATATCACATCAATACAACAACATACTCAAACATCATACACAAGGGCAGGGTCCGACTACGGACGAAGTCATACGACAGAATGACATCCATCCTTGCTATCCCAAGCTGCCGCCTAGAACCCATCCTAGATCGATGAGGAAGAAGAAGAACTCCAACAAACAAGCAACGCTCTCACGTTCAAGCATCACATTACCTGTACATGCAACTGTTGTTGTAGTAATCTGTGAGCCACATGGACTCAGCAATCTCATTTCCAAGGGTATCAAGACTATTAAAGCTCAATGGATGAGGTATGGTTAAGTGGTGAGGCTACAGCAAGCAACTAAGCATTGTTTGAGTGACTAACTTACAATTACAGAAAGTAAAGTATGGTGGTCTACGTATAACGGACGTGAACTAGTGATGATCACTAACTGGTCCTGAACACCTACTTACGTCAAACAGAACCCCACCGTGTTCTCTCTCGGATAAGAACTCGCAAGAAGAGACAGTCATAGTTACGCACACAGTTGGTGTATTTTATTTGAATTTACTTCAAGTTTGTTATGACCGGGTGTTAAACAAAGTATCCAAGTTTGCCACATAACTGCGGGCACGGCTTTCCAAAAGATTTAACCCTATAAGGGTGCTCCAACTCATCCATCACAAATTAACCACACGCCACGGGAATAACCTCGACCACGGATCTCGTGATCATCCTAGGAAATTCCAAAGGAAATCCAACACCTCGATATAGCCCGAAGAAAATCAGAGTTCCTCACGCAAGACATTTGAGAAAGGTAAAACAAATCCAGCAAGGCCTCCCGACGTGTCAATGATCCCGATAGGAGCCGCGTATCTCATTCTCAGGACACGGCGGATAAGCTAGTGTACCATGGCCTGATAGAAATCTCCCGAGTTGCCCCGGGTTTGCCCTGCACAGTGCTCTATTTTGGACCATCACCAGCAGCACTGGGCCCCCTTGTATTATGTTAAATTAATCCACGAGGGGGCGACCCTCTATGCTTTAATAAGGTGATCAGTATTATTATGATGGGCAAATGTAGTACCAAAGTTGGGCCTTGCCAGACAAGTTTTATCCCAAAACAAAAATCAAGGGGGTCCCCATAACAACCCTGAGCATGTTAGGAGCGCTCAATTATGGAACATAACACCGGTTCACAAGTAACTAGGGCGGCAAGAGTGGAACAAAAGACCGAGCAAAAGGCCAAGCCTTCCACCCTTTACCAAGTGTATAAGTGCATTATATTAAATAGAAATAATATTGTGATAACAAAAGAATGTCCATGTTGACACATGCAAGCATTTGCACCTGTAGCTAGAAACGATATACGAAGGGCTGAGCAAGCGGTAATATAGCCAAACAAAGGTTTGCGGGAAGGTGGAGGGTTAGAGGCTTTCATGGCAATGTTGGGAGGCTTGTCAAACAAGTGGTAGGTAGCGAGACATAGCGATAGAAAACGAGACATCTAGCATGGCAATGATAGTAATGGTATGCAGGGAAATGTGTCATCTTGCCTGAGATCCCGCTCGGAAGAAGATCGAGTCCATGAAGAAGACGAGCCAACGTAGTTGAACGAATCCTCACACTCCGAATGCTTTCGGAACTCTATCGAGGAGAAGCAATCCGAAAACAACAATCAACACAAGATACACCACAACATATGCATGACATGATGCGCAGACCTATATGATGCATGTCCGGTTTAATTATGCAAGGCATGAAAATTCACATCAAACAACTACTACACATTAAAGTGAAGCTCAATATGCAACGAGTTGCATATTGACGAAACTCCACGTTTGAATTACTTAGTTCACTCTTGTTAGGTACACATCAATATTAAATGTTTTTAACATGGGTGGTCATGGCATAGGGCGAAGGTGGAATTGAGCAATTTTAAATGGAGAGGGACAACATACATATAACAAAATAATAACTCTCCATATTATGAGAAAAGTGGTTAGTGTTGTTTATCCTGGCAAGAGGTGAAGCATAAACAACTATGTAATCTAGGCATTTTAAATGGGGCCGGAAGCAACATATAGCATTTCTGAAACATCCCCATAAGCATAGTATGAATTTGGTCCAGATCTGTACTAACCATATTTTAGAGTTTTTAAATAGCAAAATAAATGTCACCATGAGATTCTACACATTTTTCTAGCCAAGTTACATATGTGGAACATTTTAATCGGAGCTACGGTTAATTAGTTATGAAATAAATCATATCGGCATGGAATTATGCAAATTAAATGAAAACAACAGGTTAAACATTTTTATCACATGTGAAAGTTGTATATTGCGAAAATACATAAAATTCGAGTCAAGTTTCATATATAAAGTTATCCCATATGATGCACGGATGAAAAGTTATTAAATGCATGAGTTAGGGGGGTTTCTGCAATTTTATTATCACTGGTTAATTAGCAAAATCGCACGCAGGAGAAAACACACACTATGGGCCGAATCAACAATAGGCCCGAAAAAGAGGCATGAGCGATAGATCGCCATATGACGCCTACGCGTCGGATAGGGGAGGCTGGTTGTGCTCACCATGGGCTTGGCCCGTGGCTGGTCGATAGGGGGGTTGGAGCTGGGCCTTGGGGAGGTCGCGGCCCATGAGCTGATGGCGCTCGTCCTGCTCGCTCGGGCAGGAGCACGAGTAGGAGGCCATGGCAGCGGCGATCAACGGCGGGGAAATCCGGCAAGGGGCGGCAAGATCCGTCAAGGGGATGGCCGAAGAAGAGCAGATCGAGGGCAGTGCTCTCCATTCCCGACGGCGAGGAGCGTTGGCGGCGCCA
This sequence comes from Hordeum marinum, assembly GCA_022496015.1. NCBI lineage: Eukaryota > Viridiplantae > Streptophyta > Magnoliopsida > Poales > Poaceae > Hordeum > Hordeum marinum. Next base: position 372,081,158 of record CM039673.1, read on the forward strand.
GAGCATGGAGATCGGGCGGCAGCCATTCCTGCAGGGAGAGAGAGGAAGGAAGGTTACGGGAGAGGGAGAGAATAGGCGGAGGAGAGGGAAGGCACGAGGAGAAGGGCGGCGAGGGTTCCGGCGAAGCAGCGGCCTCGGGGCTTTGGCAACCGACAAGCCGCTGGGAGGAGCTGCCAGAGTCCCTGCTCGTGGTTGGCTACGAGCACGGAGAGGAGGCGGCTCACGAGCGCCCGCGGGAAGCGGCGACGGCGCTTCGGGCCCGGGGCGGGCCCAGATGGGCTTCGGCGGGCCTGGAGGCTGAGGAGAGAGGCTGGTGGGTGGGCACGGGAAACAAGGAGGATTAGGGTTTAGGTCCAAATTAGGAAGGGGAGGGGTCTATTTATAGTTTTAGGGGCTAGGGTTGATGGTTTTGGGAGCCGATTTCGGCCGTGCGATCGCAATTGGACGACCGGATCGGGGCAAGGGTGGTGGGCTGTGTAGAAGGGCTATGAGGAGATGAGAGGGAGGTTTGTGGCCCATGACACGAGGTTTTAAAACACCAAAAAACGTCTGACGAATAATTGATGACCGCACTGCTACGGTTGACCGATGGGTATCAAATAAACTCGGAATGCGACAAAATTGGGCAGGAGGCCTACCTACACTATAATAAGACCACACGCCAGGTTTCGACCCAAGCCGGCAATATTTTTCGCGCGCCTTAAAAATGTTTTTAAACGATGCCGTGGGCGCGTGCGTGTGTGGTTGGTCTCAAAACGGTCGACGACACGAACGGAGAGAACCGGCAACTACGAACGGATGAAAGTTTTCAAAAGCGAGCGATGATGCTATCCAGATGATGCGAATGATGCGACGATGAATGCAACACCCAAACAAAACACACACGAGAATGGAAATAAAAGGGGAATCTTCTGGAGCGACGGTCCCGGGCTGTTATAGGTACTCCCTTTCAGGCACATGACTTCTGCTGCCGCCCTGCTTTATCTGTCCATGCTACTAGCAAGCTTAAGGCGTGGCAAACCACGAGCTCTCTTGCATCAACATCAGCGTGCGGTTTAAAAGTCATGAGTGGTAGTTACCTCTCGCCACGCATGTACCGGTGCGTGTTTTTGGGCCTAGCCCAGACAAACATCATGCATGTTTGTCCAGCCCAGGCCCGGGGGCTCCTGTCGGTGTAGTGAACAGGGGGGTCTTCACTACCCCTGGACACGCGCCAGCAAGTCGCAGCCTCCAGGATGGAAGGGCATGGCAGAGAAGAAATCCACTTGTAGGACATATCTAGGACCCAGGTAATAGGTCAACACATCACCGGCAAGCTCAAGGCCGAGATGATCAAGATAGAGTTTCCGGCAAGCGAGCCTTCCTAATAGAAGACCTCCAGGTAGGTCACCAAAAAGACACAAGATTGGGATCCCGGCAAGATCTTGCCAGGATAGCATACGAAGCCCCGGAAGGATCCACACCCGGCAAAACCTCGCCAGCCTGTCACCGCTCCAGTGCAGCGACCAGCCTGTCAGACAGACCTTAATCTTCCTGAGTACGTGTCCAGGCGCTAGCGATGATGGGGTTAAGCGGTACTAATGGGACGGCCTCTTTTTCCGTCCCCAAGAAAGCTAGGGACAGCTAAATAGAGCATTTAATGCGTTTGTCCTATACCGTCAATATTAGGTATTATAACACTGTAGCAACTGTACACTCCCTGTATGTACTGTGCGCCGCTGTTGGTGACCCCTTGGACATATAAAAGGAGGCCCAAGGCGTAGCTACAGGGAGGGGAGGAGGACCTTCAGGCTTCGATCCACGCGTAGCAGCTGTGTACCATTAACCACATAGCGCTCCTGTAGCCACGACTCAAGAACTCATAATACACTAAAGCAAGAGTAGGGTTTTACGCTTCTCAGCGGCCCGAATCTGGGTAAAAATCCCTTGCGTTGCTTGTTGGATCTACTCTTTGTGCACACCTTCCCCCAGCCAAACCGTAAAGGGAACCACGCGATCCCATAGGTGTCGTACCCCGATAGCACGGGCTGTTATTGCTTGTAATAAAAGCAAAGTCACTTTTGATATAAATGGTAATGAGCATACGATGCACTTTTCGAAGAAACAATTCCAAGTGAATGGTGTGAATGTTACTGAAAATTCTCTAACACTCATTATTGGGAGATTTCATCTACCTTTACCTAGTGCCAAAAATAAATATGATATAATTATGATTGGGGATATGCATATTCCCGTCGAGGTAACTTAGTGTTTTACGAAAGTTCTTCACTTTCATGCTAATCGAAATGGTTGTTAATAAGACTTGATAACCTTATTAATGGATCATTTTTGGAAGGTATGGAGTTGATGAATTTAGTAGGCACAACCTTCTACTCCCACTTTTTGTTTTTTGTTTTTCTTAGTTAAATAAAATAAAATGCCATGCTTATCTTGTTTTCTGATTTCTCCTTGCAATAAAAAATGACCCAAGAGTAATGCTAAGGGAGTCATTGGGGAATCAATGGACTATGACCTCAACACTCCGAGAAAGGCGGATGTGCGGCCGTGCGAATGGCCACATAATCCCTTCATGGAGGAGGCCGGGTTGCATCAAGACTTTGCGCAATTCTTTGCAAACGTAGGGCTGACCAACTTCCTCACAGATGAATGTGACTAACACCACATCCTTACAAATTCCTTTTTGCAAAATTTTCATTTTATGAATAAGAATAATCCTCCTAAGGTGCAGTTTAATCTATATGCTAAAACTTATCAGATACCGCTTACTGACTTTTGTGACATATGTGTAATTCCCTCTGACGGGGAATTAAGAGGCCCTAGACCAGCAGAATTTGAGGACTTTCTCCTCACTTTGACAGTGGGTGATGAAAGAGGCGTGTCAAACGCCACTCCTATCAGTCTGCAGTTTCCTTCTGTGCACTACTTTGCTTTATTCATCGCGAAGTGTTTAACTGCTAGGGAGAAGGTCAGTGCACCTAGTGCCCCTGACCTCGCTATTTTATGTCGTGCACTACATAATGATCGTACCTTTATCCTAGGGTCTATTATTTCACGCCGCCTACACCTTAATAGGAGTAAGGGCAACATAAATTGTGGTATTTATGCTTCTTGTTTAGCGAGTCATTTTAATGTTCATATACGCCCCCATGACTATCCTTTGCCCAAGGTTTATCTAGATCACAAGTCATTACAGGATCACCAATTTATTGATGTTGCTGATTCTTTTCATAACATTCGCTACAACTTAGTATTCAACGTCGAAACCCATGATGTTATCCCATTGCTTGCACCTGCCCTGTTTGATTCTATTGCAAGGAATGTATACACGATCATGCCAGATGACATTATTGCCTACTTGAACAACCAGGCAACGACAGAGGAGGAGTCCCAGGAGTGGGACGCTCAGGTGTCGTCGCCACCGCACTTCAACTTAGGACCGGATGGCTACTACGGATGGTGATTACCAAGCTAGACCAAAAGTCTCAGCTTGGGGGAGCACGTAATTCCACTGACATTATATTCATGTTCACAGATTTCATTTCAGTTGTCAGTGTCCATACTTTTTCATTGTAATATCCATGCTAGATTTATTTTCTATCTTTCTTTTTGTGTGTTTGATTTTTTTTGAGAAAATCCAATAATATTTCTTGCTTCTTTTCGGTTTTTCTTTTTAGTTTAGTTAGTTGTAGTATTAGAAGAAAACCCACAAAGATTTCTCGTTTCTTATTTTGCTTGTTGGGAGTTCTCCCATGTCAATAGCTTTTCTCGTTTTTTATTTTTTTCTTTAATTTGTCTTCTTCAAGAAAAAAACTAAAAACTCCAAAAATATTTTAGTGTGTTTCTCTGAAATTCCTTACCCTTTTATGAGTCATACCAAGGAGAAGAATACGATGAAAATGTTGAGTGGCTCGTATATGCATTACTGTTGATCTAACAAAGAGCCTATATTACTTTATCTTCTCCTCTTGAATAAAGTGTTTTCAGATTCCAGCTTAGTCCACGGCACTCTTGCACTGTTATTACTTTCATATCATTCGGTTGTGCAAGTGAAAGGCAATAATGGCGATATTTGATGAATTGACTGTGGCAGAGAGAAGCAGGTATGAACTCAACTTGTTTTTGTTTTTGTAAATATGTTTAACCAAGTATCCATGATTTATCATATTATGATCAAACATGTTTGCAATGACAATTCGAGATTATAGTTGCTCATGCCATGCTTAAGTACCTAGGAGTGGATAATGATTTATCTTGGATGTCCACATGCATTAAAATGGTTGTGATGTAGTATGATGATATGGTATCCTCCTGTGAATGTTTCAGGTGGCTTGACTTGGCACATGTTCACACAAGTAGTTGAATCAAAACCAACATAGCCTTCTACGATATTTATGTTCATGGTGTCCATATCCTACTCATGATAGCAGTCAATGTTTATTATTCATAATGCATGTTCATGTCCGTATTCGCTCTCTAGCCGTCCGCTTCTCAACCTATTTGCTAGCCTTCTCCTAGACTAAGCGGTAATACTTCTTGTGCATCAAAAACACTTAAACCAAAGTTGTTCCAGATGAGTCCACTATATCTACCTATATGTGGTATTAGCCAATCGTTTTAAGTAAATTTGCATGTGCCACCTCTAAAATTTAAAATGAACATCATTTTTGTGTGCCTGGATTGCTCATGGAATGATAGGGGTGGTTAGTATCCTCCATGTTAAATAGGTTATTCTCATGATGAGTGTTTATTCACTCATCCTTGCACGAGAGGGGCCGTAATAGGGAAATCAAAGGAATGAAAAAAAATTAAACAAAACTCTCCCAGGAATGTTGTTGGTATGGACGGTACTCGTGGATTCGGCTAACCCTCGAGTATGTTTGTTGGTGGAGGGGGAGTAAACTTGTACTTTTACCGCTTGGGACCTGCCGCTAATTTGTTTAACATTTAAGATATTGATATCTCTTGGTCGTAACATTGACAGGAAGGGTGTACCTCCCAAAATTATACCTATCTCCTATTTAAGCTTTGAGCTCTGGCACCTCTGCAAATCCCTGCTTCCCTCTGTGAAGGGAGTATCTATTTATTTTTAGGTTGAGTCATCACCTTCTCAAATGGGCACCAGATCTGAGAGCACTATTTTCATCCTCATGCATTGTGTCTAGTGAATGTTGGATGCATCATGACTGGATCTTTTCTACCATGAATTACAATGTTTAGTCGCTGCTTGAACTTTGGAGGTGCTCTGCATTTATGTTTTGCGATCTCAGAAAGGGCTAGCGAGATACCACTGTTGTCATATTATATCATGATTGTTTTCACAGTGTTTGCATTCGAGATATTTAATTATTGCTAGCTAGTTGCTTATGTCATTGATATGAGTTAATATAATTTCTAAGAGTTATTGTTGACATGGTTAGTCAAAATGTTTGCTAAAAACTTCGGTGCTATTTAAGCATACGTATGTAAACAAGAACAAAAGAGTTCGTAAAAGTTTTTCTTTATCACTTTCAGTTCGTCAATTGAATTGCTTTAGGACAAGCAATAGTTTAAGCTTGGGGAGTTGATACGTATCCATCGTATCTACTTTTCCTAACGCTTTTGCTCTTGTTTTGGACTCTAATTTGCAGGATTTGAATGAAATTAACCCGGACTGACGTTGTTTTCAGCAGAACTACCATGGTGTTGCTTTTGTACAGAAATAGAAGTTCTCGGAATGGAACGAAACTTTTGGAAATTTATTTCAGAATAAATAGAAAATTCTAGAGCCAAGAACCACCGGAGCGGGTGCCTTGGTTGGGCATGATACACCAGGGCACGCCAGCCCCCCCAAGTGCCCTGGTGGGTTGTGTTCACCTCATGGGTCCCCTGACCCGAATTCTAGCACTATAAAATCTTATTTTCGGAGAGAAAAATCAAGGGAGAAAGTTTTAGCGTGTTTCACGGGACGGAGCTGCCGCCACCTCCTATTGTTCATCGGGAGGCCAAATCTGGAGTCTGTTTGGGGCTCCGGAGAGGGGAATCTTTGGTCTTCGTCATCATCAACCCTTCTTCATCGGCAATTCCATGATGCTCCCCACCAGGAGTGTGTAATTCCTTCATAGGCTTGCTGGTCGATGAGGAGTTGGATGAGATTCATCGGGTAATTGAGTTAGTTTTGTTAGGGCTTGATCCCTAGTATCCATTATGTTGTAAGATTGATGTTGTTATGACTTTGCCATGCTTAATGCTTTTTACTAGGGCCCGAGTGCCATGATTTCATATATGAATCATTTTTGTTATCACCATTATATCTATGTTCTTGATCTTATCTTGCCTAGTCATATGCACCTATTATGTGTTATGATCCATAAACCCCATACTGACAATATTTGGGATACTTTCCGGTGATAACCGTAGTTTGAGGAGTTCATGTATTCACTATGTGTTAATTCTTTGTTCCAGTTCTCTATTAAAATGAGGCCTTAATATCCCTTAGTTTCCTTGTGGACCCCGATGCCATGGGAGGGTAGCACAAGACATATCATGCAAGTTCTTTTCCATAAGCATGTATGACTATTTACGAAATATATACCTACATTACATTGATGAATTGGAGCTAGTTATGTGTCGCCCAAGGTTATGACTGTTATATGATTTATATCATCCAACGAATACACCGATCCATTGCCTACGAGATATCCACATATTGTTGTTGCTAATTTACTACAATTGTTGTTACTGTTGCACTTGCTACAGAATCATTATTGCTACTATTACTATAACCACTACTATCAAACTATCATACTACTGTGCTACTGATCACTTTGCTGCAGATATTTAATCTCCATGTGTGGTTGAATTCAAAACTCAACTGCTAATACTCTCAAATATTGTTTTGCTCCCCTTGTGTCGAATCTATAAATTTGGGTTGTATACTCTACCCTCGAAAACCATTGCGATCTCCTACACTTGTGGGTTATCAAGGGGGGAACCTACTGCTCCCAAGGCAACAGAGTGCCCCCCTGAGGGACTCCTAGATTAAGGGGTCATCAGGAAGCCAATCAATTCTTATGGGTCAGACTATATGGGCTACTTATTGAACACATGAATATTTGAAGGCCCAGTCTCCAAGATGGAAGCTTCGGGAAGTATGGCTTGCACTCCACATTTGATGTAGCAAATAGGCATGTTTATCTCTTCGGCGTGTAACCGACCATGTGTAAACCCAAGGCACCCTCGGCGTCTATATAAGCCAGAGGGTGTTAGGGTATAGAGGACAACTCATCTAGGGTTAGCTATTCGATCTCAAGGTAGATCAACTCTGTAACCCCCATATCATGAATACAACCACAATTGGCTGGCAAGATGCAACCACAATTCCAAAGATCCCATAGACCCTGAAGCCCGGGATGGCAACGGAAAACCAAGGTACAATAACAATAAGCGCCGACACAATAATAGCAATGCCAATGACACGGCTATAAACGCCGGAGTCCGCAACTCCCAACCTGGGCAGCGGAACAAGCCTCCTAAAGGCAATCGCGACGGACCCACCCTGCTGGAGAAGATCATGGAAAGGCCTTGCCAAATCCATGGGACTCCGGAGAAGCCCGCCAACCACACACACTGCAATTTTTGGGTGTTTATACAGGTCGGCAATATACCACCCGAGGACCAAGGCAAAACCTCTCGCAGCGAGGGCGAGGATGAGCCTCGCGGTCCAATTGGTGCTGGACAGAAGAAATTTCCTCCCGAAATCAAAACGGTGAATGTGATATACGCCACCCATATACCTAACAAGGAGAGGAAGTGCGCCCTTCTAGAGGTCTATGTTGTGGAACCCGTAACCCCGAAGTACAACCCATGGCCGGCATACCCGATCACCTTTGATCAGCGCGATCACCCGACCAGTATCCGTCACGAGGGTTTGGCGGCCCTCATCCTAGACCCCATTATAGATGGGTATCACCTCACAAAAGTCCTAATGGATGGAGGAAGTAGCCTTAACCTGATTTACTCAGATAGGGTGAAAAAGATGGGCCAAGATCCGTCAAGAATCAAACCCAGTAGCACTATCTTCAAAGGAGTGATCCTAGACATTGAGGCCCGATGTACGGGTTCCGTAACCCTGGAAGTTGTGTTTGGATCGCCCGATAACTTTTGTAGCAAAGACTTGATCTTTGACATTGTGCCCTTCTGTAGCGGCTATCACGCGCTGGTTGGTCAGACAACATTTGCTCGTTTCAACGCAGTCCCACATTACGCATACCTCAAGCTCAATATGTCGGCCCCCAAGGGGGGTCATTATTGTTAACACCAATACTGAGCGCTCCCTTAGAACTTAGGAACATGCACTGGCCCTGGCGGCCGAATTCAGCTACAAAGAAGATCGTCAAGTTCCGACATCTGCCATAAAGGCACACAAGGCTGGCAAGCGAGTTCCACTTTAGACCAAAAACTCGGATCCTTCCTCCTCCCTTCAATAGGGACTCACCTCCCACCGCACACCACAAAGACCAGCAAAGTACTTGACAAGGAGGCACAACTTCGCACTTATAAAATTCCATGGGTAGTGGTGGGGAAATAAAGATTGGTGTTTGTCTGGCCCGAACCTCTACCCTCAACACGTCTTCGGACAAAATGTAGGTGCTCCTGAAGAACCTGCCTATGGCATAAAGCTCACCTACAATTCGGCGGCCTCTCAAGACCTTGTCTGCAAGATTCGTTCGCCGAACACTAACACCCATCAAGGTGCATCTAAGAGCAAGAGTCAACTAGCAATGGGCACATCAAGGACGTCAGGTTATCAATCAAAGACCCCTCGTACAACAACTCATGTATTATTTTTCTCTTTGACATACCTGTAAATGGTTGCTTCGGCAATCCGAGCTATAAGATTTGTTGAGAAAAATGTAAATTGTGTGGCACAAGTTTGCCTCATTTGTCCTTTTTCGGCACATATTTTTACCTCTCCCCATCTCCTCATGGACCTGTTCGATATGATGCGAGGCAACAGGCTAATAGACCGGGGGCTTGAGTTTAAAAACAAATCGCCTTATGTACATTCTATCATGAGTTCGGTGTCTTGGTGTTCGCTTTATATGCATCAGTTCCGAGCTATGTCTTGGGTCAATAGTTGGGTTACCCGGCTCCTATGGTTGCCCCTTTACATTCTGCTCGTTCGGCTAAAAGGGCAAAGGGAGCACCCCTGCAATTGTGCTTCCGGATAGTCTGGTCAAGCACCTTAGGGGAAAAAGCCGAAAACGGACTGTCATAGTATGCGAGATCCGGTATGTGAACCCGAGCTGGAAGTATTATACTTCAATCCTTGTAAGCGGTTATTCCGTGTTATACGCGGAATTTGCCCTTTATGCAAATATTGTGATACCGGCTTTGGCCACGGTTCTTCCGAACATCATAACACTTTGGTGGATAATCATACGCTTCCTGTAGTCCTTTTCACGCCCCTATGGCTAAGTGAAAGAAATAAAGCACTATAGCCTGATTGCCTAGTCTGTCGCACTATACCGCCTTCAGGTTCTGATAATTCGGCTAAAGGACATAGTGCATTGGCATAGACACCCTATGTAGTATCTACATGGGGGCTGAAACCAACGACTCGCATCATTCAGTATTAAACGGCCACATAGGAGTTATAAAGGAATGCAAAACCATACAAGAACAATAACTAATATCATCAAAAGTTGGGACAAGTCTTCGGACCCATTACATTTCATCAAATAAATGTTCGCCCAGACACTCGGATGCTATCACCCGAGCACTCTCCATCACTCCATCAAAGTATATCTCGGGGCGTCTATGCTCCTTCCTAGGAGGCGGCGGGGCAGTGGCTACCTTCATCGGATCTAGCCCCGGCCAGTGCACCTTTGCTCTTGCAAGGGCCATCCGGACTCCATCGATGCAGGAGGAGCGCTTGACGGTGTCGAGGTGGGGCGAAGAAGCAATCATCCTCTGCACCAGGCCAAAGTAGCTGCCTGGCAATGGCTCGCCGGGCCATAAGAGGATGCAGAGGTCCTTCATGGACGGCTCCACCATCTGGTGCAGCTCCATCAGCTGTTTCAGCGGCTCCACTAGAAGAGGAGGACGCTCGGGGGCTCCGAACTATGCCCAGAACAGCCGAGCTTCATCTCCTTGTCCCCACGAGGCGAACATCTGATTGGCATCCGCCACTCTCTTCTGGAGATCAGAGGAGGCGCTTGAGGATCACCACACCTGGATCATCTGTCCACCCGCTCCTTTTGGAGTTCGGCTGTTAAAATGGACAGTTCGACTGAGCTCTCCAAATTCTTCTGCTTGAAGGCCTCGCATTTTTCACTGGCGTCCTTGAGCTCCTGTTGGACCTCCGCCATGCGAGTCTCATGCTTTCCATTGGTGGCTCGCATGGAAAAAAGGGCGACAATCATTTCTTTAGCAGCCGCCCTCTCGGCGGTCGCTTCATCCTTCGTGCGTTGGAGCTTGGCCTTGAGCCTCTCCACCTCTTTTGCTGAAGCTGCGCATATATCATACAATGTGAAAAAGCTGCATTGATAGTATTCGGACGATGGAGTTCAGACAAAGGTATTCGGATTCTGTTTTGACATATCTTGGACTGCGTCGAATGTTTGGTTAAGGCCCTCAAATTCGTCTTTGGAGCGCTTAAGCTTCCGATTTAGCTCGTCTAGCTCGGCGCCATTTATTGCCATTGCCGATTACAAAGCCTGCATTACACATACAGTTGATATATTACATGGGTTCTCAATTCCGGAATTATAGTCAATCCGATTTTATGATTGGACCCTATTAGGAGTTATCCTAACATGTCGGATACTTAAAGTGTATCTAGTCCGATATCGGATATAGGAGTGACCCCTAGGTGAGTTTTTTCACCTCACCTAGGGCTCGGGAGCTGCCATGTATATAATAGAAATAAATAAAAACTTTGCATATAAGAACATCAGGTAACTTACTTGAAAACCCGATAGGAGACCCTTGAAGGCCTCCTTCAGTCCATTGTCGACGGACTGAATTCTTTGCAACATCGAACCCATAAGGGTGCGGTGCTCTTCAAAAAGGGAGGAGCTTGACAGAGCATCCTGCATCACCGGCCACCCAGTGGTCAGTGGAGCCGGTGATGATGGGATCTCCTGATCACCAACCAGGGTTTGAACCGTTGCCTTCGGAGGCGTGTTGTGATTCAAAGAGGTCCTCGGAGGAGACTGGGCGCCCGCTCGTCAAGCCTCCTCAATGTCCGGGTGGGGTGTTGCACCCTGGTCCTTAGTGGCTGAAGCGTTAGCCTCGGCCATGGTGTTGTCCTCCCTGTCGCTGGTGTGCTGGGATGACACCGCCACAGCGTCCCTCGTGGCGCCCGGAGTGGTGGGATGCGAAGCATCCCTGTTCTTCGCCAGTTCGACAGGCGGGGTCTCCCCGTACGATATCACATCGGTGGGGATGACGCACGGGGGGCTACAAAGCCAATAACCTGCATGTTAGCAAGCTCTAAATCTATTTGTAATGAATGGGAGGGTCTTTGGATCCTAACCTTTTTGGAGGGGGCTTGACCCGTAGGCTCCTTCACAGAACCTCCTCGAGGAATTTGGACACGGTGTATGAGTCTGAACTATCGTCGGTCAGAATCACCTGCGCCCGACGCGCCCTCTTTTGGACAGGAGGTGGGACCTGCTCCGGAGCGTCCGAATTACCTTCCCCCTTGCCCTCAACGTCGGCCTCCTCCTCTTCATCCTCATCTTCCTCTTCCTCCTCTCTCCTCATGATTTGAGGAGGCGGGGGTATCCTCGGATGCGGCATTAGGCTTGTCCCTGATGCGTATGCCAGTCTAGCCTGGTTTCTTCTTCTCTTTTTTCGTGGGATCCTATTAAGGCTTTGCCATGAGCATTTTTGCTAACAGCCTGGTCCTCTCATCTTCGGGATGAGGCGCCACACTGGTGACAGCTTTCTTCAACCATCTTTGCAAAGGGACATCGGAAATGGGGCTATGAAACCTCCTTATGTAATGGAGCCGACCAAGCTAGGATATATCGTACCTCGTATTCGGGCTTGGCAGCGTGCAGACCCTTGTCCTCCTTCTTGGATGGCCAGCTCTTCTGTGAATTGAAGAGCGCCTTCCACAACTTCTCCCACGTAGTGCGGAAGAGATTCTGGACTGTGGGCTCGGCGTCAAGCTAACGAGCCCACAAGGGAGTATCTCGGCGTTGGCAAGGGAGGATGCGTATTCGGAGCATCAACTGGACCACATCTGTCAACATGGTGCCCTCCTTGATCATGGAGCGGATGCGCTTCTGCAGGTCGCTCAGCTCCTTGCTCGGTCCCCACATGAGGCCCTTTCCAAGCCATGAAGGCAGTCTGGAGGGGGGACTGGATCTGAATGCGGCGGTGGGATGCTGACCTTCTTCTTTTGGTTTGGTGATGTAGAACCACTCCTTCTGGCACCCCTTGATGGTGTCGATAAGGGTGCCCGATGGCCACCCGACGCGGCTGAGCTTGTCGTCGTTTTCTCATGACAGATGCCATGGGGTGGCTTATCGTAGGTGGTTGGGGCCGGAGGACGCCGACGGGCTCCGGGTGCGAGATTGGGCACAAGCAGTGATGACACATGATGTACCCAGGTTCAGGGCCCTCCGGGGGAGGTAATACCCCTAGTCTTGCTTGGTTTTGTTGGATGGTTAGGTATGAGTACAAGGATGCTCCTGGAGCTGTGTCTAGAGGTGGAAGAAGGGGCAACCGGCTCCACTTCCTCCACTGCTAGAAGGGGATGTGTGGGGAAGATCGTTCGTGCGTGGATGTGGATGTCCATGATCATCCGTCCCCGTTGCATGGGGGCTCGGGGGGGGGGGGGTTATAGGCCAACCCCCCGGCTCTTACAATATGCTTTAAGTACCAAGGTGGGGGGACCCGTCTGGCAGTCTCTCCGGCTAGCCAAAGGGTCCCGCTGCTCGTGCCGTCTCGTCGTAGGCGGGGCCGCCGGACGAGCGTTCCCATCTCCCGTTGGGGCCCGCTGGCTGGCTCTACGATTGGCCCTCGCCCACCTGCCATGGCATGGGCTCCTCGGGGAGCGTTGTCTAGCGCCAGCCGACCGAAGTCTCCGGTACAGTCGGCGGCACTATAGCCACGTCGGGGCAGGTAATTGAGTGGCGAGGGCGTGCCGGCACTGTTCCCCCGCTCGGTCGCGCTCACCAAGGTCAGCAGCCAGGACGGTTGGACTGTAGCCACTCGCTGTAGTGCGTAAGCGGCCACTATAGCCACAGGGCAGCCCATCGTGTCGGTCACGTTGCATCGTCGTACCCGCGCGTAGAGGAACGGGACGGGGCATGTCCGTTCCGAAGTCAACGGAAGAGCCGGCCCGTGGGCAGCCGGCCATGCCCAGCCGGCCGACGGCCCAACCGGCTACTTGACTAGCCAGCCGGGGCTCTAGCCGACACTGGCTTGCACCGAACGTCCTCCAACCGGCCACGGCCAACCGGCCGCGTAGTTTTTCTTCGAAGCGAAAGGGGGAAGACCCCGTTGCTTTGGCCTACCTAGGGGTAATAACCCCGTCGGTAGCCGCCGAAGCCGGCAAGGGCCCGCATCTGGCAGACGGTGGGGAGCCGATGGCTTTCCCTCAACGCCACCCGCCTCCGGCTCGAAGGCAAAGGGGCATCCGGGTCGGCCGTTGGATCCGATGCCTCGGGTACCGGTGTGCCGCCCCGGGACCCGCGTCGGCACACGGCACGCCACGCGACGAGTAATGATGCAGCGGGTCCTGCGCACATGGGGAGATGGGACATTGCCCAGGCCTTGCCCGGTAGGACCCAGGCGTAGCCTTAGTAGGCCTCGGGGCTCAAGACAGGATCCTCTGCGCCCCGGAGCAGCCATTACGGCCTGGGGCCACCCACGCACGTGGAGTTTCCAGGGGGAGTGGGCGTAATTGATCCCACGTCCCCCGGTCGTGGCCTCCCCTATAAAAGGAGAGGAAGGGCAGGGGTGGAGGTACCCGCGCCCCACTTGCCTCCTTGCTGCCCTTCTTCGTTGCCTCTCTTCCTTCCTCGCAAGCCATCGCACCCGAGCCCACGCCCGCACACCGCACCGTCGCCGTGATGGCCGATGGACGCGGTGGCAGTTGGGCTGGCTCCTTCATGGTCGAGGCGGACATCGTCGAGCTGCACCGCGCACGCATGGTGCCGCCGGCGGAGCGGGTGGCCGCACATGCGCCGGGTGACGAGATAGCGCTGGCGCCTTAGCCAGGGGAACACATCGTGTTCCTTTGGCACTTCTCCCGGGGCTTCGGGCTCCCGGTGAGTATCTTCTTCCGTCTTCTCCTCGATACCCTTGACCTCTAGCTGCACAACCTTGGCCCGAATTCGATTTTGTACCTCTCTGCCTTTGTAACATTGTGCGAGGGGTACCTCGGTATCCTTCCTTTCATTGACCTTTTCAATGCCCTCTTCTACCTCAAACCTCTGAAAAGCTACACCTGTGGGGGCACGGTGGTGTGCGGCCGCGGCGTTGCTCGCTTTCCTCCTCTTTCCCTTATCGACTCCGTTAAGGGGTGGCACCGAACGTTCTTCTACATGAAGAACGTCGACCCAAGGACAGACTACATCCAGCTGACGCCATTTGAGGACAGGCAGTCCTCTCAGCAGAACTGGCTGGGGTCTGCCTCGCGCGGCATGGCCTTGGATGAGCATGCCCGGCTCGCACAACTTAAGAGCTCCAAGGGGCTGGTCGCCGCTGACCTGGTGGCAGCCTTTGTCTCGCACCGGGTGTCGCCCCTCCAGATGAGACCACACCGGATTTGCGACATGTCCGGCCGGCACGACCCCTGCCGGCTGTCCACCGTCGAGCTGACGCCGGCTCAGGTGGCGAAGCGGGTGAATGCCCTCATGACGTTCAAGCTGAAGCCTGCCCCATGGTCCTTTGGCATGGAGCCGTACGACCGCATCAACCGGCCTCCCCTGGTGAGTTTTTTCGTCGAGGCGGTTCTTTCTTGTTTGGCATTCCCTAGACGGCAGTCGACTAGAGAACTTACATTGAAGTGCTGACCGCAACTGCTAGTGCGACAGAACACGCTAGACGGCCCGCACCCGCAGATCTTCAAGGCAGAGCGTGAGGACTCTGACTCTGAAGACTACCAGACGGGAGACCCCCGGAGGAAGGAGTGGACTCCTCGGGAGGAGCCGACGAGCCGGCGGATCCGTGAGGTGGCGCTGCTGGTGGAGCCGGAGGGTTCGACGCAGCCGGCGAACCCAGCGGAGCGGGTGAGTTCCCTCTTGCCCCCTCCATTAGGGACTGGACAGATGACGATGACGATGATGACGATTTGATGATTCTAGACGAGCCTCCTCCCGCAACGCGCTAGGATCGGAGGAGCGCGGAGCGATTGGCTCAAGGCCCGACAGCCATAGCGGCCGGCCGGGGGAAGAGGCCGGCTCAGGAGGGGCCGGCGGCCCGCCGCCCGGTCCGAAGCGGGTGAAGTTGGCCACGCGGAAGCCGCCGCCACACGACAAGCAGGCCTTGCCCCTCGTTATCGCATAAGTTCTTTGTTTTTTGTGTAAGTTTTGCTTCCGCCTTGCGAGCCGGTTAACGACTGGTTCTTAGATGCTGCAGTGACCCCATCGAGCTCCATGAGCAGGAGCCGACGGGGGAGACGACGGATGCCGCCAGCCGGTTGGCCCGCGAGCACACGACCACCCAGCAGGAGGAAAAGAGGAGGCTCGCGGAGCTACGAGCCTCCAGGTCCGGTACATGAGGAGGGGCGGTGCACTCCGGGACCTTGAGCAGCCGGAGGCGAAGGGGGTCGGCAGACCCCCCACGGGCGTCGGACTCGGCAGCGGAGTCAACCCACATGTCGAGGCCTCCATCAAGCAAGCCACGGGGGGCGGCCATGGACCCGCCGGCGCCTCTGCCCGCGCAAGAGATGGCCTAGGCGAGGGCGGCGACGATGGAGCCGGCTCCCGAGTCGACTCGGCCTGAGGTGCCAGAGGTGACCCCGCCTGCGGCCGAGCCGACCTGGGTCGAGGTGCCGGAGGTCCCAGCGGCCCTAGAGGTGGCGCCGGAGATGGCGACCATGGAGGTGGAGGAGTCCTCCATTGCGACTGACGTGTCGGAACGGCAGGAGGAGGACGAGGCGAGGGCAATGGGCGGGGGGCCGACGGGGAGCGACTCCCGCACCCTTGCCCTTATCAATCCACCCGCGGCGGCTGGCGCCATGGGGAGCCCGGGCGGCAGCGGCGGCCGGACCAGGAAGCCCCTGCGATCGATGTAGGAGGTGCTCCGGGACTGGGAGGCGCTGATGAGCGCGCCGGTCCTATCGGCTCCCCAGGCGGGTAGCCGGTCCCCTCTTTCGGGGACTTGGGGAGCGTCTTGGACCGGCGCCGGCAGGAGCTGTCCCGGTTCGCGGAAGCGGATGACACCGCCCTACAACGTGCGGAGGTAAGCCGACACATTGTCTTAGACTTTTCAGTGGGGGCATGTGAGCGCACCCACTGGGTGTAGCCCCCGAGATGCGGGCCGGCTGATCGGCTGACGGGCAGCCGGGCCGGATTTCCTTTGAGCATGTCTTAACCTTTGCCTTTTTTGCGACAGGAGGGAACCTCCCTGCGGCAGAAGCTATTCACGAAAGCGGTCGCCATCCATGACCGCGGAAAATATGGCTTCTACCGCCTGGACGAGGAGCCGGAGCGCGTGCAAGGTGGGTTGCACTTTGTAGGAGAGGCATATAGCCCCCAAGAGTCCGCTGATTGGTTGTGTCTTGCAGGTGAGCTGGCCACCCTTTGGAGGGAGAAGACTGGGCTTGTCGCCGAACGGGACCGGCTGACGCGGGACGTCCAGGCGGCTACGTAGGAGACGGACCGGCTGGCCGCGCTGCTGGTCGACGGGGAGGCGGCCCTGGACTGGCTCAAGGCCAAGACGGCAAAGGAGGTGGCGGCCCGGGAGGCGGCCATCAAGGAGGTGGCTAACACCGCCCTGAGGACCATCGCCCTTCAAGGCGAGGTGACCCGCCTCGAGAGGACGCTCGAGGAGGTCAAGGGTTCCCTCTCCACCTCGAAGGTGGCGTAGGAGTCGGAGCGCAAGGCAGCGCTCCACTTCGCCATTGGGGTGGACGACGCGATCGAAGGTAGGTGCCAATCTTTCTCCTTCTCCAGCTGGTTCCTCTTCCCTTTGCTGTTTCTCGTGTTTCATCTTGCTTTTTCTCTCCTTCTCTTCTTCTTCCTCCCAGGGCGTTTCCCAGAAACTCATCGCCGCGCTGCGCGCATCGATGAGGAGCACCGGGAATACCTTCGGGAGTGCGGCCGCTCCATCGAGGAGCATGCCGCGTGGGACATGGAGGTCATTGGGCTCGCCGTCGAGATGCCGATGACCCATCTCGATCGGAGTGTGGAGCGGCTCAAGACCGCCGGCAAGGAGGTCATCGCCGCGCTGTGGCCGGACCGTGTGGCTCACTGGCTGGAGCACGCCATCCCCTGCCTCGAGACCTGGAAGGCATTGGCTCCCCGAGCCAGGGCGCGAATGGTGCTCTGGTTCGTCACGTCTTGGTACCGTGGCGTGGACCTGGGCTGGCTGGCGACCATGCGGGACGTGCCGGCTGCAGAGCGGGAGGCCCATGAGCCAGCCCTTGTCTAGCGGGCCAACGAGCTCGCGTCATATGTTGACACAGACGAATTCCTTCCGGCCCTTGGCGAGGATGGCGAGCCGTTGCCCGAGAACTCCTTCGGCATCCCTCAGGGCCCGACGGATGACGAAGTCACCGACGAGAGCACCGACTCGAGCAGCGAGATGGCCGAGACCGAGGAGCCCACCTCGAAGGCCAAGGAGGCCGACCCGAAGGCCGCGACCACCTCCGAGGCGAGGTCCGAGCCGCCCCGTGACGCACCGGCTGGGGGCATGCTGGCTGGCGACGCGCCGGTGGCCTGAGCCCCCGGGCATCTTTTTATCTTTCTCTTTTTTATCCCTGCATGTAAAACTTGAATCCACCCACTGAGGGTGTTTGTGTAATGAACTGAATGCTGGCCGTGGGACACTTTTGCCTTAATATTTATGCCATGAATATTCTGTCGTGTTTGCCCTGTGACTCTTTACGTTTCTATTCCTTTTCCCCTTTGGTTTTGGCCCTGCCAGCCCAACAGCCGGGAACCGGTTGGTACCTGGGTTGGGGCGTCCGCCTCAAGGGAGCCGGTTCAAAACTTAGGAATCACGAGGGTTTTTCGGGATAAGTAGAGTGGTAGAGACGCGGCAATGGTCCGGCTGGGCCCCAAAGGGGTCTACCTTTGTTTTGACCTTTCGTGTGAGCCAAACCTTGCCGCCCCGAGGCCCCGTCAGCCGGACAGCCGGGGGCCGGTTCCGTAGCTGGTAAGGGTGGGGAAGTTTGGCCGGCTCACATTACTTAGACATTTTCTAGAGAGGCGCTTCTAGGCTCAGTCGGCTAGCCCCCAGGCCGGGGAGCCAGGCCGGGGAGCCGGTGAGTGAGGAACACTTTTGATAGAAACAAAACGGAGCGCGCCCCAAGAGCTGGCTTGGGGCGCCCATTGCGTTCATAAGCCCAAAAGGATGGGGATAGATACATACATTGATTTTCCTCAGTAGTAAAACAGGCGCAGGAGTGCTGCGTTCCAGGGGCGCTCCGTCTCTTCACTGGAAGCATCCAGCAGCCGTCCGACCTTACCAGCAGCGTTACGAGCCGGGGCTTGATGCCGGATAGGATGAGGCCGTTTGCCCTCTCGACCTGGCCATTTGACTGTGGATGAGCGACGGAGGCCAGGTCGAGCCAGATTCCTTACTTGGAACAGAAACGCGCGAGTGCACCCTTGGCGAAGTTGGTTCCGTTGTCGGTGATGATGCTATGGGGAATGCCGTAGCGTACCATGATGTCGTTGATGAATCAGATGGCTGTGGGGCCGTCTAGCTTCTTGATTGGTCGCGCCTCGATCCACTTGGTGGATTTGTCGATGGCCACCAGCAAGTGCGTCATGCCGCCTCGAGCGGTCTTGGAAGGGCACACCATGTCCAGCCCCCAAATGGCGAAAGGCCACGAGAGGGGGATGGTTTGGAGGGCCGTTGCTGGCAAGTAGCTTTGCGTGCTGAAGTGTTGGCAGCCCTCGCATTTGTCGATGAACTTCTTGGCCGCCTCAAGGGCCATTGGCCAGAAGAAGCCATGGCGGAAAGCCTTGGCCACCAGGGTCCGGGAGGCAGCATGATGCCCGCACTTGCCCTGGTGAATGTTCGAGGAGGATCTCCAGACCCTTTTCTGGCTCGACGCATCGCTGGAAGACACCGGTGGTGCTGCGGTGGATGAGCTCATTGTTGATGATGCCATAGGTCATGGCCCGGCGCTGGATTTTCCTAGCCAGAGCCTCGTCCGGAGGCAGGTCACCTCGCTGAAGAAACGCTAAGATGGGTTGGGCCGACGAGGGGGCCGAGACGGCGACCGGCTCAGGGGTCCCCGGGACTGTTTGATCAGTCCTCAGGACCGGTTCACCAGCCCCCGGAACCAGCTCAGCAGCCTCGGAGGCTGGTTGGTCAGCCCCCCGGTTTGGCTCGCCGCCCCCTACGGCCGGCTGGTCGATGATCATCATGACGGCCGTGCCGTAGGGGCTGGCCGCCTCAGGTGCCTCCATCTCGACCGGAGCCGGCTGGGCGGCCGACGGTTCGAGAGCCGGTGGTGAAGTTGCCAGAGAGGCGGTCGGGGCCGTCGATGGGCCGGCGACACCCACCGGCACAAAGATTGGCTCTGATTCTAGGAAGGCTTGATCAATGGCTTGAGAAGTCGTTCGAGGGAGATGCCGGCTGGGATGGCCTATCGGGTGGAGCCGACTTTCGCTAGCTCATCCGGCGCCTCGTTGTCCGCCCGTGGGACGTGGTGAAACTCATAGCCCTCGAAGGAGATGGTGAGTTGTTGTATGAGGAAGTGGTAGCTGGCCATGTTGGCGTCCCTGGCGTTCTAGGCGTCCCATTCACCAGAGACTTGCTGCACCACGAGGTCGGAGTCGCCGAAGCAGAGGTTGCGCATTATGCCGATCTCCTTGGCAAGCCGGAGGCCATGGACGATGCCCTCGTACTCAGCCACGTTGTTGGAGACAACAAATTGGATCTGGAGGGCGTATTTGAGCTGATCACCTTTCAGGGAGGAGAGGACTATGACGGCACCTAGGCCGGTCCTCATTTTCGAGCCGTCGAAGTGCATGCGCCAGTGCATGGAGTCTGGGGGACGTGGAACGAACGTCGACGAGGAAATCCGCCAATGCCTACAACTTGATGGTGGTTCTTGGCTTGTACTGGATCTCATGATCGGCAAGGGCGATGACGCATTTGGCAATCCGGCCGGTGGAGTCCTGACCGCTCGTGATCTCGCCGAGCGGGGCCATACTCACCATGGTAATGGTATGCTCTTGGAAGTATTGCTTGACCTTCTTGGCGGCGAAGTATATGTCGTAGCACATCTTTTGGTAGTGGGGGTAGTTCTGCTTGGATGTGGAGAGGACCTCACTGAGGTAGTAGACGGGCCGTTGGACCGTCAGGGACTTGCCCTCTGTTGGAAATATGCCCTAGAGGCAATAATAAATTAGTTATTATCATTTTTCCTTGTTCATGATAATCGTTTATTATCCATGCTATAATTGTATTGATCGGAGACTTAGATGCATGTGTGGATACATAGACAAAACCATGTCCCTAGTATGCCTCTAATAGACTAGCTCGTTGATCTAAAGATGGTTAAGGTTTCCTAGCCATGGACATGAGATGTCATTTGATAACGGGGTCACATCATTAGGAGAATGATTTGATGGACAAGACCCAAACTGCAAATGTAGCATATGATCGTGTCAGTTTATTGCTACTGTTTTCCGCATGTCAAGTATGTGTTCCTATGACCATGAGATCATGCAAATCACAGATATCGGAGGAGTGCCTTGTGTGTATCAAACGTCGCAACGTAACTGGGTGACCATAAAGGTGCTCTACACGTATCTCCGATGGTGTCTGTTGAGTTGGCATGGATCGAGACTGGGATTTGTTACTCCGTGTGACGGAGAGGTATCTCAGGGCCCACTCGGTAATGCAACATCACAATAAGCCTTGCGAGCAATGTGACTAATTGTTAGTTGCGGGATCTTGTATTATGGAACGAGTAAAGAGACTTGTCGGTAACGAGGTTGAAGTAGGTATGGGGATACCGACGATCAAATCTCGGGCAAGTAACATATCGAAGAACAAAGGGAACGTTATACGGGATTAACTGAATCCTTGACATAGAGGTTCGACCGATAAAGATCTTCGTAGAATATGTAGGAACCAATGTGGACGTCCAGGTCCTGCCATTGGTTATTGACCGTAGAGGTGTCTCGGTCATGTCTACATAGTTCTCGAACCCGCAGGGTCTGCACACTTAGGGTTCGGTGACGTTTCGGTAGTGTAGAGTTATGTATGGTGGTGACCGAAGTTTGTTCGGAGTCCCGGATGAGATCCCGGACGTCACGAGGAGCTCCGGAATGGTCTGGAGGTAAAGATTCATACATAGGAAGTCCTAGTTTGGTTTCCGGAAAAGTTTCGGGCTCATCGGTAGTGTACCAGGAGTGCCGGTAGTGTACCGGGAGGCCTCCGGGAGGGGTATTTCGACCCCAAGAGGTCCATTGGCTGTGGGAGAATAATAACCAGCCTTTGTGGGCTGGGAAAACAGCCACAAAGGCCCATGGTGCAGGAGAGAAAGTCCTAAAGCAAAAAGTGGAAAATCAGCCAATAGGAGGCAATCCTACTCCAACTAGGATTGGAGGTGAAGTAGGATTGCTTCCCACCTCCTATTTCGGCCGACCCAAAGGCCTTGGCTGCCTCTCCTCTACTCTCCTCCTATATATACTAGTGGATTGGGTGGTTTTTGGACAGAATTTCCGGCCACGTGCTACCCGTTCCACCGGTGAATAGTTTCTCCTCTAGATCGGTTTTCTGCAGCGCTTAGGCGAAGCCCTGCCGGAATTGCTCCACCACCATCACCGGAGCGCCGTCGTGCTGCCGGTGAACTCTCTCTCCTCTCCACCTCCTCTCGCTGGATCGAGACGGTGGAGATCGTCATCAAGCTGCACGTGTGCTGAACGCCGAGGTGCCGTCCGTTCGGCGCTAGATCGGAAGGACCATGATCGAGATCGCGAGACGGTTCGTGATGTGATCATGGAACGGATCGTGATGAGTTCGCGGGACAGATCGTGATCAAGATCGTGAGACGGATCGTGATGAGTTCGCGGGACAGATCATGATGTGTTCGCGGGACGGTTCGTGATTGGATCGCGGGACGCTCGGCGATTTGGATTGCGAAGAAGTTCGCCTACACCAACCGCGTTTCTTAACGCTTCCCGCTTAGCGATCTACAAGGGTACGTAGATCCACTCTCCCTCTCGTAGATGCTCATCACCATGAATAGGTTTGCGTGTGCGTAGGAAATTTTTTGTTTCCCATGCGATGTTCCCCAATAGTGGCATCATGAGCTAGGTTGATGGTTCGATGAGATCTCGAGTAGAACACAAAAGGTTTGTGGGCATTGATGCTTAGATTGCTTCCTCCCTTGGTCGGATGTTGGTTCAGCGGGATTGTGAGATGAAGCGGCCCGGACCAACATTACTCATACGCTTACGAGAGACCGGTTCCCTCGACGCAACTTGTTGCTTAGATGGCTTGCGGGTGATAGTTTGTCTCACTTTAGTTGGATCGGATCCGACAAAGGCGGTCCTTGAGAAGGTTGAAAAGCAATATATGTATCACCGTTGTGGTTTATGCGTAGGTGAGAATCGTTCTTGCTAGATACTCGTAGCAGCCACGTAAAACATGCAACAACAATTAGAGGACGTCTAACTTGTTTATGCAGGGTATGTTGTGATGTGATATGGCCAATTACATGATGAGATATATGTGATGTATGAGATGATCATGTGATGTATATAATTTCATGACTTGCATGTCGTTGAGTACGGCAACCGGCAGGAGCCATAGGGTTGTCTTTAATTATTGTATGACCTGCGTGTCAATCATTAAGCGCTATGTAATGCTTTACTTTATAGCTAAGCTGTAGCAATAGAAGTAGAAGCAGGGCTGGCGCCACAACCCCAATGGCAACACATTGATGGAGATCAAGATGATGGAGATCATGGTGTTGTGCCGGTGACGATGGAGATCATGCCGATGTTTCGAAGATGGAGATCTTAAATACAAGTTCATGGCCATATCATGTCACTTATGAATTGCATGAGATGTTAATCCTTTTATGCACCTTGTTTTGCTTAGTACGGCGGTAGCATTATAAGGTGATCCCTCACTTGAATTTCAAGACGAACTGTGTTCTCCCCGAGTGTGCACCGTTGTGAAAGTTCGTCGTGTTGAGACACCACGTGATGATCGGGTGTGATAGACTCTACGTTCACATACAACGGGTGCAAGCCAGATTTGCACGTGCATAACACTCGGGTTAAACTTGACGAGCCTAGCATGTACAGACATGGCCTCGAAACACAAGAGACCGAAAGGTCGAGCATGAGTCATATAGTGGATATGATCAACATAATGATGTTCACCACTGAAGCCACCTTAACTCATGTGATGATCGGACTTGAGTTGGTGAATTTGGATCATGTATCACTCGAATGACCTGAGGGATGTCAATTTGAGTGGGAGTTCTTAAGTAATATGATTAATTGAACTCATTATCATGAACATAGTCAATAGTGTCTTTGCAAATTATGTTGTAGAATACTGGCTCGCGCTGTAGCTCCCTTAAATTTTTATATGTTCCTAGAGAAATAGAGTTGAAAGATGTTGGTAGCAATATTGCGGACTGGGTCCGTGATCTGAGGATTGTCCTCATTGCTGCACAGAAGGCTTATGTCCTTAATGCACCGCTCGGTGCGCCACCCCCTCTAGCGTCGTCTATAGATGTTGTGAACATCTGACAGGCACGTTTCGATGACTACTTGATAGTTTAGTGCGTCATGCATTGCGGCTTAAAATTGAGGCTCTGAAACGTTTTGAACTTCACGGAACATATGAGATGTTCTTAGAGCAGAGATTGTGATCTCAGGCTCATGCCTGTGTTGCGAGATATGAGATCTCCAACAAGATTCTTTGCCTGTAAGATGAAGGAGAATAGCTCGATCGTTGAGCATGTACTCAGATTGTCTGGGTACTACAATCGCTTGAATCAAGTGGGAGTTGATCTTCCAGATAAGATAGTGATTGATATAGTTCTCCAAGTCACTGTCACTAAAGCTACTAGAACTTAGTGATGAACTATAATACACCAGGGATAGAAGTATTGATCCCTGAGCTGTTCGCGATGTTTGACACCGCGAAGGTAGAAATCAAGAAGGAGCGTCAAGTGTTGATGGTTAATCAAACCACTAGTTTCGAAAAGGGCAAGAGCAAGGAGGGAAACTTCATGGATAGCAAGTCAGTTGCTGCTCCAGTGAAGCAACCCAAAGTTGAACTCAAACCCGAGACTAAGTGCTTCTATTATGAGGTGAGAGGTCGCTGAAGCGGAACAACCCTAGATACTTGGTAGATAAGAAGGCTGGCAACATCGACAGAAGTATATTTGATATACGAGTTATTGATGTGTACCTTGCTAGTACTCCTAGTAGCACCTGGGTATTGGATACCGGTTCGGTTGCTAAATGTTAGTAACTCGAAATAAAAGCTACGGAATAAACGGAGAACTAGCTAAGGGTGAGGTGACGGTGTGTGTTTGGAAAATTTTCCAAGGTTGATGTGATCAACATCGCACGCTGTCTCTACCTTCAGGATTAGTGACGAACCTAAATAAATGTTATTTGGTGTTTTGCGTTGAGCATGAACATGATTAGATCATGTTTGTTGCAATACGGTTATTCATTTAAGTCAGAGAATAATGGTTATTCTGTTTACATGAATAATACCTTCAATGGTCATGCACCCAGTGAGAATGGTTTGTTGAAATCTTGATCGTAGTAATACACATGTTCATAACATTGATGTCAAAAGATACAAAGTTAAATAATGATAGTACCACATACTTGTGGCACTGCCGCAAAATGTCATATTGGTATAAAGCGCATGAAGAAACTCCATGGTGATGGATATTTGGACTCATTCGATTTCGAATCGGTTGAGACATGCGAACCATGCCTCTTGGGCAAGATGACTAAAGGACCCCGTTGGATGGAGCGGGCAAGTGATTCATTGGAAATGATACATGTTGATGTATGCAATCTAGTGAGTCTTGTAGCGTGTAGTGGATATCGTTATTTTCTTACCTTCACTGATGATTTGAGTATATATAGTGTATATTTACTTAATGAAACACAAGTCTGAATCGTTTGAAAGGTTCAAGCAAATTCAGAGTGAAGTTTAAAGATCATCGTGACAAGAAGATAAAAATGACTGCGATATGATCGTGGAGGTGAATATCTGAGTCACGAGTTTGGCATACAACTTAAGACAATGTGAAAGTTGTTTCACAACTAAACTCCACCTAGAACACCATAGTGTGATGGTGTGTCCGAACATCATAGTTATGCTCTATTGGACATGGTGCGTGCTATGATGTCTCTTATCGTTTTACTACTATAATTTTGGGGTTATGCATTAGAGACAACTACATTCACTTTAAATAGGGCACCATCTAAATCCGTTGAGATGACACCATGTGAATTATGGTTTGATAGAAACCTAAGCTGTCATTTCTTAATACTTGGGGCTGCGACACTTGTGTGGAAATTTTTTTCACCTAATGAGGTCGAACCCAAGGCGGACAAATGCATCTTCATAGAATACCCTAAGATCAGTTGGGTGAACCTTCTATCTCAGATCCAAGTGCAAAGTGTTTGTTACTAAAACGGATCCTTTCTCGAGGAAAAGTTTCTCTCGAAAGAATTGAGTGGGAGGAAGATAGAACTTGATGTGGTTGTTAAACCTTTGTTCAACCAGAGAGTAGCGCAGCGCAGGATGTTGTTTCTGTGAAGCCTACGTTAGTTGAAGAGGAAGTTAATGATGATGATCATGAAGCTTCAGGATCAAGTTACTATCGAACTTCGTAGGTCGACAAGGATGTGTACTGCTCCTAAGCGGTATGACAACCCTGTCTTGGAGGTCATGTTGTTGGACAACGATGAACCTACGAGCTATGGAGAAGCGATGATGGGCCCGGATTCCGACAAATGGTTGGAGGCCATGAAATCCGAGATAGGATCCATGTATGAAAACCAAGTGTAGACTTTGGTAGACTTGCTCGTTGGACGACAGGTCGTTGAGTACAAATGGATCTTTAAAATGAAGACAGACACTAATGGTGAATGTCACTATTTGTAAAGCTCGACTTGTTGCAAAGATGTTTGTGACAAGTTCAAGGAGTTGACTATGATGAGACTTTCTCACTCGTAGTGGTGCTAAAGTCTATTGGAATTATGTTAGCAGTTGTTGTGTTTTCAATTATGAAATCTGGCAAATGGATGTCAAAACATTGTTTCCTTAACGGTTTACTTGAGGAAAGGTTGTATGTGATACAACCAGAAGGTTTTGTCAGGCCTAAGGATGCTAAAAGGTGTGCAAGCTTTGGTGATCCTTCCATGGACTGAAGCAAGCATCTCGGAGTTGGAATATACGCTTTGATGAGGTGATCAAAGTTTTGATGTTTATACAAAGTTTACGAGAAATTTGTATTTGCAATAAAGTGAGTGGGAGCACTATAGAATTTCTGATAAGTATATGTGGATGGCATATTGTTGATCAGAAATAATGTAGAGTTTCTGGAAAGCATAAAACGGTTATTTGGAAAGTGATTTTCAAAGGAAGACCTAGATGAAGCTACCTAATTGTTGAGCATCAAAATCTATGGAGATAGATCAAGATGCTCGATGAGACTTTCAATGAGTGCATACCTTGACAAGATTTTGAAAGAGTTCAAAATGGATCAGTCAGACAAAGAGTTCTCGCCTGATTTGTAAGGTGTGAAAGTTGAGTGAGACTCAAAGCTTGACAACGGCAGAAGAAAGAGAAAGGACGAACGTCGTCCCCTATGCCTTAGCCATAGGCTCTATATTATGCCATGCTGTGTACCGCACCTGTGTGTGCCTTGCCATGAGTCCGTCAGGGGGTACAAGAGTGAACCAGGAGTGGATCACTGGACAACGGTCAAGATTATCCTCAGTAACTAAGAGACTGAGGAGATGTTTCTCGATTATGGAGGTGATAAAGAGTTCGTCATAAGGAGTTACGTCGATACAGGCTTTAACACTAATCCGGATGACTTGTAGTAGCAATCTGGATACGTATAGTGGAGCAGCCATTTGGAATAGTATCGAGCGGAGTGTGGTAGCAGTGTTTACAGTTTGACATAGGTATTTGCAAAGTGCACACAGATCTGAATGTTACAGACCCGTTCACTATAAGACCTCTCTCACATGCAAAGCATGATCGAGCCCCTGAACTCGTTGGGTGTTAGATTCATAACAATGCGAATTACATGGTGATGTGAAGTAGATTATTGACTCTAGTGCAAGTGGGAAACTGTTGGAAATATGCCCTAAAGGCAATAATAAATTAGTTATTATCATTTTTCCTTGTTCATGATAATCGTTTATTATCCATGCTATAATTGTATTGATCGGAGACTTAGATGCATGTGTGGATACATAGACAAAACCATGTCCCTAGTATGCCTCTAATAGACTAGCTCGTTGATCAAAAGATGGTTAAGGTTTCCTAGCCATGGACATGAGATGTCATTTGATAACATGGTCACATCATTAGGAGAATGATTTGATGGACAAGACCCAAACTGCAAACGTAGCATATGATCGTGTCAGTTTATTGCTACTGTTTTCCGCATGTCAAGTATGTGTTCATATGACCATGAGATCATGCAACTCACAGATATCGGAGGAGTGCCTTGTGTGTATCAAACGTCGCAACGTAACTGGGTGACTATAAAGGTGCTCTACACGTATCTCCGATGATGTCTGTTGAGTTGGCATGGATCGAGACTGGGATTTGTTACTCCGTGTGACGGAGAGGTATCTCAGGGCCCACTCGGTAATGCAACATCACAATAAGCCTTGCGAGCAATGTGACTAATTGTTAGTTGCGGGATCTTGTATTACGGAACGAGTAAAGAGACTTGTCGGTAACGAGGTTGAACTAGGTATGGAGATACCGACGATCGAATCTCGGGCAAGTAACATACCGAAGAACAAAGGGAACGTTATACGGGATTAACTAAATCCTTGACATAGAGGTTCGACCGATAAAGATCTTCGTAGAATATGTAGGAACCAATGTGGACGTCCAGGTCCCGCCATTGGTTATTGACCATAGAGGTCTCTCGGTCCTGTCTACATAGTTCTCGAACCCACAGGGTCTGCACACTTAAGGTTCGGTGACGTTTCGATAGTGTAGAGTTATGTATGGTGGTGACCGAAGTTTGTTTGGAGTCCCGGATGAGATCCCGGACATCACGAGGAGCTCCGGAATGGTTCGGAGGTAAAGATTCATATATAGGAAGTCCCAGTTTGGTTTCCGGAAAAGTTTCGGGCTCATCGGTAGTGTACCGGGAGTGCCGGTAGTGTACCGGGAGGCCTCCGGGAGGGGTATTTCGACCCCAAGAGGTCCATGGGCTGTGGGAGAATAATAACCAGCCTTTGTGGGCTGGGAAAACAGCCACAAAGGCCCATGGCGCAAGAGAGAAAGTCCTAAAGGAAAAAGTGGAAAATCGGCCAATAGGAGGCAATCCTACTCCAACTAGGATTGGAGGTGAAGTAGGATTGCTTCCGACCTCCTATTTCGGCTGACCCAAAGGCCTTGGCTGCCTCGCCTCTCCTCTCCTCCTATATATACTACTGGATTGGGTGGTTTTTGGACAGAATTTCCGGCCACGTGCTACCCGTTCCACCGGTGCATAGTTTCTCCTCTAGATCGGTTTTCTGCAGCGCTTAGGCGAAGCCCTACTGGAATTGCTCCACCACCATCACCGGAGCGCCGTCATGCTGCCGGTGAACTCTCTCTCCTCTCCACCTCCTCTCGCTGGATCGAGACGGTGGAGATCGTCATCAAGCTGCACGTGTTCTGAACGCGGAGGTGCCGTCCGTTCGGGTTGAACTTGATCTTGTACTCGCATAAGTTCGCGAAGGTCTCCCAGAGATCATCGAGGAGGCTGAAGTGCTTCTTGGTTTTGACGATGATGTCGTCAACGTAGACGTGGATGTTCCTGCCTATCTGAGGCAGGAGGCACTTGTGCATGCACCGTTGGAAGATGGCGCCCGCATTCTTCAGGCCGAAGGACATGGTGATGTAGCAGTAGGCCCCGAAGGGCGTGATGAAGGAGGTTTTGAGCCGGTCTTCCGGATCCAGCTTGATCTGGTGGTATCCTGAGTAGGCATCTAGGAAGGACAGCAAGTCGCAGCCGGCCGTGGAGTCGATAACTTGATTGATCCGCGGCAGGGCGAATGGGTCCTTGGGACATGCCTTGTTCAGGCTAGTGTAGTCGATGCACATGTGCCAGGTCTTGTTCCTCTTCAGTACCAGGACTGGGTTGGCCAGCCAGTCCGGGTGGAATACTTCCATGATGAACCCGGCTGCGAGACACCGGGCGATCTCTTTGCCTATAGTACGCCGCTTCTCCTCGGAGAAGCGGCATGGTTGCTTGACCGGCTTGACGTCCAGCCGGACGTGGAGTTTGTGCTCGGCAAACTTCCTCAGAACACCCAGCATGTCCTTGGGGGACCATGCGAAGTTGTCCCGATTCTCACGGAGAAAGTCGACGAGCTCGCCTTCCTATTTGCTGTTGAGGCGGGAGCCGATCGTGACACACTGAGCCAGGTTGGCCGGGTCGAGCGGTATTTGCTTGGTGTCTTTGGACGGCTGGAAGGAGGCCTCGCCAATGGATTGCAAGGGCGGAGTTGGCACGGCCGGCTGGCTGGCAGCAAGGGCCACAAGCCGATCGAGCTGCCGCCTCTCCTCAGTGACCTCCAGGGCCTCGGCCAGCCGGCTGCCGTCTCGAGCGCACTCGAGTGATATCTTGTAGTCGCCCTTGATGGTGATGATTCCCCTGTGGCCCAGCATCTTGAGCTTGAGGTAGGCATAATGGGGAACCGCCATGAAGCTGACAAGAGCCGGCCAGCCCAACAGTGCGTGGTAGGGGCTTGTGAGGTCCACGACCTCGAACAACACTGGCTCGCGGCGGAAATGATCAAGTCCACCGAAGAGGATGTCGAGCGTGATCTTGCCGACAGGGGAGCAGGACTTCCCAGGCACGATGCCGTGGAAAGCTGTCCGGCTCGCCTGTAGGTCCTCTATCCTCAGCCACAACTTATGCATCATGTCGAGGTAGAGAATGTTGATGCTACTGCCGCCATCTATTAGCACCCGCGAGAAGCGGCAAGCTTGCTCCTTGGGGCGATGGTGGAGTCATGGACCAAGGCATAGCTGCCGGGATTCGGCATCATGGCAGGGTGATCGGCCTGGCTCCAAGTGATTGGCTTCTTCGACTAGTGCATGAACTAGGGAGTTGTCGGCATGGTGGCATTCACCTCACGGCGGAGCCGGCGCTGAGCGTGTTTGCCCGTCTCTTCACTAGTGAAGACCACGTAGCAACCATCCTGGTTGGGAAACTGGTCGATTAGACGACCGTCGTTCGGAGTCATTGCCGGCGCTGGGGCGGCAGCTTGGGTCGGGGCCGGCGCACGGGCTGGCGGCGTGGGAGGAGCCGGAAAGCCGTCCCCCTGGGCCAATCGCTGTAAGAAGCTACACTACCGGAGCGTGTGCGTGGAGGGTTTGTCCCCTAAATGGTTCTTGCAGGGGAGATCGAGCATTTCTCGAAGGTGAGCTTCGGCTGCCAGGCAGCCTTGCCGATGCGCTGGCGCTAGCCGGAAGATTGGGCAGCTGGCTCCTGATCCTCGATGGTAGTGACCTACCGGCTCCCGTAGCGGGGATCCGGCTAGTCGTTCTTGTGCTCGTTGTTCTGCGGCTGTCGGTTGTCGGCAGCCTTCCGGGTCATGGCCGGCGTTGTCGTTGCCTTGGTGAGCAGGGTTGTCTTGACCCGGATGGCCGAATCAACCATGGCGTATTTGTCCACCTTGGTCATGAGCTCGGCAAGCATGGCCGGCTCAGAGCATAGGAGCTTATGCTTGAGAGGGGTGTCGTCCTGGCAGCCCTCGATGAAGTATTGCACGGCTTGCACCTCATGCACCCCCTCGCAGGAGTTGCAAAGCTCGGTCCATTGGGTGAGGTAGTCGCGGAGGGATTTGTCTGGCCCCTGAACGCACATGACGAGTTCATGGGGCCGGCCAGGCCGCTTGTAGGTGCCGGTGAAGTTGCGGACGAAGGCCTCCTCGAAGTCCGTCCAGGTGTTGATGCTGCCGGCCGCCAGGCTGTTGAGCCAGGTGTGGGCCGAGCCGGTCAGCATGAGGGGGGTGTTGCTTACGGCTATGCGCTTATTCCCCCTGGTGATGCCCACCGCGGTGGTGTAGTCGATCAGCTAGTCTTCGGGTTTGACGGCCCAGTTATATTTAGGGGTGTCCCTAGGCAGCATGAAGCCAGTTGGGAACAGCTCGGCGCGAATCCGGGGGCCGAAGCTGGCCGGACCAATCGAGCCCTCCTCCTTGAGGAGGGAGAATTGCGCGAGTTTGTCGATGCGGTTGCGGGTGTCGTTCTCGCTGCGAGGGACGCATGGTACGAACCGAGCCGAGAGTTCGGGACGAACGGTGGGTGGCGCCGACTGCCGCAACTCGTGCTGCAGAGGCGGCGTGTGCCCCTGGCTACGCCGGCTGCTGGATGCCGGTGCTTTGTGGTGGCGGCCGCTCCGAGGCGGCTCGTTGGTGCGCCGGCTGCTAACAGCCGACTGCTCACTCCCTAGCGTCTAAGAGGGCCAGGGGTTGTTTGCTTTGGCCCGACGGCCGGAGATGCGAGGGGATCAGGAGTACTGAGCCGCCTGGCGGCCGACAGTTCCCGTGCCCTCGCGCTCGGGCCGGGGCCTTCACTGGCGGCACCGCCCATCGCGAGCAGATGCTGCTCTGCATCAGTGGCATCAATGAGCTCCTTGATGTGGCGCTCATGGGAGGCATGCTCTTCGCCCTCCAAGGTGGCCAATTCCTAGCAGGCCACCTTGGGAGCCTACAGGTTAGCCGCGAAGGTGTCGTAGACGGGCATTTTTTCACCGAGGATTTTGGCGACCATGCGGCCACAGTCGCGCACAGCCCCACGCCGGCTGGGCTCGATGCCAGCCGTGGTGAGTCCGTAGGCGGAAGCATACTCCCGCTGTGCCGCCTCCATGTGGTGCCGCGTGGCAGCGAGGGCGGTGGCATCCTCGAATAGGATGCGGCAATCCACCTCGAGATCGGCCGCGACAGTGTCGGGGTTCACCGTCAGGGTGATCGGAGTGCTCAAGCCCCGGAGGGCCGCACCGAGCGGGTCAGATGTGCCGACACAGGCGGCAGTAGCGGTAGCCGCGACCCGCGCCCATCCGTATGCGATGGAGGAAGTGATGGCCATCACTCCCATGCGATTGTGGGACCCGCTGGGCTGAGCCGTAGCGAGTGTGCCCACTGCCGTGGGCGGACCAGCGTAGACGAGCACCCCCGCGGGGTACTCATCAGCGGTCGGAGCCTCGGCGAGGCTGAGCCTGCCGAAGCGCTCGATGAGCGCATCGATGTCGGCCGTGAGGCCAACGGAGTTGCCCGCACGGCGTTCCGGGGCAAGCCCCACGAGCTCCCCACGGGTTCGCCGGGACGAGCGGCGACGGTATGGAATGGCGAGGGGTCCCGCCCGGAGCATGAATCCGGCTGGCGCCGCGTATGGCCCCATGTTGGGCACCAACTGTCGTCGTTTTCTCATGACAGATGCCATGGGGTGGCTTATCATAGGTGGTTGGGGCCGGAGGACGCCGACAGGCTCCGGTTGCGAGATTGGGCAAAAGCGGTGATGACACATGATGTACCCAGGTTGAGGGCCCTCCGGGGGAGGTAATACCCCTAGTACTGCTTGGTTTTGTTGGATGGTTAGGTATGAGTACAAGGATGCTCCTAGAGCTTTGTCTAGAGGAGGAAGAAGGGGCAACTGGCTCCACTTCCTCCACTGCTAGAAGGGGATGTGTGGGGAAGATCGTTCGTGCATGGATGTGTGTGTGTCCGTGATCATCCGTTCCCGTTGCATGGGGGGCTCGGGGGGGGGGGGGGGTTATAGGCCAACCCCCCGGCTCTTACAATATGCTTTAAGTACCAAGGTGGGGGGACCCGGCTGGCAGTCTCTCCGGCTAGCCAGAGGGTCCCATCGCTCGCGCCGTCTCGTCGTAGGCGAGGCCCGCTGGCCGAGTCGTCCCATCTTCCGTTGGGGCCCACCGTCCGGCTCTGCGATTGGCCCTTGCACACCTGCCGTGGCATGGGCCGCCCGGGGGAGCGTCGTCTAGCGCCAGCCGGCCGAAGTCTCCGGTACGGCCGGCGGCACTATAGCCACGCTGGGGCAGGTAATCAAGTGGGGAGGGCATGCTAGCATTGTTCCCCCGCCCGGCCACGCTCACCAAGGTCAGCGGCTAGGACGGTTGGACTGTAGCCATGCGCTGTAGTGCGTAAGTGGACATTGTAGCCATAGGGCCGCCCGTCATGTCGGTCACGTCGCGTCGTCGTACCCACGCGCAGAGGGACGGGACGGGGCATGTCCGTCTCGAAGTCAACGGAAGAGACGGCCCGTGGGCAGCCGGCCATGCCCAGCCGGCCGAGGGCCCAACCGGCTCTTGACCAGTCGGCCGGCCGCCAACCGACACTAGCTTGTGTCGAACGTCCTCCAGCCGGCCGCGTAGTTTTTCTTCGAAAAAGCGAAAGGGGGAAGACCCTGTTGCTTTGGCCTACCTAGGGTTAATAACCCCGTTAGAGCTTGCCGATGACAGCCCCACCACAATCTGCGTGCTTGCCACCGACTCACTTGGGCTTGATGTTGAACACCTGAGGCCAATGCCCGAAGTGTGGCTCGATGCACAGGAAGGCCTCGCTGACGAGGATGAATGCCGAGATGTCCATGATAGAGTTCCGCGGGAGGTTCTGGAAGTTGAGGTCGTAGAAGAACATCAACCCCCTCACAAAGGGGGTTGAGAGGGAAGCTCAACCCTATGATGAAGTGGGGAATGAACACCACCCATTCGCCTAGCTTGGGGGTGGGGATCACTTGGACCTCCTCTACCGCGCGGTGAGGGATGTCGACGGGGAGGTATCCGACTTTATTGAGGTCCTGGATGTCCTCACTGGTCACTGTGGAGGACTCCCACTTGCCGTTGGAGCTAGAGCCCACCATTGGTGAGATCGGAGGTGGGAGGTGGAAGATTTGGATCCAGGCATCGGAGGCTCAGTGGAACGGGAGGTAGCGGAAGCAGATAACGAGCATGAATGGCTATGTGGGTTTGTTCCCTTTTATGAGGCTTCTCTATGAGCTCCCTCCACCGTGCCATGAATCCCTCCACTTCTTGAGATGTGTGCACAGTTGTGCATGCATGATTAAACATATCTGTGTGAAACGGAGCACGATCTGCAGGTTGATAGATCATGCTGATGGAACGGCCTCGAACCGCGCATTGAGTCCATGTAACTGGCGTAGCGGTCATGGTGGTTCATGACCTTTGGTCAGAGAGGTCATCAGGGAACGTTATCTCCCCCCCTAATGTTTGGCCTTCAAAGCCAACTTATTTCATAATATTAGGATGTGCCGCTGTTCGGAGGCTGTTTGTCATCGGAGTCCGAACTCTGTTTGGCGAAAGGAACTTACCTCGCAAGCCGAAGACTTTGTTTGTGAAGCAATTGAAGTTGAAGACCCTTGAAGTTAGAGGCAAGTTCAGGGGCTACTGAGGAAGTCCTGGATTAAGGGGTCCTCGGGAAGCCGGTAAATTCTTATGGGCCAGACTATATGGGCTACTTACCGAACACAGGAACATTTGAAGGACTAGTCTCCAAGATGGAAGCTTCGGGAAGTATGGCTTGCACTCCACATTTGATGTAGAAAATAGGTATGTTTATCTCTTCAACGTGTAACCGACCATGTGTAAACCCTAGGCACCCTCGGCGTCTATATAAGTCAGAGGGTTTTCGGGTATATAGGACAACTCACCCAGGGTTAGCTATTCGATCTCAAGGTAGATCAAATCTATAACCCCCATATCATCAATACAACCAAGAAGTACGTAGGGTATTACCTCCATAGGAGGTCCCAAACCTGGGTAAATCTGTGTCCCCTTTGTCTCCTGTTATCGTCGATTCTAGTGTCACAGTTCGGGACCCCATACCCGAGATCCACCGGTTTTGATACCGACACCCCCCTTGGTGCCTTGGGAGGCCCACAGATGACCTCTGGTTCCCCTCTTCTTTTATATGTAGGGTTTTGACCTATAAAAATAAGGAGGATACTTTCAGGATGAAGCACCATTGTCTCAAGGAGGAAACCTGGGAAGGAGCCCTTTTGCTCTCCTGCAGAGCGGTTTTGCATGGGAAACTTCCCTCCGGGAGGGGGAAATCGAAGCTAGCGTCATCACCAACGCTTCCTACTTCTTGGGATGACCAATATTCATCAACATCTTCACCAGAACCATCTCATCTTAAACCATAGTTCATGTCTTGTATTTAATCTTTGTCTCAATACCTAAGATTGGTACCTCAGAGTTGCTAGTAGTGTTGATTACATCTTGTACTTGATGCTAGTTGGTTTACTTTGTGGAAGATAAAATTTCAGATCCCTAATCATAATCATAATACCTATGTTATTGAACACTTTTATGATTTGTGGGTAGTTACTTTTGTTCTCGAGGACATGACAGAAGTCTTGTTATAAGTAATCACGTGAAGTTGGTATTCGTTCGATATTTTGATGATATGTATGTTGTTTCTTCCTTTAGTGGTGTCACGTGAATGTAGACTACATGACACTTCACCATACTTTTGCCTAAGGGAAGGCATTGTGGAGTAATAAGTAGATGGTGGATTTCTAGAGTGATAGAAGCTTAAACCCAGGTTTATGTGTTATTCCGTAAGGGGCTGATTTGGATCCACATGTTTCATGTTATGGTCAGATTTATCTTAATTATTCTTTCGTCATTGTGGATGCTTGCGAGAGAGGGTAATCATAAGTGGGTTTATTTTTAAATTAAGAACAACACCCAATAAATGGTCCACCCACATATCAAATTATCAAAGTAATGAACGTGAATCAACTCAACATGATTAACGTGACTAGATGACAATTTCCATGTGTCCTTGAGAGCACTTTACTTTATATAATAGAACTTTCAGGCTTGTCCTTTGATATAAAAAGGATTGGGACACCTTGCTATGTTGTTTATATTATTTTATCTTGTTACAAAACTATCTATCACTGTTATCTATAGCACCTGCAGGGAATACCTTGCTAACAACTGCTTATCATTTCATTCAGCTCCTCGTTGGGTTTGACACCCTTATTTATCGAAAGGACTAGAATTGATCCCTTATACTTGTGGGTCATCGGATAACACAAGAATGTTCCATTTATAGAAACGCAAGAGTTTCAAGAATACCATGATTTGGAAGACATGTAAAAGATTTAGTATTCAGACGTGGCGTTTTGGCTCATAGGTGCATACACACCTATTACGAAATATATGTAAAAACACATTTCAAATTGTAAAACAATTTGGACCAAAATTCTCGCGTGTACATCTGGACATTATATGTGCGTGCACAAAGTTTCGGTGAAAAAAGACATTTTTGTGGCATGTACAAAAAATATAAAAAATGTCTCGTGAGTAGCTATAATCAAACATCAAAAATTGTATTTTTTACACAAGCAACAAAGAATGTCCTTTTTCACCAAAACTTTCTGCACACACTTGTAATGTCCGGATTTCCATGCGGGGTTTTTCCTCATGAGTTTTTAACTTTTTAAATGTATTTGAACAATGGGTGCATATACACCTATGAGCCAAAGCCAATTTCCGTTAGTATTCTTGTAAGATTGACATGTCTCCAAAAGATGTTTTTTAAAAGGATTTTCAACAAGATATCAATAGAAATTTCTTCCTCTCCCCCTGATCCTATGCTTGTAGATACTAGGACTAGGTAGGGTGAGATAATTCTAAAGTACAAGATCATGTAGAACATAAAAATCTAATCAACGACACTTAATCTCTCTCATTTTAATAAGCTTCACTTGTTGATTTTGATCTCTCCTCCTTAATGTATTTCCCTCGCTATATATCTTTAAGCTTTGATATTTCTCCCCCATTGGTAACAACTTCCAAAAAGGGTCTGATGGTAAGGGATCCTGAAGAAAGGGTCATGGAGTAGAGCTAGAGAAGATATTTTTGGCAAAGAACTCCGGCAACATCAAAATTGGTGTGTGTGAGTCAAGCTGAATCGATGGGACCAAACAAGTTTGAGTTTGTGAGGTATTTTGGTGGCACCGAGAGGATTCATATTGGTTGTACCGAAGAACCATATGCATCATAATTTCTATATCAATGATGCCAATTTCGTTCAATCAGAGATTCAGAAGTGCAAATAGAATGTTTGCAGATGCAAACTTAGCCATTTTTTTTAGAAAAAATCTAGAATAATCAAAGAATTCCAATAATATTTACAAGTAATTTCCAATAAGATTTGCAAGGAATTTAAATAAGATTTGCAAGGAATTTCAATTGGATGCAGACTGATTGGTAGCAAGAAAGGCATGCAACTAGGAGATGAACCAACCAAGAAACTTCATCTAGATGATGGTCGGTGACTAGGTCACATATATTAGAGTATATTGACTTATGAGTCAAGTGAAAGCACTTTATCATAGGTCATACTCACCGGTAAGCTCAAAATGGGGTTACTATTTTTCACTTACACATTTGGATGTTTTCATATCACCAGAGAGTTTTTGACTCGTGACTTGGTGTAAAGCTTCTTTGAGGATATTATTACATACCTTTGGGTGATGTTGATGATGAAAACATGTAGGTGGACATGTTGTGGATGCTCAAGTGTTGGAGTTTGGATTTGTCCTTCTTTTTTTGAAGTATATCCTCCTACATGGGTTGGGCATGCAAGGAATAACATGAATATATTAAAAATGACACGAGTGAGGTTTTGAGTCACATGTTGTCAAGGATGTAATTTGTGTTGTCCTCTTGCTTTCATCACAATGAACAATTGTTGCTACTTGGTCATGACAAATTTTCTTATAATTTTGAGTTGATGGAAATCTTGTAGAGTGTTGTCCATCTGAATACCTACAAAAGGTTAGATGCAATACAAGGGATCATAGTTTTCCAAGATATGAGATAAAATCATGTCAACGGTATCAAGGAGTAGTCATGTAAGCTCATGCCCTTGCATGCATCCAAGTAAGTTTCTAGAACAAGTTTGAAGCAACTATGATGTTTAACTCACTCCTCAAGTGACAAAACACTTTCTCATCAAGCGGTTTTGTCAAGATATCCACCAATTTCTTGTCGATATGAACATGTTTGAGATTGGTATCCCCTTTGGCAACATGATCATGAATGAAATGATGACGAACTTGAATATGCTTAGTTATAGAATGTTGCATGGGATTGTGCGCAATCTTGATAGCACTCTCATTGTCACAAAGCAATGGTACATGTTTCACATGTATTCCATAGTCCTTAAGAGTTTGGGTCATCCATAACAATTGCGCACAACAAACTCCGGCAGCAATGTATTCTGCTTCGGTGGTAGATAGAGATACCGAGTTTTGTTTCTTGGAGGAATAACACACAAGAGATATCCCAAGAATTGACAAGTACCGGAAGTATATTTTCTATCAACCTTATCTTTGGGATAGTCCAAGTCGGAGTAGCCCATAAGGTCAAAAGAAGATCTGTTAGGATACCCAATGCCAAAGTTTGTTGTATGTATCAAGTATCTCACAATTCTCTTCACGGCCTTAAGATGCCACTCTTTAGGTGCCGCTTGATATAGGGCACACATGCACACACTTAGCATGATATCGGGACAAGAGGCACAAATATTTAACAATGAACTAATCATTGATCAATAAACCTGTCGATCAACCGGTTTGTTCTCCTTAGTGAGGTTAACATGTCCACTAGTAGGCATGGGGGTTTTCATACCTTTGCATTCTTTCATGTTGAACTTTTTGAACAAGTCTTTGGTATACTTGGTTTGAGAGACAAATTTGCCATCTCTCATTTGCTTGATTTACACACCAAGGAAAAAATTCAACTCACACATCATAAACGTCTCATATTTCTCGGACATCAACCTTCCAAATTTCTCACTAAAATGAGGGTAAGTAGATCGAAATATGATATCATCCACATAAATTTCGCACAAAGTAATTTGCAATTAAGCCTTTTAGTGAGCAAGGTCGCATCAATTTTACCAATTTCAAAACCCTTTTCTATAAGAAACTTCATTAAGAATTTGTACCAATCTCGAGAGGCTTGTTTAAGAACATAGAGAGCTTTGCGAATTTTATAGACATGATTAGTTTTCTTAGGGTTGACGAATCCGGGAGGTTGTTTGACATAGACTTCCTCCTCAATTTCACCATTTAAAAAGGTTGTTTTAATGTGCATTTGGTAAAGAGTGATATCATGGTGATTGGAATAAGCAAGAAGAATGCAAATGGATTCAAGTCTAGCGATGGGGGCATATATCTCACCATAGTCCATACCTTTGAATTGAGTGTAGCCTTGAGCTACAAGGAGAGCCTTGTTGCGTACTACTTGTCCATCTTCATCTTGCTTGTTGCAAAACACCCATTTTGTACCAATTATGTTGTGCTCGTCCTTGGGCTTCTCCACTAGAGTACAAACTTGATTTCTCGGAAAGTTGTGTAGCTCCTCGTGCATGGCATTTATCAATTTCGGGTCTTCGAGAGCTTCTTCTACCTTCATAGTCTCAATGCTAGATATAAATGAGTAATGCTCACAAAAGTTAGCCAACCGAGTTTTAGAGCAAGCGATTCTTTCCGATTTGATGTCACCAAGTATTTGTTTAATGGGATGATTCTTGTCCACTCTTGCTCGAAGTCGAGATTGCTTTTGAGTTGTTGATGGTGGAGCTTCCTCATCATCATCATCATCATATTCTTCTTAT
Organism: Hordeum marinum; assembly: GCA_022496015.1. Classification (NCBI taxonomy): domain Eukaryota; kingdom Viridiplantae; phylum Streptophyta; class Magnoliopsida; order Poales; family Poaceae; genus Hordeum; species Hordeum marinum. The sequence continues at coordinate 372,121,213 of CM039673.1, forward strand.
TCTTCTTGGTTTTTGTTGTTGCAGTCATCATCTCCTTTAGGTGGTGGAGAGGGAGGTTGATGTGGATCTTCTATTTGCACTTCCTCGTTTCCTTCATCTTGATATGTACCACTTGTTGACGCCTCCATGTTATTTTGTGGTTCACCATGAAATGAAGTGGGGGCTTCCACTTGAGCTGATGAAGTACTTTCCTTTACCTCCATGGGACAAATTTTGCCTATGGATAGATCTTGAATTGCTTCCGAAGTATCTTTGTCTCCTACATCAACTGGCAATTGCTTGACTTGCGAACCAATAGTCTCGTCAAACTTCACATCTACCGTCTCTTCAACTTTTAGTGTGAAGTTGTTGTGGACACGGTAAGTGTGGGATTTTGATCCGTAACCAAGTAGGAAACATTCATGTGATTTAGGAGAAAATTTAGAACGATGATGCTTATCAAGAATGTAGAACTTTGAGCTGAATACCCAAAAGTATCCAACTTAGGGTTTGTTACCGGTGAGTAGTCTGTATGTTGTTTTACCGAGAAGCTTATGAAGATAGAGTCGGTTTGTGGCATGATAAGTTGTCTCCACCGCTTCTACCCAAAACTGTATTGGATTTTTGTACTCGCGAGCATCGTTCTCGCCATCTCTATGAGGGTACGATTCTTCCTCTCAAGAACTCAATTTTGTTGAGGCATGTACGTAGCCGAGAACTCATGTGAGATCCCTTCTCCACAAAGAAAGATATCCACATTTGTGTTCTTGAACTCTGATCTGTTGTTGTCTGAATGTTCTTGATCTTCACTTCAAACTGATTTTGGGCCTTCCGAGCGAAGCTTTTGAAGATCTTTTGAACTTGTGAATTTTCATTAGAAAAGAATACCCACGTAAATCTGGAAAAATCATCAACTATGACTAAACCAAAGGAACTTACACCGAGGCTCATGTAAGCATTGGGACCAAAAAGATCCATATGAAGTAACTCAGGTGGTCTCCTAGTAGTCATGATATTGTTTACAGGATGACTTCGCCCAACTTGTTTTCCTGCTTAACAAGCGCTACAAAGTCTATCTTTTTCAAAGATAACATCTTTAAAACCAAGTATATGATCACCTTTGATAAGCTTGTCTAGATTACCCATACCACACGTCCTAGTCTTGTATGCCATAACCAACCTTTAGAAGATTTTGCAATAATACAAGTGCGAGGTTGGGATCATTTAGTGAAATCAACAATGTATAAATCACCTCTACGTAATCCATTAAAGGCCATGTTATGATTGTCTCGACAAAAAACTTGGCAATCTACTTTGGTGAATATCACATTGAAACTGAAGTCGGTGAGTCCAGATACAAAAATAAGATTATAACCAAGAGATTCAATGAGCATGACATTTGGAATGGAGCTATCATGAGATATGGCCACCTTACCAAGGACAAGTACTTGATCCTCGGAGTTATCTCCAAAAGGCACGTACTTATGTGGTCCATAATTTGGTGTAATGTCATGAAACATGTATCTATCTCCGGTCATGTGATTGGTGCATCCACTATCGAGAATCCATTGCTTTCCTCTTTGAAGTTGGCCATGAGACTAAGGTTCTTCATAGTTTTCCCAAATTCAATGTCAAATTCCTCATCTTCATCATTGTAGCCATGATTCACATTGTCATCATCAAATGGGACATCCTTGTCGCAAAGATCAAGTGAGTCATTAGAGTTGTGATCATGACAATGCTCAAGATTATGAATGTGGATGACTTCTAGAATGATGTTGTTGATAGTTCCAACATCTCATTCAGCACGCATGAGGTCACAAAGCTCAAATAGAGACTCATCAAACATGGGATCACTTGGCTTCATATTGTGGAATGCAATAGTTTTATGAAGAATAACATCAAGATTATTTAAAGAGAAATTTGGGCATCTCTTTTCTAAATATTTCAACAAAGTGTAGGCACAAGTAAAGTTTTGCATGGAGTTAACCATAATATTCGGTAATCCTCTAATCATAAGATTGATGGTCCTTAGATTACGAAGCATGTCGATCTCTTCCTCGTGAGTAGGATGTGAGAGATCAATGGGAGGTGCATATGGAGTATGAATATACTTGCTCAAGTTAAATTCATCAAGTACATCAAGCATTTAATCTCACCAATGAGTATAGTACTCCCCATTGAGAATAGGCAGTCTACATCTAATACTCCCAAAAGTAGACATGTATATATTCCTCCAATGGTAGTAAAACCAAAGCAATGGAGACCAAATCTTTGATACCAATTGTGGGATCGAGAAGTGGCATCTAGAGGGGGTGAATAGACACTGAACAAGACAAATGTGTAGTTTTCGATTTGCTTGATATTTAGGCAGATTTTAGCACAAGTTAACTTGCATCCAATGAATCCTACACATGCATATCTAGAGATCAAGAACCGGAATGTAAATATCATGCATTTGCAAGAAGCATAAAAGATGGTAGAGTTGGAAAATCAAATGCAATGAAGAGACGGAGATTTTTGGAATGGTTCCAATAGGTGGTGCTACCGTAAATCCACGTTGATTCCTTGATGGAGACTTCAACCCACAAAGGATAATGGTTGCATGAGTCCATGGAGGACTCCACCCATGAAGGATCCACGAAGAAGCAACCTTGTCTATTCTACCATGGCTTACGTCCATGAAGAACTAGCCTCACTCGGGGTAGATCTTCACGAAGTAGGTGATCTTCTTGTCCTTACAAACTTCTTAGTTGAACTCCACACGATCTGGAGGCTCCCAAGCGACACCTAAACAATCTAAGAGACACCCCTCTCCAAAAGGTAATAGATGGTGTATAGCTGACGAACTCCTTGCACTCATGCTTCAAAAGATAGTCTCCTCAAGACTCGGTCACTCTCTCACCGAATTTGGCTTGGTAGAAGAGGATGATTGGGTCAAAAGAAACTTGGGGAGGCTATAAATCAAGATTCATATGGGAGGGATGGAATATCTTGATCCCAACACATGAGTATGTGGTTCTCTCTCGGAAAAATATATGGTGGAAGTGTTGGTTTGTTCTGAGTGCTCTCTCTATGAATGAGAGGGTGGTGGATGGGTATATATAACCTTCACCAAAAATCCAACCGTTACAACATTATTGTCCAACTCAGTGACACCAAAGAGAAATATCGCTGCTACTGATTAGTTGGTAATGTCCTAACTTTTTTATTTTCCGTGAGACTGAATGAAACATCTCGATGAGACCGATTCATCTTAACTTAGGCTAATCCAGTATTTCAGAGGTTCTAAAAATGATATATCAGAAATTCCGAAGCTCAAAATCTCGACCACGGAAGGTTGGTCACTCTTTTTTCGGTTCTACCGAGGTGCTGGGGTTTGGCAGAGTCTCGGTCTTGCTGAGACCGAAGTGGAATTCTTGGTGGCGCCGAATTTGGAATTTAGGGTTTAAGACAGAGAGTTTTGTGAGAGTTTGGTTGAGGCTTTTGGTGGCCTATCTTTAAGGACTTGAGCAAGCAGATCATCATTAGTACCTCATCCCCTCTTAGGGCTAGTTATTTTGGTGTCTTTTTTGAGCTTCTAGAATAAGCGGCCCCCTACCTAGCTTATTCTAAAAGCCCAACCATGAATAATTTTTTTAAAGCCTACTTGTCAAGTCTTAATTAGTAGCCTTCTTAAAATAAATTTTGTTGGCCTTCTGGAATAAGCTAGGTAGGGGCCAGCTTATTTCAACTTTCTATAGAAGCTGGCAAAAGAACTGACCCTTAATAGTATTGGCTTTCCTATGGACTCAATTGTGAATAACTCACATAAAACAAAATGTAGAGTCTTGGAGCTTTTGCCAATAAGATTGCTTTGCATCCAAGGGTCTTCTTACCGTATCTCTTGGCCATTCCAATCAATGGACTTTTTCTGAAATATACTAGATGAAACTATTAGTCCAAGAGATAGTGTATGTTGTCATGAATTATGAAAACCACCAAGGGAGCATTTGTGCTTTCAACCTTCATTAGGCGGGGATACTATGGTGGGCATGTAGATGTATACAAGCCATCTGGCTGGAAGCATTTCTACTACGATGTAAATTCCTGATCTTATTCACACAAGTATCTCATATGATGTGAATTTCAACCGATAAGCAATCTTTTGCTGATCATATCACCATATGACTCTTGTTCATATTTCAATGCTTCATTCTCCGAGCTCAGAACTTTTCTGCTAGAACTTCAAGACAACTCATTGTTTCTATTGTGAGGTCCTACCTCACTAATACCTCTTCAAGGTATCTATAATTTTTTTATTATCCCACGATGTAATATTATCATTCTAGGATACTTGTTGGGCATTTATCTGCCAATTCATATAATTTTTAGCACTAACCTATTAACCCGATGCTAAGTGACAATTGTTATTTTCTATGTGTTTTTGGCTTTTCATGTTTACAGTACCAAACAAACTTCGATTGCCTCGAAAATTTCTAATTATTTTTTCTGGCCCAAAATAAGACCTCAAAGCTTCGAGAGGAGTCCCCGGGGCACACGAAAGTCCCACAAGCCAACAGGGCGTGCCCAGGAGAGTGGTCGTGCCCTGTTAGCTTGTGGCCGCCCCTCTCGTCTCCCGATGCCCCTCTCTGGCCTATAAATTCTAATATATTCCAGAAACCCTAGGGGAGCTCCCAAAACACTTTTCCCTCTGCCGCAATCTCTGTTCCACCGTGTGCCCATATGGAGCCCTATTCTGGTGCCTTGTCGGAGGGGTGATCAATCATGGAGGGCCTCTACATCAACCTTGCTGCTCCCGTTGTGATGTGTGAGTAGTCTACCATAGACCTATGGGTCCATAGCTAGTGCTTAGATGGATCTCTCTCTCTCTTTGTTCTTTAATACAAAGTTCGTCGCATCTTTGCGATGATCTATTAGATGTAATCACTTTGTGTGGTGCATTTGTTGGGATCCGATGAATTGTGGGTTTATGTTCATATTATTCATGACAAAATATTTGAGGCTTCTCTGAATTATATGACTCCTATTTGTGTGATTATTATACCTTCATAAATCTCTTCAATCTATTGATTTGGTTTGGCCAACTAGATTGATCTATCGTCAATGAGAGGGGTGTGTTGTACTGGGTTTAATCTGGCGATGCTTGACGTGACTTGAGACTGCGTTGGTATTTCCCCAAAGAGGAAGGGATGATGCAGCATAGAGATGGTAAGTATTTCCCTTAGTTAAGAAACCTAGGTATCAATCCGTAGAGGAAGATCAAGCGACTATGTAAACAACACCTGCACACAAATAACAAATACTTGCAACCCAACTTGTAAGAGAGGCTGTCAAGCTCTCAATGATAGAAAGATAGATTAGGTTGTGATAGTTTGGGAAAATAGATCTCGCAAGAACACAAAATAAAGTAAGCAAATAAAAGGTGTAGAAAGCTATTTTTTGGTTTTTTGGATTAATAGATCTGAAAACAAACACGAAAAAAACATAGATCGGAAAGAAATATGTTGGAAAAGTAGACCCGGGGGCTGTAGGTTTCACTAGTGGCTTCTCTCATGAGTATAGCACATGGTGGGTGAACAAATTACTGTTGGGCAATTGATAGAAGATCAAATAGTCATGATGATATCCAAGGCAATGATCATTATATAGGCTTCATGTCCAAGATAAGTAGACAGTAACGATTTTGCCTCTACTTCTATTAATCCACACATCGACCAATGTCCAGCATGCATCTAGTGTATTAAGTTCATGGAAAAACAGAGTAATGCAATAAGAACGGTGACATGATGTATACAAGATCTATTCATGTAGGAATAAACCCTCGTCTTATTATCCTTAATGGCAACGATACATGGGTGCCTTCCTGCCGCTTCTATCACTGGGAAAGGACACCGCAAGATCGAACCCATCACAAAGCACCTCTTCCCATGGCAAGAAAAATCGATCTAGTTGGCCTAACTAAACCAAAGATTTGAAGAACAAATACGAGTCTATAAGTAATCATGCAAATAAGATATCAAAGACAACTCAAATCATATTACATCAAATAGATCTCCAAGAGACCATTGTATTGAGAATCAAAAGAGAGAGAGGAGCCATCTAGCTATTGCCTATGGACCCGTAGGTCTATGGTCGACTAGTCACACATCATCGGACAGGCACCCATGAAGACGATGCACCCCTCTGTGATGGTGTTAGATTGGATCTCGAGGTTCTGGAACTTGCGGCGGCTGGAATTGTGTTTCGTCGACTCCTCTAGGTTTTTTTGAATATTTGAGAATTATAGAGCTGATAGTCGATGGAGGGGGTCCCCAAGGTGGGCACAACCCATGAGGGCGCGCTGGGGGCCTCTGGCACGCCCTTGTGGGTTGTGCTCTCCTAGAACCTCCTCTCTAGCACTTCTATGGCCCACTGGGTGTATTCTAGCCCAAAATAATTCTCCAGAAAGTTACACGGTGTTTGGGCTTTGTTTGGTACTGATTTTCTGCGAAGTAAAAAACAAGAAAAAATAGCAACTGGCACTTTAGCACTATGTCAATAGGTTAGTCCCAAAAAATGATATAAAGTCGCAATAAAATCATTGTAAAAGTTATAGATATGTTGGAGACGTATCAGCGCTCTATATCCTAGTGATAGAAAGGGACAAGACACATCTTTGTATTGTTTCCACTAAGGATAAAATGATGGGGCTGATTCATATTAACTGAGTTTACTTTATCTACATCATGTCATTGTTCTCCAAGCATTACTCTGTTTTACTTAATACTCAAGATGCATGCTGGATAGCGGTCGATGGTGGAGTAATAGTAGTAGATGCAGGTAGGAGTTGGCCTATATACACATGATCATTACAGTGAATGAATATTGCATAACTATGCGCTTTTCTATCAATTGCCCAATAGTAATTTGTTTACCCACCATATGCCTTCTTGAAGAGAGATGCCACTAGGGAACACTATGCCCCTCGGGTCTATTCACATATAAATATACAAATGCTACTAATACCTTTCTGCCATTATTTACTTTTTATTCATTCTGCAATTAATATTTATCCAACTATCAGCTACACTACTTATCTTTCTTAGTCACCATGTATCAACATAAGACCAAGTTTTGTGACTTCTCAATTACTAATAACAATGATTTTATTAGTACTCCTATACCATCCGCCACTAGTGTGGAGTTTTATGACATTAATGTTGCATTGTTGAATCTTGTGATGAAACAACATTTTTTTGGAAGTCCTAATGAGGACCCCGCTGGTCATCTTAATACCTTTGTTGAATTATGTGATACACAAAATACGAAGGATATGGATAATTATGTGGTCAAATTAAAATTATTTCCTTTTTCAATAAGAGATAAAGCTAAGGCTTGGATTCATCTTTACCGTGAAATAGTATTGGAACATGGGATAAATGTAAAGATGCTTTCATTAGCAAGTATTTTCCTCCTGCTAAGATCATTCCCCTTAGGAATCAAATTATGAATTTAAAGCAACATGACCAAGAACATGTTGCACAAGCTTTGGAGAGGATGAAATTGATGATTAAAAATTGCCCAACTCATGGCTTACACTTATGGATGATTATCCAAAATTTCTATGTTGGACTAAACTTTGTGTCTAGAAATCTTCTAAATTCTGCTGCTCGTGATACCTTCATGTAGGTGACACTAGTAGATTCCACCATACTTTTGGACAGCATCATGTCAAATTATTCTCAATGGCATATGGAAAGTGCTCCAACTTGTAAGAAGGTAAATTATGTTAAAGAAATCGCTACTTTGAGTGAAAAAGTGTATGCTTTTATGAATATGGTTGCTAGTAAACATTCTCATGTTGATCAGAATCATACGACTTTGTGTACATTGATTGAGAAAAATGATAATGTTGTTGAATTTCATCTCGCGAAACAATTTCAACAACAGTGCTTATAGAGTAAATTTCAATGCTAGACAATACCCCGGTAATTCCTCTAATAATTATGGAAATTCTTACACAAATAATATTGGGATATCCTATGATATTTAGAGCACAATTAAATAATTTATTAATTCTCAACAGATTTTTAATACTATGGCAGAAGAAAAGTTGCATAAAGTTGATGATTTGGCTAAGAACATGGATAGGATTGCTCTTGATGTGGAAACTCCTAAAAATAAAACTTTACAACCCAAGCATGATACTAATGAGACTATTAAATCTATCCAAATATCAACTAATGAAAGTAAGGAGAGGACCGCTAGGTTTAAAGCTAAACGAGAATTCTTAGAAAAAGCTCTCCCACCCGGTTTTTACCGTAATCATGATGAAGATCTTAAAACGATTGGTACTTCTCCCATGGAATATTTGTTTACTAATATGAAAAAAGATGATAAAGGGACTTGAGATGAGTCAATTTTATCTGGAAGGTGTCCCTTTTTCTTGGAGGGTCATGATTCTAATGATAAAATTGAAAAAGTGGGTTTGGAGAGGTCAAAACTTTAAATAGTGATGTGCCCACTATCTCGGATTACAAGGACTTTAATTATGAAAGTTTATCTTTAGTAGAATGTATTTACTTGTTTAAATCCATTATTAGCCCACCCAAGTATTATGAAAAAGTAAAGCTTTTACCGAACATATAGTAGAAGTGATGATAAAATCTTATGATGAGAAACTTGAGCTAGAAGTCTCTGTTCCTAGAAAATTGCATGATGAATGGGAACCTACTATTAAAATAAAACTCAAATAATATGAATGCAATGTTTTGTGTGACCTTGGTGCTAGTGTTTCAACTATACCTAAATCCTTATGTGATGTACTTGGTCTCACCAATATTCAAGATTGTTCCCTTAACTTGCATCTTGTGGATTGTACCATCAAGAAACCTTTAGGTACAATAAATGATTTACTTTTTGTTAAAATAAAAATTATGTGCTTGTAGACTTCATTGTGCCTTATATTTAATGCAATCCATCTTTTCCAATAATACTTGGGAGACCTTTTCTACGAATTATAGGTGCAATTATTGATATGAAAGAGGGAAACATAAGTATCCAATTTCCATTAAAGAAAGTATGGAACACATAGCTAGGAATATAATGACACCACCTTATTAATATATCATGAGTTCTACTTATGGGTGGAGTTTCAAACATGACAACACTTGAAACTATGCATTATGCCTAGCTAGGGGCGTAAAACTATAGCGCTAGTTGGGAGGCAACCAAATAGTTATCTTTAAATTTTAGTTTTTACTTTGTGTTTGTGTCTGATAACATGATTAATTCCTATGTAATGATTGTGTTTTTATGTTTAAATTATTATTTGTGCCAATTAAAGCCTTTGGGATGACTTGAATGATAAGTAGAATGGATGGTGTGAAAAAACAGAAACGTTTGCGTCTAGTGCAGAATTTCTCTGATTTTACTAGAACGTATTTTTTATCTAAAGTTTTTACACAATATTAATATACAAATTACCCAACTTTTATAATTTTCAAATAAATAGAGTTACAAAAGTATGGTGTTTTCGCTGATCACTATAGATTGTTCTGTTTTAGACAGATTCTATGTTTGCATGCATACTTTAGTCATGGAGAAGTTATAATATAGTACCTTATGCAATAATAAAATATGAATCAATTTATAACGGTAACGAATGTTTATGGTTTGCCTATCCTGTTGATGGATCTCATGAAGCTTTCTATTGAGTTTTGTGTGGTAGAGTTTTCAAGTTTTGGGTGCTATCACGATGGATGAAGGAATAAGAAGGGGAAGGAGCCTAAGCTTGCAGCGCGCGATGGTTAACTCCTACCAACCTCCTCCCTAGGGGCATGCGAGTAGTACTTTGCTTCGAGGGAGCTAATAAATTTTTTCAATAAGTATGTGAGTTCGTTATGACTAATTTGAATCCATGGATGTACGCAATCTCACCACCTCATATTTGCTAGCCTCTTCGGTACCGTGCATTGCCCATTCTCACCTTGAGGATAATTGCAAACTTCTCTGGTGCATCCAAACCCCGTGACATGATATGCTATGTTGCACATAAGCCTCATTATATGTTCCTCAAAACAGACACCATACCTACCTATCATGGCATTTCCATAGCATTTCCGATATATATTGCCATGCAACTTCCATCGTAACATCATATGAATAGTACACCCATCGTCATATTGCTTTTCATGATCATGTAGATGGCATAGTATTTGCGGCAAAGCCACCATTCATCATTTTTTATACATGTTATGCTAGATCATTACACCTCCTGGTACACTCCTAAAGGCATTCATATAGAGTTATATTGTTCATTTTTTTTTCATATCAAATTGTAAGTAAATAAAAGTGTGATGGTATGTATTATTAGGGCACTATGTGAGTGAGGAAGGATGATGGAGATAATGATTCCCCCACAAGTCAGGATGAGACTCCGGATGTAAAATAAAAGGCAAAAAGGAAAATGAAAAAAAAAGAGAAAACTAAAAGAAAGAAAGAAAAAGAAAGAAATAAAGAAAAATTATGCTTATCCAACTCCAGCAAAATATTTCAAAAGCCCGTGGCAATGCACGGGCGTTCTCCTAGTAATAATAATAAATGAGAGAAAAGAGAGAAGGGACGGTGCTACTACCTCTTTTTCCACACTTGTGCTTCAAAGGAGCACCATGTTTTTCATAAAGCGAGTCTCATGTTTTGTCACTTTAATATGCTAGTGGGAATTTTTCATTATTAGAACTTGGCTTGTATATTCTGATGAAGGGCCTCCTCAAATGCCCGAGGTCTTCATGAGCAAGCAAGTTGGATGCACGCCCACTTAGCTTCAATTGAGCTTTCATACAATTATAGCTCTAGTGCATCCGTTACATGGCAATCACTACTCCTCGCATTTTTATCTATTGATGGGCATCTCCATAGCCCGTTGATACGCCTATATGATGCAAGACTTTCTTCTCCACTTTTTACCCCTTTGACACCTACCACCATATTCTATTCCACCTATATGTTGTATTCATGGTTCACGCTCATGTATTGAGTGAGTAATAAAAAGTTGAAGCGCATCAAAAAGTACAATCCAACTGCCTCCCTTAACACCGTGGTGCTTGACATTTATATTTATGTGGTGAAGACGGAGCCACGCCATGCTAATATGAGAAAATGAATAGGGGTAAACATTCTTTCTGGATAGTATATTTTTAATATTAATGATTATCTTGCTTATGTTCATGAATATTAATATGTTGATGTTTGTTAATTCATCATTTCTCAATGATGTAGGATCGAAAGTAGGTCTAGAGGGGGGTTTAGACTACTTGACCAAATAAAAGTTTTGCCTTTTCCCAATTTTAATTCTTCGCAAGTTTTAGCATTCATAGCATATCAAGTAACACCCTACACATGCATGTCTAAGAGTGTAGCAGCGGAAAGTAAAGACAATGCACATGTAAGTAAAGAGAGGGTTAGGAAAGCAAACACAAGTGATGACACGATGATTTTTCCCATGGTTCCGATAGGTGGTGCTATCGTACGTCCACGTTCATGGAGTCTTCAACCCACGGAGGGTAATGGTCGCGAGAGTCCACGAAGGGCTCTACCCATGGAGGGTTCCATGAAGAAGCAACCTTGACTATTCCATGTGGCTTCCGTCCACGAAGGACTAGCCTCACTATGGGTAGATCTTCACGAAGTAGGCGATCTCCTTGCCCTTACATACTTCTTGGTTCACTCCACAACACGAAGTAGGAGGCTCCCAAGCGACACCTAACCAATCTTGGATGCACCACCCTCCGAAAGGTAATAGGCTCAGTAATGACGATGAACTCCTTGCTCTTGTGCTTCAAGATGATAGACTCCTCAACACACAATCACTCTATCGCAGATTTGGCTTGGTAGAAGAGATGGGCTTGGTGGAAAGAAACTTGGGGAGGCTAGAAATCAAGATCCATATGGTTGGAGTGGAAGATCTTGACCTCGACACAAGGGTAGGTGGTTCTCTCTCAGAAAACTAAGTAGGATAGGTATGGAATAGTTCTGAGTGCTTCTTTGGCGAGTGAGTGGTGGTGAAGGGGTATATATAGACATCCCCAAAAATCCAACTGTTACACACAAAATGAACATCTCGGTGACACCGATGTGTAAATCTCGGGGGTACTAAAGTGACCAAAAGTGGCAACTTTTGAATCTCGGAGGGACTGATATACAATTCTCGGTTGCACCGACAAGGTGACCAACGGTCAGATTTTCCAATCTCGGTGATGCTGATTCACCATTTTCGTATGGACCAAAAATGTGAACTTGCGTAACAGAAACTTGGCAACCCAACTCGGTGGCACCGAGTGCAGTGTTGGCTGCACCGAAGTGTTAGGGTTTGGCTGAGTTTGTCTAGGGTTTAGAATCGGTGGCACCGGGATAGGAATGTTGGTTGCACCGATTTTGCATATTTGGCTTTGGACAGACTTTGGTGGGAGAGTTTGTGGATGTTTTGGTGACTGTCACTTGTGCATGTTTGAGCATATTGTTCACCATCAAAACTTTACCCCCTTTTAATAGTATTGGCTTTCCTATGGACTCAAAGTGATTTCTCACAAATTCAAAACATAGAGTCCTATTGCTTGAAGCTTTGACAACCTATTTCCTCGCATATTGGGGTAATTCCACAGTCCTTTTGCCATACCTATCATTGAACTTTCCTGAAATATACTTAGTGGATACATTACTTCAATGGCTCATATGTTGTTATTAATTACCAAAACCACCAAGGGAGCAAATGTGCTTTCAATCTCCCCCTTTTTGGTAATTGATGACAACATATAGATCAAAGCTTCGACAAAGATATAATCATGGAATATAATTGTTGCTTTGAGAAGTATGTGATAAGTAAGAGCTCCCCCTAAATTTGTGCATTATTTTTACATTTGTGTTTGAATGAAAATGCACAATCGATTAGGTACGTGGGTTACTTCTTACATGTCACATACCACTTGGTGGTGTGCAAGAGTAATTGGAATGAATATCATAGCACAACACAATCAACCAAAGATAAATGATCATCACACGAGCATTAAGATGATAGGAAATAGTGGCATCACACAATAAAGCATATGATCAAACATCATCAAGCATGTATCACAAGCAAAACAAAAGAGTATCACAGTAACCAAAAGCAATTGTTTTGAAAAAGCAACAAACACAAAACGACGCTCTCTCTCACTCAAAGCCTAATGATCTATATACACTTCTCCCCCTTTGGCAACAAGTTACCAAAAAGTTCAAACGCATATATCTAATCATTCTTGGGCTGATCTCCTCCGGTTGTCGATGAAGGAGTCGAGATAACGACGTCAGCGAAGATCTCCGCAGATGTCGTGGATGGAGCTGGAGTGGTTACGGGAGGAACTGGAGCTGATGGAGCAGGAGCTGTTCTGACAGTAGCAGGAGCTGATGAAGAGGGCCTCAAGTCTAGTGCAGGCACTATGTCTGTTCTAGCCTGAGTAGTGACCTATGTGCTCGGCTTGAGAGGTGATCCTTCCTCCTCCTCCTCCTCCTCCTCATCATCATCATCATCATTGAAGAAGTAGAAGAGATCCGAGGGATGTGCACGGAGTCAACCTCCTTCTGAAGCTCTATAAATGTCTTCGACAACTTGTCCACCTTTTCACCAAGAGTCTTGGTCCTTGTCTCAAAGATCCTCACAAGACTGTTCTGGTTGTCCAGAATCTCCTTGATATCCTTCCGCATGCCCTGAACAGATGAGATCAGAAGATCCATTTGCTCGTTTCTGGATCTAGGGGCTTGAGCACGAGTGGCTCGAACTGCTTTTGCCTCTACCTGTGCTGTAGCAGATGTGGGATGATCTGGGTCCATCACCACAACATTATCCTCGAGATATGGCTGTAGGGGCAGATGTGGACGATCTAGAGCAAAAATGTGCTTCTCCAAATAAGAGTTGATAAGCAACTGGATGTAAGGTGCATAACAGCAAGAGCGCTTTTGATCAGCAGCAACCCTCTTGATTGTCTCAACAATCAAATCCATGACTCTGATCCTGGTGTTCCTGTCAAGGTGAATCAACATGTTGATGGAGTAGCCTCGGATGATCTTGTCATATCCTGACTTGGGCATCAAGGTGTGCCTCAGAATAGTGTTCATTGTAAGGAGGCCTACTTGCAGATAGTAGATAGATCCTAGCTTGTGAGATTGCACCTTGTGTGCGGGGATAGGAGTATACATATCCTTCATGGCATTGTGACTTGCCTTGGATTCTGAGTATACATCCAGATCACCTTGCTGAGCATTTGGAACTCCTGGAAGTGCAGCCCACTCCTCAACAGTGGATTCATACCTTGCTCCTTCAGTCATCCATACAATTCTACCATCTCCATAGAAATGTGCAGTGGAGTAGAATTGCATGACCATCTCGTCGTTCCATGCAGTAAGCTCTCTACCAAGGAATTCATCCAAACCAATGCAGTGCAAATTATCTTGGACACTATGTAAGTAGTCCACGTTCTCCTTAATGAATTTCCAATTGACATATCTCATGTCGCTAACAGCTGGACTCTTGTCAAGCAACACCGTCACATAAAAGTCTTGTTGCTCTCTGGTGTAGAATCTGTAGTTAATGGTAGTTTTCTTCCTCTGAGCATAAAAATCTATGGCTCTCTAGGCTCTCAATCCTGAGTCTTTCCTCTTCTTCGTGTCTTCAGCAACTAAGTGGCTAGCATCATGTATTGGAAGATGTGGTCTGAGCTTCATAAAAGTAGTCAAGTCACCATCATCTTCAAGTATGGAGGAAGTCCCCATGTTCTTCTCAGAAGCTGGGATGTCTCTGGTAGTCCTCTTGGACTTCTGTGCAGTAGATTTCTTGGAAGTACGCTTGGTGCTCTTGGAAGTTTCAGTCTTTGGCATTGCATCAGCCATAAGCTTCTTGGCTTTCTGTTTGGGAGGGGCTTTCTCGACATGTTCTTCCTCCTCTTCCTCAGCAGCAGCACCAGCAGCCTCCTCTGGATCTTCATACATGGAGGTAGGCCTGCCAATCACATGGATAATCCTCTTCTTGGACTTCTTCTCCCCTGCCTTCTTAGGCATTGCCTTCCTGGGGACCTCAACTAACATTGTTGCCCTAGAACTCTCATGTGCTTTGAAAGTTTCAGCAGGTGCATAAATTTTGCTAACAACTCTTCTGGAAGAAGTAGCTTCAATTGCTGACTTCTTAGTAGCCTTTTCTTGCTTCTTAGCAAGAATCTCCTCAGGAATGAATTCAGAGTCTTCTTCATCTGACTTTAACTTCTTCCTGGTCCTGGTGGCAGCCTTGGGCAACCCATGAGAGCTAGGGGTGCCTGGATCTGAAAAAGAACTGGGTTTTGGGCTTACACTTTAACTCATGTCAACTCCCAACTCTGCCAAATTTTGACTGTCCTCTGCATCTGACATATTGACCCTGTGAATAGTGTATAGGAGAGCAGAAGTAGATGAGTCATCACAAAATGAGGCTTGTTTTTGAAATTTGAACAATAAATTTTCAAGATTTTTGCATTTTGTCAAATAAATATCGGTACGGCCAAAACAAACTTTTCGGTGGCGCCGAGACTGACTGACTCACTTGACCGAACCTTGGCACCCTTTTCGGTCAGACCGAAAAGAGGAACTCGGTTCCATTGGGTCAGTTCTCAGCAACACAGAAGATCACATCGGTGAGACCGATATGTCTGTTTCGGTTCCACCGAGATTTATCGGGCGGATGACAAAACCCTAGAAAATTCATCATTCACCAGAATATGGAGATTTTGAGTGGATAGGAATGCGTGGAAAGGGTGTCTTATAGATAAACTTGAATCTAATGCGCAAAAATCGGATGAGGAGCGCAAAAGATATCGAGTCTATACCCTAGCTTGGCGCGGATCCTCTATGGCGGCGACGAGGGAGAGGATTTCGTCGACGACGGTGATTCCCAGCGGCGGAGGAGCGCAGGGAGACAAGGGCGACGACCAGGGGTCTCGTAGGCAGAAGCTTAGGGTTCTGAGGCGCGACGAATGATATTGAATTTCAAAGCATCGGGGTCCACAGGTTATATACCCACCATTGTTGGTGACACCGATTCTAACTTTTCGGTGTCACCGAGTTCCTCAACTATCAGTTGACGGGGAAACTCGATGTAACCGAGCAAATGGAATCAGTGGTATCGAGATTGAAAACCATATCAACCCTAGGCATTCGGTGAGACCGAGATTTTGTGGTTGGTGCACTTGGGACGTTTTAATGGTTAGTCCTTGTCGATACGGAACTCCGAGTGCTCCACACACAGAGGGATCGAAAAGCACTTGTTCAAAATTTTGTGATGTAGCATGAATAGAGAATGAGGTGAGAAAGCATAGATAGCTAAAGAAGTGGTCCTAGGCATTCTTGTATATCTGATTGGCGAAAGATAAATTTAAAGCCAAATAGCAACAACTGGATATCCTCGAATGAGAAAATAAATGTAGACCGACATGCTCACACAAGAAGATGTCAAATGAAATCATGGCAAACATGCACAAACACTCTAGCATCTAACAAGCACTTGGGTGATGACGAAGTCATCTATATATGAGTATTTGACTTAGGATCCAAGTAAGAGTACTTGATCATAGGTCATACTCATCGTTTAAGCACACGTGGGGTTAGCACTTTTAATAAAGCATTTAACGTTGTCACATACTAAGAAATGCTTTGACTCAAGTCTTAGAGTAAAGCTCCCCCTTTATGTGACATCCCCCCATAAGAGGGATAAACTAACCTTGGGTTTTTTTGATGAAGACTTCATGTTGGTGAGGTAGTGGTGGATGCTCAAGGTTGATGAAGATCACCAAGATTTGGGAGCATCCTTGTTGTTTCCTTACTCTTCTCACCTACATGGGTTAGTCCCAACACACAAGAACAAATACAAGGATATCTATGGAGATGGAGTGCAAAGCATGTGTAATGATGTCCATTAATTTGTTGATTACCTTGTCCCTTGCTTACCTTTGAGGGAATGTGTGACTCCTTGATCTATTGCATAGGGTTGATGTTGATTGCAAATAGATCTTGCCAATAATGAATATGAGTGAATTTCATTGGCGGAGTCACCCCTCAAGAACTCTCTAGTTCTTCTTCTTGGGAACCCACATCAAGTTGATGGGGATCCTTCGTGTTGAAGTAGCACTTGTAGAAGTTGAGCTTGTAGTAGCCCTGGGAACCACTTCACCAAAGCTTGGGGTTCATCTTCATAAGAGTCAAAGTCCTCTTGGAGCTTGTTCTTTCCCTTGAGCTTGGTGTCTTGTGGTGGAAGGTCATCTTGAGTGTTTGTCCCCTTGGGTAGAGTATTTTCATACTTATACTCTTGAGGAACAAACTTGGGCTCAGGATATTGACCTTCTTCCCATTCAACTCCATTAGCGTTGAAGTAGCAAACACCTCGATTCTACCGGTATCCTCCATGCTTGCGTACAACCTCATCAAATTGTTTGTACCCTTCACGACTCTTGTAGATACCTTTTTCTATAATCCCTTTCAATAAAGCATTTTCTTGCTCAACTATAAATTGGCTAAGAGAATCATCATTAGTGGAATCAATATAACTACTAGGTGCAACATCATTGGGTTTAGCATTTTTATTGTTGCTACTATATGAAGAACCTTCCTTTTCGTTGTTACTAGTTTGCTTATAATTTACTTGTGGCATGAATGTAGACAAGATTAGTCGTTTCGCAGGATGAGATGAAGTCTTCTTTCGGAGATCGTCATTGATTGCTCAAAGAAATTCATGTTCTTTCTCCAAATTGAGCTTCTCGAAGCGTAGCTTCTCATGAGTTCTTACAAGCTCTCTATGATCTTCAAGAGTAGATTCATGAGCTAACTTAAGAGTGTTGAGTTCTTTAGTTAGTTCTTCTATTTTTCATCTTATCATTGTCAATTGACTTATATTTACTAGTATGAGAAGTATCAAGTTCATTATGATTAATATCACTAGTTTTATCACATAGCAAGTCATCATCGTAAAGCAAATCATCTTCATCACTATCGAAATCAAGATATTCGGGGTGAGATGCCTTAGGGCCTTTAGCCATGAAGCAACTTCCATCTCCTTCATTTAGTGAACCAAATACATCATAGGAGTTGGTTGTCACTAGTGCAATTCTGGCAACACCATCATCTCGACTATAGTCGGAGTTGGAGTGATAGCTTCTCTCGGAGTGGTTCTCGGAGTCGGAGCCGGAAACCCATTCACCAACATGAGCTTGATGCTTTATTCTTGAGTAGCTCTTGGTTTGCTTATCCTTCTTCTCCGAGTCCCTACTTCTCCTTGAGGGTCTTCGTTCATAGCGATCATCTCTACTCCTTCTCTCTCTACGAGGTGATTCATCTCTTGAGCTTCGTCTTCTTGGTGACTCTTCTCTTCATTTGTAGGGAGCCGAGCACTCATTGGAGTAGTATTCAGGCTTCCCACAATTGTAGCAGTTTCGGTCACGGCTTGATGAACGCTTCTCTTCATGTCTTGAGTTGGAGATGCGATCTTTGCTTCTATTCTTGTAGAACTTGTTGAATTTCTTGACCATGAGGCTTATCTCTTCATTTGTTACAAGGTTGTCGCTTGAGGTAGCGGGAGTATCACTTGTGGCTTTGTAAGAACCGCTAGACTTGTGATGAAGGTCTTCCTTGTCTTTGAGTGTCATCTCATGAGCAACAATTCTACGAATCACTTACGTTGGTTTGATATCTTTGTAGTTGGGCATCATTTGGATCAATGTGCACACGATGTCATATCTCTCACCAAAGCTTGAAGTATCTTCTTGATGATGAACTTGTCAGTTATTTCTTCGCTTCCTAAGCCAGCAATCTCATTGGTGATGAGAGCTAGCCTAGAGTACATTTCAGCAACTCCTTCACCATCCTTTCTCTTGAACTTGTCAAGTTGACCTTGAAGAACATCTAACTTGGATTTTCTCATGGACTCAATTCCTTCGTGCATATCAACCAAACTATCCCAAATCTCTTTTGCATGTTCAAGGCGGCTGATTTTGTTGAATTCTTCACGACATAGGCAGTTGAAGAGAATGCCACATGCTTGAGCATTGAGTTGCAACATCTTCAATTCATCCATAGTCGCTTCACGATCCGATTCCTTTCCATCCGCAACGAATTCACCTTGCAAGCCAACATCAACAGCAGCCCAAACGACAGGATTATGACCAAGCAAATGCATTTTAATTTTATGCTTCCAACTAGCAAAATTAGTGCCATCAAAGTATGGACCTCTACGGTGATAATTTCCCTCACTAGATGCCATACTTCTCCTAGGTTGTGAAACCAATGCAATGGAGACCAATGCTCTGATAGCACTTCTAGGATCGAAAGTAGGTCTAGAGGGGGGTGATTAGACTACTTGACCAAATAAAAGTTTTGCCTTTTCCCCAATTTTAATTCTTGTCAAGTTTTAGCATTCATAGCATATCAAATAACACCCTACACATCCATGTCTAAGAGTGTACCAGCGGAAAGTAAAGACATTGCACATGTAAGTAATGAGAGGGTTAGGAAAACAAACACAAGTGATGACACGATGATTTTCCCATGGTTCCGTTAGGTGGTGGTATCGTACGTCCAAGTTCATGGAGTCTTCAACCCACGAAGGGTAACGATCGCGAGAGTCCACGAAGGGCTCTACCCATGGAGGGTTCCACGAAGAAGCAACCTTGACTATTCCATGCGGCTTCCGTCCACAAAGGACTAGCCTCACTATCGGTAGATCTTAACGAAGTAGGCGATCTCCTTGCCCTTACAAAATTCTTGGTTCACTCCACAACACCAAGTAGGAGGCTCCCAAGTTACACCTAACCAATCTAGGACGCATCACCCTCCAAAAGGTAATAGGCTTGGTAATGACGATGAACTCCTTGCTCGTGTGCTTCAAGATGATAGACTCCTCAACACACAATCACTCTCTCACAGATTTGGCTTGGTAGAAGAGATGGGATTGGTGGAATGCAACTTGGGGAGGCTAGAAATCAAGATCCATATGGTTGGAGTGGAAGATCTTGACCTCAACACAAAGGTAGGTGGTTCTCTCTCAGAAAACTGCGTAGGATAGGTATGTAATAGTTCTGAGTGCTTCTCTCTCGAGTGGTGGTGGTGAAGGGGTATATATAGGCATCCCCAAAAATCCAACTGTTACACACAAAATGACCATCTCGGTGACACCAACGTGTAAATCTCGGTGGGAGCCACATATGCCCCCATGTATCTCTGCCAACAGCTCCTTTCCATCCTCCCGAGGAACGCACTTCAATTTCACACTGTTTGGTATATTTTTGTACAGGACATCGTCCAGAAACTAGTACATACTAGCTGACGGGCTACGTTCTCTGCTTCTTCTTGTTCCTTAGGGAGTTCTCCTGTTTGGAGGAACTGAATAATGTGTTGCGCCCATGTCGGAGCCTGGGGCTTGATGGCAAGGACTAAAGGCATGTCTTATGCCACGGGAGAGTTTGTCTCTACGGCGAAGACCTAAGGTCTTGCCAGAGCCTGTTGTCCCCTGACAAGCTTGGCATTGTTCCTGGCAACTCCCTCATCGGCGAGCTCTATGGGGAAGTACTGGACGAAATTCAACTTCCTTCTTTTATATTGCTTTGTTGATGGTGCTACAGATGGCTGAGCTAGCTTGAGCATAGAAGTTCCTGGTTCTACAGGTAACTTGAGGGCAGCACACTTCAATAGCTCATCGGCAATGCTATTCTTCGCATGAGGAACATGCTCTGTTTGTAGGCCGTCGAAGTACTCCTCCAGCTTTTTCACTTCATCCACGTAATCCTCCATCAATGGGCTCTGATAATCCTGGTTGACTTGCTTGACAACAAGTTGTGAATCACCTCTGACGGTCAGCTTTTTGATTCCAAGGTTTGCCGCGATCCTGAGACCGGCAAGCAGTCCTTCGTACTCCGTCATATTGTTTGTCAATCTCTCCCGAGGAAAGTGCATATGAATCACATACTTGAGGTGCTCTCCCGGTGGGCGCGACAAGCAACACGCCAACCCCGGCCCCTTGCAGGGAGAAAGCCCCATCAAAATGCATGACCCATTCTTGCTTAGTTTCCTTGTCGGGGAGAGCTTTTTCTTGGACCTCTTCATCTGGCGTTGGAGTCCATTCTGCAATCAATATGCCAGGGCTCTGCTCTGGATAGTTGAAGTACTTCCAAACTTGAGACCAAAGCTCGACAACTCTAGATCCCACTCCACAATCCTGCCGGTGGCATCTGGATTCCGCAGAATCCGTTGCAGCGGAAAGCGAGTGACAACGGTGTGCTCATGTGCTTGGAAGTAGTGGTGTAGCTTCCCTGAGTCCCTAAGGAGGCCGAAAAGTAGTTTTTGCGCACTAGAGTATCTTTACCTAGCTCCCTGCAAGAGGGAACTGACAAAATAAACTGGGTGTTGCACCATCTTCTCGTTCTGCGTTGCTTCGTTTGTCTTTACTGATCCTGCCTTGCTAGCATCAGGACTTGCCGGGGGAGTTCCTAGCTCATCGCTTGTCGGTCTCGCCCCTGCCATCGCCTCTTCATTAGCTTCCCTTTGCACCACCAACATAGCGCTTGCCACTTGATTCATCGCCACCAGATATAGCAGCAATGGTTCTTGTGGCTTAGGTGCGACTAGCGTTGGCAGAGAGGATAGGTACTTCTTCAGATCGTGCAGCACTGCCTCCACTTCTGAAGTCCATTTCATTGGACCTGCCTTCTTCAAGATTTTGAAGAATGGCAGGGTGCTCAGCGGATTTTGAGATGAACCTGCTTAGAGCTGCGACGCAACTGTCAAGATGGCGTACATCCTTGACACGCTTTGGTGCTTCAATCTGCTCGATCGCCTTGATCTTGTCAAGGTTTGCTTCAATCCCATGCTGAGACAGAAAGAACTCGAGAAGCTTTCCGGACGGAATGCCAAACACACACTTCTTGGGACTGAGCTTTAGGTTGATCTTATGTAGATTTGCAAACATCTCTTCTAGGTCTTGTATGAGTGTTTCCTTGTCCTTGGTTTTGACCACTATGTTATCCATATAAGCTTCATATTCCTATGAAACTGGGATTCAAAACCAACTGGACTGCTCTTGCAAATGTTGAACCAGTATTTTTCAACCCGAAAGGCATTCACACAAAGCAGTACGTACCACATGGGGTGATAAATGTGGTCTTTTCTTTGTCTTCCTTCAACATGAAGATCTGATGGTACCACTAGTACACATCGAGTAACGACACCAAGTTACAGCCGGCAGTGGAGTCCACAATATGGTCGATGCGTGGCAAGGGAAAGGGATCTTTTGGACAGGCTTTATTGAGATATGTGTAGTGAATACACAACCTCCATTTCCCATTTGCCTTGCGCACTACGACGGGATTGGCCAACCACGTTAGGTGGAGCACCCCTCTGACTAGACCTGCTGCTTCCAGTTTTCCAATTTCCTCGGAAATGAATTATTGTCTCTCCAAGGCTTGCTTCCCCACTTTCCGCTTGACGGGCCGTGCATGAGAACAGACAACAAGATGGTGCTCAATCACCTCCCTGGGAACACCGGGGACGTCAGACGGTTGCCACGCAAACTCGTCGACATTCGCCCATGGGAAGGCAATGAGCGCGCTCTCCTATTTGCCATCGAGGGTGGAACTTATGGTGAAAGTTCCCCCATGCCATGCTCTGTGACGGGCACCTTTTTGGTCTCTGGTGGAGCTTCTTTGGACTTGTTGTTCTTGCCAGTGGAGCTCTCTAGCACATCGTCAACGGGAGTGCAGCACTCCGAGGAGGTGTGCTTGCCGAAATGTGCGCCAAAGGCCTTGCCAGTATTCTTCCCCCAGGAGCTTCAGCGGCAGGAGGAAGTACCTTGGCGGCAGGTGCTGCAACTGCCTCCCGGTAGAGTTGGTCAGCGCAGACGAGTGCACCTTTCTTGTGAGAGTTGATCGTAATGACGCTCATTGGCCCAGGCATCTTTAGCACATTGTAAGCAAAGTGGGTGGCTGCCATGAACTTGGTCAGCGCTAGGTGGCCAAGAATAACTTTTTATGGAAATGAGATCTTGGTGACGTCAAAGTAGATATTTTTTGTTTTGAAATTTATGTCACTACCAAATGTTACCGGTAGTGTGATCTTACCCTTCGGCTGAGTCCTCCCTAAATTGACCCCTTGGAATGTGCCTGTTGACGAGGATATGTACCTAGGGTAGGGTCCTAGGTCTGACCTATGTACCCTACACAAGGACACTATATTGGAGGACCTAAAGATTACAAGAGAGATTCCGACTGGATTCTCCATGGTGCTCAAGTCACTCGACATTTAATCCACTCGATACCTTCTCCCTACACTCGACGGTCACCTATCACTCAAAAGACCTCGCTTCCAGTCGATGCCACAACACCAGAAGCCGCCCTAGGGAAGCCAACAGGTAGGCATTAGGCCAGGCATCATTAGTAGCAATTATGATGTACGTTACCAGTAACGCTCGCCTTTATACCCACGATCGGACCCTTGGATTCCTGACACTTATGAGGGGTAGTGCACTCTATATAAGCCACCCCTCCCCTCTGGCACAAGGGTTCGCACCTACTGTAACTTATACTTTCCACACGACAAGAGCTCCCAAGCACTGAGACGTAGGGCTGTTACCTCCACGAGAGGGGCCTGAACTCATACATCTGTGTGTACACCCTCGTCGTAGCTTGGACTCTGCCCTCTCCTTTCGTACCCCTATATTCTACTATCGGGCTCGTTCCCACGATAGTTGGCGCCCAATGTGGGGCAGGCCTCTAAGTGACTTCCGACAAGGTTGCATTTTTTCCCCTTCGTCATGTCTTCCGACAGTGGTTTGTTCTTGGGCTACAAAATCTGTTTCGGAGCGCTCACCTTCATCACTGACAATTTGGCATGGCTCTAGGAGGCGCCTCTCGACGTCGAGGTGCTCTGGAGCCGTGGAGCAACACACTTCTACATGAGCTGCTATGGTGTTCTTCTGCTACAGCCGACGACTCCGTATTTTACAGCACTCCCCGTCGTATGTCGTTGCAAGCGATTCGGTCGCTCACGGCTCCTGCGCTGGGTGAAGCATGTGGTTGCTTGCCAAGTTTCATCTTCGCAGATTGCGGCGCTCGAACCCGTCAAGTCCCTTCACAGTGTGTTCGACTCGGAGCCGGATCATTCTGATGTTCCTTCCGAGTGCGAGAGTTGTGATCCTACAGTGGAGGTTCTTATGGATAGTTCACATCAGAGCCCGCCGCCTGGTTTCAGTCATGTTAGGGGAGAGACTGGTGGGGCGTCGAATGAGCAACCGCACCAGGATGAGGATGTCCTCCATACACCCACTGTCAGTGCGACCGCTGAGGCCCAGGCCTTGTAAGCCATGCACATTCGTCTCGAAGAGCTTCAAAGGGAACTCGACGAGCGTGCTCGCCAGCGTCCACCACCTCCCAATCGACGTCAGCGACAGTTGTCCCCGAGTGGTTCACAAAACAATGTTGAGGTATACCGTACTATAGTTTTAGCAGCAGCAGCTAGGATAGCAATTTCAATTCAGCAGTCACGTTCAGAGGCTGGTAGAGGTTTGCTGCAGATCAGAGCGTTGCTTGACGTAGCGAAGTGACAAAATTCAGTTGTTTCACAGTCGCGCAATAGAATACATAGTAATTCACCAAAAGCAGAGACTATTTAGTAGGCACACATTCCTGATTTCCCTTTGTGTCATAGGGGAGGAGGTTTCCGTGAGGATCAGTATAGGGATTCGGGACGAGATCATTTTCACCGTGATGACCACCGTTGAGTGCCCACTCCTCTACGGAGTGGTCCGTGTGTGCCTCGGCACCAGGACGACAGGCGCCTGTTTGGTGAGGTGCGGAATCCAGGGTTTTATGCAAGAGATGTCCTCACTCAGAGGCGAATCGACAGGGGTAGAGCCCATAGAGATGGTTTTGACACAGATTACCCGAGTGGCAGCAGTACTGTTATTTCTGGTCCCGAGTGCTTTAGCAGAGCCACTCGTTCTACAGAGATTCCCCCCAACTTCAGGTTGGCGGCTGGGATAGGCAAGTTTTCTGGGGAGTCAAAGCCGAAGACATGGTTGGATGATTACCGAGTGGCTGTTCAGATTGGTGGTGGCAACGATAACATTGCAATGAAGCATTTGTCCTTGATGTTGGATGGTTCGGCCCATGCATGGCTGAATCGTTTGGCTCCTTCTAGCATCCACTGCTGGGAGGATCTTCCTCGAGTGTTCATCAGAACGTTCGAGGGCACTTGCAAGCATCCTATCGGTTTGATTGATTTGCAACATTGTGTTCAGAAGCCCAACGAATCATTGAGAGATTACATTCATCGATGGTCCACTTTGCATCATACAATGGAGAATGTTTCCGAGCATCAGGTTGTTTGTGCTTTCAAGGCCGGAGTGAAGTATAGAGAGCTTTACCTGAAGTTTGGGTGAACAAGTGATATTTCGCTGAGTAAGATGATGGAAATCGCCACTCGGTATGCCAATGGCGAAGAAGAAGACCGCCTCCGTAGCGGCAAAGGAAAAGCAGTCGACAACGATGTCGGTGGCAATTCCAGTCAGAAGCAGAAGCGGAAGGCTGATGGCCCTACTTAGGCAGAGGCAGCCGCCGTGGCATCGCAAGGAAAGAATAAGGGGATGTCCAAGGGACAGTTCAACCCCAAAAAAGGAAAAAATCAGTTGGGAACTGACGTTATGGATTTACCATGTGTAATCCATAGGAGGAAAGATGAGGATGGTAATTTGATATTACCCAAACATACCACCCCACAGTGCCTTCTATTGATCCAACAGTTCAAGGAGGGCCAGTCGAGTGAAAAAACGCCGCAAAAAAAAGAAGATGAAGACAAAGAAACTTTTCCCGATGTCAATGGCACTCTGTTGATTTTTTCTGATGTTGAGAGCAAACGTCGATTGAAGGTTATAAATAGAGAAGTCAACATGGTTGTGCCAACAACCCCCACGTACCTTAAGTGGTCTCAGACTGCCATCACATTTGATCAATCAGATCACCCACCTCATGTTGCCACACCTGGTCGGCAGGCTTTGGTGGTAGATCCCATTGTGGGAGGCACTCGACTCGAAAAGGTCCTCATGGATGGAGGGAATGGACCGAATATTCTGTATGCATATACCCTTAAGAGGATGTCACGACCAAGATGTGCGCCTATCCATATTAGGGCACGAGGGCCTCGCAAGGGATAGATGCACATCTTGATGTTAGAAGGTATAGTATCATTGCATCATACATTACAGAAGAGATGAGTATACAAGTCTGGTTTACACTCGCCACATGCTAAATTACAATTCCACACAGAGTTCAATCATCAAGATGAAGACACGGTCCGACTACGGACGAAATCAAACGATAAAACAGATGCAAACGACACTATCTGCTATCCCAAAGATAACGACCATGGTCCTCTAATCATCCGGGTACGTCACGTACATCCTGCCTCTTTCCTCAACATATTCCCACTAGAGTTGGGTAAGATCATCCTACACGTACTCATCTGAACCTGTACTTGGAGTGTTGTAGTAAACTGTGAGCCACAAGGACTCAGCAATCAAGCGCCTGGGTACCAAGACTATTCAAGCTTAAAGGTTGGGATGAGGTATGTGTTTAGGTTGCAGCAGCACTAAGCATATATGGTGGCTAAACTTACGTAACATGAACATAAATATGAGTGGCCTACGATGAGCGATCGACTCTAGTGTGACCTCTATGAAATCCTGAACACTTACTTACGTCAAACATAACTCCACCGTGTTCTCTCTCGGATCATGTTCACGAGCAGAGATGATCACGGTTACTCACATAGTTGGCGTATTTTATTAGAGTTTACTTAAAGTTTACTATAACCGGGTATTAAATAAATAACCAAGTTGCCACATAACCGCGGGCATGCCTTCTCGAATTTTTTTAACCCTACAGGGGTGCTCCAACTAGTCCATCACAAATTAACCACACTCCGCGGGAATAGTCTCGACCACGGATCTCATGATCATCATAGGTAACTCCAAAGGAATTCCAACACCTCGAGATCACCCGAAGAAAGTCAGAGCCCCCACGCAAGACATTTGATAAAGGTAAAACAAATCTAGCAAGACCTCCCGACGTGTTGACGAACCTGATAAGAGCCGCGTATCTCGTTCTCAGGACACGACAGATGAGCGATGGTTACCACGCCAATCACCGAGTTGCCCCGGGCGGCATTAATAAGCTGCTCTGGGTTGGACCAACACTCATGAGGAGCACTGGCCCGGGGGGTTGATTAATTATCCATGGGGCTTCAAAGCCCTTTGCAAATTTTATTAAGTTATTAGCAAATGTAGTACCAATGTTGGGTCTTGCCAGACAAGTTTTAATCTCAACCGAAGAAACAATGGGGTCCCCATAACAACCCCGAGCATGTTAGGATTGCAAAGTATGGAAAATATAACACCGGTAACAACAAACTATGGCGGTAGCAGCGGAACAAAACACCTAGCAAAAGGCCAAGCCTTCCACCAATACCAAGATATATATATATATATATATATATGGGCGTTAAATTAAATAGCAGGTAATATTGTGATATGCCAAATCCATGTTATCACATGGAACAACCTGCACCTACAACTAAGAATGCTATAAGAGGGCCTGAGCAGCGGTAACTTAGCCAATCAAAGGTTTGCAAGGAGGTGGAGGGTTAGAGGCTATCATGGAAATTAGGAGGGTGATATTCAAGTGGTATGTAGCGCAATTGTAAGGATAAGAGCGAAACACTAGCAAGCAAAAATAGTATTGGGATCCGGGTACGATCGTCTTGCATGTTGGTTCTTCAGTGGAACAAGTAGCGGGATCCTCATAGTGGTACTCTCTTGGGTCCTCGTACTCAGTATCAATACTCGCGTCTACCCAAGATAAACAGCAACAATAAACCTCCAACCAAGGTGCAATGCACAACCAAGATGATGCATGATTCATTTATGAAGAATTAAACATGGCAATCCAAAACTAGTCATGTTTCACATGCATTGGTTGATTAGTTTCCATTCTGAACAGAACGTCATGCTGAGTTATTTAGACATGCATTAACATGGCAAATATGGATGCATCATGCAAAATCGATAAAAATGCATATAAAGAACGCAAGAAACGGAGTTACGGTTCTCACGATACGCTCACGACAAGGAACGAAGGCAAAACACAAGACAACAAGGCCATGGGCTAATTCTTGGCATTCCAAGGTAGCCATTGATTAGGCAATAAAAAACCAAACACAACAGAGCCAAGGATCAAGAAATTCCATGGAGTATAGCTCCCACAATTCACAAAACAATAAAACAATCAATCTACCACAAAACAGCAACATAGCAACTTACACAGCCCACATCTTGAGCTACAGGAATCCTACAGTCACAAACATGGTATTGACAGAAACTACACAACATTCTTATCAAATTATCCAACTACACAATCTGTAAAGGAGGCACACATCAGTAAGCATGAGGCTATCAAGTTGGCATGATGAAACAGTTTTCTGGGACTTAGTGAAAATAACAGTTTTCTGGAATCTGAGTTAATCTGGTAGCATGTTGACAACATAAGTTAAATGTTCTAGAGACCACCTCTTGGCATGAAAATTAACAGGGTGGTAGTAGACAACATCGACTCCAAAATACTTGACAAGATGTCAACCACTCTTCATGGCATAAAAATAACAACAGATTCTCAAACTTAAAATTATTTAGCATGGTGAAAACAGTAACATCAAGTTAGCTACTTTGGAGCATGTTCCCCTCTTATATGGGTGGTTCCCATGTTAATCAAAAATACCATGGCATAAAAGACACAAAACACTAGCACTTCCTAGTTGGCACATGCCACAAAGCAAGCAAGGATTAAATCATGCAAAAATGACAAAGTAGCATCACAGCTAAAAATGATAATTTTGTAAACTTGCCCAAAAGTGAAATCTGAAAGCACCAATGGATTCATTGGCTCTTCCTACCCCAAAAGCATGGGTCATACTCATATGTTCTTATGAAGCATCAAGGCACACTCTATAGTAGCAAAATACCACCTACTCTTATAAGTGAGATAAAACTCAAATGGACATGAACAAATATGATCATAACCAAATTGGAAATTTAGTTTAACATGGCAAATGGACTAACGAATCACAACATGCATGTCTATAGCAAAGGGGTATGTCAGGTGGGGAAACCCACTAGTCCCCCCCCACACACTCTCTAATCACACACACAACAAAGCAAGCACACCATGCTCTATATATGCCCAAGGGCATATGAGCACAAATCCTCTCCTGAACATACCACCCATGAGGGTGTGTTCAACCACACACACACAAGCACCATATATTCATAAACATGTGGCACATACACCTCTCACATGCACAAGTGCACTAGGAACATACATAGGGCACAAACACTAGCCCTACACACACATATGCACTCGCCACATGGGTGCAACAGCCACACACACACTCACAACTACACCTGCCTATATACAACATAAGCATATACACCTACATAAGTGTGTACGCGTGATCACACACACTCATACACACACACATACACACTTGCACCTATACATATAAATACACATATGTATGTATGCATAAGCACATACACATACACATACTACCCTAACCATGCTCATAATAAACAGAAATGACAAACCACCAACCCTGCTTGCATTTACACACACAAATACATATGTGGCAAGGAAGGAAACAAAAGAAACAAAAAAAAGGGGGAGGGTTCGGGGTCGAACCCATGACCTCCTGGTCATCTCCCGTAGCTCCCACCACTCTGCTACGCACGCTTTTGTTAACAGAGGAGGGGATCTACCTCTCTCTCTCACACACACACACACACTAAACTTACTAACAAAACTGAAACTACACACGCACGGTGACACAGCAGCGGCGGCGAGCAGCTCCGGCGATCTACGGCACTAGCGGCGCGATAGGAAGGACACGGGGCTCGCGGGGAGTACGGGGACTCCATACCCGCACTCAGACACGGAGAAGACCCCGGCAACAGAGCACCCCAAGCACGAACAGGGGCGCGGCGGCGACGAACACAACGACGATGCTCAATCCAAAAGGGGAGGAGGACGGCGCGTCGAATGCTCACCTAGGGGAGGACGTCGACGAGAAGGAAGAAGGCCGGTGACGACCCGCTCCCTTGCGGACGACGGTGGCGGCAATTCGCACCGCGGGGAGGTGCTCCTCACCTCCTAGCGGCGGAAATGGAACGCGGGGAGGATCCCCAAGCTCCACGCCATCAGCATCGAGGACGAGACCCACCGGAGACGCGGTGATGGCGGCGAAGACGACCGGCGACCCACTCTGAAACTCTCTGCTCTCGTTGAAACCT
This sequence comes from Hordeum marinum, assembly GCA_022496015.1. Classification (NCBI taxonomy): domain Eukaryota; kingdom Viridiplantae; phylum Streptophyta; class Magnoliopsida; order Poales; family Poaceae; genus Hordeum; species Hordeum marinum. The sequence continues at coordinate 372,151,604 of CM039673.1, forward strand.
TACCTGGCGGGGGAAAGGAGAGTAAGGAGGGAGATAGATATGGAGATGGGAGTTGCGGCGGCGGAGGGGGGAGTGGAAACCTAGACGAGGGGGCACGCATGCCAAGGGGGGCTATATACCCACGGGCTGACGACGATGGGCGACGGAAAAAGGCGACGAGAGAGCTGCCTCTCCCACACTGAACCTGACGGTGATGATAGACGGAGCAGGTAACCGTTCCCCGAGTGGGCTGGGCCGCGGGGAAGGCAAGCCCACTCTTACACTCTCTCTCAAACAAATAAATCAGAGAAGGTTATCTCTTTTTCTTAAAACACCAAACACAAGAAAAAAAAACAGACAAAATTAGAGGGAATTTGTGCAGAACAAAAATAGTTTTGCAAAGAAAATAAAATGCACTATTTAATAAAGAAATTAAGATGATTTTAGGACAAGTAATTTTAATACTTTTTAAAATAACATCCCATGTTTATTTAAAACACACAAGCATACAAACTTCAAACATCAAAACAACCATACTCAAAATTCATAATACATATAGGGCTACCTCTTGAACATTTTTAAGCAGTTTAATTTGCAAGTTAAATCTGATTATGAAATAATATGGGAAATAAAGGCATTAGTTGGGGTTTTTGTTGAAAAGGAAAAGAGAGTGGAAGAGAAGGAGATTGCACACCTACACTCCACCACACCACACACAAGACAAGATCACAACCAACCCCTCACACAAGGTCACATAAGAATCAAGAATAAATGATGGATGAAATGATGCATGATGCATTAATGGCATGGTATGACAAGGTGCAATTCATTCCTTAAGCTCATGACACAAGGTTCATACAACAGATTACATGCCAAAAAAGGTAGGGACATCACTTGGGCTGTCACAACTCTCCCACACTACAAGAGGATCTCGACCCGAGATCTAGGAACGAAAGAAGTTCAGAAATTCGGAACGGAGAAGGTCCTCGCGTTCCCAAGTAGCTTCTTTGTCAGAATGATGAGACCACTTAACCTTGAGGAATTTGATGGACTTGTTGCGAGTCTTACGCTCAGTTTCTTCAAGAATTGCAACTGGATGCTCACGATAAGAGAGGTCTTCTTGGAGATCGATGTCTTGGAGGTCAATGGTTCACTCAGGAGTCTTGAAGCATCTCCGGAGCTGAGAAACATGGAAGACATCGTGCACGTTCACGAAATTTGGAGGAAGATCTAGCTGATATGCAAGACCACCTCTCTTGCCAACAACTTTGAAAGGACCAACAAAACGAGGAGCTAGCTTCCCTTTTTTCAAAACCTTTGAGTGCCCTTCATGGGAGAGACTCTGAGATAGACTAGATCATCCACTTGAAAGGAAACATCCCGATGTTTGCTATCGTAATAGCTCTTCTGACAGGACTGAGCTGCTTTGAGGTTCTCGTGAATGACATGACATATCTCTTCTGCTTCAGTGATCATGTCATTGCCCAATATCTGACGCTCACCGGTTTCAAACCAGTTAAGCGGGGTACAACACTTTCTTCCATAGAGAATCTCGAAAGGGGCCTTGCCTGAGCTAGCTTGAAAGCTATTGTTGTATGAGAATTCAGCATATGGAAGGCAGTCTTCCCACTTCATGCCGAACGAAATCACACATGCTCTGAGCATATCTTCAAGGATCTGATTGACTCTCTCAACTTGACCACTTGTCTGCGAATGGAACGCAGTGCTGAAACGGATATTGGTACCATAGTAGTCTGGAAGGACTCCCAAAACATGGAAGTAAAGAGGCTTCCACGATCAGAAGAGATGAGTTGAGGAATACCATGCAAAGATACTATCCTTGACGTATACAACTCTGCAAGTTGAGCTGCTGAGATAGATTCTTTGACTGGAAGGAAATGAGCAACTTTTGACAGCTTGTTGATAACCACAAATATGGCATCGTTGCCTCTCTTGGACTTGGGAAACCCAGTGACGAAATCCATCTCCACATGATCGAATTTCCACTCTGGGATAGGCAAAGGCTGAAGAAGACCTGCTAGACATTGATGCTCCACCTTTACTCTGCGACAAACATCACACTCGTTCATGAACTGAGCAATTTCATGTTTCATGCGAGTCCACCAGAAGGTTTGCTTGAGATCCTGATACATCTTGGAGCTGCCTGGTTGAATGGATAGAAGAGAATTGTGTGCTTCGTCCATAATAACCTTTCTGAGATCACCTTTTGGAACCACCAGACGGTCCTCAAAGAACAAGGTGTCTTTGTCATCAACTCAAAAGCACTTATACTTCGAAATGCCCTTGGACACACCTTTCTTCACTTTCTACACCATAGCATCAAGAAGCTACGCTTGGTGAACCTGATCTTCCAGAGTCTGAGAGACTTGAAGATTGGCAAGAAATCCTTGTAGAATCATTTGAAGGTTGAGCTTGCAGAAGGCTTCACAAAGCTCAGGTTGAAGAGGCTTCAAGATGAGACTATTGCAGTACGCCTTACGGCTGAGCACGTCTGCAATGACATTTGCTTTCCCAGGAGTATACTCAATGCTTGTATTGAAGTCCTCAAGCATTTCCACCCAACGAGACTGCCGAAGATTAAGATTGGGTTGAGTGAAAATGTACTTCAAGCTCTTGTGATCGGTGTACACCTCAACTGGTCTACCCAACAACAAATGCCTCCAAGTCATTAGAGCATGCACAGCTGTTGCCAACTTGAGATCATGAGTGGGGTAGTTCTTCTCGGCAGGCTTCAACTGATGCAAGGTATAAGCAACAATCTTCTTGTCTTGCATGAGAACACCACCAAGGCCTTGGAGAGAAGCATCATAGGAAATTTGGAAAGGCTTCGACTGCTCAGGAGGAACAAGAACTGGAGCTGAAGTCAGTCTCTGCTTGAGCATATTGAACGCCACATCACACTCAGGAGACCAAACATACTTGACACTCTTCTGGAGGATATTGGATAGAGGCTTAGCAATTTGAGAGAAGTTCTCCATGAATCTTCTCCAATAACTAGCAAGCCCGAGGAAGCTCCGAAGCTGCTTCACATTCTGAGGAGGCTCCCACTTCAAGATTGCCTCAACTTTCTCAGGGTGCACGTTAATTCCCTCGGCAGAGATCACATGCCCAAGGTACACCACTTCATTGAGCCAAAACTCACACTTGGAAAAACTTGGCATAGAACCGATGCTCCCTTAACTTGTCAAGCACAACGCGGAGATGCTCAGCATGCTCTTCTTCTATCTTTGAGAACACAAGGATATCATCCAGATAGACCAAGACAAACTCATTCTTGAAAGCAGAGAAAATTAAGTTCATCATTCTTGAGAAGGTTGGAGGAGCATTAGCAAGACCAAACGACATGACGGTGTACTCATAAGAGCCAAAACTCGTCCTGAAAGCGGTATTAGGAATGTCTTCTTCGCGAATGTGAATCTGATGATACCCCATGCGAAGATCAAGCTTCGAGAAAACCTTGGCACCTTTCAGTTGTTGAAACAACTCATTGATGTTGGGAAGTAGGTACTTGTTTCTGATTGTCTTCTTGTTCAATGGGTGGTAGTCGTCACAAAGACGATCCGTGCCATCCTTCTTCTTGACAAACAAAACACCACAACCCCATGGAGAAGAACTTGGTCTGATCAGACCCAGACGTTCTTGCTCATGTAGCTGCTTCTTCATCTCTTTCAGCTCTTCGGGGCCAAGTTTATAAGGGGCACTTGCAGACCGGTTCAGTTCCGAGCTCGAGATCAATCACGAACTCGACTGGCCGGTGCGGAGGCATTCCTGGCAATTCTTCTAGAAAGACATCTTCATATTCATTCACCACCAGAATTTGAGAAATCGCCGAGATTTCACCCTTCTCATTAAGAGCAAAGAGACGGATTGTGTCATCGTGAGCTGCGAAAATAATCACGTGTTTTGAAGGATGAGTCAGCTTGACTTCTTTTGGTTGACAATCAACATAAGCCTTATTCATAGCCAGGAAGTCCATGCCCAGAATGAGATCAATGTCGGAATTTCCGAGAACAATAGGAGAAGCCAGAAAAGAATAATTTCCCATCTTGATAGAAGCATCCGGAACAATCATATGCGAACTCATGTGCATACCCGGAGAAACCACACGAAAAGGACTAGCTAAATGCTCCACTGAAAACTCATGCATAGCGACAAAAGGCTTGGATATGAATGAATGTGATGCACCAGTATCAAACAAAACTTTTGCAGGAAAATCGTTAACTGAGAGATTACCCATAATCACATCATGAGACTGCTCTGCTTCAGCTGCATTCACCATATTCACTCTGACTGACTTGGGATTATGCTTCACCATAGCATTGCATGTAGGCTTGACAGGAGGAGGAGGCGGAAGATGCCGCTGGTTGCACTTGTTTGCATAGTGACCCTTATGGACACACTTGTGACAAGTCACCTCAGAAAGTGGACAAACATTGCCTGGAGGAGGAACAAGAACTGCCTTGGACGCCTGGGGTCTCTACTGGAATCCTGGGTTGGGTGGGCGGGAAGAACCACGACCACCGAATTGCTTCTGCTGCTGCGGAGGACGAAACGAAGGAGGATTTGGCACCCAATACTTCTACTGCTTGGGAACCATCTGAGAGCTAGAAGAAGAAGAATATGAATCCCTTGAACGCTTCCTTGAGTTCTCCAACTTGAGATGAGTTGCCTTGACCTTCAAAGCCATGTTGTAGAACTGATCAAACTCACGAGGCTCTTGAAGAACTATGCCTGGCAGAAGCTCATCCTTGAGACCACCTCTGAACTGATAGATCATAGCCTTGTCATGTGGAACATCTTGCTTGGCATAACGGGCTAGATTCTGGAACTCGACGTTGTACTGATAGACAGACTTGCTTCCCTGCTTCAGGTGCCTGGACTTCTTACGCATCTCCTCAACAAAGCTTGTCAGAATGTAATGAGCCTTGAAGTCACTACGGAAATCGTCCCATCTAACAACATGATCGCCCCTGGAATCCTTGTACTACTGCCACCAATCAGCTGCTTGACCCTTGAGCTGGAATGATGCAAATCTGACAAAGTCCTCTAGCCTGACATTGCTGCACTCAAAATGCTTACTCATATCACGGAGCCAATCATCCGCATCAAAAGGCTGCTCACAACAGGTGAAAGACTTGGGCTGGTTGGCAAGGAACTGATTGAGCATCGCAAACTGAGGTTGATTCTGAAAATTCCCTTGAAAACCTTGTTGACCCTGCTCCCTTTCTTGCAACAGACTGAGCAACATCTGAGTGTTCGCATTGGTTGCGGCCATCACAGCTTGCCAAGCTTCTGGAGGAGGAGGCGGAGGTGGTGGCGGCGGGGGTGGTGGTGGAACATCAGTCTGCTCCTCACCACGACCCGGATTGTTGCGAGTTGGTGGAGCCATCCTAAAGAGGGGAAAAACGCATCAGCACCTCATTGATAAGATGAATTCCAAAGCTGAATCAAATGCTTGAAATAAATTGAACAAATAACAACACAGCCTTCCTACTGAAAAATTAGTAAGAATGCTTCTTCGGTTCATGACAACATCATCAAATATAAGAAGCCACTTGCAATAACACAAAAGTATTGAGCTAAGTGCTCGGAAAAATGTATATGCTCACATACATCTGAAGAAGATGATCCTAGATAACTACAAGAAATCCCCCCTAAGAACTTCCGAAAACTTTCTGGTTATGCAATCCGGTGTGGGGGATACAAGGAGGAAATATCTCACACAACTAGCAATCCTACACTCCAACTATATCCATCCTTCAAGACATAACCAGAGGCTTTCGCAAATTCATCTAACTCGAGTCCTCGAACTCACAACGATACTAAACCATGGTGGTACCCCAGACGCCTCCCCAGTACTGGGTGACTCCGACCTTATCTCACCACGACAAGTATTGAAGTAATTTCGAACACTCTCCTTCCTGAGATATCAAGGAAGCAGAATGATAACGATGTGCCAACATTCCCTGGAGCTCGACTCCTCGGAAGAAATCAAGTCAGACAGGAGGCACCAAGACAGAACCCTATCACATCGATATCATATAGACTCCAAAATACCCGCGTGATCCTAAAATTTTTTGAGCGAGAAGAGGAGTAGAATCAAAATTCCTAAGTCGGATACCTAACCAGAGCATAGAAGAGGTGTAAAAACAATCCTACTCTCCGATATAACTAGACTCAAAATAGTTTTAACTAGACTCAACTCGACCAAGTTCGATCAAGCAAAGGCTCCTATGGTCGTATGGCTTTGATACCAACTTGTCACGACCAAGATGCGCGCCTATCCATATTAAGGCAGGAGGGCCTCGCAAGGGATAGATGCACATCTTGACATTAGCAGGTATAGTATCATTGCATCATACATTACAGAAGAGATGAGTATACAAGTCTGGCTTACACTCGCCACATGCTAAATTACAATTCCACACAGAGTTCAATCATCAAGATGAAGACAGGGTCCAACTACAGACGAAATCAAACGATAAAATAGATGCAAATGACACTATTTGCTATCCCAAAGATCACGATCATGGTCCTCTACTCATCCGGGTACTTCACGTACATCCTGCCTCTTTCTTCATCATATTCCCATTGGAGATGGGTAAGATCATCCTGCACGTACTCATCTGAACATGTACCTGGAGTGTTTTAGTAAACTGTGAGCCACAAGGACTCAGCAATCAAGCGTCTGGGTACCGAGACTATTCAAGCTTAAAGGATGGGATGAGGTATGTGTTTAGGTTCCAGCAGCACTAAGCATATATGGTGGCTAAACTTACGTAACATGAACATAAATATGTGTGGCCTACGATGAGAAATCGACTCTAGTGTGACGTCTATGAGATCCTGAGCACTTACTTACGTCAAACATAACCCCACCATGTTCTCTCTGAGATCATGTTCACGAGCAGAGATGATCACGGTTACTTACACAGTTGGCGTATTTTGTTAGAGTTTACTTCAAGTTTACTATAACCGGGTATTAAATAAATAACCAAGTTGCCACATAACCATGGGCATGGCTTCTCAAAAAGTTTTTCACCCTGCAGGGGTGCTCCAACTAGTCCATCACAAATTAACCACACTCCGCAGCAATAGCCTCGACCATGGATCTTGTGATCATCATAGGTAACTCCAAAGAAATTCCAACACCTCGAGATAACCCGAAGAAAGTCAGAGCCCTCACGCAAGACATTCGATAAAGGTAAAACAAATCCAGCATGACCTCCCGACGTGTCGCCGAACCAGATAAGAGCCGCGTATCTCGTTCTCAGGACACGACGGATGAGCGATGGTTACCATGCCAACCACCGAGTTGCCCCGGGCGGCGTTAATAAGCTGCTCTGGGTTGGACCAACACTCATGAGGAGCACTGGCCCGGGGGGTTCATTAATTATCCACGGGGTTGCAAAGCCCTATGCAAATTTTATTAAGTTATTAGCAAATGTAGTACCAATGTTGGGTCTTGCCAGACAAGTTTTAATATCAACCGAATAAACAAGGGGGTCCCCATAACAACCCCGATCATGTTAGGAGCGCAAAGTATGGAAAACATAACACCGGTAACAAGAAACTATGGAGGTAGCGGCGGGACAAAACACGTAGCAAAAGGCCAAGCCTTCCACCAATACCAAGATATATATGTGCATTAAATTGAATAATAGGTAATATTTTGATATGACAAATCCATGTTATCACATGGAACAACCTGCACCTGCAACTAAGAACGCTATAAGAGGGGTTGAGCAGCGGTAACTTAGCCAATCAAAGGTTTGCTAGGAGGTGGAGGGTTAGATGCTATCATGGCAATTAGGTGCCCGATATTCAAGTGGTAGGTAGCGCAATTGTAACGATAAGAGCGAAACACTAGCAAGCAAAAATAGTATCGGGATCCGTGTATGATCATCTTGCATGTTGGTTCTTCAGTGGAACAAGTAGCGGGATCCTCGTAGTGGTACTCTCCTGGGTCCTCGTACTCAGTATCAACGTTCGCGTCTATCCAAGAGAAACAGCAACAATAAACCTCCAACCAAGGTGCAATGCACAACCAAGATGATGCATGATTCATTTATGAAGAATTAAACATGGCAATTCAAAACTCGTCATGTTTCACATGCATTGGTTGATTAGTTTCCATTCTGAACAGAACCTCATGTTGAGTTATTTAGACATGCATGAACATGGAAAATATGTATGTATCATGCAAAATCTATGAAAATGCATATAAAGAACGCAAGAAACGGAGTTACGGTTCTCACGATACGCTCACGACAAGGTACGAAGGCAAAACACAAGACAACAAGGCCATGGGCTAATTCTTGGCATTCCAAGGTAGACACTGGTTAGGCAATGAAAAACCAACTACGATAGAGCCAAAGATCAAGCAATTCCATGGAGTATAGCTCCCACAAGTCACAAAACAATAAAACAATCAATCTGCCACAAAACAGCAACATAGCAACTTACACAGCCCACATCTTGAGCTACAGGAATCCTACAGCCACAAACAAGGTATTGACAGAAACTACACAACATTCTTATCAAATTATCCAACTACACAATCTGCAAAGGAGGCCCACATCAATAAGCATGAGGCTATCAAGTTGGCATGATGAAACAGTTTTCTGGGACTTAGTGAAAATTACAGTTTTCTGGAATCTGAGTTAATCTGGTAGCCTGTTGACGATGTAAGTTAAAGGTGCTAGAGACCACCTCTTGGCATGAAACTTAACAAGGTGGTAGTAGACAACATCTACTCCAAAATACTAGCACTGAGCCTGAGCTAATTCTCAACATATCACAAGATGTCAACCACTCTTCATGGCATAAAAATAACAGCAGATTCTCAGACTTAGAAATATTTAACATGGTGAAAACAGTAACATCAAGTTAGCTACTTTGCAGCATGTTCCCCACTTATATGGGTGGTTCCCATGTTAAACAAAATACCCTGGCATCATAGACACAAAACACTAGCACTTCCTAGTTGGCACATGCCCCAAAGCAAGCAAGGATTAAATCATGCAAAAATGACAAAGTAGCATCACAGCTAAAAATGACAGTTTTATAAACTTGCCCAAAAGTGAAATGTGAAAGCACCAATGGATTCATTGGCTCTTCGTACCCAAAAGCAAGGGTCATACTCATATGTTCATGTGAAGCATCAAGGCACACTCTATACTAGCAAAATACCACCTACTCTTATAGGTGAGATAAAACTCAAATGGACACAAATATGATCATAACCTGATTGGAAACTTAGTTTAACATGGAAAATGGACTAACAAATCACAACATGCATGTTGGGTATGTCAGGTGGGGAAACCCACTAGTCCCCCCCCCCACACACTCTAATGACACACACAACAAAGCAAGCACACCATGCTCTATATATGCCCAAGGGCATATGAGCACAAATCCTCTCATGAACATACCACCCATGAGGGGGTGTTCCACCACACACACACAAGCACCATATATTCATAAATATGTGGCACATACACCTCTCACATGCACAAGTGCACTAGGCACATACATAGTGGCACAAACACTAGCCCTACACACACATATGCACTCACCACATGGGTGCAACAGCCACACACACACTCACAACTACACCTGTCTATATACAACATAAGCATATACACCTACATAAGTGTGTACGCATGAGCACACACACTCATACACACACATACACACTTGCGCCTATACATATACATACACATATGTATGTATGCATAAGCACACACACATACACATACTACCCTAGCCATGCTCATAATAAACAGAAATGACAAACCACCAACCCTACTTGTATCTACACACACAAATACATATGTGGCAAGGAAGGAAACAAAAGAAACAAAGAAAAACAAAACAAACAAAAAGGGGAGGGTTTGGGGTCGAACCCATGACCTCCTAGTCATCTCCCCTAGCTCCCACCACTCTGATACGCACGCGTTTGTTAAGAGGGGAGGGGCTCTGCCTCTATTATGCACATACACACACTAAACTTACGAACGAAACTGAAACTGCACACGCATGGCGACAGAGCAGCGGCGGGGAGCGACTCTGCCGATCTATGGCACTAGCGGCGCGATAGGAAGGACGCGGGGCTCGTGGGAGTACCGGTCTCCATAGCCGCACTCAGACACGGAGTAGACCCCCGTAACAGAGCACTTCGAGCTCGAATAGGGGCGCGGCGGCAACGCTGAGGCCAAAAGGGGAGGAGGACGGCGCGTCGACTGCTCACCTAGGGGAGGACGATGGTGACCCTGACACGCGAAGAGGAAGGAGAGGCGAGGACGCGACGGCGGCGAGGAGGAAGAAGGCCGGCGATGACCCACTCCTTTGCGGATGACGACGGCGGCAATTCGCACTGCGGGGAGGATCCCCGAGCTCCACGCCATCACCACCGAGGACGAGACCCACCGGAGACGCGACGACGACGGAGAAGACGACCGGCTACCCACTCTGAAACTCTCTGCTCTCGCTGAAACCTTACCTGACGGGGGAAAGAAGGAAAGGAAGGAGGGAGATAGAGATGGAGATGGGAGCTGTGGCGGCGGAGGAGGGAGAGGAAGCCTAGCCGAGGGGGCACGCACGTCGAGGGGGGCTATATACCCATGGGCTGATAGCGACGGGCGACGGAAAAGGCGACGATGGAGCTGCCTCTCCCACACTGAACCTAACGGCGATGACAGACGGAGCAGGTAGCCGTTCCTCGAGCGGGCTGGGCCATGGGGAAGGCAACCCACTCTGACTCTCTCTCTCTCAAACAAATAAATCAGAGAAGGTTATCTCTTTTTTTAAACACCACACACAAGAAAAAAATAGACAAAATTAGAGGGAATTTGTGCAGAACAAAAATAGTTTTGCAAAGAAAATAAAATGCACTATTTAATAAAGAAATTAAGATGATTTTTAGGACAAGTAATTTTAATACTTTTTAAAATAACAGCCCCTGTTTATTTAAAACACACAAGCATACAAACTTCAAACATCAAAACAACCATACTCAAAATTCATAATACATATAGGGCTACCTCTTGAACATTTTTAAGTAGTTTAATTTGCAAGTTAAATCTGATTATGAAATAACATGGGAAATAAAGGCATTAGTTTGGGGTTTTGTTGAAAAGGAAAAGAGAGTGGAAGAGAAGGAGGTTGCACACCTACACTCCACCACACCACACACAAGACAAGATCACAACCAACCCCTCACACAAGGTCACATAAGAATCAAGAATGCATGATGGATGAGATGATGCATGATGCATGAATGGCATGGTATGACAAGGTGCAATTCATTCCTTAAGCTCATGACACAAGGTTCATACAACATATTACATGCCAAAAAAGGTAGGGACAGCACTTGGGTTGTCACAAAGGATGGGCATTCCGATGTCCCGACTCGGTGAGAGCAACATGCAGTTCCACAGAGTAATCCCAGGGAAGAAGGCCAAGTCACTCGGATAGATTGAATATCTTGTACAGATAAGAATTTCCGCAAAGAAAAATTAACGTTTGAAGTCGTGGACTTTCAGAGCGGGTACCATGCCATCCTTGGTCGACCAGCTTATGCCCCTTTCATGGCCCGTCCAAGGTACTTGTATCTCAAACTGAAGATGCCTGGTCCCAAGGGTGTGACCACAGTCACTGTTAATCGATAGAGGGCTGAGGAGTGCCTCCAGCAGGGCTCAAAAATTGCTGATCATCATATGGCTATGGTCGAGCTAGAAGAGTACAAGAAGAGAACTGACCCCGCTGAGTTGCTCGGAGCTAAGAAGCCTGCTTTGGAGTCAGCTTTTCAGTCGGCAGGAGAAGTGAAAAAGGTGCACATTCACCCGACAGATCCTGCCGCTGCCCCGACCAATATATCTTCGACACTCGATGGTAAATACGAAGTCGAGATCATCCGGTTCCTCTGTGAGAAATGGGACATCTTCGCATGGAAGCCAACTGACATGCCGGGGGTTCCCAGGGAACTGACTGAGCATCGACTGAGAGTTGATCCGAAGGCCAAGCCAATGAAAGAAGATTTGCGTCGGGTAGCAGCGGAAAAGCGAAAAGCAATCAGCAAAGAGGTGGCTCGTCTCTTGGCGGCTAAGTTCATTCGGGAGATTTACCACTCCGAGTGGCTCTCGAATGTCGTTATGGTCCAAAAGAAGGACAAGTCACTTCGCATGTGTATTGACTTCAAGCATATCAATTGGGTATGCCCGAAAGATCATTTCCCACTCCCTCGCATCGATCAAATTGTTGACTCGACTACGGGGTGCGAGCGTTTGTCGTTTATAGATGCATACTCTGGTTACCATCAGATCCGTCTATTTGGTCCGGATGAAATAAAAACAGCCTTCATCACCCTATTCGGTTGTTTCTGCTATATCACCATGCCTTTTGGTTTGAAGAATGTCGATCCTACTTTCATGCGCATGTTTCAGAAGTGTTTACTCAACCAGATCCCTCGGAATGTAGAAGCTTGCATGGGCGATATTGTCGTTAAGTCTCGCAAGGTTCCGACCTGTTGGCTAACTTGGCTGAGACATTGGCCAATCTGAGGAGGTATGATATCAAGATGAATCTGGCTAAGTGTAATTTCCGTGTTCCTAGCGGAAAGTTACTAAGTTTTCTCGTTTCCAAACGGGGAATCGACGTCAATCCTGAGAAAATCAGCGCCATAACCTGAATGAAAAGTCCCGTGTGAGTGCACAATGTTCAGAAGCTCAAGGGTTGCTTGGAAGCATTGAGTCGGTTCATTTCTCGTCTCGATGAGAAGGCATTGCCTTTGTACCGATTAATGAAGAAGTCTGACATGTTCGAGTGGACCCCAGAGGCTAAAGCGGCATTTTTCCAGCTCAAAGCCCTGCTTTCCACCCAGCCGATGCTTGCTGCTCCACACAGCAAAGAGCCTTTACTCCTGTACATCGCGGCCACTAACCAGGTCACTAGTACAGTTTTGACTATCAAGCGGGAAGACGAAGGCAAGCCCTACAAGGTTCAGCGTCCAATCTACTACATTTCTGAAGTATTGACTCCTTCGAAGCAAAGGTACCCGCATTACTAGAAGCTTGTCTATGGTATCTATCTATCAGCGAAGAAGGTGGCACACTACTTTCAGGATCACTCAATTTCAATCGTCAGTGATGCTCAATTGTTTGAGATCCTCAACAATCGAGATGCAACTGGTCGAGTGGCTAAATGGGAGATTGAGCTATTGTACTTTGACATCAAATTCGACGCCAAGAAGCCGATCAAGTCTCAAGCACTGGTTGATTTCTTGGCCGAGTGGGTTGAACATCAGCAGCCAATCCAGACTTACTCGGCGCACTGGACCATGTTCTTTGATGGATCAAAAATGCTAAATGGGTCCGGTGATGGCGTGGTTTTGGTATCCTCGAAAGGAGACAAACTCAGTTATGTCCTACAGATTCACTTTGATTCCTCCAACAACAAAGCAGAATACGAAGCACTCTTGTACGGGGCGCGTATGGCCATCTCACTCAGCGTCAAGCGCTTGATGGTTTATGGCGACTTAGATTTGGTGGTCAATCAAGTGATGAAAGAGTGGGATGTTCGGAACCCCGCTATGACTGGATATTGTAATGCCGTTAGAAAACTTGAGAAGAGATTTGAAGGTTTGGAACTCCACCATGTTCCTCGAGTGAAGAATCAAGCAGCTGATAAGATGGCAAAGATTGGATCCACTCGGAGACCTGTCCCCAGCAATGTATTTTTAGAGCATCTTCATACTCCTTCGGTCTAGGATGATCCCTTCACCGAAGTACCCCCACAAGCTATGAGCGCATCTGATCCGACTGAGGTTGATGTCCCTGCGGTTATTGATCTGGTTATGGAGGTTCTGATCATCATTCCTTACTGGACAGTGCCCTATATTGCATATATTTTGAGGGACCAACTCCCTGAAGATGAAGTTGAAGCCCGATAGATTGTGCGTAGATCCAAAGCTTTTACTGTGATGGATGATCAACTGTACAGAGAAAGTGTAACTGATGTGACGTAGCGATGCATTTCCCTTGAAGAAGGTCGAATGATCCTGTAAGAAATCCACTCGGGAACTTGCGACCATCATGCGTCCTCTCGGACAATTGTCGCTAAAGTGTATCGAGCTGGATTCTTCTGGATGCGTGTCAATGAGATGGCCAAGGACATTGTTGATCCTTGTGAAGGGTGCCAGTTCTACGCAAACTTGTCTCACAAACCCACGTCTGCCCTGAAGACCATTCCACTAGCTTGGCCATTTGCTGTCTGGGGTTTGGATATGGTTGGTCCCTTTCGAATAGGACAGAGTGGATTTACTCATTTGCTTCTTGCAGTCGACAAGTTTACAAAGTGGATTGAGGCCAAGCCTATAAAGAAACTAAACTCTCGCACTACGATCAAATTCATGAGAGAGATAATCTACTGGTATGGAGTTCCCCAAAGTATTATCACAAATAATGGTTCAACCTTCGACTCGGAAGAGTTCAGACACTTATGCTTCCCCCAAGGCACTCGGGTGGATTATGCATCTGTTGCACACCCCCAAACCAATGGCCAAGCTGAGCGAGCCAATGGGCTCATCATGGGACGGGGTTATTACCCTTGGGTAGGCAACGGGGGGCTCCACCTTTATGCTTCGAAGAAAAACTACACGGCCGACTAGACGAGGCCGGCTAGAGGACGTCCGGCTTGAGCTGGCGCCGGCTAGCTATAGCGACCCGACCTGGAAAGGTCAAGCCTTTGTGTGTTCTGTGCCATCCCTAGATCAATATGCTGGCACACACAGTACATCAATGTATATATCAAAGTGCAATCACATGTAATTAACGTAAAACTGATATATACCTTACAATCTCAGCGGAAACAGTCAACGGGGGTGGAGTCCCAATAAACACCAATGGCAGGTTGAGTGTAGACCATAACCTTGAATCATACTCTTACTCGTCGAAGAAGAGTATCTACGAAATGAGACGTTGCAGCCGTGTAGGTTAGCATTTTGAATATGCCGGCAAGTCACAAAAGAGGGGGTGAAAAATAATCATCTATACTATATGCATATATGGCAGGTGGGGCTATAAGTTCAAGTTTTGCGTAAAACAAATTTTCCTACAACAAGAGAGGGGCAAAATAGAAGTTTTTACTACAATGTTGGTGGATTAATGAGGTGGTTCCACCAACCAATTCTCATACCCAAGTTGTCATTAATACCCACATCATTATAATTCGTTGTGTTGAGAATTACAGATTGTTTCAGTTCCTTTGGCTCAAGTTGTCCATGACCGTGGACACGGCTAATCGATTAGGTTTGAGTACTCTGCAGAGTTTTGCACATGTTCCCCACAAGATTTGATCGCCTCCGTTGGATTCCTCGCACTTCAGGGTGTTTGAGGAATAGATGATCAAAACATGGTCTTATAAGGGGTTCCTCTGAGACTCTATCGGTGCCCATCCTTTCCTATTGTTCTTCTACATCTCGTAGCACCACCTGTCCAGGGTCACCACAATATCCAACCAAGCCAGAACCCATAATGGCTTGTGGCTGTGCAGGTAAGCCTTGGGTCTTGAAGCATCCATCCATCTCTTTGTTCCTGGGTGGACCTTTCCGCGTGAATACTGGCACTTCTCCAGCAACACCTAGGCTAACTACTGGCTTCTCCAGGGCGCCGTTCAACCATCATCAACCTAGAGGTATGTTGAAAACTTGGAGTCTTGAAGTCTTGATCATCATGTAGGTCTTGTAATTATTATCTCACAACTTTGATGAATCACACAACTAACCCCGTCCACTAATAGCATAGCAAAATTAAATCAACATTTCTCGGGGCCAAGGTGTCAAAGGGTTGAGGGGTGCCTACCACATGATACTACATCAAGTAACCAAATTTCCAAATTACCTACTTTGCATGCAATGGGTGGATGGTTGAACTAATGCAACTTGAAAAACATAGGTAATAACATGGTTAATGTGAACTTGCCCGGTAAGGTTGATGAAGAAAGAATCGCTCTCAGAAATAACTTGATAGACTATTCGTCACTCTCCGATAAAAATCTATAATTATCAAACATTGCATTCATATGAGCAATTATACTAGCAATCAATTCTACAATCAAAAGTAACACAAAACCAAAAGCAACAAGGTTGAGATGAAGGAAATACTTAAGACAAAACTCAAAACAACAAAACTTCATCAACACAACCATGAGTTGGTTTTGCTCTACAAATGATCCTATTTTCAAAGGTAACAAAACAAAAACAAAGCAAATATAACAAAAGTATTTTAGTAAATATTTTACTTAGCAAAAAGAATTACTTTTGAAGAACAACTAAAAATTATGAAAACAACACTCTAAACAACATAGGTTTTTGCCTAATAAACTTAACAACAAGAAAGCAAAAATAAAATACTAAAATAACAGAAACAAGATATGTAACAACTAAATTAACAGAAAATATATTTTATAAAACAAATTTTTATTTAAGGGTATTTTCCAAAAGCAAATCAAACTAGCAAATGGAAATCAATTACAAGTTATAATTAACTAGAATTGATTTTCATGCAATCAACTAATAAAATAATATTTGTTTGAAGGGCTACTGTTATCTAACAGAAAACTTTATAAAATCTATCAGCTAATATAAAAGAAAATAAATTAAAACAATTTCAAACAAAAGAAATATAAATAATCCTAAAAAGAACTAAATAGAATCTGTTTTGTTAAAAATACTAATTTAAATTCCCAAATTCTATCTATTGTTAAAAAAGTCACTAGTGACAATTAGCAAAAAGAATCAACTAAAAATGTATTTTAAACTCAAGATATTGAGAAAATAAGATTTAAATCTAATCTGTTTGAATTCAAATTTAAATTATTAAAATATGGTCAAACTTTATATCTACAGAAACTACATAAAATTTCTGACATGATGCAAAAAAGAATCAAATTAAAATAATTAAAAACATAAAAGATATGAATAAAACAAAAACAGAACTAAATCTGTAAAAGAAACTAAAATAGAAAAAAGAAAAAATTACTCTAACGGACAGGGGGTGACGTGGCAGTCTCTGATTGGCTGGAGGGTGTGCGTGTTCTAGGGATTCGAGCGGATGGCCGACTCCTAACAGAAAAAACGGTTTGGCTAAATGACTAAACAGAAAACCGGTCGGTTTATTTAATCTAAACCGAAGAGGTACGCGGGATCTAATCCTAACCGTGGGTTCTAGATCAGACGAGTGAGGAGGGCTCCGCTGACTTACAGACGAGGAGGGGAGCTCCAGCGATGTCCGAGGCGGCAAGGTCGATGGGGACGGTGCTTCGGTAGTCCTCCGCCGACGGTGTCAGCACCAGGTGATACGGACGAGCACGGCGACTCCATTGGTAGCGTTAGCGGGGCTCGGGGGCGACGATGACGACGATGGTGAGCTCGGAGGCGACGATGGCGCTCGGGTGTCAATGGGGAGAGGGGCTCCGGTGGGTGCGGGGCTCGGACGAGTGCACGGGGAGGTGTGGGAGAGGGTGGTGGAGCGGATAGTGTGCTCAGGTAGCGAGGGGAGAGGCTAGGGCGAGCACGGGGTCGTTAATGGTGCGGCGGCCGTGGGTAACTCCGGCGAGCAATAGCCGCGAGAGGAGAGAGTCAGGGTCGGGGTTTTAGGGCAGAATGGGTCGAGGAGGGGCTGAGGTTTTATAGGCGGCCTCATGGTCGTTCGAAAGGAAAAGGAGAGGGAGATCCGGTCGGTGATGTCGCCGACGAGGGACGGAAAGAGAGAGGAGGAAGAAGGAAGGCGACGTCCGACGTGGGATACGATCGGGCGGTGGGGTCTACTCGTTAGAGAGAGGGAGAGAAAAGAAAGGGATCGGGCGGTTGATCCGAAGGAGATTCGGATCTGGCGACGGGGATCCGGGCCGGTTCTTTCCATTTGGGCCTCGGGTCGGTTTCCTATTTTAAAAATATTTCCTTTTATCAAATAATAGAGAAGGAACTATATTTTGGGCAATCAAAACATTTCCAAAAAATGAAGTTTTATATACCAAAATGATCAGGGAAATAAATTCAATAATATGAACATTTTTCCACGGCCAAAATAAATACTTTAAAAAAAATATTTTCAAAAAATGCCTCAATTGAATTTAATTCCTTTTGCAAATAATTTTCAAATAACCCCATGGGTTTTAGGGTTCAAATATTTCACAAAAATACCCCTAGTTTGGAGCGTCATGTTCCTCTACTCAAGATTTGTCAAGGGTTTGAATTCTTTCAAACTTGAAATTGGAAATCAAATATGAAAGGAACTCCATATCAGAAAATTTCAAATGTTTTCAAATTCACTCTTCAAATCTTTTTATATTGAAGAAGTCATGTCATCTTCCCTCACTGATTTGAAATGTAGGAAATTTGAATTCCAAAAGCATATGGGAAAGTCATGTCATTCCCTCTGATTCAAAAGTTTTCAAAAAAAGTTTCAAATTTTCACTCAATTTCAATCACCCACTCAATCAAACAATCATTCTAATATTTATTATAAAATTCCAAAATTTGGGATGTTACACTGGCGCCCTGGACGGCCGGTCAAGGAGCTGGCCCGACTCTCGGCCGGCTAGGCGCGGCCGGCTGCTTCTGGGCCGCCTCTTCCGTTGACCTTGGGACGGACATGGGACGTCCCGTCCCTCTGCGCGTGGGTACGGCAACACGACGCGACCGGCACAGCGGGCGGCCCTGTTGCTACAGTGGCTGCTGACACACTGCAGAGCGTGGCTACAGTCCGGCCGTCCGGGCCACTGACCTTGACGAGCGCGACCGGGCAAGGGAATAGTGTCGGCACGCCCTCGCCCACTCGATTACCTGTCCCGGCGTGGCTACAGAGCCGCCGGACGTACCAGAGACTTCGGCCGGCTGGCGCTAGGCGACACCAACCCGGCAGCCCATGCCATGACAGGTGGGCAAGGGCCAATCATCGGGCCGGCTGGCGAGCCCCAGTAGGAGATGGGACCGTTCAGCCAGTGGCCCCTAGAAGTGACGAGACGACGCGAATGGCGGGACCCCTTGGCCAGCCGGAGAGGCTGCCAGCCGGGTCCCCTGCTGTTGTACTTAGAACATATTATAAGAGTCGGGGGGTGGCCTATAAAACCCCCCGAGCCCCCCATGCAACAGGGACGGACGATCACCCACGCACACACACAGAGAGCTCTCAAACCCCCTCTAGCAGTGGAGGAAGGCGAACCGGCTGCTCCTTCTTCCTCCTCCAAACACAGCTCCAGGAGCACCCTTGTATACACACTACTCCATCCAACTAAACCAAGCAGGACTAGGGGTGTTACCTCCCTCCCTGAACCTGGGTATATCATGTGTCATGATTGCTTGTGCCCAATCTCGCGCCCGGATCCCGTCGGCGTCCTCCGGCCCCAATCACCCACGATAAGCCACCCTATGGCATCTATCGTGAGAAAATGACGACGTCCTGCAAGGTCTGAAACTTCATCTCATGCGAGATTTGGAACATGCAGTCGGAGCCTGGGTGTCTGAGTTGCCATTTGTTTTATGGGGCTTGAGAACAACTTCTAATCGGTTGACTGGACGAACTCCTTTTTTCATGGTCTATGGAGCCAAATTTGTCCTGCAAAGTGACTTGTTTCATAATTCCCCTCGAGTGGATCGTTATTCCAAAGCTGAAGCTAAGCAAGCAAAACAGGATGGAGTAGATCTCCTAGAAGAGGAACGAGAGATGGATTTGATTCATACAACTACATACCAGCAAGATCTATGACGTTTCCATGCGAAGCACTTTAAGAGTCGGTCGTTTCACGATGGTGATTTGGTGCTCCGAGTGGAGCAACAACGCCCTCACAAGCTCGCTCTAGCGTGGGAAGGACCTTTCATCATCACTAAGGTATTGAACAACGGATCTTATCACCTCTACAACCCCGAGAAGAAGATCGATGATCCGTGAGCCTGGAATGCAGATCTGCTCCGACGTTTCTATACCTGAAAACATAGTCGTGTTGATGTAATAAAAGTATTTCAAACAATGTCGTTTATGCAAGTATGACTTCTACAGTCTTTCATCGATTACGATCGCATAATTTCACATTTGGGAACACTTCGAATGTCGAGCGATCATCACACTCGGGGGCTTAGCTGCGAACACACTTTCGCCAAAGTTAAAAGCCTTCTGAGTGGATAGTAGTCCATTCACTCGGAGACTTAGCTACGAACCAGTTTTTGTCTAAGTTCAAACTTCTCCGAGTGTCGAGCGATCCTCACACTCGCGGTGGGGGGGGGGGGCTCTTAGCTGCGAACACGCTTTCGCCTAAGTTAAAAACCCTTCCGAGTGGATAGCAGTCAATTCACTCGGAAACTTAGCTATGAACCAGTCTTCGTCTAATTTCGAAACTTCTCCGAGTGTTGAGCGATTCTCACACTTGGGGGCTTAGCTACGAACTAGCTTTCGCCTAAGTTCAAAACCCTTCTGAGTGGATAGCAGTCCATTCACTGGGAGACTTAGCTACGAACTAGTTTCCGTCTAAGTTCAGATTTCTCTGTGTCGAGTGATCCTCACACTCGGGGGGCGGGGGGGGGGGCTTAGCTGCGAACATGCTTTCGCATAAGTTAAAAACCCTTCTGAGTGGATAGCAGTCCATTCACTCGGAGACTTAGCTATGAACCAGTCTCTTCAAAGTTCGAAACTTCTCCGAGTGTTGAGCGATCCACACACTCGGGGGCTTAGCTGCGAGCCTGCTTTCGCCTATGTTAAACAACCTTTCTGAGTGGATAACATTCCATCCACTCGGAAGTTTACCTATGAACAATTCTTTGTCTAAGTTCAAAACTTCTCCAATTGTCGAGCAACCCTCACACTCGGGAGATTAGCCACGGACCAGCTTTCGCCTAAGTTAAAAACTAAAACCAAGTGATGAATATACTTCCCATTCGGGGGTTCAGAAAAACGAATTCAGTCAAACAAACGATTGAAAGAGAAACACAGATAAATCTAAAGGTTTCAGTGCGAATAAAGGTTTTGCACGCAAGCTATGGTGCTTAGGCTTAAGGCGTGAATGAAGTTTTATGATCATGACAATTCCACTCGGCATTCCGAGGCAAATAAATTTTCCACCGCGAATAAAGTTTTTCAAGCACGAGACAGACTTGCTGGCTCAATGAAGGTGTCCAAGTCAATACCGTCTGCGATCCGAGTGGTTGCGTCGATGAAGGTCTCCATGAAGCCTTCGAACTGAAGTCTCTTCGTGTTAATCACTCAGATGTCCTTCAACTTGTCCTCTCTCGCCTCCTTGCAATGGACTCGGACAAGCGAGAGCACCACATCCGCTCCGCAACGGGGAGCTAACTTCTTCCAAGCTTGCACTCGATTGGGGATCTCATTGAGACGAGTCATCGTGGATGCAAGGTCAGTTTGGAGGGTGTCTTCAGGCCACAGTTCCTTGTCAATCTTCTCCAGCGCAGCCTTCACTCGAATGATGTATGCTTGAACACCCTGGAGACATACGTTGAGGCGGAACATGTTCATGGCCACAACATCTCCAGTGGGTGACTTGGTGGGATCCAGATTGGGCTCGATCTCTTCGGTCCCTTTTTTGAAGTCCTGGTAGCATTCTGTATGCAGGGAGGAATAGAAAGGTGGTTACATTACTAGCCTACAGGAATTAAGGAAATTCATTCGACTAGGGAAGTTACCATCGAGCATGATAGGCATCTTCTTCGTGAAATCTCCCAAGTGCTTCTCCAGACCGTTGCTCCTCCGGGTCAGCTACTCGGTCTTCTTGATCATCTCACTCCATTGCAGTTTCAGCTTGGAGCTTTCCTCTTCTATCTTCTTGGCTATGGCAAGCTTCTTCTCGGAGGCTTCAGTTTTCTCCCTCGCCGCCTTTTGAGCATCAGCAAGCGCCTTGTCCTTGTCCTCCAGTGCTTTCCTCATGGTATCTAAAGAAATAGCATTGTTGAGTCGCGCTTGGAGTCAACGGTTTCATCACGCACATCTATTCGAGTGAGGGCACTCGGTTCAAAAGATGGAAGGTGAAAGTAAGAGTGCATTGGGTCGAAGAAGATTACCTCCTAGGGTTTTCAACTCAGTCTGTGTGCATTCCAGGTTGTTCTTGGAGACCTCCAGATCCAATTGCATATGGTTCTTTTCCCTCTCCAAGTCCTTGTACCGGGTGCCAAGTTTGCAAGCTCTGGAAAAAAAACAGTTCAGTCGATATGAAAATTTCTCCACTCCAGAGTGGAAAGGGTCAATAACAGTCGACTGGATGGCAGCCTGCCACCCCACCCCACACTCCTGAAATAGCATCATATCATGGTTGATGGAAATGATGTCCATGAAACCTGCGTCATATTATGGTTGATGGCAATGGTATCCATGAAACCTGCAACGTAGCTTCGGAGTGGTAACACTAAAGGAAAGACTTCACTTGACATGTCAAGTGGCAAGCGTACTCCGCGTATGACAAAGAACCCTGAGTTCAAGTTCTTAAGACTACTGCTCATCGTCAACGATCAATAGTAGTCTCGGGGACTACACCCAGTGGGTGCACTCAGTGTGCCCCCACTGGTTCCGAAATCACACGGCAAGGTCCGCCCTGTCCGACCATGAAATGGTCTCAAATCACTTGATAAGGTGTGCCTTGTCCAAGCATGAGATGGTCTCTATCAGACCCCCGCCGATGCAAACACTCGATGGTGGTCTCGGGGAGTACACCCAGTGGGTGCACCCAGCGTGCCCCCACTGGATCTGCTAACACTCGATCAGTTGAGTGACAAGAAAAATAAAAAACGTGTGCGCAATCATGTGAATATCGTCTCTATTAAGACCCCTGTCAATGTCATCAACATTCGACAACGGTCTTGGGGACTACACCCAGTTGGTGCACTCAGCGTGCCCCCACTGGACTGAAACCCACTCGACTAAGATGTGATCTATTCGAGTGGAGAGGACCTTCTATCACTCGATCTGTAAAGTGATTACCAAATAAATTCTAAGACCCCTGCCGATGTCATCACCATTCGACAACAGTCTCGAGAACTACACCTAGTGGGTGCACTCAACGTGCCCCCACTGGACCAAAACCCACTCGACTAAGACCCGATCTATTCGAGTGGAGAACGTACAAATATTCTACAAAAGGAAAACACCCAATGGGTGTACAATCAAGAAAGACAAGAAGTCAATTGGAAATGCACTTACAATCGAACTTACTCGGACGTTGGTGTGAAGCGTCGTGCTGGCATCATAAGCTAGCTTGCTAGCTTCATACGCCTCCTTGGTGCGTAGCATCATCTGCTTCGCTTCGATCATGGCTTCCTTGGCAGCTCCAGTTTGGTCTTATAGGATGTGGTGCAGAGGAAAGACAGTTGCTGGAGAAATGGATGTTGCGGCTGGCATAGCTAAGGTGGTCTGGAGTTTTCCGAGTGGTGTTGAGGCCACAATGGTTGAGGCAGCTGGTGGGGCACTCGACAATGGAGCCGCGAGCTCGGTTCTTGCTCGGGACGAGTCGCCTATCCCCTAGGATGATGCAGCAGTCGAACTTTGGGGTGTTTGTGTTGATGGCGTTCTTCGAGCATGTACGCATGGGGTGCCTAAGGTCACACCTTCACCCCCGTACCCCGAGGTGGCTCTCCATCATCCTCTAGTTGAATGATCTCCACAAACATCAATCGACAGCATTAGCTTATTCAATCGGAAAATCATTTTCAAGAAACAAAGCTGAGTGAAGATTCGTTTTATCTCGTTGGGAAGTGGCCGCGTTGGCAGTGTCCACATCCATTTGCTCCTCTCCGTCCCGTGGAGGCGACGTCACTCAGGTAGCGGCCCTGGTGGACCAAATTCCACTCGTTCAGCAAGAATTTGAAATCCAACACAACAGCAAAAGAAGAAAGTGAACACTTACGTTGAGACAACGGACACAAATTTTTTCATGCGGGGCAAAGCTTTCCGAGGCTTCGGCGCATCGGGCTTGGGCTGCTTGGCGGCCCGTTCACTCGACTCGATTGTCGAGGTTCGGTCTCGCTTTAGGCTTCTCTCACTCGACGCCAGGGCCTTGCCTGGGGCAGTCGCAAGGTCCTGATGCAGCTTGGAGCGATGCTCAGTGCGCGAAGGAGACTCGACTTCTTCTTCTTCCTCGTTTGAGCACTCGTAGTCATCCTCACTGTTGTCAGCATAATCGAAGTCCATGCTGCCGCCCTCTCTCTCCCCTCCGTCCTTGGGCTGATTCCCATTTGGCACGGGCGAGTACATGTTCGTCCATTCCTACAAGATTCAAACATCAAAGTCAGTCGACCGACAATTCAACCACTCGATAGAATAGTACGGCAGTCGACAGAGATATTACTTACCAGATATTTTGGTAGATGATTAGCAGAGTAAGGCTTGATCCTCTTGGCTCCCAGGGGATTGTCGCAGGCTCCCGTGATGCTCCAAAGCCATTGCTTGACAGTTTTCTAAGGGACTTCCTCTGGGTGTATCCGAGTCGTGTCCTCGGGGCCTGAATAATGCCACATAGCATGGTCCCTTGCCCAGAGTGGTTGGATCCGTCGACTAAAGAATGTCTCCAGAAGGTCCATGCTTGTCACTCCACCACGGACAATGACCACTACGGCATCCGCTAAGATCCCCACTTGGACTTTTTTCCCCTATAACACTGTCAAGGATTCAGGATCGGTGGTCGATCTAACGTGAAAGGGGAAAGATTAGTCGACATGTTGGGAGATTCTACGTCTTTGCAATAGAACCAGGTCGACTGCCAACCCCTAACAGATTCAAGGAAGGTCATGGAGGGAAATGCACTCCTAGCCCTCTTTTGGATCCCCAAGACACGACATAATTGGATGACATGGGTTTTATCATGCTCGGGATTGGCCTTTTTGACCGACTGAGATCTGATAGTGAAGATGTGTTTGAACAAGCCCCAATGGGGAGGGCAACCCAAGAAACATTAAAACATTGTGATGAAAGAAGAAAGATAAGAGATTGCATTCGGAGGAAAATGATGGAGTTGGGCTTCGAAGAAATTTAGAAAACCTCAAAAGAATGGATGGGCGGCATGGAAAACCTCTCTCGATGTGGGTCAGGAGAAGGATCCGCTCCCCCTTGCATGGCTCCAACTCGATTTCTCCCTCCGACAGTCTCCACGAGCCTTCGGCCACGAGACCGTCGATGATGAGGTTCTCGACGTCCGCAACCGTGAAGGTCGATGGGAGAAAATCCCCCTGGATCCACCCTGTCAGCACGGTGAAATGCGTGCTTGACGGCTTCTTGGCCTTGCCATTCGCGATTCCCTTCTTGGCACGCTCCAGCTTCTTGGTCTTCCCCTTCGTCATCACGGCGGCAACGGTCGTCGAGGCGGAGGAAAGCAGTGCACTGAGAGCAAGGGAGGCGGAGGAGGAGAGGAGATTTGGGGGAAGAAGACTATGTGGACCGCGGCGCGGCGGGATTTTTTACTATGTCGAGTGTCTCGCTGACTTGTGGGCCCGCTAAATACCCGCATATCTTGACCATAGGCGTCATGCAGTATGTGGCGAAATGGGTGGCGCATGAATCGAGGTGTCGTGCTCCCACTTTCCCCAGTCGTGGCATCATCATTGCGGACGCGCACGCTTCTCAAATTTCCGAATCCCGTGAAATCTGGGTCTGTCAGAGTGACCCATCACGTCTAAAGATCCCTTCAAGTCACTCGGACCATAATTGATGCTTAGAATCGATCCGGGCGAATGACAAAGATTTCAATCAAGGCAAATTTCATTGAAGCCCCTGAAGTACAATCGGAAGTTTGGTGTTTTATCAGAATTGGCATCGATCCCCTTTCTCACTTGAACCCCGATCCATTTGGGGGCTAATGACGAGGATATGTACCTAGGGTAGGGTCCTGGGCCTGACCTACGTACCCTACCCAAGGACACTATATTGGAGGACTTAAATATTACAAGAGAGATTCCGACTGGATTCTCCATGGTGCTCAAGTCACTCGACATTTAGTCCACTTGGTACCTTCTCCCTCCACTCGATGGTCACTTGTAACTCGAAAGACCTCGCTTCCAGTCGACGCTACAAGACCAGAAGCCACCCCTGGGAGGCCAAAAGGCAGGCGTTAGGCCAGTCGTCATTAGTAGCAATTATGATGTACGTTACCTAACGGGGTTATTACCCGTAGGTAGGCCAAAGCAACAGGGTTCTCCCCCTTTCGCTTTGAGGGAAAACTACGCGGACGGCTGCCCATGGCCGGTTGTTGGGCGGCCAGCTCGAGCTAGCACCTGCTGGCGACATGGACGGCTGGTCGTGCACCCGGCTTGACCCCCGGCCAGCTGGGCGCGGCCGGCTACCTTCTGGTCCGCCTCCTCCGTTGACCCCGGGGAGGACGTGCAACGTCCCGTCCCCCTACACGCGGGTACGACGACAAGACAAGACCGCCATGATGGGTGGCTCTATGGCCACAGTGGCCGCTGACGCACTACAGCGCATGGCTACAGTTTGGCCGTCTAGACCGCTGACCTTGGCGGGCGCGACCGGGCGGGGAAACAGTGCCGGCACGCCCTCGCCCACTCGATTACCTGCCCCGGCGTGGATACAGTGTGGCCAGCCATACCGGAGACTTCGGCCCGCTGGCGCTAGATGACGCTTCTCGGGCGACCCGTGCCGCGACAGGTGGGCGAGGGCTAATCGTAGAGCCGGCTGGCGAGCCTCAGCAGAAGATGGGACCGCTCAGCTGGTAGACCCTTCAGACGACGAGACGGCACAAAGGGCGGGACCTCCTGGCCAGCCAGTGAGACTACCAGCCAGGTCCCCCCACCCCTGTACTTTAGAACATATTATAGAGCCGAGGGGTGGCCTATAAACCCCTCGAGCCCCCCATGCAACAGGGACGGACGATCATTCACATATACCCACATAGAGCTTTGCTCTCATACCATCACCAGCAACGGAGGAGGACGAGCCGGCCGCTCCTTCTTCCTCCTCTAGACACAGCTCCAGGAGCACCCTCGTAAACACAACTGTCCATCCAACTAGACTTAGCAGGACTAGGGGTATTACCTCCCATGGAGGGCCCTGAACCTGGGTACATCGTGTGTCGCCACCGCTTGTGCCCAATCTCGCACATGGAGCCCATTGGCGTCCTTCGGCCCCAACCACCTACGATAAGCCTACCCATGGCATCTGTCGTGAGAAAACGACGATAGTTGGCGCCCACCGTGGGGCCGTACGCGACCCCGGATGGATTCATTCTCCGGGTGGGACCCCTCGCCATCCCCCCACTGCCACACGTCCAGGCGAAACTGCGGGCTCGTGAGGCTTGCTTCAGCACACCCTGCGGGCGACCCCGTCGGCCTCGCTGCCGACATCGATGCGCTGATCGAGCACTTCGGCAGGCTCAGCCTCGTCGAGGTTCCGGCCGCTGACGAGTACCCCGGGCAGGTGCTCGTCTGCGCCTATCCGCCCACAGCCATGGGCGCACTTGCTGTGACCCAATCCAGCGGCTCCCACGATCGCATGGAGGCGATGGCCATCATCTCTGCCACCTCCTACAGACGTGCGCAGGCCAGGGCTGACGCCGCCGCGGCTCGCGTCGGCACCTATGACCCGCTCGGTGCGGCCCTCCGGGGCCTGAGCACTCCCGTCGCCCCGACGGCGAACCCCGACGCCACCGCGGCTGACATCAAGGTGGTTCGTCGTGTCCTGTTCGAGGACGCCATCGCCCTTGCGGCCGCACGGTGCCACATGGAGGCTGCTCAGCGGGAATATGCTTCTGCCTACGGTCTCACCCCGACTGGGACCGAGCCTAGCCGGCGTGAGGCTGTGCGAGACCGCGGCCGCGTGGTCGCTGAAATCCTAGGCGGCAAGATGCCCGTCTACGACACCCCCGCCGCCAACCTGCGGGCCCTCAAGGTAGCCTATGAGGACTTGGCTACCTTGCAGGGCAAATAACGTGCCACCCACGAGCATCACATCAAGGAGCTCATTGAAGCCGCTGACGCATAGCAGCATCTGCTTGCATCGGGCGGCGCCGCCTCCCGAAGCCCCCGGCTCGAGCGCAAGGGCACGGGGACTGCAGGCCGTCAGCCGGCTCAGCACTCCTCTTCCCCTTGCACCTCCGGCCGCTGGGCCGAAAAAACAACCCCCGGCCCTCTTAGCTGTTGGGGACCGAGCAACCGGCTGTTAGCAGCCGGTGCAACAACAACCCGCCTTGCAGCGGCCACCACCAAGAAGCACCGGCAGCTGGCAGCCGGTAGCTGGCGCAGCCGCGGGCACACGCTACGCCCGCTGCGCGAGCCGAAACGGTTGGTTCTGCCCGTCATCCGCCCCGAGCTCTCGGTCCGGATTGGGCCGCGCGTTCCCCATAGCGAGAACGATGCCCACAACCGCATCGACCACCTCGCGCAGTCGACCCTCCTCGAAGAGGAGGGCTCGATCGGCTCGGCCTGTTTTGGCCCTCGGATCCGCAACGAGCCGTTCCCAACTGGCTTCACTCTCCCCCGGGACACCCCCAAGTATAATGAGGCCGCCATGCCCGAGAACTGGTTGATAAACTACACCACCGCGGTCAGCATCGCTAGGGGAAACAAGCGCATAGCTGACCGCTGCACTCCCCTCATGTTGATCGGCTCGGCCTGCACCTGGCTCAATAGCCTGGCGGTCGGTAGCATCAACACCTGGACAGACTTCAAGGAGGCCTTCATCTGCAACTTCACCAGCACCTACAAGCGGCCCGGTCGCCCTCGTGAACTCGCCATGTGCGTTCAGGGGCCGAATGAGTCCCTCTGCAACTACCTCACCCAGTGGACCGAACTTCGTAACTCCTGTGAGGGGGTGCATGAGGTACAAGCCGTGCAGTACTTCATCGAAGGTTGTCGAGACGGCACCCCCTCAAGCACAAGCTTCTGTGCTCCAAGCCGGCCATGCTTGCCGAGCTCATGACCAAGGAGGACAAGTACGCCATGGCTGATTCAGCCATCCGAGTCAAGACGACCCCGCCCGCCAAGGCGACGACAACACCGGCAACGTCCCGGTAGGCTGCCGACAACCGGTAGCCGCAGAACAACAAATGCAAGAATGACCAGCCGGATCCCCGCTACAGGAGCCGGAAGGTCAACACCTTTGAGGAGTGGGATCCGGCTGCCCAGCCTTCTAGCCAGCGACAGTGCACTAGCAAGGCTGCCTGGCAGCCGAAGCTCACCTTCGAGCAGATGCTCGACCTCCCCTGCAAGAACCACTCGGGGGCCAAACCCTCTATGCACACGCTCCGCTAGTGTAGCTTTTCACAGCGATTGGCCCGAGGGAATGACCTTCCATCTCCTCCCGTGCCGCCTGTCCGCACGCCGACCTCGGCCCAAGCCGCCGCCCCGACGCCGGCTCTGGCTTCGGCCCAAAATGACGGTCGTCTGATTGACCAGTTCCCTAACCAAGACGGCTGTTACATCATCTTCACCAGTGAAGAAACGAGCAAACATGCTCAGCGCCGGCTCCACCGTGAGGTGAACACCACCATGCCAGCGACTCCCCAATTCATGCACTGGTCGGAGAAGCCGGTCACCTGGAGCCAGGCGGATCATCCTGCTGTAATGCCAAATCCTGGTAGCTACGCCCTGGTGCTTGACCCCACCTTTGCCACCGAGAAGCGCACTTGCCGCTTCAAGTAGGTGCTGGTTGATGGTGGTAGTAGCATCAACATCATGTATCTCGACATGATGCACAAGCTGGGCTTGAAGACAGAAGACCTACAGGCGAGCCGGACGGTCTTCCATGGCATCGTGCTTGGAAAGTCCTGCTCCCCTGATGGCAAGATCACGCTCGACATTCTCTTCGGTGGACCCGGCCACTTCCGCCGCGAGCCAGTGTTGTTCGAGGTCGTGACCCTCTCAAGCCCCTACCACGCTGGGCCGGCTGGCCCTTGTCAAATTCATGGCAGTCCCCCATTACGCCTACCTCCAGCTCAAGATGCCGGGCCCCAAGGGAATCATCACCATCACGGGCAACTACAAGATGTCAATCAAGTGTGCTCGAGACGGCAGCCGGCTGGCCGAGGCCTTGGAAATCGCCGAGGATAAGCGGTAGCTCGATCGGCTCGTGGCCCTTGCCGCCAGCCAGTCAGCCATGCCGGCTCCCCCCTCGTAGTCCAATAGCAGGGCCTCCTTCCAGCCGTCCAAGGACACCAAGTAAATCCCGCTCGACCCGGCCAACCCAGCTCAGTGCGTCACCATCGGCTCCTGCCTCGATAGCAAATAGGAAGGCGAGCTTGTCGACTTCCTCCGTGAGAATCGGGACATATTCGCATGGTCCCCCAAGGACATGCCGGGTGTACCGAGGAAGTTTGCCGAGCACAAACTACACGTCGGGTCGGACGTCAAGTCGGTCAAGCAACCCCGGCGCCGCTTCTCCAAGGAGAAGCGGCATACCATAGGAGAAGAGATCACCCGGCTGCTCGTAGCCGGGCTCATCATGGAAGTGTTCCACCCAGACTGGATGGCCAACCCGGTCCTGGTGCTAAAGAAGAACAAGACCTGGCACATATGCATCGACTACACTAGCTTGAACAAGGCATGTCCCAAGGACCCATTCGCCCTACCACAGATAGATCAAGTCATCGACTCCACGGCTGGCTTCGACTTGCTGTCCTTTCTGGACGCTTAATTCGGCTACCACCAGATCAAGCTGGACCCAGAAGACTGGCTCAAGACCTCCTTCATCATGCCCTTTGGGGCCTACTGCTACATCACCATGTCCTTCGGCCTCAAGAACACAGGCGCCACCTTCCAGCGGTGCATGCAGAAGTGCCTCCTGCCTCACATAGGTAGGAACATCCACGTCTACGTCAATAACATTGTCGTCAAAACCAAGAAGCACTTCAGCCTTCTCGATGATCTCCGGGAGACCTTTGCGAATCTGCGCGAGTACAAGATCAAGGTCAATCCGGAGAAGTGTGTCTTTGGCATCCCAACCAGCCAACTCCTGGGTATCTTCGTGTCCGCTCACCGCATCGAAGCGAACCCCGAGAAGATCAACGTGATCGAGCGCATGCCCAGGCCGACCCCGCTCCGTGACGTCCAAAAGTTCACTAGCTGCCTTGCCTCGCTCAGCCAGTTCATCAGACGGCTAGGGGAGAAGGCCCTGCCCCTCTACAGGCTCTTTCGCAAAATGGCTCTGGTCGAGCCGGGTCACACCAAGAAACCAGGCGCGTTCGATTAGCCCGACGAGGCGGGCGAGGTCTTCCGCGGCCTCAAGAAGGCTCTCACCCACGCGCCCATCTTGGCTGTGCCAGCTGAGAAGGATCCATTGCTCGCCTACATCGCGGCGATCACCCGCGTCATCAGCGTTGTCCTGGTGGTCGAGCGGTCGGAGGAGGGCAAGTCCCTGCCGGTCCAGCGGCCCGTCTACTACCTCAGCGAGGTCCTCTCCGCGTCCAAGCAAAACTACCCCCACTACCAAAAGATGTGCTACGGCATATACTTCATCCCCAAGAAGGTCAAGCAATACTTCCAGGAGCATACCATTACTGTGGTGAGCACGGCCCCGGTCGGCGAGATCATGAGAGGCCGGGATTCCACCGACCAGATCGCCAAATGGGTCATCGCCCTCGCTGATCATGAGATCCGGTACGAGCCAAGAACCGCCATCAAATCACAGGCGTTGGCTGACTTCCTCGTCGACTAGGAGGAGACATAGTTCGTGCCACCTCCCCTAGACTCCACGCATTGGCGTATGCATTTCGACGACTCAAAAATGAGGACCGTCCTGGGTGCCGGCATAGTCCTCTCCTCCCCGAAAGGTGACCAGCTCAAGTACGCCCTCCAGGTCCACTTTGCAGCCTCCAACAACGTGGCTGAGTAAGAGGCCATCGTCCATGGCCTCCGGCTCGCCAAGGAGATCGGCATCAGGCGCATCCTATGCTTCGGCGACTCCGACCTCGTGGTGCAGCAAGTCTCTGGCGAATGGGACGCCAGGAATGCCAACATGGCCAGCTATCGATTCCTCATACAACAGCTCACTGACTCCTTCAAAGACTATGCATTTCATCGCGTCCCACGGGCGGACAACGAGGAGGCCGACGCGCTGGCAAAGATCGGCTCCACCCGGCAAGCCATCCTAGCCGGCGTCTCCCTCGAGCGGCTGCTCAAGCCATCGATCAAGCCTTACCCAGAATCAGAGTCAATTTTCGTGCCAGCAGACGCTGTCGTCCCATCGGCGGCTCTAGCGGCCCCTTCGGCATCTTCACCACCGACTCCCGCAACCTTGGCCACCCTACCGGCACTAATTGAGCCGGCTGCGTCCTAGTTAGCCGGCTCCAACTACATGGCTGTCATGATGGCAATCAACCAGCCGACCTTGGGGACTGGCGAGCCGGCCCCGAGGGCTGGCGAGCCGGTCCCTGGGGCTGATCATCCAGTCTCGAGGGCTCGCGAGACGGCCCCCGTCTCGGCCCCCTCATTGGCCCAACCTATCCTGGCGTTCCTTCTACGAGGTGAGCTCCCCCCAAACGAGGCCTTGGCAAGGAAAATCCAATGTCGGGCCCCAGCGTACATCATCATCAACAACGAACTCGTCCATCGCAGCACCACCAGCGTTTTCCAGCGGTGCGTTGAGACGGAAAAGGGCCAGGAGATCCTCCTTGATATCCACCAGGGTGAGTGCGGGCATCATGCCGCCTCCAGGACCCTGGTGGCCAAGGCCTTCTGCCACGGCTTTTGCTGGCCCACTGCTCTCAAGGTGGCCAAGAAACTAGTCGATGAGTGCGAAGGCTGTCAGCACTTTAGCACATAGAGCCACCTGTCGGCTTTAGTGCTCCAAACCATCCCCTTCTCATGGCCCTTTGCCATCTGTGGGCTGGACATGGGGGGCCCCTTCAAGACCGCACGAGGCGGCATAACACACTTGCTGGTGGCTGTCGAAATATTCACCAAGTGGATCGAAGCACGACCGATCAAGAAGCTGGATGGCCCCACGACCGTCTGGTTCATCAATGACATCACGGTTCGATACGGCGTCCCCCACAACATCATCACCGACAACGGCACGAACTTTGCCAAGGGCGCACTCGCGCGTTACTGCTCTAAGCAAGGAATCTGACTCGACCTGGCCTCCGTCGCTCATCCACAATCAAACGGCCAGGTCGAGAGGGCAAACGGCCTCATCCTTTCCGACATCAAGCCCCGACTCGTGACGCCGCTAGTAAGGTTGGCCGGCTACTGGATCGACGAGCTGTCGACCGTTCTTTGGAGTCTCAGGACCATCTTGTAGGATCGAAAGTAGGTCTAGAGGGGGGATTAGACTACTTGACCAATTAAAGGTTTTTCCTATACCAAATTTTATGGTTGACAGTTTTTAGCATTTCATGGCAAGTCAAGTACACTCTACACATGCAAGTCTAAGAGTATATAGAAGCAGAAAGTAACAACAAGCATGTATAGAAGGGATAGGGTAGGAAGATCAAATGCAATTGTGGACACGATGATTTTTCCCGTGGTTCCAATAGGTGGCGCTATCGTACATCCACGTTTATGGAGTCTTCAACCCACGAAGGGTAACGGTCACGAGCGTCCATGGAGGGCTCCACCCAAAAGGGTCCACGAAGTAGCAACCTTGACTATTCCATACGGCTTCCATCCACGAAGGACTAGCATCACTATGGGGTAGATCTTCACGAAGTAGGCAATCTCCTTGCCCTTACAGACTTCTTGGTTCACTCCACAACATGAAGTAGGAGGCTCCCAAGCGACACCTAACCAATCTAGGAGGCACCACCCTCCAAAAGGTAATAGGCTCGGTAATGATGATGAACTCCTTGCTCTTGTGCTTCAAGATTATAGACTCCTCAACACACAATCTCTCTCTCATGGGTATGGCTTGGTAGAAGAGATAGGATTGGTGGAAATCAACTTGGGGAGGCTAGAAATCAAGATCCATATGATTGGAGTGGAAGATCTTGACCTCAACACAAGGGTAGGTGGTTCTCTCTCCGAAAATCTGATAGGATATGTATGGAATAGTTCTGAGTGCTTCTCTTTCGAGTGAGTGGTGGTGAAGGGGTATATATAGGCATCCCCAAAAATCCAACCGTTACACACAAAATGACCAACTCGGTGACACCGATGTGTTAATCTCGGTGGTACCGAAGTGACCAAAAGTTGGTAACTTTTGAATCTCAGAGGGACCGATATACAATTCTCGGTTGCGCCGATAAGGTGACCAACGGCCAGATTTCCAATCTCGGTGACGCCGATACAACATTCTCGGTGGAACCGAAAATGTGAATTTGCGTAACAGAAAGTTGGCAACCTAAACTCGGTGGCACCGGTATGGAATCGGTTGCACCGAAGTGGCTAGGGTTTGGCATAGTCTGTCTAGGTACTGGAATCGGTGGTACCGAAGTGGGATAGTTGGTTGCACCGATTTTGAGTGTTGGGTATAGAACAGACTTTGGTGGGAGAGTTTTGTGGATGTTTTTGGCAACTATCACTTCTGCACGTTTGAGCATATTGTTCACCAACAAAACCTTACCCCCTTTTAATAGTATTAGCTTTCCTATGGACTCAACGTGATTTCTCACAAATATAAAATGTAGAGTCCTCTTGCTTGAAGCTTGGCCAACCTATTTCCTTGCATCTTGGGGTTTCTCCACAATCTCCTTTTTGCCAATCCTCTCATTGAACATTTCCTGAAATATACTTAGTGGAAACATTAGTTCAATGACTTATATGTTGTTATTAATTACCAAAACCACCAAGGGAGCAAATGTGCTTTCACATACCCAACCGGTCAACCGGCTACACTCCCTTCTTCCTTGTGTATGGGTCCGAGGCGATCATCCCCACCGACATCAAGTTCGACTAGCCTCATGTCGCCCTATACACGGAGAAGGACACAAAGGAGGGAAGAGAAGACGGCGTCGACCTACTCGAGGAAGCTCGCGAACTGGCCTTGAGCCTGACGGCAATCTACCAGCTGAAGCTCCAGCACTACCACAGCAAGCAAATCCGACAACTCTTCTTTCGCGAAGGGGGCCTGGTCCTCAGGCGGATCCAACGGATAGCCGGACAACACAAGTTGTCCTCCCCATGGGAGGTCCCGTTCATCATCATCAAGGCGCTGCACAACAATGCATACTACCTAATAGACACCCAGAAGCCGCAGAAGCGCAAAAGAGATGCCTCCGTCGAGGAGACAGAGCGCCCGTGGAACGCGGCGCTCCTCCACCCGTTTTACTGCTAAAAATACCAATGTATGTATGTATCTATACCCTTTTGGGCTTATGAAAGCAATGGGTGCCCCAGGCCGCCTCCTGGGGCACGCCCTGTTTCGCTTCCCTCAAAGGTTTCCTCGCTCACCGGCTCCCCAGCCCGGTCCCGGGCCCGGGGGCTCGCCGGCTGGTCCTAGGTCGCTTTTGTCAAAAATTGGCTAAGTAGTGTGAGCCGGGCAAACCCTCCCACCCCTCCCAGCTACAGATCCGGCTCCCGGCTGTCTGGTTGACAGGGCTCCGGGGCGGCACGGCATAGCTCACACGAAAGATCATCGAAAGGAGATACCGGCTTGGCCCAGACAGACCACCGCCACGCCTCTACTACTCTACTTATCCCGAAAGGCCCTCGCAGTTCCTAAGTTTCGAACCAGCTCCCTTGAGGAGAACACCCCGACCCAGCTACAGATCGGCTCCCGGCTGTCGGGCTGGCGTGGCCGAAACCAAAGGGGAAAACTGGGGGGATTGAAAAGAACCAAGAGGGCAAAAAAAGGATAAGGACAAGCCGGCACGAGCAATAAGGCAAACACAAATATTCACAATGAAAATGTTAAGACAAAAGTGTCCCACGGCGAGCACGGTTCATTACAAAACAACCCCAGTGGGTGGACTCGAGCCTAACTTGCAGGAAAGAAAAAAAGAAAGATAAAGGCGCCCGGAGGCGCAGGCCACCGGCGCATCGCCAGCCGGCGTGCCTCCAGCCGGCGCGTCGCTGGGCGGCTCGACTCTCGCCTCAGAGGTGGTCGCGGCCTTCGGGTCGGCCTCCTTGGCCTTTGAAGCGGCCTCCTTGGCCTTTGAAGCGGTTCCGGTCGTCTTGCTTCTCGAGTCGGTGCTTTCACCGGCAACCTCCTCGTCCATTGGGCCTTGGGGGATGCCGAAGGATTCTTCAGGCACCGGATCACCGTCCTCGCCAAGGGCTGGCAGGAACTCGTCCGTGTTGACGTATGACGCAAGCTCGTTGGCCCGGCGGACAAGGGCCGGCTCACGGGCCTCCTGCTCCTCGACCAGCTCGTCCCGCATGGTGGCCAGCCGATCCAAGTCCACACCGCGATACCATGACATGACGAATTGGAGCGCCATCTGCGTGCCGGCTCGGGCTGCTGACGCCTTCCAGGCCTCGAGCCAGGCCACGCCATGCTCCAACCACAAGGCCACGTGGTTCACTGGAGCTCCCCCGCGGCCCGGCCATAGAGCGGCGATGATCTCCTTCCTAACCGTCTTCAGCCGCTCCACGCTCCGCTCGAGGTGGGTTAGCCGGTATTCGATGGCGACACCAAGCTCATCCATGTCCCACGCGACGTCCTCCTCGATGGAGCACGCACGCTCCTGAAGCTATTCCCGGTACTCCTCGATGGCGCGCTCAGCACGGTGCTGGGGTTTTGGGAACTGCCCTAGGAGAAAGGGGAAGAAGAGGAAAAAAAAGGAAAATCAAGCACAAGAACTAGCAAAAGAAACAGCAACCGGCTGGAGAAGGGAAAAACGGGCACTTACCTTCAATGGCGTCGTCCACCCCGATGGCGAAGTTGAGCGCCGCCTTCCGCTCTGACGCCAGCGCCGCCTTCGAGGCGACAAGGGAGCCCTTGACCTCCTCGAGCGACCTCTCGAGGCGGGTCACCTCGTCTTGGAGGGCGGCGGTCCTCCGGGCGGTGTCATCCGCCTCCTTGACGGTCATGTCCTTGGTCACCACCTCCTTTGCCATGACGGCCTTGAGGCAGTCCTGGGCCGCCTCCCCGTCCACTAGCAGCGCGACCAGCCGGTCTTTCTCCTGCGTGGCCACCTAGACATCCTGCGCCAGCTGGTCCCACTCGGAGACGAGCCCAGTCTTCTCGTCCTGGAGGGCCGTTAGATCGCCTGGAAGACAAGGCATGCGTCAGCCGGCTCTCGAGGGCTGCATACCCCTCCCACAAAACTCAACTTACCTTGCACGCGCGCCAGCTCCTCCTCGAGGCGGTACAAGTCATGTTTGCCGCGGTCGTGGATGGCGACCGCCTCCTTGAACAACTTCTACCGCAAGGAGTTCCTCTCCTGTCACACAGAGCCAAAAATTAAGGCATGCTCAAGGAGATCCGGCCCGGCTGCCTGTCAGCCGGTCAGTCGACCCACATCTCGGGGCCTACACCCAGTGGGTGCGCTTGCGTGTCCCCACTGAAAAATATAAGACAAGGGCAACTGTGCTTACCTCCGCACACTACAGGGTGGCATCTGTCGCCTTTGCAAACCGGGCCAGCTCCTGCCGGCACTGGTCCACGACGTTCTCCTGCGTCTGCCGCCTGGGGAGCCGGTAGGGCCGGCACGCATGCCAGCGTCTGCCAATCTCGGAGCAGCTCCTGCATGGTCCGCGGGGTCCTTCGGGCCCGGCGGCCGTTGCCTCCCGGGCTTGCCACGCTACCGGCTACCGACGGCGGGTCGACAACGGCGAGGGTCCGGGAGTTGCCCCCCACCGGCCCTCCGCCCGCCGCCGCCGCCACCTCCACCTCCTGCCGCTCCGGCGCGACGATCACGACGGAGGGCGCCTCCACCTCCATGGCTGTCACCTCTAGCACCGCCTCTGACGTCGCCCCCGAGGCCATCGAGGCCTCCGGCATGTCGACCCGGACCGTCTCGACCGCGTGTGGTGTCACGTTCAACACCTCCAGCCGGGTCGCCTCGGGAGCCGGCTCCACTGTCGCTGCCCTCGCTTTGGCTCGCTCGGCGGAGGCCTGGATAGACGGGTCGATTTTGCCGCTGAGTCCGACGCCCACGGACCTCCTCCGCCGTCCGCCGCTCAAAGTCCCAGAATGCGAGGCCCTGCCTCGCATCCCGGACTTTGAGGCTCGCAGCTCCGCGAGCCTCCTCTTCTGCTCCCGATGGGTGGCCGCGTGCTCGCGGGCCAGCCGGCTGGCAGCATCCGTCGGGTCCCCTGCCGGCTCCCCCTCGTGCAGCTCGATGGGGTCCCTACAACGCATAAAGGTCGGTCACCCACCAGCTCACGACCCGAAAGAAAGTACACGCAAGACACGAAAAAGAGACTTACCCGATGAAAAGGGGCAAGGCCCACTTGGCACGCGCCGGCGGCTTTCGCGTCGCCACCTTCACCCGCTTAAGGACTGGTGTCGGGGCCGCCAGCCCCTCCTGAGCCGGCCTCTTCGCCCTGCCGGTGGCTCCGACCACCGGGGCTTGAGCCGGCCGCTCCTCGCTCCGTCGACCATGACATGTTGAGGGAGGAGGCTCGTTCCGATTCATTATGTCATCATCGTCATCGTCATCATCGTCGTCCATCCTGTCCCTGATCGTGGGGGCAAGAAGGAACTCACCCGCTCCGTTAGGCTCCCCGGCCGTGCCGAATCCTCTCACTCCATTGGGCTCGCTGGCTCGAGGGTCTGCCGGCTCATCGACTCCTCCCGAGCAGTCCACCCCTCCTCCGGTGGTCCTCCCCTGCTCGTAGTCTTTGGAGTCGGAGTGTTTGTGCTCTGCCTCGAAGATCTGGGGTTGTGGGCCATCCAGCGTGTTCTGTCGCACCAACAACTGCGATCAACACGACAAAGTAAGGTCCGCAGCCGGCTGCCGGCTGGAAAGAATCAAACGAAGAAAAGTCGTCTCGTCAGAAGACTTACTAGGGGGGACGGTTGATGCGATCGTACGGCTCCATGCCGAAGGACCACGACTCGGGCTTCAGCTTGAACATCGTGTGGGCGTTCACCCGATTCGCCACTTGAGCCGGTGTCAGGTCGATGGTGGACAACCGGCAGGGGTTGTGACGGCCGGACATGTCGCAGATCTGGTGCGGCCTCAGCTGAAGAGGCAACACTCGACGCGAGATGAAAGCCTCCACCAGATCAGCGGCGACCAACCCCTCGAAGCTCTTCAGCTGCGTGAGCCGGCCGAGCTCTGCCAGGACCATGCCGCGCGGGGCGTCCCCCAGCCAGTTCAACTGGGTGGACTGCACGTCGAGAAACGGCTGCAGCCGGATGTAGTCCAGTTTGGGTCGGCGTTCTTCACATAGAAGAACATCTGGTGCCACCCGTTGATGGAATCAATGAGAGAAAGAGGTGGGAAGGGCGCGGTGCCGCGGCAGCACACCACAGTGGCCCCATAGGCACTGCTCTTCAGCGACTTAACATAGAAAAGGGCATTGAAGAACTCGAGGAAAGGAAGGATCCCGAGATACACCTCGCATAGCGTCACGAACGCGGCAAGGTACAAGATCGCGTTGGGGCCGAGGTGATGTGGCTGGTGGTCGAAGGTGTCGAGGAATAGGAGGAAGAAGTGGCTTACGGGGAGCCCGAAGCCGCGGGCAAAGTGCGAGAGGAACACAACATGTTCCCCAGGATGTGGCGCCGGCGCTACCTCGTCGCCAGGCGCACGTGCGATCACCCGCTCCGCCAGCGGCAGCATCCGCACGCGGCGAAGCTCCGCAATGTCTCGCTCGACGATGATGGAGCCGGCCCAACTCCCTCTACCTCTATCGGCCATTACGGAGGCAGGGCGGCATACGAGCGCGGTTGTGGGCTCGAGTATGGTGTTGCGCAAGGGGGCAAGGAGAACGAAGAAGGCGAGAAGGACAGGCAGCAAGGGGACGAGAGGCATGTGGGTATCTCTGCCCCTGCCTTTCCTCCCCTTTTATAGGGGAGGCCACGACCGGGGAATGTGGGATTATTTGCGCCCACTCCCCCAGAAAATCCATGCGCGCGTGGGTGGCCCTGGGTCGTAACGGCCGCTCCTTGTTGCAGTTTTGGAGGTCGTGGCCCTTGGTGCGATGGATCTTGCAGTACTGCTTGTCGGAGCCTTTCGTCTTGTCCACGGCCACCAAGTCCTGACACGAGGTGCACCCGGGAACCTCCTTGCCGGGACTGTCAACCTT
The DNA here is from genome assembly GCA_022496015.1 of Hordeum marinum. Lineage (NCBI taxonomy): Eukaryota > Viridiplantae > Streptophyta > Magnoliopsida > Poales > Poaceae > Hordeum > Hordeum marinum. Next base: position 372,191,676 of record CM039673.1, read on the forward strand.
AGTTTTCTTGGCGGCATCGACATTGCCGAATCCCTCGATGGAAAGCATGATCTTACTGTTGCGCTTCTTGTTCCGTCTCTAATTTTTCTTTGCCAGGACGTCGTCGTCTTCGTCATTAGAGTTGACTTCAACACCAGCTTCTTCGTCGGGGAGTCTCCTCCCTTGTTCGGCTCGGATGTGTAATAGTTTGGGACCGACACTCCAACCTCACGACCCTAGCCCTCTTCCTTGGGATCCGTGCTGCCGCCAGCCTGCCACCACTCACTACTCAGCCATTGTCCTCCTCTCTCCTCCAGCCGCCAGGGCCCGCCGATGCCCGGATTAGGCCCTCACGGGCCCATCTGCCGTGCCACCGCCCAGCCGAAGCCATGCACCCCGCGCCCACAGCCAACTGCGCCTGCACGAGCCACCGCGGCGTGACCCTGGCCTCCCATGCCACTGCCTCACAGCCCCATGCCTCGCTCGCCGTGCCAACTAGCAAGCCGCCACTGCCAAGCTCCTCCCGCATCCGTCGGTGCTCGCCAGCCACCGGCTTTGGCCAGATCCAGGAGGCCCCGGGGACGCCAACCCGTTCTCGACCTTCGCCGCCCATTGACGTCGCCGGAGGCCTGCACAACGCCGTCGTTGACCGATGGCATCGCTGCCATCTACCTCCAGCTCGGGAACAAGCATGAAGACGAACCGCTCGATCCAGCGAACATGTCACCCGCATGGGCCAGATCTTCCACGCCCAGGCCCAACTCCTCCCGCGGCCCAGCAGCCACGACCTGGCCGAAGCCAGCCGCAAGGTGAGCCTCTGCCGCCCCACAACCATCCTCCGCCCATGGCACCTTATAGCTATCACGTGCATGCCCTCGTTTCGGCCCGAGTTACAGATTTGGCCCATGTGTTTATTTTTCCCTGCATTGCGAATTTATCTATTAACCAGTACATTGCATATTTTCAGAAAAATGCATGATTTTAAGATGCTCATAACTAAATAACCATGCATCAGATGAAAATGTTTTATATATGTGGAATGCTTAGAATTTGATGTAGTTTCACAAAACCCCAGTTTCACACATATACAAAATGCTTAAGCCTGCCTTTTGTATTAAATTGCGCGACATGCCATGCTAAACCGATTTATTTTCATAACTAATTAACTGTTGCTCGGATAAAAATGTTTTACATATGTAACTTGACTAGAAAAACATGTAGAATCTCATGGCACACTTTATTTTCGTGTTTAACAAATATAAAACATGTTTAGTACATATGTGAAGCAAATTCATAATTTGCACATGGGGTCGTTTCGGAAGTGATATATGTTGTTTTAGGCCTCATTCAAAATGCCTAGATAGATAGTTTATTTATGCTTCACCTCTTGCCATGTGCCAACATTTAATATTGTTGTGTACCTAACGGGATTGAACTAAGTAATTCAAATATGAAGTTTCATCAATATGCAACTCGTTGCATATTGAGCTTCACTTAATGTGTCGAAGTTGATTGTTGTGCTTTGCCATGTCATGCATATCATGCATCATATTAGATTCTACATCATGTCATGCATATATTGTGGTGTATCGTGTATTGATTGTTGTTTTGGATTATTCCTTCTCGATAGAGTTTCGAAAGCGTTCGGAGTGTGAGGATTCGTTCGTCTACTTCACGGATCGTCTTCTTCACGAACTTGTTCTTCTTCCAAGTGGGATCTCAGGCAAGATGACACATTTCCTTGGATACCACTACTATCATTGCTATGCTAGTTGTCTCGCTTCCATCGTTATGTCTCGTTACCAACCACCTGTTTGACAAGCCTCCCAAATATGCAATGATAACTATCTAACCCCTTCACATCCTAGCAAATCTTTGTTTGACTATGTTACTGCTTGCTCAGCCTTCTTATAGTGTTTCTAGATGCAGGTACAAATCCTTCCATGTGTCAACATGGACTTTCTTCTATTTTCGTAATATTATTGCTATTTAATTTAATACACATATATACTTGGTAAAGGGTGGAAGGCTTGGCCTTTTGCTCGGTGTTCTGTTTCACTTTTGCCGCCCTAGTTACTTGTGAACCGGTGTTATGTTCCATAATTAAGCGCTCCTAACATGCTCGGGGTTGTTATGGGGACCCCCTTGATTTTCATTTTAGGATAAAACTTGTCTGCCAAGGCCCAATATTGCTAATATATTTGCCCAACATAATAATACTGAACAATGTTTCTAAAGCATAGGGCGTCATGAACCCGAGAAGTAATTTAACATAATATAGGTGAGCCAGTGCTACTGGTGCTAGTCCAAAACAGAGCCACTTGCGGGGCCACCTGGGGCAACTCGGGGGATTTCTATCCGGCCAGCGTACGTACTGCTCATCCGGTTGTGCTCTCAGAATGGGATACGCCGCTCATATTGGGATTGTCGGCACATCGGGCGGCCTTGCTGAACTTATTTTACCTTTCTCGAGCGTCTTGCACATGGCATTTTGACGACACTTCAGGCTATCTCAAAGCTGAGATTATCTGTCGGGATTCCGCAAATACTACGGGTGATTCTGCGGTTGAGGTATTCCAACGGGGAGCATGGTTAATTTGTGATGGATGAGTTGGAGCACCCCTGCAGGGTTAAATCTTTCGGAAAACCGTGCCCGCGGTTATGTGGCAACTTGGAAACTTTGTTTAATACCCGGTCATAGAAAACTTGAAGTAAACTCAAATAAAATACACCAACTGTGTGAGTAACCGTGACTGTCTCTTCTCATGAGTCCTTATCTGAGGGAGAACACGGTGGGGTTATGTTTGATATAAGTAGGTGCTCAGGATCACTTAGTGATCATTACTAGTGCACGTCCGTTATGCATAGACCACCATACTTTACTTTCTGTATTCGTAAGTTAGCCACTCAAATATATGCTTAGTTGGTTGCTGCAGCCTCACCACTTAACCATACCTCACCCATTAAGCTTTTCTAGTTTTGATACCCTTGGAAATGTGATTGCTGAGTCCCTGTGGCTAACAAATTACTACAACAATAGTTGTAGGTACAGGTAATGCGATGATTTGATGTGAGCGCGATGCTTGTTTTGATTTGGAGTTCTTCTTTTTCTTCTTCATCAATCTAGGATGGCTTCTAGACGGCAAGCTGGCATAGCAAGGATGGATGTCATTTTATCGTTTGATTTCGTGCGTAGTCGGACCCTGCTCTTATCTATGATGTTTGAATATGTTGTTGTATTTATGTGATCTTGATGTAGCTGGTGGCGAGTGTAAGCTAATTTCATATACTCATCTCTTCTGTACATGTAATTCTAATGATATCCATTGTTGTGAAACGACGAGATACGTTTCTATCCCTGTCGAGGCCCTCAAGCTGAAATAAGGATAGGATTGCATCTTGGGCATGACAAGTTGGTATCAGAGCCTGTACTGACCTAGGAGCCACCTTGATTGATCGAACTTGGCCGAGTCGAGTCTAGTGAAAAACTATTTTGAGTATAGTTATATCGGAGAGTAGGATTCTTTTTACTTCTCTTCTATACTCTCGTGAGGAATTACGACTTAGGAATTTTGATTCTACCCTCTTCTCACTCAAATTTTTTTAGGATCACGCGGGTATTTTTGAAAACTGTATGATGCCGATGTGAAGGAATTCTGTCTTGGTGCCTCATGTTATCGAGTAGAGCTCCGAGGGATTTTTGCACATTGTTATCATTCAGTTTCCTTAGTATCTCAGGACGGAGGATGATCGAAATTACTTCAATACTTTTCGTGGCGAGATAAGGCCGTAGTCGCCCAGTACTGGGAAGGCGTCCAGGGTACTGCCATGTTTGGTATCGTTGTGTTTTCGAGGGTCCGAGATAGATGGAATTTCGAAGCCTCTGGTTATGTGTTGACGTATGGATACAGTTGGTGTGTAGGGCATGTTAGTTGTGTGAGATATTTTGCCTCCCTGTATCCCCAACACCCGATTGCATAACCGAAGATTTCAGAAGTTCTGTCACGCCCAAGATGCACGCCTATCCGTTTAAGGCACGAGGGCCTCGCAAGGGATAGAGGAGCATCTTGCCGTTAGCAAGAATAGTATCATCACAACATACAATACTGAATGAGAAGAGTATACAAGTTGGCTTACACTCGCCACATGCTAACATACAAGGCACTCAATTCATAGCATCAAGATGAACACAGGGCCTGACTACAGACGAAATCAAACGATAAAAGAAGTTGCAATTGATACTATCAAGCTGTCCCAACGATCACGACCAGGTCCTCTACTCATCCGGATATGTCACGTACATCATGCCTCTCTCCTCATCATACTCCCACTGGAACTGAGTAAGATCATCCTGCACGAACTCATCTGAACCTGCACCTGGATTATTGTAGTAAACTGTGAGCCACAGAGGACTCAGCTATCATGTGCTCGGATACCAAGACTATTTAAGCTTAAGGAAGGAAGGGTGATGTTTAGTTTGCAGCAGCACTAAGCATTATATGGTGGCTAATTTACGCTACAAGAATGTAAAGTGAGTGGTCTACGTAAAGCGATCGAATCTAGAGTAATCTCTAAGAGATCCTGAACACTTACTCACGTCAATCATAACCCCACCGTGTTCTCTCTCGGATCATGTTCACGAGCAGGGACGATCACGGTTACTCACATCGTTGGTGTATTTTAATTAGAGTTTACTTTAAGTTGTCTAAACCGGGTGTTAAACAAATATCCAAATTGCCACATAACCGCACTCCATGGGAATGCCTCGACCGTGGATCTCGCGATCATCATAGGTGATTCCAAAGGAATTCCAACACCTCGAGTAAACCCGAAGGAAGTCAGTCTCCACACGCAAGACACTTGATAAAGGTAAAACAAATCCAGCAAGACCACCCGACGTGTCGACGAACCCTATAAGAGCCGCGTATCTCGTTCTCAGGACACGACAGATGGGACTAGCTACGGGGAAAACCAGTCCTCAAGTTACCTCGAGGCGGTCCCGCAGGCAGCCCATTTTGGACCAACACTCATGAGGAGCACTGGCCCAGGGGTTGATTAAATTATCCACGGGTTTGCAAGACCCTATGCAATTAATTAAGTTGCTAAGAAAATGTAGTATCAATGTTGGGTCCTGCCAGACAAGTTTTAATCTCAACCGGATCTCAAGGGGGTCCCCATAACAACCCCGAGCCTGTTAGGACCGCAAGTATGGAAAACATAACACCGGTAATAAGGAACTAGTGGCGGTAGCAGTGGAACAAAACACTCAGCAGAAGGCCAAGCCTCCCACCAATACCAGATATATATGTGCATTAAATTAAATAACAGAATTATTATGATATCCAATCCATGTTATCACATGGAACAACCTGTACCTGCAACTAAAATGCTATAAGAGGGGATGGGCAGCGGTAACCTAGCCAATCAAAGGTTTGCTAGGATGTGGAGGTTAGAGGCTGTCATGGCAACATGGGGGCTGATATCAAGTGGTAGTTAGCTCAATTGTAACAATAAGAACGAGAAACTAGCAAGCAAAGATAGTATTGGAATCCGGGTACGATCATCTTGCCTGTTGGTTCTTCAGCGGAACAAGTAGCGGGATCCTCGTAGTGGTACTCTCCAGGGTCCTCGAACTTAGTATCGACACTCGCATCTACCCAAGAGAAACAGCAAATAAATAACCAACCAAGGTGCAATGCACAACCAAGATGATGCATGATCCATTTAATGAAGGTTTTAAACATGGCAATCCAATTCTAGTCAAGTTTCGCATGCAAAGTTTGTGTATTAGTGAATCTGGACAGAACCTCATGTTAAGTTATTTAGACATGCATGAACATGGCAAATATGGATGCATCATGCAAAATCGATGGAAATGCATATAAGGATCACGAGAAACGGACCTACGGTTCTCGAGATACGCTCACGACAAGGAACGGAGGCAAAACACAAGATCATCAAAGACCTGGGCTAATTCTTGGCATTCCAAGGTAGCCACTAGATAGGTGATGAAAAATCAATCACAATAGACTCCAGAATCACTCAATTCCATGGAGTATAGCTCCCACAACTCACAAAACAAAATAGCACCCATTCTGCCACAAAACAGCAACATAGCAATTTGAAAAGCTCACAACTAGAGCTACAAGACTCCTGTAGCCACAAACAAGAGATGGACAGGTGCTACTCAACACCCACATCAATTCATCCTACTATGCAATCAGCAAACGAGCTACACATCACTATGCATGGAGCTGCCAAGTAGGCATGATGAAACAGGGTTTTAGGGACAGTGAAAATTCCAGTTTTCTAGAATCTGGGTTAATTAAGTAGCAAGTTGACAACAATGGTTAAATATGCTATAGAGCTCCAAATGGCATGAAATTAACAGGATGGTAGATGACAATACTTACTACAATTACCTAACACTGAACATGGTCAAATTCACAACACATCACTAGCTGCACCCCACTCTTCATGGCAAAACAATAACAGCAGAATGTCCAGACTTAGCCATATCAAGGCAGGTTGGCAGAAACATAAAGTAGCTAAATAAACAGCATGGTTCACACTTATCTAGTGAGTTGACATGAATAAAAAAAATACTGGGACATTCCCAACAACTTTGACTAACAAATTCATGTTGGCAAGATCTTGAAAGCATGCATGGATTAATTCATAAATAAAAGACAAAAGGGGATCACAGCATAAAAATGCAGTTTGGTCAAAGTTCCCCAAAGTCAAATCTGACCTCACAGATGCATTCATGGGTTGATTCTACCCCAAAAGCATTACTCATACCCCTATACTTGTGTGGAGCAAGGGGGAGGAAAGGTAGGTCGAAATTTGACCCTATCTCCCATGGATGACTTATGGCACTTAAGTGACCTGAAGAAAATGCACAAAAATGACATGGGATCTATGCTTACAAGTTGGAAATGAATAAATATCACCCTAGGGACATGTTAACATGGCATAGCATCACTAGCAAGGATGAAACCATCTAGAAGAGGAGATACGCTAAAATGCTCATAAGAGAGAACCTACACATGGAGCTAAGGATGCACTTACATCCACACTTGTATATATATACCAACCAACTACACACTCATATGCAACCATGCTCATGCATATATGCCTTAGGCAACTACACACTCAAGCTCATACATGTGCATCTACACATGCACAAGCACACACATACACCCTCATGCACACACATGTGTGTATATGCAAGAAGCACATACACACACATGCACCTACTAACACACACATACATATATATGTATACACTAAGTGTATACACACACATATGCATGTGTTCATGCAAGGGCACACCCACACATACATATATACAATACCCCACACAAATAAAAGAAAAGAAAAGAAGACAAAAAAAGGAAACCAAAAAGGGGGGAGAAGGGGGGATCGAACCCCAGAACCCTTGGCCACAGAGCGAGCCGGCCACCACTGCGCTACGGAGCCAATTCTTACTAGTATAGGGGCCTTGCCCCACTTAACCTCTCTCTCTGTGCTGCTAACTGAAGACTGACGAACCAGCTGCTAACTGGCGAAGGGGAACCAGAGCACCGACGACACGCACTGGACACGCACGGCCCGAGACCTATGCCTGATAAAAGAACGAGCTGACGACGGGGATGGAACGGGCGCTCACTTGTCTACTCTAGGGACACGAAGCGCACGCACTTGAGCCACTAGGCACACACGCACGTCGCCATGGCGGAACAGGGATCTACGGGCACCTCCGATCTACGCGCACACGACGAAAGAAGGCAAGCAGGGGCTCGGGAATGCATCGGCTGCTCACCTAGGGGTCGCTGGGAGCGTCGGAACCGAAGGGGAGGAAGAAGACGTGCGCGGGAGGAAGAAGACGAGCTCGGGGTAGAGCACCGCACCGGGAAGAAGACGGCGACGGGGAAGACACTGCAGCGATGGTGCCGCGCCCCTAGCCCCTGGGATGGGGCGCGGGCACCTTGCCGTGGCCCTTGGACATGGCGTCGGGGACACGTCGACGACAGGGAAGCGCCAGCGACGAAGCCCTCTGCTGCTTGCTCTCTGCACCCGCAGCTCTCTCTCTGAACCTGCTCTACAGGGAAGAAGAAGAAGGAAGAAGATGGGGAGGGAGAAGGAGGAGGCGGCGGCAAGGGGAATGGAAACCCTAGGGGTCCGCGCCTATAAATTGGCCGGCCTCGACGTTCGGGAGAGGCTAACGACGACGGACGGTGCACTCTCTCTCCGCTGCGCTCTGCTCTCTCTGTCGCACCTGACGGAGGAGGACGGAGCAGGTGCACGTCAGGTTGGTTGGGCCACTTGGTCCGGAAGCCCACACGCACACACTGCCTCTCACACAATTAGACAGAAGGGTTTTCTTTTTGAATAAACCAGCCACCCTAAAAATAATCCCTAGAGCACATGAAAATGTTTCAGAGGAAAACAAAAATAGTTTTGTAGAAAAAATAATATGCTCTAATTTAATAAAATATCGAAAAGATTTTTAGGACAAGTTATTTTATTAATATAATAAAAAAAGAGCCCCTTTTTAAATAGTTTTCAAAAACCAAACTCATTCAAATATGAAAAGCTACACTCCAAATATTCATAGGACATATTGGGCTAACACATGAACATTTTTAAAAGGGTTTTAAATCAACTTAATTCTGATGATAAAAATAAATAGAAAGAGGGGTTTTTGGAAGAAGAAGTAGCAAAGAGAATGAGAGGGAGAAGAAGAGGCTGCCACATGGCTCCACCACTCTCAAGATCAACCCACTCAAGGCACATCAAACATCACACCACCGCAAACACAAGAGCAAGATGAATGCATGATGATGAAATGATGGATGACATGGTGCATGATGAATGAATGCAAGAACAACACATGGGGGCAAGGTGCAAAATACATCATAGCTCATGTCACAAGGCTCACACAAGGTTCAACAATGGGGTTACATGCCAATAAGGGTAGGGTCAACACCTGGGCTGTCACAACTCTCCCACACTACAAGAGGATCTCGACTCGAGATCTAGGAATGGAAGAAGTCTGAAAATTCGGAACGGAGCCTGTCCTCACATTCCCAAGTAGCTTCTTTGTCGGAATGATGAGACCACTTCACCTTGACGAACTTGATAGACTTGTTGCGAGTCTTACGCTCAGTTTCTTCAAGAATTGCCACTGGTTGCTCATGATAAGAAAGATCTTCTTGAAGATTGATGTCTTGGAGGTCAATGGTTCGCTCAGGAGTCTTGAAGCATTTCTGGAGCTGAGAAACATGGAAGACATCATGCACGTTCGCGAAGTTGGGAGGAAGCTCAAGTTGATATGCAAGACCACCTCTCTTGTCAACAACTTTGAACGGACCAACAAAACGAGGAGCCAGTTTCCCTTTGATTCCAAATCGCTGCGTGCCTCTCATGGGAGAAACTTCGAGATAGACAAGATCATCCACTTGGAAAGAAACATCCTGATGTTTGCTATCATATAGCTCTTCTGATGGGACTGCGCTGCTTTGAGGTTCTCACGAATGACATGGCACATTTCTTCTGCTTGAGTGATCATGTCATTGCCCAATATCTGACGCTCACCGGTTTCAGACCAGTTAAGCAGGGTACGACACTTTCTGCCGTACAGAATCTCGTACGGGGCCTTGCCTGAGCTAGCTTGGAAGCTATTGTTGTATGAGAATTTAGCATATGGAAGACTGTCTTCCCACTTCATGCCGAACGATATCACACAGGCTCTGAGCATATCTTCAAGAATCTGATTGACCCTCTCAACTTGACCACTTGTCTGCAGATGGAACGCCGTGCTGAAATGGATCTTTGTACCCATAGCAGTCTGGAAGGACTCCTAAAACTTGGAAGTGAAGAGACTTCCACGGTCAGAAGAGATGAGTTGAGGAATGCCATGCAAAGACACTATTCTTGACGCATAGAACTCTGCAAGCTGAGCTGCCGAAATAGACTCCTTGACTGGCAGGAAATGAGCAACTTTTGACAGCTTGTCGATAACCACAAAGATGGCATTGTTGCCTCTCTTGGACTTAGGAAACCCAGTTACAAAATCCATCCTCACATGATCGAATTTCCATTCTCGGATAGGCAAAGGCTGCAAAAGACCTGCTGGACGCTGATGCTCCGCCTTCACTCTGCGGGAAACATCGCACTCGTTGACAAAATGAGCAATTTCACGTTTCATACGAGTCCACTAGAAGGTTTGCTTGAGGTCCTGATACATCTTGGAACTGCCTGGATGAATGGATAGAAGAGAATTGTGTGCTTCGTCCATGATAACCTTTATGAGATCACCTTTTGGAACCACAAGACGGTCCTCAAAGAACAAGGTATCTTTGTCATCAACACGAAAGCACTTATATTTGGGAATGCTCTTGGCCACGCCTTTCTTCACTTTCTTCACCATAGCGTCTAGCAGCTGCGGAATGCTTCACAAAGCTCAGGTTGAAGAGGCTTCAAGATCAGACTATTGCAGTACGCCTTACGGCTGAGCGTGTCTGCAATGACATTTTCTTTCCCTGGAGTATAGTCAATGCTTGGGTTGAAGTCTTCAAGCATTTCCACCCAACGAGACTGCCGAAGATTGAGATTGAGTTGAGTGAAAATGTACTTCAAGCTCTTGTGATCGGTGTACACCTCAACTGGTCTACCCAACAACAAATGCCTCCAAGTCATTAGAGCATGCACAACTGCCGCCAACTCAAGATCATGAGTGGGGTAGTTCTTCTCGGCAGGCTTCAACTGACGCGAGGTATAAGCAACAATCTTCTTGTCTTGCATGAGAACACCACCAAGACCTTGGAGAGAAGCATCACAGAAAACTTGGAAAGGCTTGGACTGCTCAGGGGGAACAAGAACTGTAGCTGAAGTTAGTCTCTGCTTGAGCGTATTGAACGCCACATCACACTCAGGAGACCAAACATACTTGACGCTCTTCTGGAGGAGATTGGACAGAGGCTTAGCAATTTGAGAGAAGTTCTCCACGAATCTTCTGCAATAACTAGCAAGCCCGAGGAAGCTCCGAAGCTGCTTCACATTCTGAGGAGGTTCCCACTTCAAGATTGCCTCGACTTTCTCAGGGTGCACTTTAATTCCTTCGGCAGAGATGACATGCCCGAGGTACACCACTTCATTGAGACAGAACTCACACTTGGAAAACTTGGCATAGAACCGATGTTCCCTTAACTTGTCAAGCACAAGGCGGAGATGCTCTGCATGATCTTCTTCTGTCTCCGAGAACACAAGGATATCATCCAGATAGACCAAGATGAACTCATTCTTTAAAGGAGAGAATATGAAATTCATCATTCTTGAGAAGGTTGGAGGAGCATTCGCAAGACCAAACGACATAACGGTGTACTCGTAAGAGCCAAAACTTGTCCTGAAAGTGGCTTGGGAATGTCTTCTTCGCGAATGCGAATTTGATGATAACCCATGCGAAGATCAAGCTTCGAGAAAACCTTGGCACCTTTCAGTTGCTCAAATAACTCATTGATGTTGGGAAGTGGGTACTTGTTTCTGATTGTCTTATTGTTCAATGGCTGGTAGTCCACACAAAGACGATCCGTGCCATCCTGCTTCTTGACAAACAAAACTCCACAACCCCACAGAGAAGAGCTTGATCTGATCAGACCCAGACATTCTTGCTCGTCTAGCTGCTTCTTCAACTCATTCAGCTCTTCAGGGTCAAGTTTATACGGGCGCTTGCATACTGGTTCAGTATCGGGCTCGAGATCAATCACGAACTCGACTGGCCGGTGCGGAGGCATTCCTGGCAACTCCTCTGGAAAGACATCTTCATACTCAGAAACCACCGGAATTTGAGAAATCACCGAGATTTCACCCTTCTCGTTGAGAGTAAAGAGACGGATTGTGTCATCGCGAGCTGCGAAAATAATCACGTCTTCTGAAGGATGAGTCATCTTGACTTCTTTTGCTTTGTAATCAATATGAGCCTTATTCATAGCCAGGAAGTCCATGCCCAGAATGAGATCAATATCAGAATTCCCCAGAACAATTGGAGAAGCCAAAAAAGAATAATTGCCCATCTTGATAGAAGCATCCCGAACCACCATCTTTGAACTGAGACGCTTCCCGAGAGACACAACTTGCAATGCATTTGGCAAAAACTCCATGGAAAAACCATGTTTTGCCGCAACAGGATATGACATGAAACAATGCGATGCACCAGAATCAAACAAAACTTTTGCAGGAATAGAATGAACTGAGAGATTACCCATAATCACATCATTGGACTGATCTGCTTCAGCTGCATTCACCATATTCACTCTTGCGGACTTGGGATTATTCTTCACCATCGCATTGCCTGGAGGCTTGACTGGAGGAGGAGGCGGAAGACGCCGCTGGTTGCACTTGTTTGCATGGTGGCCCTTCTGACCACACTTGTGACAAGTCACCTCAGAAAGCGGACGAACATTGCCTAGAGGAGGAATAAGAACAACCTTGGACGCCTAGTTCTTCTGCTGGAAACCTGGGTTGGGTGGGTGGGAAGAACCATGACCACTGAACTACTTCTGCTGCTGAGGAGGACGAAACGGAAGAGGATTTGGCGCCCAATACTTCTGCTGCTTAGGAACCATCTGAGAGCCGGAAGAAGAAGAGTATGAATCCCTTGAACGCTTCTTAGAGTTCTCCAACTTGAGCTGAGCTGCTTCAATCTTCAAAGCTATGTTGTAGAACAGATCAAACTCACGAGGCTCTTAAAGAACAAGGCCTGATAGAAGCTCATCCTTGAGACCACCTCTGAACTAATAGATCATAGCCTTATCATCTGGAACATCTTGCTTGGCATAACGAGCTATATTCTGTAACTCGATGCTGTACTAGTAGACTGACTTGGTTCCCTGCTTCAGGTGCCTGAACTTCTCACGCATCTCCTCGACAAAGCTTGACAGAATGTAATGAGCCCTGAAGGCACGACGGAAATTGTCCCAAGTAACAACATGATCGCCCCTGGAATCCTTGTACTGTTGCCACCAATCAGGTGCCTGACCCTTCTGCTGGAACGATGCAAACATGACAAAGTCCTCTGGCCTGACATTGCTGCACTCAAAATGTTTGCTCATATCACGAGGTGTCGGATTTCCTTTGGAATTTCCTAGGAAGATCACGAGATCCATGGTTGAGGTTATTCTCGCTGAGTGTGGTTAATTTGTGATGGATGAGTTGGAGCACCCCTGCAGGGTTAAATATTTTCGAGAAGCCGTGCCCGCGGTTATGTGGCAAACTTGGATACTTTTTTTAACACCCGGTCATAGCAAACTTGAAGTAAACTCTAATAAAATACACCAACTGTGTGCGTAACCGTGACTGTCTCTTTTCGTGAGTCCTTATCCGGAAGAGAACACGGTGGGGTTATGTTTGACGTAAGTAGGTGTTCAGGATCAGTTAGTGATCATTACTAGTTCACGTCCGTTATGCGTAGACCACCATACTTTACTTTCTGTGCGCGTAAGTTAGACACTCAAATATATGCTTAGTCGCTTGCTGCAGCCTCACCACTTACCCATACCTCACCTATTAAGCTTTAATAGTCTTGATACCCTTGGAAATGAGATTGCTGAGTCCCTGTGGCTCACAGATTACTACAACAACAGTTGTAGGTACAGGTAATGCGATGATTTGACGTGAGCGTGTTGCTTGATTTGACTTGGAGTTCTTCTTCTTCTTCTTCTTCTTCTTTTTCAATCTTGGATGGGTTCCAGGCGGCAACCTAGGATAGCAAGGGTGGATGTCATTTTATCGTCTGATTTCATCCGTAGTCGGACCCTGCTCTTATGTATGATGTTTGAGATGTTATTGTATTGATGTGACTCTGATGTAGCTTGTGGCGAGTGTAAGCCAATTCCATATACTCATCTCTTCTATACATGTACTTGTAATGATATCCATTCTTGCGAACGCATCGAGATGCGCTTCTATCCCTGTCGAGGCCCTCATGCCCAAATAAGGATAGGACCGCATCTTGGTTGTGACAAGTTGGTATCAGAGCCGGTACCGACCTAGGAGCCCCCTTGATTGATCGAACTTGGCCGAGTCGAGTCTAGAATAAAACTGTTTTCAGTCTAGTTATATCGGAGGGTAGGTTTCTTTTTACTCCTCTTCTATGCTCTGGTGAGGTATTCGACTTAGGAATTTTGGTTCTACTCCTCTTCTCGCTCAAAATTTATTTAGGATCACGTGGGTATTTTGGAAACTATATGATGCCGATGTGACGGAGTTCTGTCTTGGTGCCTCCTGTCTGACTTGATTTCTTCCGGGGAGTTGAGCTCCGAGGGATTCTTGACACATCGTTATCATACAGTTTTCTTAGTATCTTAGGACGGAGGATGTTCGAAATTGCTTCAATACTTATCGTGGTGAGATAAGGTCGGAGTCACCCAGTACTGGGGAGGCGTCCGGGGTACCACCATGGTTTAGTAACGTTGTGAGTTCGAGGATTCGAGATGAGACGACTTGAATTATGGTGTACTGGGGAGGCGTCCGGGGTACCACCATGGTCGGAGTCACCCAGTTTTCTTGAATTATGGTGTGGAAGGTTGCGGATGTAGTTGCAGCTGATTGCCTAGGGCAGGTTCCTGATTCCGCAAGCCGAATCACATAAACAAGAAAGTTTTCGGAAGTTCTTAGGTGGGAGTTCAAGTAGTTACCTAGTATTATCTTTCCAACGAGTGCATAGCGGGTATGTATTTGTTCTGGCTTGTTTCAGAAGCCTCATCCTTTGTTTTGTTTTGAATATGGTAATTCGAGTTGCTTCGATGTCAAAGGGTGATCTCAAATCTTTCCGAAGTAGTGTTCTCATAATTTTGTGGGATTGCTAATTCTTTTGCCAATCAAGTTATCATGTCAATTCTTTTCCTACCGGTGTGCTTCTCTTCAAGATAATTCTATCATCTCCAATATTTGCAGAGCAATCCTCATATTTCGTTCCGGAGTTGTCTCATCTGTTCCAAGTTTTCTTTGTTTTTCCCACCCTCCCGCCCTTTTTCTTCAATGATTAAATTCTCATCCAAGTGTCTTTTCTATTCATGTAATGCTTCCACTATCTTTTCTTCTATCTTGTTTCCGGTGATTTCTTGTGGAGATTCTCAAGAGTTTCTGTTTCAAGATCTATCCTCATATTCCTTGTTCTTGTTGTTATTCTTCTCCGGTGATTCTTTATGAAGATGCTCAATGCTCAAGTTATCATTGATTAGTATTCATCTTTCTTTTCTTTTCCGGTGGATTCAATTCAAGTTCGTGGTGTTCATCATATCATTTTCATTCATTAATGGTTTCCATGTTGGAATTATTTTCCATGTATCTCTTGTTTAGTCATCTCTCTTTTCTGTCCGGAGTGCTGAAGATATCTCAGAGGACGTTCATTTTCATTCTTGTCCTCTTAAATTATTTCAAGGGTCTCATATCATACAGTTCTTAATTTGTACCGGTGCAATCTCTCTTGTAATCATTTGTTTCAACAGTGGTTTCTTTTGAGTGGGCCCATAACCCACAGGTGTTTTTTCCCAGGATCCTACCTGACTCTTCTATTCTTTCCAGAGATGTTCTCAAGTTCTTTTAATATGACGTAAGAACGAATTTCATCAGTCATATGCCTTCTTGAAGATCGCTTCTAAATCATTTTCATTGTTGGCTCAACCTTTTCTTTATTCATTCTTTCGGAGTGTCTCGGTAATTCATGGTGTTGTTTCTCGTCTTCATTCTGTGCTTGAAGACCGAAGGAGAGTGTCTCATAAATCATTGATCATTCTCCTAGAGATTCATGGTTTCAGTTTGTCGCTTTCATCTCATTCGTTTTGATCATGAGTTATTCCTTCCATATCTATCCGGTGCATTTTAGAGTTGTTTTCGTTTCTTGATCCTCCGAACGCCATCATTTCAGAAGATTTCTTCGTTCTCAGATTTCAGCTTTCGTTCACAAATTCTTCTTAATTGTTATCCCTTTGTTTGTATCTCCATTATTCCGGTGCCTTTTTCATTGTCTATTAGGCAAATCTTGATCTCTTCGTTCTCATGTGTCCTCTTTAGTTTCTAATTTGTTCCGATGCCTTGTTTAAGTTTTCCATTAGGTGGATCATGCTCTCTTTGTTCTCATGTTATATCATCCATTTGCATTATCCTCTTTCATTTTGAATTCTTACCGGTGTTCTCGTGCAAGATTTCTTCAAAGATTGTGCTCTATCTCTCTCTTCATTCTTTTTCAAGAAGAATAAGTGATGTGTGAAATCCGTTGCTTGTCATCAGTTTAACTTGATGAAGGATAGTCATATCATAATTCTTATTCTTATTCATTCAAGTGATCTCAATCCTTCTTTCGGAGTTGTTCATGATATCAATTCTCGATCTCAAGTGTTCTCATCTTTTCCCGGAGTTCAAGTTGCTCATATATCTCTTTTCGAGGCCTCATCTAAATCATTGGAAGGCCCAATCTTGTTCTTTTGCATCCTTCAATTCTTTCTATCACCCTTTCGTTCAGAGTTCTTCCGGAGGTTCTTCATGGTGGTTTGTCAAGGAGTTAATTCTTTCTCGAAGTGTTCATCCAGATTTCTTTTTTTTCAAGTGTTCATCAAGATTCTTGTTGAAGGTGCTCAAGTGTTCTTTATCTTGGAATTCTAAGTTCAATTCCTTCTCCTTGTCTTTTGAGATGGTGTTATTAAATTCTTGAGTATGAGGAGTCTCAAAGGAAAGTTGTCAAGAAGGAGATAAGTAAACCCATCTTGTTTTCTCGGAGTTATCTTGGGTTGGATTTCACCATGATAGCAACAATCCTTATCATGGTGTCATAAATGATCCAAGTTTTCTCCTCCTCTTCTTGGTGAAAGAAGTTTTGCATATCTTGTTGCTCTCATTCAGTTAATTGTTTCTGTTATGGTAGGTTGTCACCTCATAATTTTGAGATGTTTTCCATATGTCCACAACAAGCTTTTATTTTCGTTGTTGGTGTTCCAACAACTCCGTTCAAATATGCTTTCAATTCATTGGTGCTAGAGTTGTCGTTTTCTTCTTAGTTCTCTTCTCTTCAAAGATCTAGTTTCTATTCTTTTCTTCTGGAGGCGTTGTCATGTTGCTCTCTTCAATCCATCGTCTTGTTTATCTAGATCATGTTCTTTCTTTACTTATTCATTTAATAGGAGTGATGCAAATCTTTTCATGATCCTTTTGTCTTATGAAGTTTGATTCTATTCCAGCCGAAGTTTGGTGCCTTTCTTTCAATTGCTTCCATCATATCAAATTTTTCCTCTTTTTCCAATCGAAGTGCTGCCGAAATTTCGGTGAATTCTTGCTTGTTCTTCATCCTTCATCTCTTGCATCCTTCGAGTTTCATTGGTTTCTCTCGTTTGTCAAAGAAGCAACTAAGTTTTACCTTTTGCTCTTTCTCTTCCCCTTTTCGTTCTAGATCTTGGGACGAGATCCTCGTGTAGTGGAGGAGAGTTGTGACAGCCCGAGACCGACGTTCTAGAAGATTCCAGAAGATTCCCCTTTAGTTTCCATTCTCGGCTGTGTTTCGTCTTTGTGTTGCATTCGTCATCGCATCATTCGCATCATATGCATTGCATCGTCACCTGTTTTCGAAACTTGCATCCGTTTGTAGTCGCCGGTTCTCGTCGTTCTTGCCGTTGCCCGTTCGAGACCAACCACACACGCACGTGCCCGCAGCACAGTTTAAAATAAAACCGTTTTTAAGTGCGCGCAAAAATATTCTTGGATTGGTTCGAAACTTGTCGTACGGTCTTGTTATGTTGTAGGTAGACCGCCCGTCGAATTTCGTCGCGATCCGAGTTCGTTAGATACTCGGTCGGTCATCCGTAGCAGTGCGGTCATCGGTAATCGTCGGACGTTCTCGGTGTTTTCAATCTTCGTGCCGCGTCGCACCGCTTCCCTCTCATCTCCCCCTAGCCCGTCTGCACAGCCTATCCGTACCCCCCTCTCCGCTTCCCGACAGTCGGAACGACACCCGACAGTCCAAAAATGGACAGAGCCGTAACCCCAGCCCCGAAACCCTATTTATACCCCTAGCTCCACCTCGTTCCGCATGCCAACCCTAGCCAGCCACCTTCTCCTTCCTCCAGCCGCCAGCCCGCCCGAGCCCATCTGGCCCCGTTTGAGCCTATCCGGGCCTGAATCGCATCCCGGAGCTCCCGAGCCTCTCATGGCCGCTCCTCCCACAGCCCTCGCGCGTCCCCATGGCAGCCACCTCACCGGAGCCGCCCCTGGCCAGAGCCGCCGCCGCTGGCCACCGCATCGCCGGACCTGGCCGGACCCCTCTTCTCCCTCTTCCTCTCCTTCTCCCTCTCTCACCTTGCTCCCTTCTTCTCCAGCAGGAAAACCGCGTCGCCGCCATGGCCCTCGCCGCCCAAGCTCCGCCGCCTGGCCAGCCACCGCCCGGATCTGGCCTCCTCCGCCCGGTCCCGGCCGCCCTTGGCCTCCTCCGCGTGGATCCCCTGCCGCCCCTCGCCGTGGTCGCGCAGGTGCACCGCCGCCTCCTCGTTCCCGAGCGGGATCGGGAGGAGCACGACGAGGCCCGCTTCGTTGACCCGCTCGCCCCGCGTGGGCCTCGGCCAGCGCCGGCCCAGAGCTGCTCCCTCTCCCCAGATTCGGCCCAAGCGGCCTGGTGAGCTGGCCCCCTCATTTTTTTATTTGTTTGCATAGTTTCCATTGCGATTTCAACACGTTAGTAAATATTCAATCGTGCTTCATAATAAAATATTTTGTGCATGTAAAATGGTCAGATAATTGCGTAGATTAATTACATGTCATATTCATCCATGTCAAAATATTTTAACTTGTTGATTGCATCATTTTGCATATTGGTCACGTTATTGCATTGTCTTAATTAATTAACCGTGCATCGAAATTAACAAAATCGCATATTAAAATTGTTTATCCCATTCGCACCGCATTCTCATGCATGGATAAAATGTTGGATTGTTGGTTGCATTTAATTTTGCATTGTCGTTTTGCTATACCGCGAATAGGCCTAATTCCGCATATTTAATCATGATTAATTTTCCACAAGAACCTAAGCATATTATATATGTTTCCGGGGTAGAAAAATTCATAGGATTTATCGGTGCATTTAGTTTTGTCATTTGAGCATTGTGTGTGTGCGTCATTATGCCATGATGCCCTTTTGTCATTTTCGTATGATTTAATCCGGGCATGATATGAATTAAGTTTCAACATGTAAGTTGCTCTTTGATATGTGTCCTAGCCCATGGACATTTTGCTTGCCTTAGAAAAGCATGTTTAGTTGTTGTATTGTTGTTGTCAACTTGCTATAAAAAACTGATATTTTGAGGGTCCAAAATATTTCTAAGTCTGGAATCTGTTATATTTCGTTGTTGTCTTGCCATGTGATTTGCTAGTGACCTAGAACTCTTTTGTGGTAGGTGTAATGTAGTTATTTGTTGTTGATATTGTCCTTTAGTATTCTGTTAAGTTTCATGCTATAATGTGACTTGTAACATATAGTTTTACTGCTGTCAATATGCCTTCATGATAAAAACTGCACTGTCTAAAACTGCTATTTCACTAAGTCTGAAACTGTTATTAAGTTGCCTTCTTATGAGCTTCCTACCTAGTGATCCATGCATGTTTTGATTATGATATGTGAATATGAAATGAAGTGGATGTTGTATGCGATTGCCCCATGCTTAGTTTGTGCATTTTGGAATATTGCAACTTGTTGTTTTGATATGTTCAAAATGCTATCTTGCTGTTTTTGGCAGATTTCAACTAAAACTTGCTTTGATGATTGTGGTTGAACCGTAGCTCCGTTTTGGACATTCCATATATGAAAGTTGCTTATAATCCCATGTACTTTCATAATAACTTGTTGCATTCATGATTTTAGATGGTTGTGATTGTTTTCCCATGCATTTGCATTCATGGCATGTGCATCTTGTGTTGATCATATCTTTTAGACCGTAGCTCCGTTTGAGATGTTCTGTATATGTAACTCGACTAGAATGACGTGTAGAATAACATGGGATACTTTATTATGCTGTTTAAAAAATATAAAATATGATTAGTTCAGGTCTGGATCAATTTCGAAATTATCATATGAGGTCATTTCAGAAATACTATAAGTTGTTTCCGGCCTCATCTAAGATGCCTAGATAGATAGTTTACTTATGCTTAACCTCTTGTCATGCCTAACAACATTTAATATTGTCGTGTACCTAATGGGCGTGAACTAAATAATTTGAACGTGGAGTTTCGTCAATATGCAACTCGCGCATATTGAGCTTCACTTTAATGTGTAGAAGTTGTTTGTGGTGATTGTCATGCATTGCATATTAAACCGGACATGCATCATATTTGTTGTGCATCGTGTTTTGCATATGTTGTGGTGTATCTTGTGTTGATTGTTTGTTTTGGATTGCTTCTTCTCGATAGAGTTCCAAAAGCGTTCAAAGAGTGAGGATTCGTTTGACTATGTTGGTTCGTCTTCTTCATGGATTCGATCTTCTTCCGAGCGGGATCTCAGGCAAGATGACACATTTGCCTGGATACCATTACTATCATTGCCATGCTAGTTGTCTCGCTTATCGTTATGTCTCGCTACCTACCACTTGTTTGATAAGCCTCCCAACATTGCCATGATAAGCCTCTAACCCTTCCACATCCCAGCAAACATTGTTTGGCTATGTTACCGCTTGCTCAGCCCTTCTTATAGCGTTGCTAGCTGCAGGTGCATTGCTTCCATGTGTCAACATGGATTTTCTTTGTTATATCACAATATTGCTGCTATTTAATTTAATGCACATATACGCTTGGTAAAGGGTGGAAGGCTTGGTCTTTTGCTCGGTGTTTTCTTCCACTCTTGCCGCCCCTAGTTACTTATGAACCGGTGTTATGTTCCATAATTGAGCGCTCCTAACATGCTCGGGGTTGTTATGCGGACCCCCTTGATTTTTGGGTGAGAATAAAGCTTGTCTGGCAAGGCCCAACATTGGTACTACATTTGCCTAATACTTAATGCACTTGCATAGGGGATTTTCCAGACCCCATGGATAATTAATTAACAACCCGGGCCAGTGCTCCTCATGAGTGTTGGTCCAAACTGGGCTGCCTACGGGGCCGCCTCGAGGCAACTTGAGGATTGGTTTTTCCTGTAGCTAGTCCCATCTATCGTGTCCTCAGAATGAGATACACGGCTCCTATCGGGTTCGTCGACACGTCGGGCGGCCTTGCTGGATTTGTTTTACCTTTCTCGAATGTCTCGAGTGAGGAACTCTGATTTTCTTGGGCTATCTCGAGGTGTCGGATTTCCTTTGGAATTGCCTAGGAAGATCACGAGATCCGTGGTTGAGGTTATTCTCGCTGAGTGTGGTTAATTTGTGATGGATGAGTTGGAGCACCCCTGCAGGGTTAAATCTTTTCGAGAAGCCGTGCCCGCGGTTATGTGGCAAACTTGGATACTTTTTTTTAACACCCGGTCATAGCAAACTTGAAGTAAACTCTAATAAAATACACCAACTGTGTGCGTAACCGTGACTGTCTCTTTTCGTGAGTCCTTATCCGGAAGAGAACACGGTGGGGTTATGTTTGACATAAGTAGGTGTTCAGGATCAGTTAGTGATCATTACTAGTTCACGTCCGTTATGCGTAGACCACCATACTTTACTTTCTGTGCTCGTAAGTTAGCCACTCAAATATATGCTTAGTCTCTTGCTGCAGCCTCACCACTTACCCATACCTCACCTATTAAGCTTTAATAGTCTTGATACCCTTGGAAATGAGATTGCTGAGTCCCTGTGGCTCACAGATTACTACAACAACAGTTGTAGGTACAGGTAATGCGATGATTTGATGTGAGCGTGTTGCTTGATTTGACTTGGAGTTCTTCTTCTTCTTCTTCTTTTCCAATCTTGGATGGGTTCCAGGCGGCAACCTAGGATAGCAAGGGTGGATGTCATTTTATCGTTTGATTTCGTCCGTAGTCGGACCCTGCTCTTATGTATGATGTTTGAGATGTTCTTGTATTGATGTGACTCTGATGTAGCTTGTGGCGAGTGTAAGCCAATTCCATATACTCATCTCTTCTGTACATGTACTTGTAATGATATCCATTCTTGCGAACGCATCGAGATGCGCTACTATCCCTGTCGAGGCCCTCGTGCCTTAAACGGATAGGCCCGCATCTTGGGCGTGACAAGTTCTTAGGTGGGAATTCAAATAGGTACCTAGGATTATCTTTCCAAAAAATGCATAATGGGTATATATTTGTTCTGGCTTGTTTCGTAAGCCTCATCCGTTGTTTGTTTTTGAATATGGTAATTCGAGTTGCTTCGATGTCAAGTGATGATTTCATATCTTTCCTAAGAAGTGTTCTCATATTATCTAGGAATGCTAATTCTTTTGCTCAATCAAGTTGTCAGATCAATTCTTTTCATCCGATGTGCTCTCTTCAAGTGAATTCAATCCTCTCTAATATTGCAAGATCAATCCTCATATTTCTTTCAGAAGTTCGTCTCGTCTGTTCTAAGTTGTCTTTGTTTTTCCCCACCCTCCCGCATGTTTTCTTCAATGACTAAATTCTTATCCAAATGCCTTTCTTTTCATCAATGTTTCCGCTATCTTTTTTTTTGTATTGTATCCGGTGATTCATTGTGAACATCCTCACGTGTTTCGAATTCATCATTTCTTTATTCTTGTTCCCTTCCCGGTGCATTCAATTCAAGATCTCGGTTTTTGTCATATCCTTTTCGTTTAAATGCTTCTCATGTTGGAATTCTTTATCAAGCCTCTGTGGGTTTTCATATCTCCCTGTTCTATCCGGAGTGTTGAAGACATCTAAGAATATTCATGTTCTCATTCAATCCTTCCAGATTATTTCGAGGGTTCTCACCTCATCAAGTTTTCATTTGTACCGGTGCAATCTCTCTTTGTAAGCATTCATTTCAACGGTGATTTCTTTTTAGTGGGCCCATAACCCAGAGGTTTTTCCCCAGGATCTTACCTGGCTCTTCTAATCTTTCTGGATATGTTCTCAAGTTCTTCTCAATATGATGTAAGAATGATTTCATTAGTCATATTCCTCTTCTAGATCGTTTCTAAATTATTTTTCTGCATTGGCTCAACATTTTCCTTATTCTTATTCCGGAGTGGCTCAGTAATTCATGATGTGCTCCTAATCATCATTCTCAGCATTGTAGTCTGAAGATGAGTTTATCTTAAATCTTGATCTATTCTTAGGGATTCATGCTTCCATCTTCCTGCTATCCTCTCAATTGTTTCTATCATGAGTAATTCCTCCCATACCTATCTGGTACATTCGAGAGTGTGTTCATTTCTCAATCCTCCCGAAGGCCATCAGTTCAGAAGATCCCTCATTCTAAGCTTTCAGCTTTCGTTCTCAAATTCTTCTCAATTGTTGTCCCTTCGTTCGTATCTCAATTATTCCGGTGCCTTGTGAAGTTTTCCATTAGTAGGATCATGATCTCTTCGTTCCCATTTATCTTCGTTCAATCGTAGTATCCTCATTCGTTTGTGAAATCTTATCGGTGTTCTTGTTCAAGACTTCTTCAAGTTCGTGTCATCTCTCTTCAATCTTTTTCAAGAAGAATAAGTGGTGTGTGAAATCTGTTGCTTGTCGTCAATTTAACTTGATGAAGGATAAGCATAACATAATTCTTATTCTAGTTTCATCAAGGTGATTTCAATCCTTCTTCCGGAGTGTTCATGGCATCAAATTCTTGGTTATAAGTTGTTCGTCTTTACTTTCCGGAGTTCCATGTTTTTCTCAAGCATCTCTTCTCGAAGCTTCATCTAAATCTTTGCAACATTATAATCTATTGTTTTCAACCGCATTCTTTTGATCGTCCTTTCATCCCGGTGTTCGCCAAGAGGTCCTTCATGGTGGTTTGTTGAGGATGTAATTCTTCTCGAATTGTTCTTCAAGATTTCTTGTTGGAGGTGCTCAAATGTTCTTTATCTTGGATTTCTAAGTTCAATTCCTTCTCCATTGTCTTTTGAGACGGTGTTATTAAATTCTTGATTATGAGGAGTCTCGAAGGAAATTTGTCAAGAATGAGATAACTAAACCCATCATTTCTTTCTCAGAGTTATCTTGGATCGGGTTTCACCTAAAGTGTTTCCTATTTATTGTTCCTATCATGGTGCATATCAAGTTCCAAATTCTCAATGTATCCTGTTGGTGAAAGAAGTTTTGCATATCTTGTTGTTTCCAAGTAATCTTTGTTTCCGTTAGTGGCTGGTTATCACCTCATTATTTTCAGATGTTGTCTATAAGCCCACAACAAGCTTATTCTTTTTGTTGTTGGTTTTTCAACAACTTCGTTCAACCTATGCTTCTCAAATACAATTGTGGTAGAAGTTGTCAGTTCTTCTCCTTTCTCTTCTCTCCAATTATCTAGCTTCTATTCTTTTGTCTAGAGGAATTGTGATGTTGCTCTCTTTGAATCATCATCCCATGTTATCAAGATCTTCTTTGCTTGCTTGTCCATTTTACCGGAGTGTGGTGTCCCTTGTCAAGTTCTCCCATCTTATCAAATTTTGCACCTCTATCCTATCGAAGTGCTGCTGAAATTTCTTTTGAAGTGTTGCTTGTTACTCATATCATTCTTCATCTCTTCCAATCCTTCAAGTTCATGTGGGTTCACCCGTTTGTCAAACAAGCAACTAAGTTTTACCTCTTGCTCTTTCTCTTCCCTTCTCATTCAAGATCTCGGGACGAGATCCTCGTGAAGTGTGGGAGAGTTGTAACAAGCCGGTACCGATGCTCCAGAAGATTCCCCTTCTATTTCGTTGTCATCGTGTGATTCATTTGGTTGCTCCATTTATTAGCGCATCATTCGCATCATTTGCATAGCATCGTCACTCATTTTTGATAACTTGCATTCATTTGTAGTTGTCGATTCTCCTTGTTAACCATTTCAAGACCAACCACACACGCACATGCCCGCGGCATCGATAAAAATATTGTCTTTAAAGTGTGTATGAAATATCCTCGGATTGGGTCAAAAGTTGGTGTGTGGTCTTGTTGTATTGTAGGTAGGCACCTACCAAATTTTGTCACAATCAGAGTTCATTTGATACCCAACGGTCAACCGTAGCGGCGTTCTCATTGGTTATTTAGCTAACATTTTTGGTGTTTTAAAAATCTTGTCACGGGCCGCAAACCTCCCTCTCTCCTAAGCCCACAACACCTCTCCACAACCCACTAGCCTAGCCCAGCCCCTAGCCATCGCCGGAGTCATTCGATAGCGATCCTATTCTCCGAATTCAGACGAAAACGGCTAACCCTAGTCCCAATTGCTATAAATAAACCCCTAGACTCGCAACCCTAGCCCTCTTTCCTCGGGATCAGGGCCCGTCGAAGCCCAGATCAGGCCCTCACGGGCCAATCTGGCGCGCCATCGCCAAGCCGAAGCCGTGCACCCCGCGCCCACGGCCAACTGCGCATGCACGAGCCGCCGCCACGTGACCCTGGCCTCCCTTGCCACCGCCTCCCAGGCCCACGCAGCCCCGGCCCGTTGGCCACAGGAGCAACCGCCGCCATGCATCGCCCGTTGCGCCAACTAGCAAGCCCCCGCCACCAACCTCCTCCCGCATCCGTCGGTGCTCGCCAGCCACCGGCCATGGCCAAATCCTGGAGGCCCCGGCGCCGCCAACCCGTTCCCGACCTTCGCCGCCCCTTCACGTCACCGGAGGCACGCACAATGCCGCCGTTGACCGATGCCATCGCCGCCGTCTACTTCTAGCTCGAGAACGAGCACGAAGACTAACCGCTCGATCCAACGAGCGTGTCACCCGCGTGGTCCAGATCTGCCACGCCCAGGCCCAACTCCTCCCGTGGCCCAGCAGCCACGACCTAGCCCAAGCCAGCCGCAAGGTGAGCCTCTGCCGCCCCGTAGCTATCCTCCGCCCATGGAACCTTATAGCTATCACGTGCATGCCCTCGTTTCGTCCCGAGTTACAGATTTGGCCCATGTGTTTATTTTTCCCTGTGTTGCGAATTTATCTATTAACGAGGACATTGCATATTTTTAGAAAAATGCATGATTTTAAGATGCTCATAACTAAATAACCGTGCATCGGATGAAAATGTTTTATATATGTGGAATATTTAGAATTTAATGTAGTTTCACAAAAAACCACTTTCACACATGTTTAAAATGCTTAAGCATGCTCTTTGTTTTAAATTGTGTGATATGCCATGCTAAACCGGATTATTTTCATAACTAATTAACCGTAGCTCGGATAAAAATGTTCTACATATGTAACTTGACTAGAAAAACATGTAGAATCTCATGGCACACTTTATTTTAGTGTTTAACAAATATAAAACATGTTTAGTACAGATCTAGACCAAATTCATAATTTGCACATGAGGTCGTTTCGGAAGTGCTATATGTTCTTTTAGGCCTCATTTAAAATGCCTAGATAGATAGTTTATTTATGCTTCAGCTCTTGCCATGTGCCAATATTTAATATTGTCATGTACCTAACAGGAATGAACTAAGTAATTCAAATGTGGAGTTTCGTCAATATGCAACTTGTTGCATATTGAGCTTCACTTAATGAGTAGAAGTTGATTGTTGTGCTTTGTCATGTCATGCATATCATGCATCATATTAGATTGTGCATCATGTCATGCATATGTTGGGGTCTAACGTGTGTTGATTGTTGTTTCGGATAATTCTTCTTGATAGAGTTTCGAAACCATTCAGAGTGTGAGGATTCGTTCGTCTATTTCATGGATCGTCTTCTTCACGGACTCGTTCATCTTCCAAGCGGGATTTCAGGCAAGATGACACATTTCCCTGGATACCACTACTATCATTGCTATGCTAGTTGTCTCGCTTCCATCGTTATGTCTCATTACCTACCACTTGTTTGACAAGCCACCCAAATATGACATGATAACCCTCTAACCCCTCCACATCATAATAAACCTTTGTTTGGCTATGTTACCGCTTGCTCAGCCTTCTTATAGCGTTTCTAAATGTAGGTGCAATTGCTTCCATGTGTTAACATGGACTTTCTTTTTTTGTCGTAATATTATTTCTATTTAATTTAATACACATATATACTTGGTAAAGGGTGGAAGGCTTGGCCTTTTCCTCGGTGTTTTGTTTCACTTTTGCCGCCCTAGTTACTTGTGAACCGGTGTTATGTTCCATAATTGAGCGCTCCTAACATGCTCGGGGTTGTTATGGGGACCCCCTTGATTTTTGTTTTAGGATAAAACTTGTCTGGCAAGGACCAATATTGGTACTATATTTTCCCAACATAATAATACTGAACATTGTTTCTGAAGCATAGGGCATCATGAACCCGAGGAGTAATTTAACATAATACAGGGGGGCAGTGCTGCTGGTGCTGGTCCAAAATAGAGCCACTTGCGGGGCCACCCGGGGCAACTCGGGGGATTTCTATCCGGCCACCGTACGTACTGCTCTTCCGGTTGTGCCCTGAGAACGAGATACGCAACTCGTATCGGGATTGCCGGCATGTCGGGCGGCCTTGCTGGACTTGTTTTACCTTTCTTGAGTGTCTTGCACGTGGGATTTTGACAACACTTCGGGCTATCTCAAAGTTGAGATTTTCCATCGGGATTCCGCAAATACTACGGGTGATTCCACGGTTCAGGAATTCCAATGCGACGCGTGGTTTTTTGTGATGGATGAGTTGGAGCACCCCTATGGGGTTAAATCTTTTGGAAAGCTGTGCCCACGGTTATGTGGCAACTTGGAAACTTTGTTTAACAACTGGTCATAGCAAACTTGAAGTAAACTCAAATAAAATACACTAACTGTATGAGTAACCGTGACTGTCTCTTCTCGTGAGTCCTTATCCGAGAGAGAATATGGTGGGGTTATGTTTGACGTAAGTAGGTGTTTAGGATCACTTAGTGATCGTTGCTAGTTAACGTCCGTTATGCATAGACCACCATACTTTATTTTCTGCATTCTTAGGTTAGCCACTCAAATATATGCTTAGTTGCTTGATGTAGCCTCACCACTTAACCATACCTCACCCATTAAGCTTTGCTAGTCTTGATACCCTTGGAAATGAGATTGCCGAGTCCCTGTGGCGCACAGATTACTACAACAACAGTTGCAAGTACATGTAATGTCACGCACAAGATGCGGTCCTATCCTTATTTTGGCATGAGGGTCTCGACAGGGATAGAAGCGCATCTCGTCGTGTTGCAAGAATGGATATCATTACAAGTACATGTACAGAAGAGATGAGTATATGGAATTGTCTTACACTCGCCACAAGCTACAACAAGTTCACATCAATACAACAAAATATTCAAACATCATACAAAAGATCAGGGTCCGATTACAGACGGAAAACAAATGACAAAATGACATCCACCCTTGCTATCCCAGGCTACCGCCTGGAACCCATCCTAGATTGATGATGATGAAGAAGAAGAAGAACTCCAAATCAAATCAAGCAACGCGCTCACGTCAAATCATCGCATTACCTGTACCTGCAACTGTTGTTGTGGTAATCTATGAGCCACGGGGACTCAACAATCACATTTCCAAGGGTATCAAGACTATTAAAGCTCAATAGGTGAGTTATGGTTAAGTGGTGAGGCTATAGCAAGCGATTAAGCATTTATTTGAGTGTCTAACTTACGAGTACAGAGAGTAAAGTATGGTGGTTTGTGCATAATGGACGTGAACTAGTAATGATCACTAACTAATCCTTAACACCTACTTACATCAATCATAACCCCACCGTGTTCTCTCTTGGATAAGGACTCACGAGAAGAGACAGTCATGGTTACGCACACAGTTGGTGTATTTTATTTGAGTTTACTTCAATTTTTCTATGACCGGGTGTTAAACAAAGCATCCAAGTTTGCCACATAACCGCGGGCATGGCTTTCCGAAAGATTTAACCCTGCAGGGGTGCTCCAACTCATCCATCACAAATTAACCACATGCAACGGGAATAACCTCGACCACGGATCTCGTGATCATCCTAGGCAATTCCAAAGGAAATCCGCACCTCGAGATAGACCGAAGAGATCAGAGTTCCTCACTCAAGAAATCCGAGAAAGGTAAAACAAATCCAGTATGGCCGCAAGACATGTTGACGAACCCGATAGTAGTCGCGTATCTCGTTCCCAGGACACAACCGATAAGCAAAGCGTACGGTGGCCTGATAGACATCTCCCGATTTGCCCCAGGTTGGCCCCGCATGGTGCTCTAGTTTGGAATAACACTCATGAGGAGCACTGGCCCGGGTTGTTGATTAATCCATGGGGTGATCATGCCCTATGCAAATTTTAGTTGTTATTAAGCAAATAGTAGCAATGTTGGGCCTTGCCAGACAAGCTTTATCCTAAAACGAAAATCAAGGGGTCCCCATAGAAACCCCGAGCATGTTAGGAGCGCTCAATTATGGAACATCACACTGGTTCACAAGTAACTAGGGGCGGCAAGAGTGGAACAAAACAACGAGCAAAAGGCCAAGCCTTCCACCATTTACCAAGTGTATAAGTGCATTAAATTAAATAGCAATAATATTGTGATAACAAAAGAATGTCCATGTTGTCACATGGAAGCAATTGCACCTGCAGCTAGAAATGCTATAAGAAGGGCTTAGCAAGCGGTAACGTAGCCAAACAACGGTTTGCTGGGAAGGTGGAGGGTTAGAGGCTTTTCATGGCAATGTTGGGAGGCTTGACAAAGAAGTGGTAGGTAGCGTGACATAACGTTAAAAACGGGACAACTAGCATGGCAATGATAGTAGTGGTATCCAGGGAAATGTGTCATCTTCCCTGAGATCCCGCTCGGAAGAAGATCGAGTCCAAGAAGAAGACGATCCAACATAGTCGAACGAATCCTCACACTCTGAACGCTTTCAGAACTCTATCGAGAAGAAGCAAACCAGAACAACAATCAACACACGGTAACACCACACATATGCATGACATGATGCACAAACAAATATGATGCATGTCCGGTTTAAATATGCAAGGCATGACAAATCACATCAAACAATTACTACACATTAAAGTGAAGCTCAATATGCAACGAGTTGCATATTGACGAAACTCCACGATCAAGTATTTAGTTGAGTCTCGTTTATGTACCCATCATTATTAAATGTTGTTTAACATGGCAAACAGTGAAGCACAAACAACTACAACATCTAGGCATTTTAAATGAGGCCGAAAGCAATATATGTCATTTTCAAAACAACCCCATATGCATATTATGAATTTGGTCCAGATCTGTTATAAACATGTTTTAGAGTTGTTAACCAGCAAAATAAATGTCACCATGAGATTCTACACATATTTCTAACCAAGTTATATATGTGGAACATTTTTATCGGAGCTATAGTTTAGTAGTTATGAAATAAATCATTTGAACATGCCATTGATGCAAATTAATGCAAAAGGCAAGTTTAAGTATTTTTATCACATGTGAGAGTTGGTTATTGTGAATCTACATGAAATTCTAGTCAAGTTTCATATATAAAGTTATTTAAACCGATGCACGGTTAAAAATTTATTAACAATTTAAAAACATGGGTTTTTCTGTAATTCTGAAATCCTGGAATAATAGACAAATCGCACGCAGGGAAAAAACATGCTATGGGTCGAATCTGCAAAAGGGCCCGAACAAGACATAGGTGGAACATAGCTAAACTATGCACGGGCAGGGGATAGGGCATCGGTGCTCACAGAGGGCTGGGCCTTGAGGCTACGGGAGCTGGGCCGGCGGATCTGGCGGCTGGGCCGGCCCACGCGCTGACGAGGCCTGGCGCTGGCACGGGTGTCGGCCTCCTCCTCGCTCGTACCCAGCAGAGCGAGGCCATGGTGGCTGGCCACGACGCCGGCCGTAGGAGGGGCTCCGGCGGCTTGGAGGGGCGGCGAGCGGGGTGAGACCGAATCTGGCTTGTGGGTCTCTATCCCGGTCGGATCTGGGGCGCGGCGACGAAGCTCCGGCGGCAGAGGGGCGAAGATCCGGCGATGGCCCTGCGAGCTGCACCTATGGGCAATAAGAAGAGAGAGAGGCCAGAGGAATTAGGGCGAGGGGAGAGGAGGAAGGAGAGGAAGGGAGAGGAGGTGGCGAGGCCCGACCTCGGGGGTTCCTCCAGGGAGCTTTGGCGAGGGCCGGCCGGCGGGGATCTGCGAAGAGGCGGCGAGCTCGGGAGCGAGCTACGGTTGGGGCACTGTGGTCTCCGGATACGTCCGGGTTGGCCGTCGGACATGTCTGGTAGGTGGGGATTTCGATGAATTTCAGCCTCTAGATCGTGATTCGAGGGCCGAAAACGGGCAGATGGTTGGGGCTGCGGGATCTGGAGGAGGAGGGCTAGCAGGTGGGGTTTTCTAGGGGTGTGGCTGCAATTATACATGGGGGAAACCCTAGAGAGTAAGGGGGATCTCTCCATGGGGGTTTAAATAGGGAAGGCACTAGGGTTGGGGGTTGGACCTCGTCCTTCCGATCGTGATCCGATGACCACGACGAGGGAGGGGCTAGGTTGTGCTAGCGGGCTGTGTAGAGGGCCTTGGGAGAGATGAGAGGGAAGTTTGGTGGCCCGTGACACGAGGTCTTTAAAACATCATAAACGTCCGACGGATAAACCAATGACTGCACTGCTACGACTGACCGATGGGGAAACAAACGAACTCGGAATGCGGCAAAATGTGGCAGGCGGCCTACCTACACTATAACAAGACCGCACACCAAGTTTCAACCCAATCCAAGAATATTTTTTGCACGCTTTAAAACGGGTGTTTTAACGATGCCGCGGGCGCATGCATGTGTGGTTGGTCTCGAAACGGGCAATGGCCAGAATGGAGAGAACCGGCAACTACGAATGGATGCAAGTTTTCGAAAACAAGTGAAGATGCTATGCAGATGATGCGAATGATGCAATGATGAATGCAACAACCAAACGAACCACAGACGAGAACGGAAATAAAAGGGGAATCTTCTGGAGCGTCGGTCCCGGGCTATTACAACTCTCCTCCACTACACGAGGATCTCGTCCCGAGATCTATAATGAAAAGGGGAAGATAAAGAGTAAGAGGAAGAGGTAAAACTTTATTGATTCTTTGACAAACGAATGAAACCAATGAAACATGAAGGTTAGAAATAGATGAAGAATGACAGGACGAATAAGCACGAATTCACAAGAAATTTCAGCAGCACTTCGATAGGATAGAGTGGAAAAAATTTATATGAAGGAAAGAAATTGAAAGAGAGACACCAAACTTCAGTTGGATTAGAATCCAAACTTCATAAGATGGAAGGATCATGAAAATATTTCACAACACTCCGGTAAAATGAATAAGCAAAGAAAGAACATGATATTGATTAAACAAGATGCTGGTTGAAACAGAGCAACATGACAACGCCTCCGGAAGAAAAGAATAGAAACTAGATTGATGGAAGGAAAAGAACAGGTAAGAAAATGAAAATTTCCAGCACAATTGAATTTGAAATCATAGGTTGAATGGAGTTGATGAAGAATCAACAATGAAAGAATAGCTTGTTATGGGCTTATGGAAAACATCTCAAAATTATGAGGTGACAACCTGCCACAACAGAAACAATTGATTGCTTGAGAGCAACAAGATACGCAAAACTTCTTTCACCAAGAGGAGGAGGATAAAATTTGAATCCTTTATGACACCATGATAGCAACAATCCTTAGGAAATTCTTTAGGTGAAATCCAACCCAAGATAACTCTGAGAAAACAAGATGGGTTTACTTATCTTATACTTGACAATTTTCCTTCAAGACTCCTCATAATCAAGAATTTAATAACACCATCTCAAAAGACAATGGGGAAGGAATTGAACTTAGAAATCCAAGATAAAGAACACTTAAGCACCTCCAACAAGAATCTTGAAGAACACTTGAAAATGAAAGAAATTTAGATGAACCACCATGAAGAACCTCCGGAAGAACTCTGAAACGAAAGGATGATAGAAAGAATTGAAGGATGCAAAAAGAACAAGATTGAGGCCTTGCTATGAATTAGATGAAGCTTAGCGACGAGATACTGGAGAAAAACTAGGAACTCCGGAAAAGAAAGATGACCACTTGGGATAAGGAATTTGATATCATGAACAACTCCGGGAGAAGGATTGAGATCACTTGGATGAAACAAGAATAAGAATTATGATATGCCTATCCTGCATCACGTTAAATTGATGACAAACAATAGATTTGGCATACCAGTTATCCTTTTGCAAGAGATAGGAAAGATAGATAGAGCACAAACTTGAAGAGGTCTTGAACGATACACCAGAAAAAAAATTAGAAACTAAAGAGGACACATGAGAATGAAGAGATCAAGATTTGCCTAATAGAAACTGAACAAGACACCGAAACAATTGAGATACGAACGAAGGGACAACAATTGAGAAGAATTTGAGAATGAAAGCTGAAAGCTAAGAATGAAGATTTTTTTTTAAATGATGGCCTTCAGAGGATCGAGAGACAAGAACAACACTCAATTCTCCGGATAGATATGGGATGAATAACTCCTGATCAAAACAATTTGAGATGATAACAACAAGCTGAAACCATGAAACTTTGGAAGAACAAACAATGATTTAAGAGAAACTCTCCTTCGATCTTCGAGCAGAGAATGATGACGAGAAACAACACCATGGATTACTAAGATACTCCGGAATTATGAATAAGGAAAGGTTGAGCCAAAAATGAAAATGATTTAGAAGCGATCTTCAAGAAGGCATATGACTGATGAAATTCATTCTTACGTCATATTTGAAGAGAACTTTAGAACATCTCAGGAAAGATTAGAAGAGTTAGGTAGGATCCTGGGGAAAAAACTATGGGTTACGGGCCTACTCAAAAGAAACCACCGTTGAAACAATTGCTTAAAAAGAGAGATTGCGCCAGTACAAATTAAGAACTTGATGATATGAGACCCTTGAAATAACTGAAAGGATTATGAATGGAATGAAAGTCTTCTGAGATATCTTTAGCACTCCGTATAGAATAGAGATATGAATAAGCAGGAGAGGCTTGGATAAGAATTCCAACATGGGAGAGCATTAGAGAATGAAAGGGATAAGATGAGCACCGAAGCTTGAATTGAATCCACCAGAGAAGAATAACAACAAGAACAAAGAATATGAGGATAGACCTTGAAATAGAAACTCTTGAGGATATTCACAAAGAATCACCAGAAACAAGATAGAAGAAAAGATAGCAGAAGAATTACATGAATAGAAAGACAATTGGATGAGAATTCAATCATTAAAATCAAAGGGCGGGAGGGTGGGAAAAACAAAGAAAACTTGGAACATATGAGACAAACTTTGAAACGAAATATGAGGGTCGATCTTGCAAATATTGGAGATGACTGAATTGTCTTGAAGAGAAGCACACCGGATAAAAAGAATTTCTTGACAACTTGATTGAGCAAAAGAATTAGCAATCCCACAAAATATGAGAACAGTACTTCAGAAAGATATGATATCACCACTTGACATCGAAGCAACTCAAATTACCATCTTCGAAAATAAAACAAAGGATGAGGCTTACAAAACAAGCCAGAACAAATACATACCCACTATGCACCTATTGGAAAGATCATCCTAGGTACCTACTTGAATTCCCACCTAAGAACTTCCGAAAACTTTCTGGTTATGCAATCTGGTGTGTGGGATACAAGGAGGAAATATCTCACACAACTAAAAAACCTACACCCCAACTATATCCATCCTTCAACACATAACCAGAGGCTTCCGCAAGTCCATCTAACTTAGATCCTCGAAAGCACAACCATACTAACCATGGTGGCACCCCCGACGCCTCCCCAGTACTGGGTGACTCTGACCTTATCTCACCATGACAAGTATTGAAGCAATTCTGAACATCCTCCATCGTGAGATACTAAGGAAACTGAACGATAATGATGTGCCAAGAATCCCCTAGAGCTCAACTCCCCGGAAGAAGTCAAGTCAGACAGGAGGCACCAAGACATAACTCCGTCACATCGGCATCATATAGTTTCCAAAATACCCGCGTGATCCTAAATTATTTTTGAGCGAGAAGAGGAGTAGAATCAAAATTCCTAAGTCAAATACCTCACCAGAGTATAGAAGAGAGTAAAAAGAATCCTATTCTCCGATATAACTAGACTCAAACAAGTTTTTATCTAGACTCGACTCGGCCAAGTTCGATCAATCAAGGGGGCTCCTAGGTCGGTACAGGATCTGATACTAACTTGTCACGCCCAAGATGCAGTCCTATCCTTATTTTGGCACGAGGGCCTCGACAGGGATAGAAGCGCATCTCCTTGTGTTGCAAGAATGGATATCATTACAAGTACATGTACAGAAGAGATGAGTATATGGAATTGGCTTACACCCGCCACAAGCTACAACAAGTTCACATCAATACAACAACATATTCAAACATCATATAGAAGATCAGGGTTCGACTACGGACGGAAAACAAATGACAAAATGACATCCACCCTTGCTATCCCAGGCTGCCGCCTCGAACCCATCCTAGATTGATGAATAAGAAGAAGAACTCCAAATCAAATCAAGCAACGCGCTCACGTCAAATCATCGCATTACCTATACCTGCAACTGTTGTTGTAGTAATCTGTGAGCCACAGGGACTCAGCAATCGCATTTCCAAGGGTATCAAGACGATTAAAGCTTAATAGATGAGGTATGGTTAAGTGGTGAGGCTGCAGCAAGCGACTAAGCATTTATTTGAGTGGCTAACTTACAAGTATAGAAAGTAAAGTATGGTGGTCTACGCATAACGGACATGAACTAGTAATGATCACTAACTGATCCTAAACACCTACTTACGTCAATCATAACCCCACCGTGTTCTCTCTCGGATAAGGACTCACGAGAAGAGACAGTCATGCTTACGCACACAGTTGGTGTATTTTATTTGAGTTTACTTCAAGTTTGCTATGACCAGGTGTTAAACAAAGTATCCAAGTTTGCCACATAACCGCGGGCATGGCTTTCCAAAAGATTTAACCCTGCGGGGCTGCTCCAACTCATCCATCACAAATTAACCACACACAGCGGGAATAACCTCGACCACGGATCTCATGATCATCCTAGGCAATTCCAAAGGAAATCCGACACCTCGAGATAGCCCGAAGAAGATTAGAGTTCCTCACTCAAGACGTTCGAGAAAGGTAAAACAAATCTAGCAAGGCCGCCCGACGTGTCGACTAACCCGATAGGAGCCGCGTATCTCATTCTCAGGACACGACACATAAGTGAAGCATACAGTGGCCTGATAGACATCTTCTGAGTTGCCCCAGGTTGGCCCCGCACGGTGCTCTAGTTTGGACCAACACTCATGAGGAGCACTGGCCCGGGTTGTTGATTAATCCACGGGGTGATCATGCCCTATGCAAATTTTAGTTGTTATTAAGAAAATAGTACCAATGTTGGGCCTTGCCAGACAAGCTTTATCCAAAAACGAAAATCAAGGGGTCCCCATAACAACCCCGAGCATGTTAGGAGCTCTCAGTTATGGAACATAACACCGGTTCACAAGTAACTAGGGGCGACAAGAGTGGAACAAAACACCGAGCAAAAGGCCAAGCCTTCCACCCTTTACCAAGTGTATTAAGTGCATTAAATTAAATAGCAATAATATTGTGATAACAAAAGAATGTCCATGTTGTCACATGGAAGCAATTGCACCAATAGCTAGAAACGCTATAAGAAGGGTTGAGCAAGCGGTAACATAGCCAAACAATGGTTTGCTGGGAAGGTGGAGGGTTAGAGGCTTTTCATGGCAATGTTGGGAGGCTTGACAAACAAGTGGTAGGTAGCGTGACATAACGATAAAAACGGGACAACTAGCATGGCAATGATAGTAGTGGTATCCAGGGAAATGTGTCATCTTGCCTGAGATCCCGCTCGGAAGAAGATCGAGTCCATGAAGAAGACGAGCCAACGTAGTTGAACGAATCCTCACACCCCGAACGCTTTCAGAACTCTATCGAGAAGAAGCAAACCGGAATAGCAATCAACACACGATAACACCACACATATGCATGACATGATGAACAAACAAATATGATGCATGTATGGTTTAAATATGCAAGGCATGGGAAATCACATCAAACAAGTACTACACATTAAAGTTAAGCTCAATATGCAACGAGTTGCATATTGACGAAACTCCACGATCAAGTATTTAGTTGAGTCTCGTTTATGTACCCATCATTATTAAATGTTGTTTAACATGGCAAACGGTGAAGCACAAACAACTACAACATCTAGGCATTTTAAATGTGGCGAGAAGCAATATATATCATTTCCGAAACAACCCCATATGCATATTATGAATTTGTTCCATATCTGTTATAAACATGTTTTAGAGTTGTTAACCATCAAAATAAATGTCACCATGAGATTCTACACATCTTTCTAGCCAAGTTACATATGTGGAACATTTTTATCGAAGCTATGGTTTAGTAGTTATGAAAGAAATCATTTTAACATGGCATTCATGCAAATTAATGCAAACAGCAAGTGTAAGTATTTTTATCACATGTGAGAGTTGGTTATTGTGAATCTACACGAAATTCTAGTCAAGTTTCATATATAAAGTTATTTAAACCGATGCAGGGTTAAAAAGTTATTAACAATTAAAAAACATGGGGTTGTTCCGTAATTCTCAAATCCTGGAATAATAGACAAATCGAACGCAGGGAAAAAAACATGTTATGGGACGAATCTGCAAAAGGGTCCGAACAGGACATGGGCGGAACATAGCTAAACTGTGCATGGGCGGGGGATAGGGAATCGATGCTCACAGAGGGCTGGGCCTAGAGGCTGCGGGAGCTGGGCCGGCGGATCTGGCGGCTAGGCCAGCCCATGCGCTGACAAGGCCTAGCACTGGCGTGGGCGTCGGCCACCTATTCGCTCGTACCCGAGCAGAGCGAGGCCATGGTGGCTGGCCACGACACCGGCGGCAGGAGGGGCGGCGAGCGGGGCGAGGTCGGATCTGGCCGGCAGGCCTCGATCCCGGTCGGATCTGGGGTGCGGCAGCGGAGCTCCGGCGGTGGAGGGGCAAAGGTCTGGCGACGGCCATGCGGGCTGCACCTATGGGCAATAAGAAGAGAGAGAGGCCGGGGGAATTAGGGCGAGGGGAGAGGAGTAAGAAGGAGAGGAAGGGAGAGGAGGCGGTGAGGCCCAACGTGAGGGGTTCCTCCGGCGAGCTCCGGCGAGGGCCGGCCGGCGGGGATTTGTGGAGAGGCGGCGATCTCGAGAGCGAGCTGCGGTCGACAAACACGTCTGGGTTGGCCGCCGGACATGTCCATTAGGTGGGGATTTGGACGAATTTCAGCCTCTATATCGCGATCGGAGGGCCGAAAACGGGCAGATGGTTGGGGCTGCGGGATCTAGAGGAGGAGGGCTAGTAGGTGGGGTTTTCTAGGGGTGTGGCTACAATTTTACATGGGGGAAACCCTAGAGAGTGAGGGGGCTCTCTCCATGGGGGTTTACATAGGGAAGGCACTAGGGTTGGGGGTTGGACCTCGTCCGTCCGATCGCAATCCGATGACCACAATGAGGGAGGGGCTAGGTTGGGCTAGTAGGCTATGTAGAGGGCCTTGCTAGAGATGAGAGGGAAGTTTGGTGGCCCGTGACACGAGGTCTTTAAAACACCATAAACGTCCAACGAATAAACCGATGACCGCACTGCTACGACTGGCCGATGGGGAAACAAACGAACTCAAAATGCAAAGAAATTGGGCAGGCAGCAACCTACACTATAACAGGACCGCACGCCAAGTTTCAACCTAATCCGAGAATATTTTTCATGCGCTGTAAAACAGTTTTTTTAATGATGCCGCGGGCGCGTGCGTGTGTGGTTGGTCTTGAAACGGGCAACAACAAGAACGGAGAGAACCGATAACTATGAATGCATGCAAGTTTTCGAAAACAAGTGACGACGCTATCCAGATGATGCGAATGATGCAATGATTTATGCAACAACCAAATGAACCACAAACGAGAACGGAAATAAAAGGGGAATCTTCTAGAGCATCGGTCTCGGATTGTTACATGTAATGCGATGATTTGACGTGAGCGCAATGCTTGTTTGATTTGGAGTTCTTCTTCTTCATCGTCATCAATCTAGGATGGCTTCCAGGCGGCAGCCTGGGATAGCAAGGATGGATGTCATTTTATCGTTTGATTTCGTTCGTAGTCGGACCCTACTCTTTTGTATGATGTTTGAATATGTCGTTGTATTGATGTGATCTTGATGTAGCTTGCGGCGAGTGTAAGCCAATTCGATATACTCATCTCTTCTGTACATGTACTTCTAATGATATCCATTCTTGCAAAACGACGAGATGTGTTTCTATTCCTATCGAGGCCCTCAAGATGAAATAAGGATAGGATCACATCCTGGGCGTGACAGGGCGCATCTATCAGCCAGAGCATAAAGCTCGGCGACATCCCTAGCCTTGTTCATTGCTAGCTCTTCGCGCATCCTGCAGTTGCACACATTCTGGTGGAATGTGCTAATAACATTGGCAGGATGAACATCCAGGATGTTGTGATGCACACGACTAAACCTTTGAATGTACTTGCGCAGGGTTTCGCCTTCTTTCTGGGGAATGATGTGCAAGTCACTTTCTTGACCAGGAGCTTGTGTTGGAAATATGCCCAAGAGGCAATAATAAATTAGTTATTATCATATTTCCTTGTTCATGATAATCGTTTATTATCCATTCTATAATTGTATTGATTGGTAACTAAATACATGTGTGGGTTTATAGACAACACTGTGTCCCTAGTATGCCTCTAGTAAACTAGCTCGTTGATCAAAGATGGTCAAGGTTTCCTAGACATTGACAAGAGATGTCATTTGATAACGGGATCACATCATTAGGAGAATGATATGATGGACAAGACCCAAACTATAACCGTAGCATATGATCGTGTCAGTTTATTGCTATAGTTTTCTGCATATCAAGTATCTGTTCCTATGACCATGAGATCATGCAACTCACTAACACCGGAGGAGTACCTTCTGTGTATGAAATGTCGCAACGTAACTGGGTGACTATAAAGGTGCTCTACAGGTATCTCTGAGGGTGTCTGTTGGGTTGGCATGGATAAAGACTGGGATTTGTTACTCCGTGTGATGGAGAGGTATCTCAGGGCCCACTCAGTAATACAATATCACAATAAGCCTTGCAAGCAATGTGACTAAGTGTTAGCCACAGGATCTTGTATTACGGAACGAGTAAAGAGACTTTCCGGTAACGAGATTGAACTAGGTATAGAGATACCAACGATCGAATCTCAGGCAAGTAACATACCGAAGAACAAAAGGGAAAAACATACGGGATTAACTGAATCCTTGACATAGAGGTTCGACCGATAAATACCTTCGTAGAATATATAGGAACCAATATGGGCATCCAGGTCCCGCTATTGGTTATTGACCGTAGAGGTGTCTCGGTCATGTCTACATAGTTCTCGAACCCGCAGGGTCTGCACACTTAAGGTTCGGTGATGTTTCAGTAGTATAGAGTTATGTATGGTGGTGACCAAAGGTTGTTCGGAGTCCCGGATGAGATCTCGGACATCACGAGGAGCTCCGGAATGGTCCGGAGGTAAAGATTGATATATGGGATAACAGTATTTGGTGTCCGAAAGGGTTCCGAAATTCACCGGAATAGTTTCGGATGTTTCCCGAAATGTTCGGGGTACACGAATACTTTATTTGGGCAAAGGGGTAAAGCCCATGAGGCTTTAGGAAGGTGCAGAAATTGTTTTGTGGAGGCCAGGGGCCAGACGCCAGGGACCCTGGCGTCTGGGGCCAGACGCCGAGGACCTTGGCATGTGGTCCTCGAGTCCGAGGAGGACTCTTGCCTTGCGGGCAAACCGACCTTGAGCAGGATTTTTCTCAAAGTTTCGACCCCAGGGCTCAGCATATAAATAAAGGGGCGGGGCTAGCACTTGGAACACATCAAGAAACCCTAAGCCATGTGCTGCCTCTCCTCTAGTTCGTAGTTTCTCCTCTAGATCGGTTTCAATGGTGCTTAGGCGAAGCCCTGCTGAAATTGCTCCACCACCATCGCCGCAACGCCGTCGTGCTGCCAGAGAACTCATCTACCTCTCTGCTCCCCCTTGCTAGATCAAGAAGGCGGAGATTGTCATCGAGCTATACGTGTGCTGAACATGGAGGTGCCATTCGTTTGGCGCTAGATTGGAAGGACCGTGATCAAGATCGCGAGACGATTCGTGATTGGATCACGAGACGGATCGTGATGAGATCACGGGACATATCGTGATTGGATGGCAGGACGGATCGTGATGGTATCGCGGGACGCTCGGCGATTTGGATCACGAAGACATTCGACTACATCAACCGCGTTTCTTAACGCTTCTCGCTTAGCGATCTACAAGGGTATGTAGATCCACTCTCCCTCTCATAGATGCTCATCACCATGGATAGATCTTGCGTGTGTGTAGGAAATTTTTTGTTTCTCATGCAACATTCCCCAACAGTGGCATCATGAGCTAGGTGTATGTGTAGATGGGATCTCGAGTAGAACACAAAGAGTTTGTGGGTGTTGATGCTTAGATTGCTTCCTCCCTTGGTCGTATTTTGGTTCAGCGGTATTGTGGGATGAAGCGTCCCGAACCAACCTTACTCGTACGCTTACGAGAGACCGGTTCCATCGACTGACGTGTAACCTCGTTGCACAAAGATGGCTGGCGGGTGTCTGTTTCTCCTACTTTAGTTGGATCGGATCCAACAAAGGCGGTCCTTGAGAAGGTTGAAAAGCAACTTATGTATCACCGTTGTGGTTTTTGCATAGGTGACAATTGTTCTCGCTAGATACCCGTAGCAGCCACGTAAAACTTGCAACAACAACTAGAGGACATCTAACTTGTTCTCTCAGGGTATGTTGTGATGTGATATGGCCAATTACATGATGAGATATATGTGATGTATGAGATGATCATGTGTTGTATAGAATATCTCGACTTGCATGTCGATGAGTACGGCAACCGGCAGGAGCCATAGGGTTGTCTTTAATTATTGTATGACCTGCGTGTCAATCATTATGCACTATGTAATGCTTTACTTTATCGCTAAACGGTAGCAATAGTAGTAGAAGCATGGTGGGCGCGACAACCCCAATGATGACACGTTGATGGAGATCAAGATGATGGAGATCATGGTGTCATGCTGGTGACGATGGAGATCGTGCCGGTGCTTTCAAGATGGAGATCAAAAGCACAAGTTCATGGCCATATCATGTCACTTACGATTTGCATGTGATGTTAATCCTTTTATGCAACTTGTTTTGCTTAGGACGACGGTAGCATTATAAGGTGATCCCTCACTTAATTTCAAGATAAATTGTGTTCTCCCCGAGTGTGCACCATTGCGAAAGTTCGTCATGTCGAGACACCACGTGATGATCGGGTGTGATAGACTCTACGTTCACATACAACGGGTGCAACCGTGCAATCCAGTGTTGCACATGCATAACACTTGGGTTAAACTTGAAGAGCCTAGCATGTATAGACATGGCCTCGGAACACAAGAGACCGAAAGGTCGAGCATGAATCATATAGTAGATATGATCAACATGATGATGTTCACCATTGAAACCACCTCAACTCACGTGATGATCGGACTTGAGTTGGTGGATTTGGATCATGTATCACTCGAATGACCGGAGGGATGTCAATTTGAGTGGGAATTCTTAAGCAATATGATTAATTGAACTCACTATCATGAACATAGTCAGTAGTGTCTTTGCAAATTATGTTGTAGATTACTAGCTGACGCTGTAGCTTCCTTGATTTTTTATATGTTACTAGAGAAATAGAGTTGAAAGATGATGGTAGCAATATTCCGGACTGGTTCCATGATGTGAGGATTGTCCTCATTGCTACACAAAAGGCTTCTGTCCTTAATGCACCGCTCGGTGCACCACCCCCTCTAGCGTCGTTTGTAGATGTTGTGAACATCTGACAGGCGTGTTCTAATGACTACTTGATAGTTTAGTGCGTCATGCATTACGGCTTAGAATTGAGGCTCCAAAACATTTTGAACATCACGGAAGATATGAAATGTTCTAAAAGCTGAAATTGGGATCTCAGGCTCGTGCCCATGTTGTGAGATATGAGATCTCCAACAAGATTCTTTGCCTGCAATATGAAGGAGAATATCTCAATGGTTGAGCATGTGCTCAGATTGTCTGGGTGCTGCATCCACTTGAATCGAGTGGGAGTTGATCTTCCAAATAAGATAGTGATTGATATAGTTCTTTGAGTCATTATCACTAAGCTACTAGAACTTCGTGATGAACTATAATTATGTGAGGGATGGAAATGATGATCCGTGAGCTATTCGCTATGTTTGACACGGCGAAGGTACAAATCAAGAAGGAGCATCAAGTGTTGATGGTTAGTAAAACCACTAGTTTCGATAAGGGCAAGGGCAAGGAGGGAAACTTCATGGATGGCAAGTCTGTTGTTGCTCCAGTAAAGCAACCCAAAGTTGAAACCAAACCTGAGACTAAGTGCTTCTATTATGAGGAGAGCGGTCACTGAAGCGGAATGACCCTAGATACTTGGTAGATAAGAAGGCTGGCAACATCGACACAAGTATATTTGATATACGTGTTATTGATGTGTACCTTGCTAGTACTCCTAGTAGCACCTGGGTATTGGATACCGGTTCGGTTGCTAAATCTAAGTAACTCGAAGTAAAAGCTATGGAATAAACAGAGACTAGCTAAGGGTGAGGTGACGATGTGTGTTGGAAATGTTTCCAAGGTTGATGTGATCAACATCGCACGCTCTCTCTACCTTCAGGATTAGTGACGAACCTAAATAAATGTTATTTGGTGTTTGCATTGAGCATGAACGTGATTAGATCGTGTTTATTGCAATACGATTATTCATTTAAGTCAGAGAATAATGGTTATTCTATTTACATGAATAATACCTTCAATGGTCATGCAACCAGTGAGAATGGTTTGTTGAATCTTGATCGTAGTAATACACATGTTCATAACATTGATGCCAAAAGATACAAAGTTAATAATAATAGTACCACATACTTGTGGCACTGTCGCTAAATGTCATATTGGTATAAATCGCATGAAGAAACTCCATGTTGATGGATCTTTGGACTCATTTGATTTCGAATCGGTTGAGACATGCGAATCATGCCTCTTGGGCAAGATGACTAAGGACCCCGTTTTCTGGTTTGATGGAGCGGGCAAGTGATTTATTGGAAATGATACATGTTGATGTATGCAATCCAATGAGTCTTGTAGCGTGCGGTGGATATCGTTATT
Source organism: Hordeum marinum (assembly GCA_022496015.1). Classification (NCBI taxonomy): domain Eukaryota; kingdom Viridiplantae; phylum Streptophyta; class Magnoliopsida; order Poales; family Poaceae; genus Hordeum; species Hordeum marinum. The sequence continues at coordinate 372,236,035 of CM039673.1, forward strand.
TTCTTACCTTCAATGATGATTTGAGTAGATAATAGTGTATATTTACTTAATGAAACACAAGTCTGAATTGTTTGAAAAGTTCAAGCAAATTCAGAGTGAAGTTTAAGATCATCGTGACGAGAAGATAAGATATCTACGATATGATCATGGAGGTGAATATCTGAGTTACGAGTTTGGTATACAACTGAAGACAATGTGAAAGTTTTTTCACAATTCACGCCACCTGGAACACCATAGTGTGATGGTGTGTCCGAACGTCATAGTCGTGCTCTATTGGATATGGTGCATGCTATGATGTCTCTTATCATTTTTGCCACTATCGTTTTGGGATTATGCATTAGAGACAACTACATTCACTTTAAATAGGGAACAATCTAAATCCATTGAGATGACACCATATGGTTTGGCAGAAACCTAAGTTGTCATTTCTTAATGTTTGGGGCTGCGACACTTGTGAAAGGGTTTTCATCTAATGAGCTTGAACCCAAAGCGGACAAATGCATCTTCATAGAATACCCTAAGAACAGTTGGGTATACCTTCTATCTCATATCCAAGTGCAAAGTGTTTGTTGCTAAAAATGGGTCCTTTCTCGAGAAAGAGTTTCTCTCGAAAGAATTGAGTGGGAGGAAGATAGAACTTGATGAAGTTGTTGATCCTTTGTTTCAACTAGAGAGTAGCGTAGCGCAGAAAATTGTTTCTGTGGAGCATACGTTAGTTGAAGAGGAAGTTAATGATGATGCTCATGAAGCTCCGGATCAAGTTACTATCAAACCTTGTAGGTTGACAAGGACGCGTATTGCTCCGGAGTGGTATGGCAACCCTATCTTAGAGGTCATGTTGTTGGACAACGATGAGCCTACGAGCTATGGAGAAGCGATGATGGGCCCGTATTCCGACAAATGGTTAGAGGCCATGAAATCCGAGATAGGATCCATGTATGAAAACCAAGTATGGACTTTGGTAGACTTGCCCGTTGAACGGCAGGTCGTTGAGTACAAATGGACCTTTAAGATGAAGACAAACGCTGATGGTAAATGTCACCATTTGTAAAGCTTGACTTGTTGCAAAGAAGTTTACGACAAGTTCAAGGAGTTGACTACGATGAGACTTTCTCACTCGTAGCGATGCTAAAGTCTGTTGGAATTATGTTAGCAGTTGCTGCATTTTTCAATTATGAAATCTGGCAGATGGATGTCAAAATATCGTTTCCTTAACGGTTTACTTAAGGAAAGGTTGTATGTGATACAACAAAAAGGTTTTGTCAGTCCTAAGGATGCTAAAAGGTGTGCAAGCTTCAGTTATCCTTCTATGGACTGAAGCAAGCATCTCGGAGTTGGAATATACACTTTGATGAGGTGACCAAAGTTTTTGGGTCTATACAAAGTTTGTGAGAACCTTGTATTTGCAATAAAGTGAGTGGGAGCACTATAGAGTTTGTGATAAGCATATGTGGTTGAGATATTGTTGATCGGAAATGATCTAGTATTTCTGGAAAGCATAAAGGGTTGTTTGAAAAGAGTTTTTCAAAGGAAGACCTGGATAAAGCTACCTAATTGGTGAGCATCAAGATCTATAGAGATAGATCAAGATGCTTGATGAGACTTTCAATGAGTACATACCTTGACAAGATTTTGGAAGAGTTCAAAATCGATCAGTCAGAGAAAGAGTTCTGGCCTGATTTGTAAGGTGTGAAGTTGAGTAAGACTCAAAGCTCGACCACGGCAGAAGAAAGAGAAAGGACGAAGGTCGTCCACTATACTTTAGCCATAGGCTCTATATAGTATGACATGTTGTGTATCACACCTATGTATGCCTTGCCATGAGTCCGTCAAGGGGTACAAGAGTGATCCAGGAGTGCATCACTGGATAGCGGTCAAGATTATCCTTAGTAACTAAAAGACTAAGGAAATGTTTCTCGATTGTGGAGGTAATAAAGAGTTTGTCGTAAAGAGTTACGTCGATGCAAGCTGTAACACCAATCCAGATGACTCTTAGTAGAAATCCGGATACGTATAGTGGAGCAGCCATTTGGAATAGCTCCAAGTGGAGTGTGGTAGCAGTGTTTACAGTATGCCATAGAGATTAGCAAAGTACACACGGATCTGAATGACGCAGGCCCGTTGACTAAAAGACCTCTCTCACATGCAAAGCGTGATCGAGCCTAGAACTCATTGGGTGTTAGATTCATAACAATGCGCATCACCTGGTGATGTGAACTAGATTATTAACTCTAGTGCAAGTGGGAGACTATTGGAAATATGCCCTAGAGGCAATAATAAATTAGTTATTATCATATTTCCTTGTTCATGATAATCGTTTATTATCCATGCTATAATTGTATCTATTGGAAACTAAATACATGTGGGGGTATATAGACAACACTGTGTCCCTAGTATGCCTCTAGTAAACTAGCTCGTTGATCAAAGATGGTCAAGGTTTCCAAGCCATTGACATGAGATGTCATTTGATAACGGGATCACATCATTAGGAGAATGATGTGATGGACAAGACCCAAACTATAAATGTAGCATATGATCGTGTCAGTTTATTGCTACAGTTTTCTACATGTCAAGTATCTATTCCTATGACCATGGGATCATGCAACTCACTAACACCGGAGGAGTACCTTGTGTGTATCAAACGTCACAATGTAACTGGGTGACTATAAAGGTGCTCTACAGGTATCCCGGAGGGTGTCTGTTGGGTTGGCATGGATAAATACTGGGATTTGTTACTCCGTGTGACGGAGAGGTATCTCAGGGCCCGCTCGGTAATACAAGATTACAATAAGCCTTGCAAGCAATGTGACTAAGTGTTAGCCACGGGAACTTGTATTACGGAATGAGTAAAGAGACTTGCCGGCAACGAGATTGAACTAGGTATAGAGATACCGACGATCGAATCTCGGGCAAGTAACATACCGAAGAACAAAGGGAACAACATATGGGATTAACTGAATCCTTGACATAGAGGTTCGACCGATAACGATCTTCGTGGAATATGTAGGAACCAATATGGGCATCTAGGTACCACTATTGGTTATTGACCGTAGATGTGTCTTGGTCATGTCTACATAGTTCTCGAACCCGTAGTGTCTGCACACTTAAGGTTCGGTGATGTTTCAGTAGTATAGAGTTATGTATGGTGGTGACCGAAGGTTGTTCGGAGTCCCGAATGAGATCCCGGACATCACGAGGATCTCCGAAATGGTCCGGAGGTAAAGATTGATATATGGGATAATAGTGTTTGGTCTTCGGAAGGGTTCCGGAATTCATTGGAATAGTTTCAGATATTTCCTGAAATGTTCGGGGTACAAGAACACTTTATTTGGGCCAAGGGGTAAAGCCCATGAGGCTTTAGGAAGGTGCAAAAGGTGTTTTGCGGAGGCTAGGGGCCAGACGCCAGGCACCCTGGCGTCTGGGGCCAGATACCGAGGACCTTGGCGTCTGGTCCTGGAGTTCGAGGAGGACTCTTGCCTTGCGGGCAAACCGACATTGAGGAGGATTTTTCTCCAAGTTTCGAACCCAGGGATCAGCATATAAATAAAGGGGCGGGGCTAGCACTTGGAACACATCAAGAAGCCCTAAGCCAGGTTGTGCCTCTCCTCTAGTTTGTAGTTTCTCCTGTAGATCGGTTTCAGTGGTGCTTAGGCGAAGCCCTGCTAGAATTTCTCCACCACCATCGCCGCAATGCCATCACGCTGCCGGAGAACTCGTCTACCTCTCCGCTCCCTCTTGCTGGATCAAGAAGGCGGAGATCGTCATCGAGATGTACATGTGCTAAACGCGGAGGTGTCGTTCGTTCCGTGCTAGATCGGAAGGACCGTGATCAAGATCGCGAGACGATTCGTGATTGGATCGTGGGATGGATCGTGATTGGATCGCGGGACGGATCGTGATGGGATCGTGGGACACTTGGCGATTTGGATCGCGAAGACGTTCGACTACATCAACCGTGTTTCTTAACGCTTCCTGCTTAGCAATCTACAAGGGTATGTAGATCCACTCTCCCTCTCGTAGATGCTCACCACCATGGTTAGATCTTGCGTGTGCGTAGGAATTTTTTTTCCCATGCAACGTTCCCCAACAGCTTGGTGGCCTCCTGTAAAGGCGTCCACAATATCATGGCACATGTCTGCCCAGGAGGTGATGGAATTCTCCGGCAGGTGCATCAACCATGACGTGACGTTGGGATTGAGTACCAACGGGAAGTAGTTGGCGAGTAAATTGTCATTGCGAGCTCCGGCAGCCTGCACCGCAACGGTGTAGATGCTCAAGTACTCCGATGGGTGAGTCTTGCCGTCATATTTCTCTGGGACCTCTGGCTTGAATGTTTTGGAGTTGGGCCACTAGACTCGCAACAGCTCATGGGTAAACGCTGGACAACCCACCTCGTAAGGTAGGCTGACAGGATACCCTGGCGCGGATTTGTCCATAGTGGCCCCCACGCACTTATCAGATTGATGGCGCGCTTCCCGCCGCCGCTTGATCGTAGTCCGAGCATCTTATTTGCTTTGCTCCTAAAGAACTTGACGCTAATCACGGCGAGTTTGTGGATCAGACGACACCGTCAAGTAATCATCATAAGCATCGATACAATGAGTCGGTGACCGGCGTTGTTACTGTGGAGGAGAGTGCACCATGGTTACACCGCCTCTGGCCTTCTCAACACTGGCGCGAGTCGGCTCGGTGGACCAAAACTTATTGGCGAGGCTGAGGATGCTCTGAATGGTGCCTCTCCACTCGTCGAGCTTCTCCGCAACAGGAGGGAAGTTTCAGGAGCAGTTGTGCCCGCGCTAGTGCTTTTTCCGACGTGGTCAGTAGCGAACAACGCGAGGTGCTCTGACTCCTAACCGTTTTAGAAGGATCTCCGTCGCGGTCCCACGATGGCACACCACTCCCACTAGCATGCTTGCACGCATGCTGGTCCTGCGCATCTTGGGAGTGATGCGCAGGAGCTTTTTTGTGGGACATTGGGAACCACCGACACCGCGGTGCTGCTCTTCGCGTGCGTCCTGAGAAGGTTGCAGTGTATGCGCCAACGTGGGTGTCTTGGAGGGTGCCCTTCCGTTCCTCGAGTTCACCGTACCGCCCGCAGGTGGTATAGCTCCGTCCTGAGACCCAGCGACGCGGGGGTTTCCGCCGCCGCCGTGAGCGTCTCCGCGGCGGGCGTCACTGCTTCCTTGGCCTTGATCATCGGAGTGTTGTGTGGGTGTGTGATCTCCACTCCTTCCGCTTGCGTCCACTTCATCGCCCACTTGGGCGACCACGGCCACAGCGGATGTGGAGGGCTCCACCGTCATGTAACCCTTCTTCTTGGGAGCCATGGCAATGGATATGATGAAGGAACTGACACGCTGATCATTGGACCAGATTTACACAACTAATCCCCCTACCTGGCGCGCCAGGGATGTCGTGGGGGGCGAACGCCTATGGGATCGAGAGGACCCCTTTCAGTTTGGCAGGGAGACGGATATGTGCGAAGAGCAGGATGAACGAGCAGCGCGGGGGATTTTTACCCAGGTTCGGCCCGCAGAGAAGCATAAAACCCTACTCCTGGTTTGTGTATTATGGGTGTTCTTGGGTTCTAGCCACAGGAGCGTTGTATGGGTGATCGAGCACAGCAGCTACGCGCGCGAGCTAGAAGATTGGTCAATAGATCCTCTACTGTAACGCCCTGGGCCTCCTTTTATATGACCAAAGGGATCCCAACAGCAGCGTACAGTGCATACACTAGGTGTATAGTGCGATAGTGTTATCGTACCTAACACTGACGGTGTAAGACAGACGCATTTAATACTCCGTCTGGTGCCTCTCACCATCTAAGGGATGGGATAGGACCCCGTCCCATCGGCACCTCTTAGCCTCCTCCATCGCTAGCGCCTCGACACGTGTCCAGGTGGGGCAACATCTGGCCTATGCGCTGGCGGGTTCTTGCCGAGGCTTCTTCTTGTCGGGGGCCTGAAGGCCATTCCGGCACGGTCTTGCCGGGGTCTATCCTTCAGCCTTGAATGTTCTCTTGATATTCCTATATCTGTATCTAGCAGTTCTGACGAGGTTATTACCCCTGGCTAGGCCAAAGTAACGGGGTTCTTTCCCCCGCTTCAAGAAAAAGTATGTGGCCGGCTGCTCATAGCTGGCTAGCTCGCAGCCAGCAGGTGCGTTGCTGGCTGGATCGAGGCCGGCTGGTCAAGGAGGCGGCCTGGCCCCTGGCCGGCTGGTCGTGGTCGGCTGCCTTCGGGCCACCTCCTCCATTGACCCTTGGGCGGACAAGCTCCCATCCCATCCCTCTGCATGCAGGTAGGGCGACACGATGGGACCCCCACGACGGGCACCAATGTAGCCACAGTGGCCGCTGATGCACGGGTGCGCGTGGCTACAGTTCGGTTGGTCGTACTGCTAACCTTGGCCGACCACGACCGGGCGGGGAAATAGTGCCCGCACGCCCCCTAAACTCGATTACCTTCTTCGGCGTGGCTACAGTGTAGTCAGCCATACCGGAGACTTCAATCGGCTGGTGCAAAACGCCGTTGCCCAGGCAACCCGTGTTGTAGCAGGTGGGCGGGGGCCAATCACAGAGCCAGTTGGTGGGCCCCAGCGGGCGATGGGACCACGCAATCGGAGGACCCTACGGGCGACGAGACGGCTCGCGGGGCGGGGCCCTTTGGCCAGCCGGAGAGGCTGCCAGCCAGGCCCCCCTAGTTTGTACCCCAAGAATATTGTAAGCCGGGGGGTTGGCCTATAAAACCCCCTGAGCCTCCCATGAAACGGGGACGACGAGTCTCACGCACACACTCCCCACGGGATACTTCCCTCATATTCACCTTCGTAGCAAAGGAGGGGGAGCCGGCTGCTCCCTCTTCCTCCTCTAGAAAACATCTCCAGGAGCAACCTTGTAAACACACCCATCCATCAACTAGACCAAGAAGGACTAGGGTTATTACCTCCCAAGGAGGGCCCTGAACCTGGGTACATCGCGTGTCACCACTGCTTGTGCCTAATCTCGCATGCGGAGCCCATCGGTGTCCTCTGGCCCCAACCACCTTCGATAAGCCTACCCATGGCATCTGTCATGAGAAAACGATGACAGTTGGCGCCCATCGTGGGGCCGTACGCGGTGCCGGCGGATTCATGCTCCGGGCAGGACCCCTCGCCATTCCCCGCCGCCGCCGCACGTCCAGGCGAAACCGCATGCTCGTGGGGCTTGCTCCAGCAGGCCCTGCGGGCAAGATCGTCGACCTCATGCTCGACATCGACGCGCTCACCGAGCGTTTCACCAGGCCTAGCCTTGGCGAAGCGCCGGTCGCCGACGAGTACCCTAGCCAAGTGGTCGACTATGCCGACCCACCCACGGCTGTGGGCTCACTCAATGCAACCCAGTCCAACGGCTCTCACGTCAAACTGGGAGCAATTGCCATCCTCTTCTCCACCTCCTCCGCTCGCACGTGGGCCGAGGCCGGCATCGCCACGGCCCACGTCGGCACCTCCGATCCACTCGGCACGGCCCTTCGGGGCCTGAGCACCCCCATCGCCTCGACGGCGAACCCTGACGTTGCCACAGCCGAGCTGGAGGCGGCTCGCTCCCTCCTATTCGAGGACGCCACCGCCCTCGTGGCCATGCAACGCCGCATGGAGGCCACCCAGCGGGAGTACACCTTGGCCTATCGCCTCACCCCGGCTGGCAACTGGCCCAGCCGGCGTGGGGCTATGCACGACCGCGGTCGCGTGGTCGCCGAAATCTTGGGTGGCAACATGCCCATTTACGACACCCCCACAGCCAACCTGCAGGCCGCCAAGGTAGCCTACGAAGATTTGGCTACCTTCGAAGGCAAAGAACGTGCCGCCCGCGAGCGTCACATCAAGGACCTCATCGATACCGCTGACACGCAGCAGCAACTGCTCACGGCAGGCGGGGTCGCCTCTGAAGGCCCCCGGCCCGACCGTGAGCGCACGGGGACTGCTGCCTGTCAACCAGCTCAGCACTCATGTTCCCCTCACGCCTCTGGCTGCCAAGTCGAGGCAAGCAACCCCTGGCACTCTCAGCCACCAGGTAACGAGCAGCCGGCTGTAAACAGCCGGCGCACCAACAACCCGCCCCGTAGCAGCCGTCACCACGAGGCGCCGGCTGCCAGCAGCCGGCGCAGCTGTGGGCACATGCCGCCCCCGCGGCACGAGCCGAAACGGTCAGTTCTGCCTGTAATCCGCCCCGAGCTCTCGGCCCGACTCGGACCACGTGTCCCCTGCAGCGAGAATGATGACCGTCTCCGCATTGACCAGCTCACGCAGTCCGCCCTCCTCGAGGAGGAGGGCTCTATTGGCTTGGCATGCTTCGGCCCTGGGCTCCGCAACGAGTCGTTACCAATCGGCTTCACGCTCCCCTGAGACACCCCAAAGTAAAACGGTGCCGCCAAACCCGAAGACTGGCTGATCGACTACACCATCGTGGTTGGCATCGCTAGGGGGAACAAGCGCGTAGCTATCCGCTATGCTCCCCTCATGCTGATCGGCTAGGCCCTCACCTGGCTCAACAGCCTGGCGGCCGGCGGCATCAACACTTGGACGGACTTCCAGGAAGCCTTTGGCCGCATCTTCACCGGCACCTACAAGCGGCCAGGCCGCCCCCGTGAACTAGCCATGTGCATTCAGGGGCCGGACGAGTCCCTCCGCAACTACCTCACCCGGTGGACCAAGCTCCGCAATTCCTATGAGGGGGTGCATGAGGTGCAATCCATATAGTACTTCATCGAAGGCTGTTGCAATGGGACCCCCCTCAAGCACAAGCTCCTATGCTTTGAGCCGGCTACGCTATCCGAGCTCATGACCAAGGCAGACAAGTACGCCACGGTCGACTCTGCCATTCGGGTCAAAATGACTCCGCCCGCCAAGGCAATGCTAATGCCGGCGGCATCCCGACCGGCTACCGACAACCGACAGCCGCAGAACAACAAGCTCAAGAATGACCAGCCCGACTCCCGCTACGGGAGTTAGCAGGTTGCAATCATCGAGGAGTAGGAGCCGGCTGCCCCAGTCTTCCAGCCAGCGCCAACGCACTGGCAAGGCCGCCTGGCAGCCCAAGCTCATGTTCGAGCAGATGCTCGACCTCCCCTGTAAGAACCACTTCGGGACCAAGTCCTCCATGCACACTCTCCGGTAGTGCAGCTTCTCACGGCGACTAGCCCAGGGGCGGCATTCCGGCTCCTCCTGTGCTGCCAGCCCGTGCACCGGCCCCGGCCCCAGCTGCCGCCCCGATGTCGGCTCCTGCTCCGGCCCAGAACTACGAACGCCTAGATGACCAACTCCCCAACCAGGACGGTTGCTATGTCGTCTTCACCAGTGAAGAGATGGGCGAACATGCTCAACACCGGCTCCATCGTGAGGTGAACACCACCATGCTCGCAACTCCCCAGTTCATGCACTGGTCAGAGAAGCCGGTCACCTGGATCTAGGCAGATCATCCGACCGTGATGCCGAGCCCCTGCAGCTATGCCCTGGTCCTCGACCCCACCATAGCCACCGAGAAGTGCACCTGCCGCTTCACGTGGGTGCTCATTGATGGTGACAGCAGCATCAACATCCTCTACCTCGACACGATGCACAAGCTGTGGTTGAAAATAAAAGACCTTCAGGCGGGCCGGACGGTTTTCCATGGCATCGTGTCGGGAAAGTCCTGCTCCCCTATCGGCAAGATCCAGCTTGACATCCTCTTCGGCGGACCTGGCTATTTCCGCCATGAGCCGTTGCTGTTCGAGGTAGTGAACCTCGTGAGTCCCTACCACGCGCTACTGGGCCGGCCGGCTCTCGCCAAGTTCATGGCGATCCCCCATTATGCCTACCTCAAGCTCAAGATGCCGGGCCCCAAGGGAATCATCACCATCGCGGGAGACTACAAGATGTCGCTCGAGTGCGCTCGAGACGGCAGCCGGCTAGCCGAGGCCCTAGAGATAGCTAAGGAAAAGCGGCAGCTTGACCGGCTCATGGCCCTAACTGCGAGCCGGCTGGCTGTGCCGGCTCCTCCCTCGCGGTCGGTCGGTGAGGCTTCCTTCCAGCCTTCCAAGGACACCAAGCAGATCTTGCTCGACCCGGCCAACCCCGCTTAGTGCGTCACCATCGGCTCCCGCCTCGACAGCAAATAGGAAGGCGAGCTCATCGACTTCCTCCATGAGAATCGAGACATCTTTGCATGGTCCCCCAAGGACATGTCGGGTGTTCCGAGGAAGTTAGCCGAGCACAAACTACACGTTCGGCCGGACGCTAAACCGGTCAAGCAACCCCTACACTTTTTCTTTGTGGAGAAGCGGCGTACTATAGGAGAAGAGATCGCCTGGCTGCTCGCAGTCGGCTTCATCATGGAGGTTTTCCACCCGGACTGGCTGGCCAACCCAGTCTTGGTGCGGAAGAAGAACAAGACCTGGCGCATGTGCATCGACTACACCAGCCTAAACAAAGCATGCCCCAAGGACCCATTCGCCTTGCCACATATCGATCAAGTCATCGACTCCACGGCTGGTTGCGATTTTCTATCCTTCCTGGACGCCTATTCCGGCTACCACCAGATCAAGCTGGATCCGAAGGACCGGCTCAAGACCTCCTTCATCACGCCTTTAGGGGCCTACTGGTACATCACCATGTCCTTCAGCCTGAAGAATGCCGGCGCCACCTTCCAACGGTGCATGCAAAAGTGCCTCCTGCCTTGGATAGGTAGGAACATACACGTCTATGTCGACAACATCGTTATCAAGACCAAGAAGCATTTCAGCGTCCTCGACGATCTCCGGGAGACCATCGCGAACCTGCGCGAGTACAAGATCAAGCTCAACCCGGAGAAGTGTGTCTTCGGCGTCCTAGCCTACCACCTCCTGGGTTTCTTCGTGTTGGCTCACGGCATCGAAGCTAACCCGGAGAAGATTAGTGCGATCGAGCGCATGCCCAAGTCAACCCAGCTCCGTGACGTCCAAAAGTTCACCGGCTGCCTCGCCTCGCTCAGCCGGTTCATCAGCCGGCTGGGGGAGAAGGCCTTAACCCTCTATGGGCTCCTTCGCAAGACGACTGTGGTCGAGCCGGGCCACACAAAGAAGCCGGGCATGTTCGACTGGCCTGACGAGGCGGACGAGGCATTCCGCGGCCTCAAGCGGGCTCTCACCCACGCGCCCATCCTAGTCGCGCTAGCCGAGAAGGAGCCTCTGCTCGCCTATATCGCGGCAACCACTCATGTCATCAGCATCGTCTTGGTGGTTGAGCGGCCGGAGGGGGGCAAATCCCTACTGGTCCAGCGCCGTGTCTATTACCTCAGCAAGGTCCTCTCCGCCTCCAAGCAAAACTACCCCCAGTACGAGAAGATGTGCTATGGCATTTATTTCGCTGCCAAGAAGGTCAGCAGTACTTCCAAGAGCACACCATCACCATGGTGAGCATGGCCCCGCTCGGCAAGATCATGAGCGGCCGGGACTCCACCGGCCAGATCAGCAAGTGGGTCATCGCCCTCGCCGACCATGAGATTTGGTACGAGCTGCGTACCGCCATCAAGTCACATGTTTTGGCCGACTTCCTCGTCGACTGGGCGGAGACCGAGTTCGTCCCGCCTCCCCCAGACTCCACGCATTGGCGCATGCATTTCGACGGCTCGAAAATGAGGACCGCCCTGGGTGCCGGCATAGTCCTCTCCTCCCCAAAAGGTGACCGACTCAAGTATGCCCTCCAAATCCACTTCACCGCCTCCAATAACGTGGCCAAATACGAGGCCATCGTCCATGGCCTCCGACTCACAAAGGAGATTGGCATCAGGCACATCCTATGTTTCGGCGAATCCGACCTCATGGTACAGCAGGTCTTTGGCGAATGGGACGCCAGGGACGCTGACGAGGATATGTACCTAGGGTAGGGTCCTAGGCCTGACCTAGACCCCCCTACCTAAGGGCATGACATTGGAGGACTTGAAGATCACAAACAAGATTCCGACTGGATTCCCGGTGGCGCTCAAGTCACTCGACAGGCAATCCACTTGGAGACTTCTTCCTTCAATCGACGGTCAACTGTCACTCGGAAGACCTCATTTTCACTCAACGCCAGAAGACCAGAAGCCACCTCCAGGAGGCGAACGAGTAGGCATTAGGTTTTACGTCATTAGTAGCTTTTATTATGTACGTTACCAGTAACGGTAGTCTTTAAACCAACGATCGGACCCTTAGATGCCGAAAAATTATGAGGGGAAGCGAACTCTATATAAGCCACCCCTCCCCTCTGGCATAAGGGTTTGAAACCAGTATAATCTCAACATTACACACGACAAAGCTCTTGAGCACTAAGACATAGGGCTGTTACCTCCACGAGAGGGGCCTGAACTCATACATCCATGTGTACACCCTCGCCGTAGCTAGGACTCTGCCCTCTCCTTTCATACCCCTATCTTCTACTGTCAGGCTCGTTCCCACCATAGTTGGCGCCCACTGTGGGGCAGTCGTCTAAGCGACTTCCGGCGAGGTTGCATTTTTCATCCTTCGACATGTCTTCCGGCGGTGTTTTCGCTCTGGGCCACGAGATCTATTTTGGAGAGCTCACCTTCATCGCTGACAATTCGGCATGGCTTCAGGAAGCACCTCTCGATGTCGAGGCGCTCCCAGTCCGTGGGGCCATGCACTTCCGCGTGAGTTCCTGCGGCATGTTGCTGCGTCAGCCATCGACTCCCTATGCATCGGCTCCCCTTGCTGTCCGCAGTCGCAAGCAGTCCGGCGGCTCACGACTCCAGTGTTGGGTCAAGCATGCAGTGGCGCGTCAAATTTCTTCTCCGCAGATTGCAGCACTCAAGCCTGCCGAGTCTCTTCATGGCGTGTTCGAGTCAGATTCCAATCCGTTCGATATCCCTTCCGAGTGCGAGAGCTGCGATCCAGCAGTGGATGTCCTTATGGCGGGCACTCATCAAAGCCCGGCGTCGGGCTTTGGCCAGGAAAGCGTGATGCTGGTGGTGCTCGAGTGATCATCCCCGTCGCGATGGTGAAGTTCTTCATACTGCCATCGTTGGTATGACTGCTGAGGCTCGGGACTTGGAGGCCACGCGTATTCAGCTAGAAGAGCTCCAGCGGGAACTCGACAAGCGCGCTTGCTAGCACCCACCAGTTGTCGGTCAACGACAGCGACATCTATTCCCGACTGGATCCCACAACGACATTGAGGTATATCGTACCCCTGTGCTAAATGTAGCAGCTGCCGCTAGGATAGCAGATTCCATTTAGCCATCATAGTCAGAAGCTGGAAGAGGGTTAATGCAAATTAGAGCACTATTAAATGCAGGGCAGCATCAGAATTCTATTGTTTCACAGTCCCGCAACAAGATACACAACAACTCACCCCGGGCGGAAACCGTTCAGTCGGCACACAACCTTGCATCGTAGGGGTGGAGGCTTTCGTGAGGATCAGGTCAGAGATCAGTTTCACCGCGAGGACCACTGTCGAGTGCCCGCTCCTCTGTAGGGCGGTCCGCACATGCCCCGACACTCGAAAGAAAGGCGCTCGTTCGGTGATGAGCGGAATGCGGAGTTTGATGCGCGTGATCACCTCACCCAGAAGCGGATCAATAAGGGCAGAGCTGACAGAGAAAGCCAAGATAGAGACTTTCCGAGTGGTAGCTCGGCCATGATTTCTGGTCCTGAGTGTTTCAGCAGAGCCACCCGTTCTGCAAAGATTCCCCCCAACTTCAGGTTGACGGCTGGGATCGGAAAAATTTCTGGCGAGTCCAAGCCAGAGACTTGGTTAGATGATTATCGAGTGGTTGTACAGATTGGTGGCGGCAATGGCAATGTCGCAATGAAGCACCTGTCCTTGATGTTAGATGGTTCAACTCGTGCTTGGCTGAATCGCTTGGCTCCTTCCAGTATATATTACTAGGAGGATCTTGCCCGAGTGTTTATCCGAACCTTCGAGGGCACTTGCAAGCGTCCTACAGGTCTGGTCGCCTTACAGCATTGTGTCCAGAAGCCCAAGGAGACTTTGAGAGATTATATCCAGCGGTGGTCCACTCTGCATCATATAGTGGAGAATGTGTTCGACCACCAGGCTGTGTGTGCTTTCAAGGCCGGTGTGAGATACAGAGAGCACTATCTAAAGTTTGGTCAAACGGGTTATATTTCACTCGGCAAGATGATGGAAATCGCCACTCGGTACGCTAATGGCGAGGAAGAAGACCGCCTCTGTAGCGGCAAAGGAAAGGCAGTCGTAAGTGATAATTGCGGCAACTCCAATCGGAAACAGAAGCGAAAAGCTAAGGGTCCGGTTCAAGAAGAAGCAGTCGCACTGGCGACCCAAACAAAGAATAAGGGGAAGGCCAAAGCACAGTATGCCCCCAAGAAAGGAAAAACTCAGTCAAGGACTGATATTATGGATCAGCCGTGTGTAATTCACACGAGGAAAGATGAGGAGGGCAATGCGATTCTGCTCAAGCACACAACTCGGCAGTGTCGAACACTCATTCAGCAGTGTAAAGAGACTCCGTCGAGTGACAAGACTCCTAAAAAGGAGGAGGATGAAGATAAAGAAACATTCCCAGATGTCACTGCTACACTTGTGATTTTCGCTGATGTCGAGAGCAAGAGTCGACTGAAGGTCATCAACAGGGAAGTCAACATGGCTGTACCTGCTACCCCCACCTACCACAAGTGGTCCCAGTACGCTATCACATTCGACCAAATAGACCATCCTGCTCATGTGGCCACTCCTGGTCGACAGGCTCTGGTAGTTGATCCAGTGGTGGGGGGCACTCGACTCAGAAATGTCCTCATGGACGGTGGCAGCGGTCTGAACATCCTCTATGCGGATACCCTGGAAGGGATGGGCATTCCGATGTCTCGACTGAGTGAAAGCAACATGCAATTTCACGGAGTCATCCTAGGGAAGAAGGGCCAAGTCACTCGGCCAGATTGCGTTGGACGTGACATTCGAGAACGATAAAAAAATTTCTAAAGGAAAAGTTGACGTTTGAAGTCGTGGATTTCTAGAGTGCCTATCACACCATTTTGGGTCGACCTGCATAAGCTCATTTCATGGCCCGACCATGTTACGTGTGTCTCAAGTTGAAGATGCCGGGCCCTAAGGGTGTGATCACGGTCACTAGCAGTCGACAGCGAGGTGAAGAATGCCTCCAGCAAGGCTCCAAGATCGCCGATCATCAAATGGCAATGGTCGAGCTGGAGGAGTACAATAAGAGAGGTGACCTTGCTGATTTGCTCCGCGCGAATAAGCCCGCTTCCGACTCGCTATTTCAGTCGGTAGGGGAAGTAAAGAAAGTGCACATCCACTCGACGGATCCAGCTGCTGCCCCGACAAATATATCATCAACACTCGACAACAAATAGGAAGCCGAGCTCACCCAGTTCCTCCATGAGAACTGGGATATCTTCGCATGGAATCCTGCTGACATGTCGGGGGTTCCCAGGGGACTCGTTGAGCACCGTCTGAGAGTTGATCCGAAAGCTAAGCCCGTCAGGGAGCATTTGCGTTGATCGGCGGCAAAGAAGCGCAAAGCAATCGGCAAAGAAGTGGCCCGTCTTTTGCAAGCCAAGTGCATTCAGGAGATTTACCACTTCGAGTGGCTCTCGAATGTCATGATGGTGCCCAAAAAGGATAAGTCGTTGCGCATGTGCATTAACTTCAAACATCTCAATCGGGTCTGCCCGAAGGATCATTTTATGCTCCCCCGCATAGATCAGATTGTTGACTCGACTGCGGTATGCGAGCACTTGTCGTTTCTAGATGCTTACTCTGGGTACCATCAGATCCGTTTGTATGGCCTAGATGAGATAAAGACAACCTTCATCACCCCATTCGGGTGTTTTTGCTACATCACTATGCCATTCGGTCTGAAAAACGCCAGTGCTACTTTTATGCGCATGATTCAGAAGTGTATACTCGACCAGATCCCTCGGAATGTCGAGGCATACCTAGATGATATAGTGGTCAAGTCTCGCAAAGGTTCCGACCTGCTTGCAGACTTGGCCGAAACATTCGCCAATCTAGGGAGATACAACATAAAGCTGAATCTAGCCAAGTGTACTTTCGGCGTCCCTGGCAGAAAGTTTCTCGGTTTTCTCGTTTCTGAACGAGGGATCGATGTCAACCCTGAGAAAATCAGCGCCAATACCCGGATGAAGACCCCCATGCGAGTGCACGATGTTCAGAAACTCACAGGTTTCCTGGTAGCATTAAGTTGATTCATTTCTCGTCTCGGTGAGAAGGCGTGACCTCTGTACCAATTGATGAAGAAGTCTGATACAGTCGAGTGGACTCCAGAAGCCGAGGCAACGTTTGTTGAGCTCAAAGCCCTGCTCTCCACACAGCCGGTGCTTGCTGCTCCATGCAGCAAAGAGCCATTGCTACTGTACATCGCGGCCACTAATCAGGTCATCAGTACGGTGCTAACTATCGAGCGAGAGGAGGAGGGTAAAGCTTACAAAGTCCAATGACCGGTTTATTATGTCTCTGAAGTTTTGTCCCCCTCGAAGCAAAGATATCCACACTACCAGAAGCTGGTTTATGGCATTTACCTATCAGCGAATAAGGTGGTGCATTATTTTCAAGACCACTCTATTCCAGTCATCAGTGATGTTCCATTGTCTGAGATTTTCAACAATCAAGACGCATCTGGTCGAGTGGAAAAGTGGGCAATCGAACTCGGACATTTTGACATTAAGTTTGAAGCCAAGAAAGCACAAGTCCCAGGCATTGGCAGATTTTATGGCTGAGTGGATTGAACAGCAACAGCCAATCCAAGTTCACTCGGCACATTGGACCATATTCTTCGATGACTCTAAAATGTTGAATGGGTCCGGTGCTGGTGTTGTTTTCATATCTCCCAAGGGCGACAAGATCAACTATGTCTTGCAAATTCACTTCGATTCCTCCCACAATGAGGAAGAATATGAAGCACTTTTGTGTGGGTTGCGCATGGCTATCTCACTCAGCATCAAGTGCCTGATGGTTTATGGCGGCTCAGATTTGGTGGTGAATCAAGTGAAAGAGTGGGATGTTCGAAACCTCGCTATGACTAGGTACTGCAATGCTGTCAGAAAGTTGGAGAACAAATTCGAAGGCCTGGAACTTCATCATGTTCCCCGACGGAAGAATCAGGCGGCCGACAAACTAGCAAAGATTGGGTCCACTCGATGACCCATTCCCAGTGATGTGTTCTTAGAGCAGTTACACATGACTTCAACGCAAGAAGATCCTTTCACCGAAGAGCCCCGCAAGCTATGAACTCCACTGATCCGACTGAAGTCGATGTTCCTGTAGTGATTGATTTGGTCATGGAAATTCTGGTTGTCGTTCCCGATTGGATAGTGCCTCACATTGCTTATATCCTCCAACAAGAACTCCCTGAAGATGAACCAGAGGCTCAACAGATTGTGCGCAGGTCCAAGGCCTTTAATGTGATGGGAGCTCAACTGTTCAGAGAAAGTGCAACTGGCGTGACGCAGTGTTGCATCTCCCCTGAAGAAGGTCGAATGATTCTGGATGAGATCCACTCGGGAACTTGCGGCCATCGTGCGTCCTCAAGGACAATCGTCGTTAAAGCATACCGAGCTGGTTTCTTCTGGCCATGAGCTAATGAGATGGCCAAAGAAATTGTTGATCATTGTGATGGATGCCAGTTCTGTGAAAACTTGTCACATAAACCAGCATATGCTCTGAAGAAGATTCCCATCGCCTGGCCATTTGCTGTTTGGGGACTCGACATGGTTGGTCCCTTTCGGACCGGAAAAGGCGGTTTCACTTATCTGCTGGTTGCAGTCGACAAGTTTAAAAAGTGGATAGAAGCCAAGCCCATCAAGAAATTGTACACCCGCACGATAGTCACATTCATGAGAGAAATAATTTTTCGGTATGGCGTTCCTCATAGCATTATCACAGATAACGGCACCAACTTTGACTCAGAAGAGTTCAGAAACTTCTGCACCTCTTAGGGCACTCGGGTGGATTATGCATCTGTTGCACATCCGCAAACCAATGGGCACGTCGAGCGAGCCAATGGCCTCATCCTGCAAGGTATGAAGCCTCATCTCATGCACGATCTGGATCATGCCGCTGGTGCCTGGGTAACTGAGCTGCCGTTTGTGTTATGGGGCTTGAGAACTATGTCAAATCGACCGACTAGACGGACTCCTTTTTTCCTGGTCTACGGTGCCGAGGTTGTCTTGCCGAGTGACTTGTTCCACAATTCTCCTCGAGTGGAACTTTATTCTGAAGCTGAAGCTGAACAGGCTAGATAGGGCGGTGTTGATCTTCTAGAGGAAGAACGAGAGGTGGCTTTGATCCGGACTACATCCTATCAGCAGGATCTACGGTGCTTCCATGCGAAGAATGTCAAGAGTCGATCATTTCATGAGGGAGACTTGGTGCTCCGAGTAAATCAACAGCGACCTCATAAGCTTCCTCCTGCATGGGAAGGTCATTTTGTTGTCACCAAAGTGCTGAACAATGGAGATTATCACCTGTACAATCTCATGAAGCGGATAGACGAACCACAAGCCTGGAATGCAGATCTGCTCCGACGTTTTTATACCTAGAGACAGAAGAGTCCTTTATGTAACAAGAATACTTCATCTATGCAAATCAAACTTTTGCAATATATATTGTCGATTCTAATCATACAGTTTCACTCTTGGGAATACTTTGAGCACCGAGCAACCCGCACACTCGGGGGCTTAGCTGCGAGCATGCTTTCTCCTAAGTTAAAAACCCTATCGGGTGGATAGCAGTCCATTCACTCGACGACCTATTTGCGAATCGGTCTTCGCTTAGCTTTCAAAATACTCCGAGTGTCGAGCAATCTTCACACTCGAGGGCTTAGATGTGAACATGCTTTCGCCTAAGTTAAAAATCCTGTCGGGTGGATAGCAGTCCATTCACTCGACGACCTACTTGCGAATCAGTTTTTGCTTAGGTTCAAAAATACTTCGAGTGTCGAGCAATCCTCACACTCGGGGGTTAGCTATGAAGATGCTTTTGTCTAAGTTAAAAACCTTGTCGGGTGGATAGCAGTCCATTCACTCGACGACCTACTTGCGAATCAGTCTTCACTTAGGTTCAAAAATATCCCGAGTGTCGAGCAATCCTCACACTCTGGGGCTTAGCCGCGAACATGCTTTCACCTAAGTTAAAAAAACTGTCTGGTGGATGAATGAATCCTCGCCTAGGGTCAAAAATATTCCGAGTGTTGAGCAATCCTCACACTCAGAGGCTTAGCTGCGAACATGTTTTTTCCTAAACCTAAAAACAAACTCAGTCGAACAAACGATTGAAAGCCAAATACGGATAAATCCAAAGGTTTAATCACAAATAAAAGTTTCTCAAGAAAGCAAAGGTGCTCAGGCCTAAGGCTTGAATGAAGTTTTAAACTGATACAGTTTCACTCGGCATACCGAGGCAAATAAAGTTTTTCTTCGAAAATTCAAGTTTTTATGCGCCCGACGGGCTTGCTGGCTCGACGAAAGTGTCCAAGTCGATGCCGTCCACGATCCTGGTGGCTACGTCAATGAAGGTCTCCATGAAATCTTCAAACTGGAGTTTCTTCGTGTTAACCACTCGGAGCTCCTTCCGCTTGTCTTCCTTCACCTCCTTGCAATGGACCCTCACAAGGGAGAGCGCCACGTCAGCACCACAGCGAGTAGCAGATTTCTTCCATGCTTGCACTCGACTAGGGAGGTCGTTCAGGCGTGCCATCACAGATGTGAGGTCCAGATGAAGAGTGTCTTCGGGCCATAGCTCCTTGTCGATCCTCTCCAATGTAGTTTTCAATCGAAGGACATACGCTTGGACACCCTGAAGCCTGAAGTTGAGTCTGAGCATGTTCATGGCCACTGCGTCTCCAACAGGTGACTTGGTTGGATCCAGCTTGGGCTCGATCTCCTCGGTCTCTTTCGCAAAGTCTTGGCAGAATTTTGGGAAAGAAGAATGAGAGAATGGGAGGAGGACTGGTGAGATGCAGCTGTGAAGGATTTCATAAAGTTCAGTCGACAGAAAAACTCACCGTCGAGCAGAATATACATCTTCCTCGAGAACTCTCCCAAGTGCCTCTCTAGGCCATTGCTCCTCTTGGTTAATTGCTCAATCTTCTTGATGAGGTCCACATGCTCTTGCTTCAGCTTTGAGTTTTCTTCCTCCATCCTCTTCGCAGCAGCCAGTCTCTTGTCCGCAGCTTCAGTCTTCCCCCTGGCCACACGCTCGTCATCGACGAGCGCTTTGTCCTTGTCCTCCAACGCCTTCTTCATGGAATCTAAAGAAATAGCATTGTTGAGTCGTTCTTGGAGTCGACGGTTTTCATTGCATACATCTATTCGAGTGAAAGCACTCGGTTCAAAGCATGGAAAGTGAAGATGAGAATGCAGTGGGTCGAAGAAAGTTACCTCCGAGAGTTTTTAGCTCGGCGCGCACCCTCTCCAAAGCATTGTTGGAGGTATCCAAGTCCACGTGCAACTGGTTCCTTTCATCCTCAAGATCCTTGTACTGCGTTCCAAGTTCACAAGCCCTCTGAAATCAACAAAGAAAGTCAATCGACAAAAAATATTAGCACGGAAGTGCAGAAGACCAAAAACGGTCAATTGGGCGGCGCTCGTCACTCCACCCCTCTATCCTGGAACAGCATCATATTATGGAGTCCATGATGTCCATGAAACCCGCATCCAAGGGAAAGTGAATTCAACCAAGAGTACACTCGACATGTCAAGTGGCTCGGGTACTCCGCGTACCGTTAACAAGTTCAAGACAGTCTCTATCAGACCCCCACCAGTGCAAGCACTCGACGGCGGTCTCGGGGACTACACCCAGTGGTTGCACTCAGAGTGCCCCCATTGGAATAGTTAACACTCAATCTGTCAAGTGTTCCGTCAGCCCCGTTCCGCACCTTTGAAGCAGCGTCTTCGGAGCGGGACGGTCAAAAAAATATATAAACTCAACATGTCGAGTGGCGCTCGTACTCCGCGTATGACAGAAATTCCAATTTCAAGTTTTCAAGACTACTTCTTATCGTCTATGATTAACAGTAGCCTCAGGGACTACACCCAGTGGGTGCACTTAGCATGCCCCCACTGGTTATAAAACAGTCGACAAGGTCTACCCTTTCAAACTTCCGTCACCCATCTGTCGAGTAACGTGGCCCCCACTTAGTGAAATGCAGTCTATCCTTATGTAGCGTCATATCATGGTTGCTCAATGATATCTAGGAAACCTACAAGGTAGCCTCAGAGTGGTGAGGCAAAAGGCAAACGTATCCTACATACGACAAACTCTAAGACCCCTACCGAGGCACTACACCCAGTGGGTGCACTTAGCGTGCCCCCACTGGATCTGCGAACTCTCGACCTGTCGACTGGCAGAAAATATCCACCAATGGAACATCCGTCACTCGATCTGTCAAGTGACGTACCCCCTACACTCCGTGAAGTGCAGTCTATCCATATGTAGAGTCATATCATGGTTTATCATTGATATCCATGAAACCTACAAAGTAGCTAAGGAGTAGCATGGTTAAGGGAAAACATATCATGTATACGACAAACTCTAAGACCCCTGCCGAGGCAAGAACTCGACGGCGGCCTCGGGGACGACACCCAATGGGTGCACTTAGTGTGCCCCCACTGACCCAAAACCTACTCGACTAAGACCTGATCTATTCGAGTGGAGTGAGTGGAAAATTAACACCCAGTGGGTGTATAGTCAAAGAAGACAGGAATTCAGTCAGAAATGTACTTACAATCGAACTTACTCAGACATTCATGCGAATCGCTGTGCTGACGTCATAAACCAACTTGCTGGACTCGTATGCCTCCTTGGTGCATAGCATCATCTGCTCCGCCTGGATCATGGCCTCCTTTGCGGCTCCAGTATGATCTTCAAGAACGCGATGCAGAGGAAAAGCCATCATTAACGCGAGTGGCGTAATGATGGGAGCAGTCGAGGTAGTTTGGGAAGGACCGGTTGGAGTCGACGTCACGATGGTAGAAATAGCTGGAGGAGCACTCGCCAGAGGCACTGCTGGGCCAACTCTGATCCGTGTCGAGTTGCTCATCCCTTAGGAGGACTCTGCGGTCGACCACTGAGGTGTCTGCGCAGATGAAGTTCTTTGAGTGCATATGCGTGGGGCGCTTAAGGTATCGCCTCCACCTCCCGTACCCCCAGGGTGTTCTTCATCATCTTCCAGCTGGATGATTTCTGCAATTATCAATCGACAGAATTAACTTTGGCAATCGACAAATGATATTCCAGAAGGAGAACTGAAGAGTTGATTACCCCTGTGAGAAGTGGCTATATCGGAAACGTCTACATCCATGGCATCCCCTCCATCATGTTGAGGCGACGTCACTGAGGTAGCAGCTCTGATGGATCGAATAACATTCAGACAACAAGGATTTCAAATCACAATCGACAGTGAGAATTCAAAAGTAAACACTCACGTGGAGACGACCGGCACAACCATCTTCATGCGAGGTAGGGCTTTGCAAGGTTTGGCCATGGTCACTTTGGGTTGCTTCGTTCATCGCTCGCTCGACTCAACAGTCGAGGGGCGGCTCCTCTTCAGGTTCTTCTCGCTTGGGCCCGGAGCCCTGTCCACAACAGCCGCAGGATCTTGGCGAGACATGGAGCAGCGTTCGGAGTGAGGAGGCGACTCGACTTCTGGCTCGTTTTCGTCTGAGTTTTCGTACTCGTCTTCGGACTCTTTTGAACCGTCACCGTCCAAGCTGCCACCTTCGCTCCAAACACCATCTTCAGTTTGGTTCCCGTTAGGAATAGGCGAGCGCATGTTCGTCCACTCCTACATGATTCAAACAAAGAAGTCAGTTCATAAGTCAATCTATCACTCGGTAGTACAAGTACGTCAGTCGACACAGCACAACTTACCGATTCTTTGGCGGGTTTTCGGCCGAGTAAGGCCGGATCCTCTTGGCTCCCAAAGGGTTATCGCATGCTCCAGTTATGCTACGAACCCACTGCTCGACACTTTTTTGCGGAACCTCTTCTAGGTGCGTCCTAGTTGAGTCCTCAGGGCCCGTGTAGTGCCACATGGTGTGATCCCTGGCTTGGAGCGGCTGAATACGTCGACTGAGGAACGTCTCTAACAGATCCATGCAAGTCACTCCACCTCGAATCAGTTGCACCACAGCTTCAACCAAGATTCCCACTTGGACATGTTCCTCTTTGGTCACCCTCAAAGACTTGGGGATAGCTGGACGGTCAGTTGTATAGGGGGAAAGGCCAGTCGACATGTTGGGAGATGCCACATCTTTGCAGTAGAACCAAGTCCACTGCCAGCCTCTAACAAATTCAGGAAAGGTCATAGCAGGGAAAGAACTACGGGCTCTTTTCTGAAGTCCTAAACCCCCACACAACTGAAGCACATGAGTCTTCCCATCAGTAGAGAGAGCTTTCTTCACAGTCTGGGATTTGACCGTAAAGATGTGCTTGAATAGCCCCAGTGAGGAGGACAGCCTAGAAAACACTCGCACAAGGTAAAAAAGGCAAACAGATAGGAAATCACATTCGGTGGGAAGTGGTGGAGCTGAGTGCCAAAGAAGTTCAGAAAACCCCTAATGAATGGGTGGGGAGGCAAAGAAAAACCTCTTTCGACGTGAGATAGGAGGAGGACTTGCTCCCTGTCGCGCGGCTCCGGCTCGCGCTCTCCCTCCAGCAACCTCCAAGCGCCATCCGCCACAGGCCTGTCGGCGACCAAGCTCTCCATGTCCTCATGACTGACTACAGAGGGGAGAAAGTCCCCCTGCATCCATCCCACCGGCGTAGTGAACTGAGCGGTCGAGGGCTTCTTGCCCTTGCTCTTCGACGCCCCCTTCTTTGTGCGCTCTAGTTTCTCCGTGACGCCCTTCATCATCACGGCGGCCGCTCTCGTCAGAGAAGAACAGGATGAGCCATTGGAGACATGTAACACCCCGTTACATCTGGCGAGATCTAGACTAGCCCCACAGACCAACACTAGTCTTTCCTACGCACTTTGTCCTCACTCATGCGTACCCAGGACCAACTTCCCGGTCGGTCACCCATCCTAGAATCACTCCAAGCCAAGCATGCTTAACTTTGAAGTTATTTTCGCATGGGCTCCCGGAAAAGAAGGAATTCCTTGTTGATATGAGTAATCTATCATTCCTATTAAGCCAGGCTCTCACAAGACAGGAGAGGCGGAGGAAGAGAGGAAGTTTGGGGAAGTACTGTGTAATCTGCGGCGCTTCAGAATTTATATCGCCAAGTGCCTCGCTGACTGGTGGACCCACGAGACCGCCACACACGCCAATCGCAATCTGTGTCCAGTACGTGGCGAAATGACTAGCGCGAGAATCGAGGCATCATGCCCCGACTTGCTCTGATCGTGGCGTCATCATCGCACGCGTGCGCTTCCCAAATTTCCATATCCCTCAAAATCCGGGTCTGACAGATCGACCTGCCACCTCCGAAGATTTTTTTCGGGCCATTCGGAACAAAATTGACATGAAACATTCACTTGGGCATTTTCAAGGCTGAACGGATCCGGGCGAATGATGAAGGGTTCAGTCAACGCAAGTTTCGTTGAAGTCTCGAATATCATTCGGAAGATTTGATACCTTATCTTGAAATGGCATCGATATACCCATTCACCACTCGAACCCCAATCCATTCGGGGACTAATGACGAGGATATGTACCTACGGTAGGGTCCTAGGCTTGACCTAGACCCCCTACCTAAGGGCATGAGATTGGAGGACTTGAAGATCACAAACAAGATTCTCACTGGATTCCCGATGGCGCTCAAGTCACTCGACAGGCAATCCACTCAGAGACTTCTTCCTTCACTCGAAGGTCGACCGTCACTCGGAAGACCTCTTTTGCACTCGATGCCAGAAGACCAGAAGCCACCTCCAGGAGGCCAATGGATAGGCGTTAGTTTTTACATCATTAGTAGCTTTTATTATGTACGTTACCAGTAACGGTAGTCTTTAAACCCACGATCGGACCCTTAGATGCTGGACAATTATGAGGGGCAGCGAACTCTATATAAGCCGCCCCTCCCCTCTGGCACAAGGGTTCGCAACCACTGTAATCTCAACATTCCACACAACAAAGTTCCCGAGCACTGAGACGTAGGGTTGTTACCTCCACAAGAGGGGCCTAAACTCATACATCCGTGTGTACACCCTCGCCGTAGCTAGGACTCTGCCCTCTCCTTTTGTACCCCTATCTTCTACTGTCAGGCTCATTCCCACGACAGACGCCAACATGGCCAGCTACTACTTCCTCGTATAGCAACTCACTGGCTCCTTCAAGGGCTATGAGTTCCATCACGTTCCGCGGCCAGACAATGAGGCGGCCGACACGCTGGCGAAGATCGGCTCCACCCGACAGGCCATCCCAGCCGGCGTCTCCCTCGAGCGGCTTCTCAAACCATCAATCAAGCCTTCCCCCGAATCAGAGTCCATCTTCGTACCGGCCGAAGCAGCCGGCCCATCGACGGCTCCAGCTTCTCCCTCGGCATCTTCGCCACCGACTCTTCCTACCCCGCCTGCCTTGTCGGCACCGGCTTAGCCGGACTAGCTGGCTGCATCCAAGGCAGCCGGCTCCGACGCCACGACCATCATGATGGCAGTCGACACCCCCTATTGCCATCCCCAACTTGGGGGCTAGTGAGCCGGCCCCGGGTGCTGGCGTGTTGGCCCCGGGGGCTGGCAAGCCGGTCTCGGGGACTGATCACCCAGGATCGAGGGCAGCCGAGTCGGCCCCCATCTCGGCTCCCTCATGGGCCCAGCCTATCCTGGCATTCGTTCTATGCGGGGAGCTCCCTCCGGATGAGGCCACAACAAGACAAATCCAGTGCCAGGCCTCGGCCTACAGCATCATCAACCAGGAGCTCGCCCACCGCAGCACCGCCGGCGTCTTTCAATGGTGTGTCGAGTCAGAAAAGGCCAGGAGATCCTCTTTGACATCCACCAGGGCGAGTGCGGGCATCATGCCGCCTCTAGGACCCTAGTGGTCAAGGCTTTCCGCCATGGTTTCTACTGGCCGATCGCCTTGGAGGAAGCCAAGAAATTGGTCGACGAGTGCGAGGGCTGCCAACGCTTCAGCATGCAAAGCCACCTGCCGGCTTTGGCCCTCCAAACCATCCCCCTCTCGTGGCCCTTTGTCGTCTTGGGGCTGGACATGGTGGGACCCTTCAAAACCGCACAAGGCGGCATGACGCATCTACTAGTGGCTATCGACAAATTTACCAAGTGGATCGATGCCAAGCCAATCATGAAGCTGGATGGCCCAACGACCGTCCGATTCATCGACGACATCAAGGTCCGCTAAGGCATCCCCCTCAGCATCATCACTGACAACAGCAGGAACTTCGCCAAGGGCGCGCTCGTGCGTTTCTACTCCAAGAAGGGCATCTGCCTCGGCCTGGCATCCGTCGCTCATCCACAGTCAAACGGCCAGGTCGAGAGGGCAAGCAGCCTAATCCTATCCGGCATCAAGCCCTAGCTTGTAACGCCGCTGGTGAGGTCAGCCGGCTGCTGGGTCGACGAGCTGCCAGCTATCCTTTGGAGCCTCAGGACCACTCCCAACCGATCAACCGGCTACACACCCTTCTTCCTTGTGTATGGGTTCGAGGCGATCATTCCCACCGATATCGAGTTTGACACGCCTCGGGTCGCTCTATACATGGAGAAGGATGCAAAGGAGGCGAGAGAAGATGGTGTTGACCTATTCGAAGAAGCCCGCGAACTAGCCTTGAGCTGGACGGCCATCTATCAGCAGAAGCTCCGGCATTACCACAACAAACGAATCCGGCCGCTCTCCTTCCGCAAAAGAGACCTGGTGCTTAGGCGGATCCAGCGGACCACCGGCCATCACAAGCTGTCCTCCCAATGGGAGGGCCCATTCATCGTCAGCAAGGTGCTGCACAACAACGTGTACTACCTGATAGATGCCCAGAAGCCGCAGAAGCGCAAGAGAGACGCCTTCGGCGAGGGGACCGAGCGCCCGTGGAATGCGGCGCTCCTCCGTCTGTTTTGCTGCTGAAAAAACCAGTGTATGTATGTGTCCTTCCCCGTTTGGGCTTATGAATGCAACGGGTGCCCCAAGCCGTCTCTTGGGACATGCCCCTTTCCACTTCAAAGATTGTCAATTCAATTCACCGCCCCCCGGATCTGGCCCCTAGCCCTGGGGGCTCGCCGGCTAGTCTAAACGTCCTCCCTCGAGGTAGATAAAGTAGTGTGAGCTAAGTAAGTCCTCCAACCCCTCCCAGCTACAAACCGGCTCCCGGCTGTCCAGCTCGCGGGGTCCGAGGGCAAAGCTTGGTTCACACGAAAAACCGATCACTTCGAGGTCGCCGGCTAAGTCGAGCCGATTCACGTTCCTGCCTCTGTCACTTGCATTACCGAAAAAGACCTCGCGGTTCCTAAACTCAGAGCCGGCTCCCTTGAGGCAGACGGCTCGTCCCAGCTATAGACCGGCTTCTGGTTGTCGGGCTCGCGGGGTCGAAACCAAGGGGGAAAAGGACTTGAGCTAACGGAACATACGGGGCAAACAAAGGGAAGGGCAAGCCAGCAAGCATAAACACTGACTTTGCAACAACCAGAAACTTCATAATTTAAAAAAGGGGGCCCACAGCCATTACGATTCATTACAATACACCCCAGTTGGTGGACTTGAGTTTAACATGTAGAAAAAACAAAAGAAAAGTAAAGACGCTCGGGGGCTAAGGACACCGGCACGTCACCAGCCGGCGCGTCACCAGTCGGCTCGACGCCCCGCCCGGAGGTTGTCGCGGCCTTCAGGTCGGCTTCCATGGACTTCGGGGCAGCCTCCATGGTCCCAGCGGTCTTAGTGCTGGAGTCGATGCTCTCATCGGCGACCTCCTCATCCTCCGGACCTTGGGGGTTGCCAAAGGAGTCCTCGGCTACCGGCTTGCCGTCCTCGCCAAGGGCCGCCAGGAGCTTGTCTAAGTCGACATACGTGGCGAGCTTGTTGCCCCGGGGGATGAGGACGGGCTTGCGTGCTGCCCGCTCCTCGGCTGGCTCGTCCCGCATGGTTGCCAGCCGGTCCAGGTTAGCACCACGGTACCCAGACATAACGAACCGGAGAGCCATCTGCACGCCGGCTCGAGCCGCTGACGCCTTCCAGACCTCGAGCCGGGCCACGACGTTCTACAGCCACAAGGCCATGCGGCTCTCTGGAGCCCCACGGCCCGGCCACAAGGCGGCGATGACCTCCTTGCCGACCGTGTTCAGCTGCTCCACGCTCCGCTCGAGGTGGATCAACTGGTTTTCTATGGCGAGCCCAAGCTCCTCCATATCCCAAACGGCATCCCCCTCGATGGTGCGCCCGCGCTCCCGAAGGTATTCCCGGTGCTCCTCGACGGCACGCTTGGCGCGGAGTTGGGTTTCCGGGAAGCGCCCTAGAGAAGATAGGGAAGAATGAGAAGAAGGTATCTCAAGGACAAGAAGAAAGCAGCCGCCTGAAAAAGAAAAAAAATTGGTACTTCCGCTCAATGGAGTCGTCCAGCTCAATGGCGAAGTGGAGTGACGAGTCCCGCTCCGACAACAGCGCTGCCTCCGCCTCGACGAGGGAAATCCTGTGCTCCTCGAGCGTCCTCTCGAGGCGATTCACCTTGTTATTTAGGGTGGTGGTTCGTTGGGCGGCGTTGGCCGCCTCCTTGACGGCCTTCTCCTTGGCCATCACCTCCCGCGCCACATCGGCTCTCACGCGGTCTTGGGCCGCCTGCTCATCCACTAGCAGGGTGCCCAGCCGGTCCCTTTCCTCGGTGATCGCTTGGACGCTCTGCACCAGCCGGTCCTGCTTGGAGACCGCCCTGGTTTTCTCCTCCCGGAGGGTGGTCAGCTCCCCTGCGAGGCAAAACCAGCGTCAGCCAGACGTTCCAGGCCCATCCCGACTGCCAAGCAGCCGGCCCGGCTCTCGGGGCCTACGCAACCACCACAAGACCAAACATACCTCGCACCCTCGCCAGCTCCTCCGATTGGTAGAAGCCATGCTTGCCACGGTTGTGGATGGAGACCGCCTCGTCGAACAGCTCCTGCCGCCGGGCGTTCCCCGCCTGCCACAGGAAGTCAAAATCAGAAGGTGCACAAGGAGATCCAGCCTGGCTGCCCCACAGCCGGTCAGCCGGCCTGCATCTCGGAGGCTACACCCAGTGGGTACGCTAGCACTGGGTGCGCTAGCATGCCCCCACTGAAAATTGCAACAAGGACAAACGAATCTTACCTCCGCATGCCGCAGAGTGTTGTCGGTCGCCTCCGCGAACCGGGCCAGCTCCTGGCGGGACTGCTCCAGGATGCTCCCCAGCTCCTCGAGCGCAGGGACCGGGCCGCCTACCGGGGGAGCCGGAAGGGTGGGAACGCGCGCCAGCGCCTCCTAGTCTTGAATCACGTCTAGCATGGACCTCCGAATCCGACTGTCATCCCTGCCCGTCCCGACATTCGTCATGGTGCCAGCTGCCGAGGGAGGATTGATAACGGCAAGGGCAAGGGGAATCGGTTCCCAGCTGCCCCTCACTCGGCGCTGGTGCCGCCCCCTCCTCTTGCCGGCTTGGCGCGACTATCACGATGGACGATGCCTCCATATCCATGGCCGGCGCCTCTGGCGCCGCCTCCTGGGCCACCGGACCCTCCAGCACGTCGACCCGGGCCGGCTGGGTCATGGGCGGCATCATGTTCGCCGCCATCAGCCGCGTCTCCTCGAGGGCCGGCTCCGTAGCCGCCGCCCCTGGTTGGGCCGCCTCCTCCACAGACGGAGGCGCGGTCGGCTCTATAGCCACCCCGCGTGGCTCGCTCGACGGGGGCCTCGACATGTGAGTCGATTCCTCCGCCGAGTTGGACGCTCGCGTAGGGTTCGCGAACCTCCTCTACCTCCCGCCGCTCGAGGTCCCGGAGCGCGAGGCCTCGCCTTGGGCTCTGGACTTCGAGGCCTGCAGCTCCGCTAGCCTCCTCTTCTCCTTGCAATGTGAGGCCGCGTGCTCGCGGGCCAGCCGGCTGGCAGCTTCCGTCGGGTCGACCGTCGACTCCATGTCGTGGAGTTCGATGGGGTCCCTAAAGCGCATAAGTGTCAAACACCCACCAAACCCACAACTAGGAAGGGAACCCACACAAGAAGAAGGTCACTTACCCGGTGACGACAGGCAGGACCCTCCTGGCGTGTGTCGGTGGCTTTGGCACGGCCGCCTTCACCCACTTGCGGGCAGGCGGCGAGGCCGCTGGCTCCTCCTGAGCCGGCCTCTTCCCCCGGCTGGTGGCTCCAGCCGTCGGGGCTTGAGCCGGCCGCTCCTCGCTCCACCCACGCTGCCCCTATTGAACTGAGGGGGGGCACGTTCAGGATCCAAACATCATCATCATCATCGTCATTGGTCCAGTCCCTGATCGTGGGACCGGGAGGATACTCACCGGCTCCGCTGGGCTCTCTGGTTGCGCTGGACCCTCCAGCTACGTCAGGCCCGCCGTCTCCCGGGTCGGCCACCTTCTCGACCTCCCCTAGGGAATCGACCCCCTCTTCGGGTGGGCCTCCCTACTCGTAGTCCTCAGAGTCGGAGTGGTCGCACTCTGCCTCGAATGTCACAACCCTAGAATTTGCCTAATATTGTTTGCATCAACATCAGCATGTGCATCATGTGATCATGTCTAAATTCAAATTAATTTGAAATGGGGATGATCAAACCCTAGCACAAATAAAATTCAAATAGGTTAAACATAAAAAATATTTCAATGAATTAGAAATGCCCTCAAAAATGTTCATTTTCTCTTATAAATATTGGCAACTCCATATCAGAGAAAAATAGATTTTTCAAACCAAGAATATCATTTTAAAATGAGCATCTAGTGCTACTGAATCGACTAATAAAGCATTATTAATATGATAGATGTCCAAAAATGCCCAAACCTTTTGTGGAAATTTGAAATAATCAAACTATATATCATAAAAATTGTGGGCATTATTGTGCTAGATATTTTGATCTGACAAAATAAAACAAATGTTAGAAGAAAAGAAAAATAGAAAATAAGGAAAAAACAGGGCAAACCTTACTGGCCCAAGTGGGAAGCCCATCCAAGCCCACCAGGGGCGGGGAGGTCATCTCCGACCTCCGGCCAGTAGGCAGCCGAGGTGTCGGCTGCGCGCACGCCGGCCTCCACCTCCTGCTTGCCACGGAGCTACTCCCCTCGCCTTTCCTGCGCCACGGAGGCCCATGGAGCTCCCTCTCTCCCTCCCGAGCTCATTCTCCCCTCCCCCTCTGCTTCCTCTCTGTCGGAACCGAGCGGAACTTATTGCCGCCGTTGTTGCCGATTTCGTTGCCGGCCATCGGAGCTCGCCACGCTCGTTCTGCCCCTTCCAGAGCTCCTTCGCCCCTGTCGTCGCCTCCGTTCGACCACGCGGTGAGCCACTGCTGCTTCCCCCTTGGGCCCCTGCTCTCTCGTGCCCTCTAGCCTCCGTCCTCGCAAGCCAAGCTCCGGCCGCCGCCACGGGCTCGCCCCCGACGAGCTCCCGCGACCCCAGGGCCTCCCATGCCCTCCTGGATGCGCATGGGCGAGGGCTACGCCCTGGTGCCCTCAGCGCTCTAGCCCGACGCTGCTAGCGCGTTTTCGGCGCGTCACCGCCGCCCAGCAAGGTCGCCAACGACCTCACTCCTGTGTGCTGACGTGGCCAGTCTAATTAGCCGCTAACTAGCCCTCCTAGTCACTGACACTGGACCCCACCACACTAATTAACCCCTCTGTTATAATTAGTTTAACCAGGTTAGCCTTTGAGTCAATGACAGGCGGGTCCCACATGACAGGTTTGACCTAGACCTTGCCCAGTTGACTTGCTGACGTCATGATGACGTCATGATGACGCAGTAATTAATTTTTATCATAAAAATAAATTAGGAAATTTCAGAAAATGTTTAAAACTTCTAAAAGTCATAGAAAATAATCTGTAAGTCAGATGAAAATAATTTATATATGAAAAATGATCAGAAAAATCCAATGAATCTGTTTATACCATGACCATGCATGTTTGAGCAAGTTAACATCACCAAGTAGGATATTTCATGATTAGGATAATTGACTAAATAGTGTCGGAGTTGGAATTTAGTATATGTTTGAATTTCACTTCATTTAATATGACTACCTATAGCACTAGGTCAATTCAGTAACTTAACATGGCATTACATCCATCATTATCGTTGCATCGCATTGAATGTGTTCCTTTCTTGTTTGTCGGTGTTTGTTTCCTCTCGGTAGACGATGGTTCCGACGATGTGATCGACACCGATCAAGAGAAATGATATCTTCAGGACTGTCACGCCAGCAAACCCCCTTGAGCATACTGATATGAACCCATTCTCTCGCTCATGCTCTCTTTTACTGCATTAGGACAACAACGATTCAACTGTTACCTGTTCTCGGTAGTTGAACCCATTCCTTTGCATGACCTGTCTTTGCCACAGTAAATAGTTGAAACCACTTAGCATGAGTAGCAACTGCTTGAGCCTTGTTGTGCTTACTCATCTATGCTTGCTTACTTACTGTGCCTCCTATGCTTAGAGTCCTGTCGGGTTGGGTCTGATCCATCTGGGCAATGAATCGGAATGGCGGTGTTCATGTTCTACTATGTGACGAACGCGATTTGGTAAAGGAAGCGATGAGAGGCCATGTAGGAGTACATGGCGGGTTGTCTCATTGGGACCGTCCTTAAGAACTGACTTCTGTGTATGTTATCCAAGACAAGATACTACCGCGCATTGGGATACTTAATTGACCCTCTCAACCTATTAATTGCCTTGACCTCTGTCCAGGAGTTGCAACTAGTTTCTGGTGTTTGTAGGAAAAGTGTTGGCGGCCATGCATAGCGTTGCCCGACGGGGTGGACTGTGATGCGGTATAGGCACGGTGGCACGGTGTACCAAGTGGCACCCAAACGGTGGGCTTGGGAACCCTGCCCACATCATTTGAGGTCGTAGCGGAAACTTCGGCCGGACTTCCATGCGGGTTTAGTCTCAAATAGCAGATAAACCTAGACTAGGGTCTTGTGTGATTGACGGTCGTGGCCGACTCCCTCGCTGGGTTTCCGTTTGAAGGTTGCCGAGGTGCCTTTTATGTGCACATAGCGATAAGTGGCGGGAGCATGTGTGAAGAAGTACACCCCTGCAGGGTTATGAATCTATTCGAATAATCGCGTCCTCAGAAATGGACTACTTGGAGAACTTATGTGGTTCATAGATAAGTTGAAGTGGATACTCTAAAATACGCAAGATAAGCGTGAGTGCTATGGATGGCCTTCTCGTAGGAGACGAAAGTAGATCCATAGTGGTGTATTGATTGGAGAATATGTGGACTCGTGTGCGCTATCCCACCTCAAAGATACTACTTGTAGTTGTAGTACAGGTTAGCCAAGAGTCAAAGCTCGCTTGCTGCAACAAACTCCACAACCCCCTTCATTGATATTGATGCATGTGTAGTTCATTCTGATGTAAGTCTTGCTGAGTACCCTTGTACTCACGTTTTCTTGATTTATGTTTTTGCAGAGGAGACGTAAGTCTCATTAGTGGGATTTTTGACGTGAAGTTCGATGTTGACCGGATTAGCTTGGGAATCCCAGACAAAGGTCTGGTTCCTTTGAGAGGGTCACTGTAGCTTTTCAGGCTCCTCTAGCCACTTTTATAGATGCCTGTACCTAGACATGTTTAACTTCCGCTTGTTTGATTGAATGCTCTAAATGTTGGGTCTTGTGACCCCTGTTTATAACATCTTATTGTACTGGCTCTTCCGAGCCTTCTAAATAAATGTTTAATGTTGTATGGTTATGTTGTG
The DNA here is from genome assembly GCA_022496015.1 of Hordeum marinum. NCBI lineage: Eukaryota > Viridiplantae > Streptophyta > Magnoliopsida > Poales > Poaceae > Hordeum > Hordeum marinum. The sequence continues at coordinate 372,269,834 of CM039673.1, forward strand.
ATGCCATAGTTGTATCTATGCATATCATGCATGTCGTGCGTACGTGTGACGTGCAACGGTATGTATGCGATTCGACATCTAGTTGTGTGCCTTTAGTAGTACTCTTTATGGGGAACTTCCTCTTTGTGCTTCCACGGAGCCTTGGTAGCTTACTACTGCTACAGACACATTGATTGATCGGCATGTATCCTTCTTTGCTGTTGTGTCTGTCCCTTCGGGGAAATGTCTCGCAGTGTAATGGAGTCCCTATAGCCTACTATGACTCGTCTACGTGTAGTCCTGACATTTATGTCCCACGGTGTAATAGAGTCCTTGTAGCTTGCTATGATTCGTCTACACACGCTAGAGATCGACACCTGCACTGCTGGGTTACATATGCATGTCCTTGTACGGATGTGCCACTTGAGTTCTACGACTAGTCATGTCGGCCTAGGTTATTTGACATTTGAATGCTAGCAACACATTCACATACGTGAGTCAAAAGACGCAAAAGGTCCTGGCCCAGGTAAGGTGGCAGCCGTGAAGATAACCTTGCGTGAGACCGCAAAGTGATGTGATGTGTTACAAGCTAGATTCTTATGGCTTAGGATCGGGGTCTAGACAACTTTGGTATCAGAGCTTGACTGCCTGTAGGATTACCAAGCCAAACTGGTCGATGTTGAGTCTAGAACTGCTTTAGTTATATAAGGGAATTGATTGTGGAAGGGAACGTAAAGCTCTTTTTACTGCTTTCCTCGTGTCATTCTAATTCTGAGTGACCCTCTTCTTTTCTACGGGGATTAAGAACTAGGCCTTCTCATCTATCTATTAGGAGGAGGAGTTACTATGCTGGAGACCTATAGGAAAGTTGTTGACTTCCTGGATCAGTGTCTCCATAAGAATTCAATGTCATGTTGTCAGTTTTCTTGTGCAGGTTACCCATATTTCATGCCCGTATAGCCGTTATGTTGTCCGAGTTATCCAAGTTTTCTAAATTATCTGATGCAATTGCAAAACTCTTTCATCTTGAATCCATGTCTTTTAGGCCAGACAAAGCACACTAATTGTTGAGTTTAGGTACTCTATTACCTCGACGTGTTTGTTGAAGTGTTAGGAAACCATGTTGTTTCAGTGAACCACCCAATAGACTAGTTGTGTCTTTTGTTTCCAGTGTGATAATTTTGGCCATCATTATTGAAAGCATGATGTGATGCTACTTAGTCAATAGGTATTTTGTATCTGGGTTCCTGAACCCAAGAATCGTTCTGCTCACTTCCGTTGATAGTATTTGCTCGTTCCTTTAGGATGATTAGTAACCTTGGTATAGTCTTCAAGGTTTGTGGTATATCATTCTTCCAATACCATGAATCAGTTATGGCAGAAGTTCTTTGTGAACGAAAGATCACAACATGAGTGCTATTGATGAGTTCTCCATCCCATAGTTGTGACTCTACCAATCCTTCATTTCTGCATGGATTATCTAGAAGAAACACGTTGAACTCCATTTGAATTATTCAATCCATGCATCTACAACTCAGGAAAAATCAGGTGCTCTTGAGTTGCCCTTCTTCAATTGTATTCTGACCTTATCTATCAATGAATAGTCAAGGGTATGTCATGCATTACATTATCGATGTCGACTATTCTTGTGGTCTGTCAAGCCATTCTATTTTAGAATGACCAGGAGAACCAAACTCCCGTACCTCATCCATTTCTAGGATTGGGTCAAAGTAGTTGTATTCCGCGGATCAAAATGCCAATTCCGCTTTTGTTCTGTTCTACCTCGAAGTATTACTCTCTTCATGTCGGGATTGTCATGAGAATTGCACAACCTCTTATGACTCCCCGGTACAGTGCTACTTCTTGCCATCATGATTCATTCCTCGGTCTCTGTGTTGTTTGCAACCAGAATACCGACAAGTGAATCGTGATGTGTGAAATCGATACTCCTAGCAACTTTGTTGCTCGGTAGTTAATGGACAATAATCTCACTCTTGGTGTGATGGTCTTTGAATTTTCATACTAAGAATGATTGTGCTACCTAGTCCATTTTCCATGGTGCACTTTTCAGTCAATGAGTTAGGATTGTGTTAATCCTTCGCTCTGTTAATCATATTGTCTTGCCTTGAAAAGCAAGATTGCTCTTGAGCTTGATAACATACCAGCGGATCGTGACTTTCCCAATATCTTCTCGGGAGTATTACCAAGGTTGTCCTTGACCATTATGTTAAGCTCGTGATCGAGATGGTTTTTCTATAAACCATCCTTCTCCAAGAATCTGTGTTGGATACCCCCAAACTAGTTTGCTAAGCTAAACAATAACTTGGAGAGTTGAAAGATAAAAGCTTTGTCTGACTTAGTTATTTTCAAAGGGATATCTTGTGTGGGTGCCAAACAAAGATGATATCTTCATCAATTAATCCATGTGATAAATTGTTGCATCTATCGTCTTATCCAATATTTGAATTGAGTATGGGCTATCGTCAAATCAAAATCAGAACCAAAGATCCTCCTAATGTTGTTTTTACTCGTGGATGTATCCTCGAGCATACACCATTATATCCTTTGGCCTGACCAATGCTATCACTTTGTTCTCATAGTTGAGGAATTCCAACCATTTGGATACCTCGATGAATTGTTGTTGAGCCCATCGGCAACATTCTGGTATGTCCCATGACTCATGATGAACATGAAGCTAGTGTTGGAAACTTTTGTAGGCAATATCTTCGTGTCATGTGCATGAAGTATATGTTTGGTGTAAGAAGTGACTTACTCAAAGTTCACGTGCATATGGTGCAAGTTGTCGTCGTGAACTCGAGAAAGTTTGTTTTGTTTCTTTGGAATCATCCTAACTCATTCATGCATGTGCGAAGGTATACTATGGTATGGAAGATTAATTACCTCCATTCCACATGTATTTCCTAGCACCTAAGCTACCGATTGAGTTGTCCAAGGAAAAGAAGTTGTTCTTAAGATCATGAATTATGCAAGGATTTCGCTACCTTTCAATGATGGTTCCTAACCCGAACTCGGTAGTGTTTTGTTGTAAGATCCCCATATGCTCACAATTGTCTTAGACACTATGTTTGTGTGGGCCTTGCAATCCATCTCATGTTTTGGAGTTGGCTTCCGCAGTTCATCTCCTGAGAATTCTACAACGTCATCTCGTCGATTTGTGTTGCAAACCTTCCACTTCAGACATGCCGAGTCTGGAATATCGCGACACCAACCATATCTGAATCTCAGGAAGATATAATGGTTGGGACGTTATCCAAGAATTATAATATTGGTTTCTCTGTAACCCATCAAGGGAATGTTGTGGCTAACATACCTATCTGGAAGACCTACTATTATAATATCTTGTATCAGCAACTTGGCCACCTCCCCAAGAGGACCTTTTATGACTTCCTCTAGAAGTTATTTCCTCATGGACCCTTGGAGTCCCCGAAGTCCGACCTTTACTTGATGTTCTAGTCATAACACCTAACCTATACTTGGGGTTACGATAGTACATCAGGGAGAACATTAGAAGCGGAGTGCTAAATGTCTCTCGATCGATCATCCAGATTTCGTTTCCTTGGCATAGCTAAGGTGAAATCTGAGAAAGTGTTGTCTCCCTTTGCATCTGCATCCTCCATTATTATTCATCATGGTAGTATGAGGTGTTGCCAGGATCCTTGGCACGGATGTTGGTAAAAAACCTGATGAATATGGAAATGCTCAAGTTCTTGAGAACACGCTTAGACACTAGGTTATACTCTTGGTATTAATTGGAATGTACTTTCCGTTAACGAGTTGTTCTATAACTCTAGTTTCCTTTCCGATCTGAGTATGCCATTCTTTCATATCCTTCCAACGATCGTTTGTGAATTGCCTTAGGCTGGTGTGAAGAGTTTCTATGATCTCTGGATCAAAAGTAATTCTTTTTTTCACTTAAAGGATAATCCTACGAGTCACCTTCCCTAAGGTGCCCATTATGGTATGAAGGGCAACTAACTCCTCGCTACTTCGAAACATTGTCACCATCTGCTTAAGCGTTGAATTTTTGCCTACCAAATTGATTCTTGTCATCTATCTCATTCCATCCCTCATGAGATGTTTGGTGTCTCAGCTCAAGAGACGATCCTACGTCTCATTCCATGAGTTGTTCATGAGTCATTCGATCTTCTTAAGTATCGATTCCTATAGAGCTTTTTATTCTTGTTGTCTTTCTGTTGGATGAAGGTCCCGAAGGCAAAGATGTCAAGATCAACATGATGCAATGAATCAACATCTTCGAGAAGAGTAATTGGATCGTGAAGATTGTCTTACCTGTGTCGCCTTTGCCTCTTACCCTACGCTTGAATCTCGGGGCGAGATTCTTGTTTAGTGGGGGTGAGTTATCACAACCCTAGAATTTGCCTGATATTGTTTGCATCAACATCAGCATGTGCATCATGTCATCATGTCTAAATTCAAATTAATTTGAAATGGGGATGATCAAACCCTAGCACAAATAAAATTCAAATAGGTTAAACTTAAAAATAATTTCAATGAATCAGAAATGCCCTCAAAAATGTTCATTTTCTCTCATAAATATTGGCAACTCCATATGAGAGAAAAATAGATTTTTCAAACCAAGAGTATCATTTTAAAATGAGCATCTAGTGCTACTGAAATCGACTAATAAAGCATTATAAATATGATAGATGTCCAAAAATGCCCAGAACTTTTGTGGAAGTTTGAAATAATCAAACTATATATCATAAAATTTGTGGGCATTATTGTGCTAGATATTTTGACCTCACAAAATAAAACAAATGTCAGAAGAAAAGAAAAACAGAAAAAAGGAAAAAAGGGCAAACCTTACTGGCCCAAGTGGGAAGCCCATCCCAGCCCACCAGGGGTGGGGAGGTCATCTCCCACCTTCAGCTAGTAGGCAACCGAGATGTCGGCCGCGCGCGCGCCGGCCTCCACCTCCTGCTTGCCACCTTCGGCTGCTCCTCTCGCCTTTCCTGCGCCATAGAGGCCCGTGGAGCTCCCTCTCTCCCTCTGAGCTCATTCTCCCCTCCCCCTATGCTTCGTATCCGTCGGACCTGCACGGATCTCGTCGCCGCCGTTGTAGCCAATTTCGTCATCGGCCATCGGAGCTCGTCGCGCTCATTATGCCCCGTCCAGAGCTCTTCCGCCCGTGTCGTCGCCTCCGTTCGACCCCGCGGTGAGCCATTGCCGTTTCCCCCTTGCGCCCCTACTCTACCGTGCCCTCTAGCTGCCGTCCTCGCAAGCCAAGCTCCGGCCGCCGCCACGGGCTCGCCCCCGACAAGCTCCGGCGACCCCAGGGCCTCCCAAGGCCCCCCTTGGATGCGCACGGGCGAGGGCTACGCCCTGGTGCCCTTAGCGCTCTAGCCCGACACCGCTAGCGCATTTCGGCGCGTCACCGCCGCCCTGATGGTCGCCAGCGACCTCACTCTGGCGTGCTGACATGGCCGGTTTAATTAGCCGCTAACCAGCCCTCTTAGTCACTCACACTGGACCCCACCACACTAATTAACTCCTCTGTTTTAATTAGTTTAACCGGGTTAGCCTCTGAGTCAATGACAGGCGGGTCCCACATGGCAGGTTTGACCTGCTAACATCATGAGGACGTCATGATGATGCAGTAATTAATTTTGTATAATAAAAATAAATCCAGAAATTTCAGAAAATGTTTAAAACTTCTAAAAATCATAGAAAATAATCTGTAAGTCAGATGAAAATAATTTATATATGAAAAATGATCAGAAAAATCCAATGAATCAGTTTATGCCATGATCATGCATTCTTGAGCAAGTTAACAACACCAAGTAGGACATTTCATGATTAGGATAATTTAATAAATAGTGTCGGAGTTGGAATTTAGTATAAGTTTGAATTCCACTTCATTTAATATGACTACCTATATCACTAGGTCAATTCAGTAACTTAACATGCCATTTCATCCATCATGATTGTTGCATCACATTGAATGTGTTCCTTTCTTGTTTGCCGATGTTTGTTCCCTCTCGGTAGACGATGGTTCCGACGATGTGATCGTTAACACTGATGAAGAGAAATGATATCTTTAGGACTGCCAGGCAAGTAAACCCCCTTGAGCATACTGATATGAACCCACTCTCTCGCTCCTTCTCTCTTTTACTGAATTAGGACAACAACGATTCAACTGCTACCTGTTCTCGGTAGTTGAACCCATTCCTTTGCATGACCTGTCTTTGCCACAGTAAATAGTTGAAACCACTTAGCATGAGTAGCAACTGCTTGAGCCTTGTTGTGCTTACTCATCCATGCTTGCTTACTTACTGTGCCTGCTATGCTTAGAGTCATGTCGGGTCGGGTCTGATCCATCTGCGCAATGAATCAGAATGGCGGTGTTCATGTTCTATTGTGTGAGAGCTAAGTGTGTGAACATGATTTGGTAAAGGTACCGATGAGAGGCCATGTAGGAGTACATGGCGGGTTGTCTCATTGGGACCATCCTTAAGAACTGAGTTCTGTGTATGTTATCCAAGACAAGATACTACCGCGCATTGGGATACTTAGTTGACCCTCTCAGCCTATTAATTGCCTTGACCTTTGTCCAGGAGTTGCAACTAGTTTCTGGTGTTTGTAGGAAAAGTGTTGGCGGCCGTGCATAGCACTGTCCGACGGGGTGGACTGTGATGCGGTATAGGCACAATTTTACGGTGTACCAAGTGGCACCCGAACGGTGGGCTTGGGAACCCTGCCCACATCATTTGAGGTCGTAGCGGAAACTTCGGCCGGACTTCCGTGCGGGTTCAATCTCAAATAGGCGATAAAGCTGGACTAGGGTCTTGTGTGATTGACGATCGTGGCCAACTCCCTTGTTGGGCTTCCGTTTGAAGGTTGTCGAGGTGCCTTTTATGTGCACATAGCGATAAGTGGTGGGAGCATGTGTGTAGAAGTACACCCCTGCAGGGTTATGAATCTATTCGAATAGGCGCGTCCTCAGATATGGACTACTTGGAGAACTTATGTGGTTCATAGATAAGTTGAAGTGGATACTCTAAAACACGCAAGATAAGCGTGAGTGCTATGGATGGCCTTCTCGTAGGGAGACGGAAGTGGATCCATAGTGATGTATTGATTGAAGAATATGTGGACTCGTGTGCGCTATCCCACCTCAAAGATACTACTTGTAGTCGTAGTACAGGTTAGCCAAGAGTCAAAGTTGGCTTGCTGCAACAAACTCCACAACCCCCTTCATTGATACTGATGCATGTGTAGTTAGTTCTGATGTAAGTCTTGTTGAGTACCCTTGTACTCATGTTTGCTTGATTTATGTTTTTGCAAAGGAGACGTCAGTCTCATTAGTGGTATTTTCGACATGAAGTTCGATGTTGACCGGATTAGCTTGGGAATCCCAGACAAAGGTCTGGTTCCGTTGGTAGGGTCGTTGTATCTTTTCAGGATCCTTCGGCCACTTTTGTAGATGTCTATACCCAGACATGTTTAACTTCCTCTTGTTTGATTGAATGCTCTGAATGTTGGGTCTTGTGAGCCCTGTTTATAACATCTTATTGTATTGGCTCGTCCGAGCCTTCTAAATAAATGTTGTAATGTTGTATGGTTATGTTGTGATGCCATAGTTGTATCTATGCATATCAGGCATGTCGTGCGTACGTGTGACGTGCACCTGTATGTATGGGATTCGACACCTAGTTGTGTGCCTTTTAGTAGTACTCTTTACGGGGAACTGCCTCTTTGTGCTTCCACCGAGCCTTGGTAGCTTGCTACTGCTCCTGACACATTGATTGACCGGCATGTATCCTTCTTTGCTATTGTGTCTATCCCTTCGGGGAAATGTCTCACAATGTAATGGAGTCCCTGTAGCCTTCTATGACTCGTCTACGTGCAGTGATGACATTTATGTCCCACGACGTAATGGAGTCCTTGTAGCTTGCTATGACTCGTCTACACACACTAGAGATTGGCACATGCATTGCTGGGTTATGTATGCCTGTCCCTGTACGGATGTGCCACTTGGGTTCCATGACTAGTCATGTCGGCCTGGGTTCTTTGACATTTGAATGCTAGCACACATTCACATATGTGAGTCAAAAGACACAAACGGTCCCGGCCCAGGTAAGGTGGCAGCCGTGGAGATAACCATGCGGAAGACTGCAAAGTGATGTGATGTGTTACAGGCTATATCCTTATGGCTTAGGATCAGGGTCCTGACATCGAAGATCTGGGGGTGTGGGCCATCTGACATGTTCTATCACACGAACAACTGCGGTCAGCACAGAAGAGTAAGATCGGACGCCAGCTAGAGGGGTTCGAACAAGAAGGGCCGTCTCGACGGAACATACCAGGGGCACTCGATGGAGATGGTCGTACGGCTCCTTGCCAAAGGTCCACGACGCCGGCGCCAGCTTGAAGGTGGTGATGGCATTCACCCGCTTTGCCACCTGAGTTGGCGTTAGGTCGACGGTCGTCAACTGGCAGGGGTCCCGGTGGCCGGACATGTCGCAGATCCGATGCGGCCTCATCTGGAGAGGCAACACCCGACGCGTGATGAAGGCCGCCACCAGATTGGAGGCTACCAGCCCCTCCTCGCTCCTGATCTCCGCGAGCCGGCCGAGCTCTGCGAGAGCGGTACCACGCGGGGCGACCCCCGCCCAGTTCACCCCAGAGGACGGGGCGTTGACGTACTCCGGCAGCCGGATGTAATCCTGCTACGGGTCCACATTCTTCACATAGAAGAACGTTCGATGCCAGCCCTTGACGGAGTCAATGAGGCTGAAGTGCGGGAAGCTGAAAGCACAACATGCTCCCTTGGTGGTTTTGATAATTCATGACAACATACATTGTCTCTTGGACTAACACCTCTATCTAGTGTATTTCAGATAATAGTCCATGGAGAGTTGAGTTGGCAAAAGGATTGTGGAGATTGTGGAATCACCCCAAGATTCAAGGAAATAGGTTGGCCAAGCTTCAAGCAAAAGGACTCTACATTTTACATTTGTGAGAAATCACTTTGAGTCTATAGGAAAGCCAATACTATTAAAAGGGGGTAAAGTTTTGATGGTGAACAATATGCTCAAACGTGCACAAGTGACCGTCACCAAAACATCCACATACTCTCCCACCAAAGTCTGTCCTAAGCCAAACATGCAAAACGGTGCAACCAACATTCCTATCCCGGTGCCACCAAGTTCCAAACCCTAGACAGACTTAGCCAAACCCTAACACTTTGGTGCAGCCGACACTGCACTCGGTGCCACCGAGTTGGGTTGTCAACTTTCTGTTATGCAAGTTCTCATTTTCGGTCCGGCCAAGAATGGTGAATCAGCGTCACCGAGTTTAGTAAATCTGACCGTTTGTCACCTTGTCGGTGCAACCGAGAATTGTATATCGGTCCCTTTGAGATTCAAAAGTTGCCACTTATTGTCACTTCGGTACCATCGAGATTTCCACATTCGTGTCATCGAGTCTAACTTATTGTGTGTAACGGTTGGATTTTTGGGGATGTCTATATATATCCCTTCACCACCACCCACTCAAATGAGAAGCACTCAGAACTATTCCATACCTATTCTACTCAGTTTTCTGAGAGAGAACCACCTACCCTTGTGTTGAGGTCTAGATCTTACACTCCAACCATATGGGTCTTGATTTCTAGCCTCCCCAAGTTGCTTTCCACCAATCCCATCTCTTCTACCAAGCCAAATATGAGAGAGAGATTGTGTGTTGAGGAGTCTATCATCTTGAAGCACAAGAGCAAGGAGTTCATCGTCATTACCGAGCCTATTACCTTTTGGAGGGTGGTGCCTCCTATATTGGTTAGGTGTCACTTGGGAGCCTCCTACTTCATGTTGTGGAGTGAACCAAGAAGTTTGTAAGGGCAAGGAGATCGCCTACTTCGAGAAGATCTACCCATAGTGAGGCTAGTCCTTCGTGGACGGAAGCCGTATGGAATAGTCAAGGTTGCTACTTCGTGGACCCTTATGGGTGGAGCCCTCCATGGACTCTCGTGACCGTTACCCTCCGTGGGTTGAAGACTCCATAAACGTGGACGTACAATAGCACCACCTATCGGAACCACGGGAAAAATCTTTTTGTCTCCTATTGCGTTTGATCTTCCTATCCCATCTCTTTACTTACATGTGTAATGTCTTTATTTTCCGCTGCCATACTTTTAGACATGCATGTGTAGGGCTTTTAGACTTGCTAGACTTGTTAACAAAGTTAAAATCTGCCAACCAATTAACTTGGGAAAAGGTTAGGTTTTAAACTTTTGCTTGTAGTCTATTCACCCCCCCCTCTAGACACCCCTCTCTTGATCCTACAAGTGGTATCAGAGCTTTGGTCTCCATTGCTTCGGTTTAGTCACCGTGGAGGAAGTTGAATGTGTCTAGAATAGAGAGTTTGAGTTGTAGAGTGCCCATTCTTGATGGAGAGTACTATAGTCAATGGAAGAATGCCATGATTGATCTATTCAATAGATTCCATTTGACTAAATATATTGAAAATACCTATGTTCTCCCCATTGATTAATTGCATCCCACACACGAAGAGGAAATTAACATGCTTGGTAACCTAAGAACCGTCAATCTTATTGTTAGAGGTTTACAAGATTCGTGCTTTCTCAAATGAAGAACTTGCACGTGCTTATAACTTATGGACTTATTTGGAGAAACGATATCCAAATCTTTCCCTAGGAAATCTTGATGAAATTCTTCATAAAACTGTTGCCTTTCACAAAATAAAGCCTAGTGATCCAAACTTTGATAAATGCCTACTTGAGCTCCGTGATCTTACGCGTGCTCAAGGAGATGTCACTACTATCAAAAACATTACCTTTGAAGACATTCGCATTCATAAAGTTGAACATTGTCATGATCACTATTCTAACGAATCTCTTGTTCTTTATGACGAGGATTTCCCATTTGATGATGACAATGTGGAATATGGCTACTATGAAGAAGATGAGTTGTTTGACATAGAGTATGAGAATATCATGAAGAATCTGAGTCTTATGGCAAACTTTAGAGATTACATGTCCGAAGGAAAAGAGTGGATTCTTGATAGGAGATGTACAGATCATATGACCGGTGATACAGACATGTTCCAAGAGATCACGCCTAATCAAGGTCCTTGATGGTACGTGACCTTTGGAGACAACTCTAAGGGTAAGGTACTTGTCCCTGGTAAGGTGGCCATATCCCATGATAGCTCTATTAAAAATGTTATGCTTGTTGAATCCCTTGGTTACAATCTTCTTTCCGTATCTAGACTTGCCAACTTCGGTTTCAATGTCATATTCACGAAAGTCGATTGCCAAATGTTTCATCAAGATAATCATAAAATGGTCTTTACCGGTTTTTGTAGAGGTGATTTATACATTGTTGATTTCGCTAAAAGATCCAAGCCTCGCACTTGTTTAATTGCAAAATCTTCTAAAGGTTGGCTTTGTCATAGAAGACTTGGACATGTAGGCATGCTTAACCTAGATAAGCTAATCAAAGGTGATCATATACTTGGTTTTAAGATGCTATATTTGACAAACATAGACTTTGTAGTGCTTGTCAAGCTAGAAAGCAAGTAGGTGGAAGTCATCCTATTAAGAATGTCATGACTACTAGGAGACCACTCGAGTTACTTCACATGGATCTTTTTGGTCCCAATGCTTACAAGAGTCTCGGTGGAAATTCCTATGGTCTAGTTATAGTTGATGATTTTTCCAGATTTATGTGGGTATTCTTTCTTGATGATAAGTCACAGGTTCAAAAGATCTTCAAGAACTTCGCTCGCAAAGTGCAAAATCTATTTTAAGTGAAGATCAAGAAGGTTAGGAGCGATAACGGATCGGAGTTCAAGAACACCCACGTGGATACCTTTCTTGACGAAGAAGGTGTCTCACATGAGTTCTCGGCTACGTACACACCTCAACAAAATGGACTTGTTGAGAGGAAGAACCGGACGCTCATTGAGATGGCAAGAACGATGCTTGACGAATACAAGACGCCAAGACACTTTTGGGCAGAAGCCGTTGAAACAACATGTCATGCCACAAACTGACTTTACTTGCACAAGTTCTCGGTAAAACGGCATACGAGCTACTCACCGGTAACAAATCCCAAGTCGGATACTTTCGGGTATTTGGCTCAAAGTGCTACATTCCTCAGAAGCATCGTCGTACTAAATTTGCCCCTAAATCTCATGAAATATTCCTACTTGGTTACAGATCGAACTCTCACACTTACCGTGTATACAACAACTTCACTTGAAAACTTGAAGATATGGTAGATGTGAAGTTTGATGAATCTAATGGTTCGCAAGTCGAACAATTGCCAAATGATGTACGTGATAATAATCCTTCGGAAGCCATACTAGATCTACCATCGGCAAAATTAGTCCCATGGAGGTGAAGGAGAGTACTTCATCAACTCAAGTGGAAGCCCCTACTTCACGTCAAGGTGAACCTCAACATGACATGGAGGCGTCCACGAGCGGTACATGACAAGATGATGAAGAGGAGGAAGTGCATCATGAAGATCGACCACAATCACCTTCACCACCACCTCAAGGGAACGACACCTTCAACAACAACGAAGATGAACGAGATGATAATGAAGAAGAAGAAGCTCCACCATCCAACAATCGGAAGCTGACCCATGTTCGAGCTCAAGTGACCAAGAACCATCCCCTAAACCAAATCTTTGGTGATATACAAACAGGGAGAATCACTCGCTCTAAAACCTGTCTAGCTAACTTTTGTGAGCACTATTCCTTCATCTCTAGCATTGAGCCTTTAAAGGTAGAACAAGCTCTTGAAGACGCGGATTGGGTGAACGCAATGCATGAGGAGCTACACAACTTCGAGAGGAACAAAGTGTGGACACTCATGGAGAAACCCGAAGATGAGCACAACATCATCGGAACCAAATGGGTGTTTCGGAACAAATAAGACGAAGATGGTCAAGTTGTACGCAACAAGGCTCGTCTCGCAGCTCAAAGATATACGCAAGTCGAAGGTATGGACTACGGTGAGACCTATGACCCCGTTGCTAGACTTGAAGCTATTCATATTCTTCTTGCCTATGGTAATCACCATGATATCACGCTTTATCAAATGGACATCAAAAGTGCATTTTTAAATGGTGAAATAGAGGAAGAAGTCTATGTTAAGCAACCACCTGGTTTTGTGAATCCTAAGAAACCTAATCATGTTTGCACGCTTCGCAAAGCTCTTTATGGTCTTAAGCAAGCCCCTTGTGCTTGGTATAAATGCTTCACGAAGTTTCTCATCGAAAAAGGTTTTGAAATTGGTAAAATTGATGCAACCTTGTTCACTAAGAGAGTTAATGTATGCCAAATTTATGTGGATGATATTATCTTTGGTTCCACTAACCCTCAATTTAGTGAAATATTTGGAAGGTTAATGTCCGAGAAGTATGAGATGTCTATGATGTGTGAGCTGAAATTCTTTCTTAGATTGCAAATCAAGCAATCAAGAGAAGGAACTTTCATCTCTCAAACTAAGTATACCAAGGACTTGATCAAGAAGTTCAACATGCAGGATTGCAAAGGTATGAAAACTCCTATGCCCACTAGTGGACCTGTTGACCTTACCAAGGAGGATGAACTGGTTGATCGAAAGGTTTATCCATCTGTGATTGTTTTACTGTTATATCTGTGTGCATCTCGTCCCGATATTATGCTTAGTGTTTGCATGTGTGCTAGATATCAAGTTGCACCTAAAGAGTGTCATCTTTTGGCTGTGAAACGTATTGTGAGATACTTGATACAAACACCAAACTTTGGCATTTGGTATCCCAAGGGATCTTCTTTTAATCTTGTTGGCTATTCCAATTCGGACTATGACGAAGACAAGGTTGACAGAAAATCCACCTCGGGTACTTGTCAATTTTTAGGTAGATCTCTTGTGTCTTGGTCCTCCAAGAAACAAAACTCAGTATCTCTATCTACTGCCGAAGCTGAGTATATTGCTGCTGGATCTTGTTGTGCGCAATTACTATGGATGACACAAACGCTAAAGGATTGTGGTATTGATGTTAAAAATGTTCCATTACTTTGCGACAATGAAAGTGCTATTAAAATTGGACATAATCATGTGCAACATTCTCGAGCCAAGCATATTCAAGTTCGACATCATTTCATTCGTGATCATGTTGCCAAAGGAGATATCAATCTTAAGCATGTTTGCACAAACAATTGGCTGATATCTTCACCAAGCCACTTGATGAGAAAACATTTTGTCATTTGAGGAGTGATTTGAACATCATTGATGCTTCAAACTTGAGCTAGACTCACTCGGTTGCAAGCAAGGGCATGACCTTTATTATTATATCCATGTTCCCGTAACTCATTATCATATGCCATGTAATTCTATGCTCCCTTGTATTGCATCTAACCTTTTGTAGGTACTTGGAAGAACTTCATTCCACAAGATTGCCATCAACTCCAGTCATAAGCAATCTTGTCATTACCAGGTATCCACAACCTCTCTTGATGATGGAAGGAACAAGACAACAAAAGCATATCATTGACATATCCTTTATCTTAGTTGCAAAATCTATAAGTGGTATCATGTCAATAGGATATATCCATTTTTCTTCCTTGCATGACTAACCTTTGTAGGTGATGAGTGTACTAGAACAAGAAGGATTGCTTCAAATTCAAGATGATCTTCATCAACCTCGAGCATGCTCAACAAGTTCACCTACGAGCAATGTCATCAAAGTCATTCAAGGTATGTACTCATATCCTTGAAAAGGCTTTACTCCAAGATATGGGCTAAAGCAACTCAAGTGATATGAAGACATCAAAATGCTTAATAGAAAAATGGTAACCCCATTTCGAGCTTAAACGATGAGGATGACCTATGATCAAGCATTCTTGCTTGGATCCTAAGTCAATATACTCTAATATAGGTGACCTAGTCACCGCCCATCATTTAGTTAGGAATCTTGCATGGTTTGCTCTCAATTTGTATGATTTCTCGTAACCGCTCAAATCTTATCTATTTGATGTCGTTTGTAAATCTTTTGTTTGTTTTTCTTTTTGAAACAGATTCATTTGTCTCTTTGAAAATAGAATCTTGTTTTATCTTTCGGAGACACTGATATAGATAACTCGGTCGTACCGAATCTACAGATGAGCTGCACTACACAATCTCGGTACTATCGATTTATTTATACCGGTGTCACCGATTTTCTTTTTCTTTCAAAATCTGAGTTTCTTTGATATTGCTTATTTGCTTCTGTTCTTGAGATATTCTTGTTCCTTTGATGACCCCTTCTTTATATATATAGGAGGGAGAAGAACAAACAACTTCGGGAATAAATTCTTTATTCAAGGATCCGAAGCTCCAAGGAGAAGAAACCTCAAATTTGCCAAAGGGGGAGAAGTTATATTTAATGATTCCCTTAGTATTCTAAATGGACCCTACTTTTAATGATCCTTGATCTCCAGGATTCCTTCCTTATCAATGATCCCTATCACTACTCCCAAGTTTAACCTTTTTGGTACTTTATGCCAAAGGGAGAGAATATCAAACCTTCATGCTAAAGGGAGAGTTACATGCTTATGCAAAGGGGGAGATATGATTTAGGGGGAGAGGAAAATATCAAAAGTTCACACTTATATAATCAAGGAGAGAAACAACAATGTAAGGGAAGAAAACTACTTTTGGAAAGGATTGCTTTTCTCCCCCTATCCGATCCCAATATCTACATGCTGAGATTCAGGGGGAGAGGATGTACTACCATATTTATATCAAAGGGGAGAAAAGATGTAATAGATTAATGCTAAAGGTGGAGACATATCAATCTTAATGATTATCATATCTTATATGTTCTCTACATCTTGGTACTTGTTGAGTTCTATTGCTTTTGTTTAGTAGAATACTCTTGTGTTTTCTAACATTGTTTTCTGCCCCTTCCGAGTATGAACCTCCATAGCTTGCCCTTCCACATCTTCCCAACCTTCGAGTGGCGCTCACCCTTAGCCATGAACAGGGGGAGAGGGCGGCCATCGTCCTCAGCTCCAAGGAGGAGCTCTCGTCGGGATCATCCAAAGCTTCATCCACAGAGGCGGAGGGCGGTTCAAGCATGCATGGTGGAAGAGGCGTGAGGGGTCGTGGCCGTCGTGGAGGCCGAGGTCGGGGGAGGCGGAGCGCTGCTCCACCCCCTCTCCTGATGCCAGTCCTCTCCCTTGAGCAGACCCATGCCAAGGGGACGGTGCTGGATTTCATCCTCGAGCTGGCGGATCCCCTTCAGAGTCATTTGCGCCTCCCTCACCTCTTCGCCAGGGCAATGGAGGTCGATGAGCCGCCCGTCCAGTGGTTATGGGCGCATGGTTGTTGTAATGGCGCGATGCGGGTAGACGTCGAGTACCCAGCGAATCACATCATGTTCCTTAGGCGCAGCTGGAAGACCTTCGCCCGTGCCCACAACCTCCAGGTGGGGCATGTCCTTCACTTTAAAATGACGGAGGCCAATCTGCTCTCCATCAAGATTTATGGGTGCTCCAGCATTCATCTCAGCTTCTATGAAGAGAGCTCGAGCAGCGCCGAAAGCTTGTCCTCGGGCGAGAGTGATGAGGAGGACAGCAGCGAAGACGACAACGATGAGCCCGGTCTTCGGGCCGCCAAGTCGGAGCCCGACGACTCGAGATCGGACTGACCATCGGCTGCACCATCACCGTCAGCCTCGCACCTCTCCCCCTCCCGGTAGGACGACCTTGCCAGGGGCCTTTGTCCCGGGCGCTGCCTCATCTTCCAGCTGGATCTTCCGGTAGGCCCGTGGACTTCGGCTTCTGGGGTCCATTCTCCTTTTCACCCGCACTGGCCCTGTCCTCCACGCAATGCTAGTCTTGGACGGGCTGGCCTTTTGCCTGCCCATATGGAAGCCCTGCCCCTCCCCGCAGTTCTAGTCCAGAGGGGTCAGGCTGGGCTTTTGCCGGGGGCCTCTCGCCATCTTTTTTTTCTTGTAGCCTGCCTCCCTTTTCAATCTTTTTCTTCTTGTAAATCTCCCCTAGGGAAGAAAGTCAAATAAAGATGTACTTAGGAAAAGGCGACATCTCAAGTAAATTTCACCCTATTTTGAATAACTGTATATTATCTTCCTTATTAAACTGTTTCTTTGCATGGAACTTTCCCTACGCTCTGTCGGAAGAATCTTATCGGCGTGCGTAGCCCTACCATGAGCGCTTTGAGGAACGGGTCCTTAGCAGCCTGCTGGTGGTGCCACTGCCGGCAAGATACCTCGACGCTCTTGGCGCAGCCGCTTAAACTATTGATCATGGTCAAAACAGAATAAGGGCGCGAGCACAGCCCCTTGAGTCGTTGAGCGGACTCAAAACAAAACAAGAGTGCGGGCGCAGCCACTTAAGCCATTGAGCGGACCCGAAACAGAGTAAGGGCGCAGCCAATCATGGCAAGGTTCCCGTGCGTGCAGGTTTTCCATACAGAAGTCAAAATCGTCCAAGGAAAATAATTTCATAGCAAGAATTCATTTGATTTTTGCAACTTATCTTCTCGTTGTCTTACTCCTTCCAGCAAGATTTTTTTGGGACGTCGCCCGTAGGTATCCATACCACCATCCCCCCTACCAGGAAAGTTGCATGTGACGTAACCTTCTGTCCTTTGAGAAAAAGAAAGAAGAGAAAATATGGATATGGAACCTTGGAGGTCCGTTAGCTCTTGTCAGGATTAAGGGTAATGCAATACCTTAGACAAACATGCACATAAGTAAACATGAGAATCAATCAAGATTAGCAGAACACTTAGATTTATTCAACTATGCACAGGGTATGCGCCTGGCTTCGTACCAAGGATTACATGCTTAAGCGGCAAGACTTGTACAAAAGCTGGTTGCCGAGAGGCCCGGAAACCACGCCTCATGGGTAGAACTTGTGAAGATGTTCGATATTCTAGGAGTTCCTCACTGGGATGCCATCTTCGGTCTCCAGGCGGACTGCGCCAGGCCTGGTGACTCGTACTACCCGATAAGGGCCTTCCCACTTTGGCGTCAACTTGTTGGAATTTTTGGTGGACTGAACTCGCTGAAGAACAAGTTCGCCTTCCTCAAGACTTCTAGCATTAACTTTGCGGCTATGATAGCGGCGCAAAGCTTGCTAGTAGCATGCAGCTCTCATAGCAGCCTGAAGACGGTCTTCCTCAAGGAGCATCACGTCATCTTGTCGCAACTGCTCTTGCTCGAGCTCATCATAAGCGAGCACTCGAGGCGACCCATATATGAGTTCTGTGGGGATAACTGCCTCCGCCCCATATATGAGGGAGAAGGGTGTTTGGCCGGTAGCTCAATTTGGTGTCATTTTGATTGACCAAAGAACCACCGGCAACTCATCAATCCAGTGCCTTTCGCACTTGTGCAGCTTGTCGAAAGTTCTTGTCTTGAGGCCTCACAACACTTCAGCATTAGCCCTTTCCGCTTGGCTGTTGCTCCTTGGGTGGGCAACTGAAGCAAAACAGATTCTGCTGCCCATGTCTTAGACATACTGCATGAAGGTGCGGCTCGTGAACTGTGTGCCATTTTTAATGATGATCATGTTGGGAACACCAAAGCGGCAGACTAGTCCTTTGAAGAACTTGATGGCTAACTGTGCTGTCACATTTCTCACTGCTTCCACTTCCGGCAACTTTGTGAACTTGTCGATTACAACATACAAGTAATCAAAGCCCCCAGCAGCGCGGGGGAAGGGGCCCAAGATGTCGAGCCCCCAGACCGAAAATGGCCAGGAGAGAGGGATTGTTTGAAGGGCTTGAGCTGGTTGATGTAATTTCTTTGAATAAAAATGACATGCTTCACACTTGGTTACTAATGTAGTTGCATCCTGGAGGGCAGTGGGCCAAAAGAAACATTGCTGGAATGCCTTTCTGAAAGTGCTCTTAATCCTATGTGGGAGCCACATATGCCTCCATGTATCTCTGCAGACAGCTCTAGCCCATCCTCCCGAGAAATGCACTTGAGTTTTAGGCCATTCAGCCTCTTTCTATACAGGACATTGTCTACAAACTGGTACATATCAGACCGGCGGGCTGCTTTCTCAGCTTCCTCTTGTTCCTCAAGGAGCTCTCTTGTTTGGAGGAAACTAATGATGTGTTGTGCCCACGCTAGAGCCTGGGGCTTGACAACAAGGACTAAAGGCATATCCTCTGCCGGGGAAGCATTTATCTCAACGGCGAGGGCCTAAGGCCCCACCAGAGCCTTCTGCACCCTGGAAAGCCTTGCGAGAGCATGTGCTTCCATGGCAAGAGCTAGAGGCTCCATCAAAGCATGGCGCTCACCGACAAGCCTGACGGTGTCCTTGGCAACCTCCTCGCCGGCGGCTTCTGGGAGCTCTGCCGGGAAATACTTGCCGGAACTCAACTTCCTTATTTTCTGTTGTCTATTTGATGGTGTCACGGAGGGTTGAGTTAGTCGGAGCACAAAAGTTCCTGGTTCCACGAGGAACTTAAGGGCAGCACGTTTTGATAGGCCATCAGCAACGTTGTTCTCCGCACGTGCAACATGCTCCATTTGCAGTCTGTCAAAACGTTCTTCCCACTTCCTCACTTAATCTACATAATCTTCCATCAATGGACTCTCGTAATATTTGTTCACTTACCTAACGACAAGCTGAGAATCACCCCTGGCAATAAGTTTCTTGATCCCAAGGTCTGCCGCGATCCTGAGACCGGCAAGCAGCCCTTCTTACTCGACAGTGTTGTTCATTGACCTATCCCAAGGAAAGCGCATCTGAATCACATACTTGAGGTGCTCTCCGATGGGTGCGACAAGCAGCACTCCGGCACCGGCGCCTTGCAACAAGAAAGCCCCATCAAAATATACGACCCACTCTTGATCGGTTTCCTTGTCGAGGAGAGTTGATTCTGGAACTTCTTGATCCGGCGTTGGGGTCTAGTCTGCAATGAACTCGCCAAGGCCCTACTTTGGATGGTCGAAGTGCTTTCAAACTTGAGACCAAAGCTTTACAGTTCCAAAGCCCACTCCACAATCCTACCGGTAGCTTCTAGGTTCCGCAATATCCGTTGCAGTGGGAAGCGAGTGACAACGGTGATCTCATGTGCTTGGAAGTAATGGCGCAGCTTCCTTGCGGCCATAAGGAGGCCAAAGGGCAACTTTTGCACGCCAGAATATCTTGACCTAGACCCTGGAAAAGGGAGCTGACAAAATAGACTGGACACTGCACCACCTTCTTCTTCTGGATTGTCTAACTCAACTGCGCAGATCTTTCCTTGCTGGCACCAGACCCTGCCGGGGAATGCCCTGGCTCGTCGCTTGGCAGCCCTATCATTGTTGCTGCTTCTTCATCAACCTCTCTTTCAGCCACTAGTGCAGCACTCACCACTTGATTTGTTGCTGCTAGATACTACAGCAACGACTCTTGTGGCTTTGGTGCGACTAGGACCGGTGGAGAGGAGAGGTACTTCTTCAAATCCTGCAGCGCCGCCTCCGCTTTCGGGGTACATTTGATTGGACCTACCTTCTTCAAGATTTTGAAAAGGGGTAGGGCGCGCTCAGCAGATTTTGAGATGAACCTACTCAGAGCAGCAACACAGCCGGCAAGACGGCGCACATCTTTGACACGTCTTGGTGCTTCAATTTGCTCAATTGCTTTGATCTTGTCTGGGTTTGCTTCAATTCCTCGTTGAGATACAAAGAACCAAAGAAGCTTGCCGGATGGGACACCGAACACACACTTCTCAGGGTTGTGCTTCATGTTGATCTTGCGCAGGTTTGCAAATGTTTCTTCTAGGTTTGATATGAGCATAGCCTTGTCTTTCGTTTGGACCACTATGTCATCCATATAAGCCTCCATATTCGTATGTAGTTGTGGCTCAAAACCAATCTGGACCGCTCTTGCAAATGTAGAACCAACACTTTTCAACCCGAAGGGCATACGCCAAAAGCAATACGTACCACATGGGGTGATAAATGCGGTCTTATCCTCATCTTCCTTGGTCATGAAAATCTGATGATAGCAGGAATAGGCGTCAAGGAAAGACAACAAGTCACAGCCGGTAGTGGAGTCCACAATCTGGTCGATGCATGGCAAGGGAAAAAGATCTTTGGGGTAGGCTTTGTTGATGTCTATGAAGTCAATGCACAACCTCCATTTTCCATTCGCCTTGTGCACTACAACTGGATTGGCCAACCATGTTGGATGGAGTACTCCTCCGATCAAGCCAGCCGCTTCTAATTTCTTGATTTCTTTGGTAATAAACTATTGCTGCTCCAAAGCTTTCTTCCGGACCTTCTGCTTGACGGGCCGCGCGTGTGGGCAGACGGCAAGGTGGTGCTTAATCACCTTCCTGGGAACACCGGGGATATCAGATGCTTGCCATGCAAACACATCAACATTCGCCCTTGGGAAGGCGACGAGTGTGCTTTCCTATTGTCGTCAAGGGTGGAACTTATGGTGAAAGTTCCTCCCACACCATCCTCCTTGGCGAGCACCTTCTTGGTCTCTGGTGGAGCTGCCTTGGACTTCTTGCTCTTGCTGGTGGATCTCTCTGGCACATCGGCAACGGGAGCGCAGCACCCTGAGGAGGTGCGCTTGGCGGAATGTGCGCCAGAGGCCTTGCCGGTCTTCTTCCCCCCAGGAGCTTCAGCGGCAGGAGAGAGTCCCTTGGCGGCAGGTGCTGCAACTGCCCCATGGTAGAGTTGGTCGGTGCAGATAAGTGCGCTTTTCTTGTCGGAGTTGATCGTGATGACACTCATCGGCTCGGGCATGTTCAGCACATTGTAAGAGAAGTGGGTGGCCGCCATGAACTTGGCTAGTGCTAGGCGACCAAGGATGCCATTGTACGACAACGAGATCTTGGCGACATCAAAGACAATCTTCTCTGTTCTGAAATTGGTATCACTGCCAAATGTCACCGGCAGCGTGATCTTGCCCTTCGGCTGAGTTCTCCCTGAATTGACCCCTTGGAAAGCGCATGTCGGCTCGAGATCTTCATCAGGAATTTGCAGCCTCTGGATGACATCAGGCGAGATCAGGTTCAAGCTGGCCCCACTGTCGACCAGCATCTTTGTCACCTTGAGGTTGCGAATTTTTGGCGAAACCAACAATGGCAGGCACCCGACCGCAGTTATGCGATCAGGGTGATCCTCAGCGTCGAAGATGATAGGAGTGTTGGACCACTTCAGAGGTCTCTAGGCACAGATAGAGGGCTCCACCGCGTTAACCTTGCGCGCCCACTATTTAAGTTGGCGGTGAGAGGAATGTGATGAGGCACCTCCCTCGATGCACGTCATCTCTATAGCCTTCTAGAACTCATGCTCGCTGGACTCATCATCCTCTTTGGTGTCATCGTCACCACCTTCTTGCTTTTCGTGACTACGTGCGGGCCGGTCTTTTTGTTGCTTGGGTTTGCCGTGGCGACCACCTCGGTCAACGTGCTTCCTGCCGGACCCCTCAACACCATCCTAGCCTTTCTCCTTGTCTCGCCTCTCGTACTCGGCTTTTTGCTTCTCGGTAAGCTGTTCAACTTGCCGGCAGTCTTGGACATCGTGGCCTTTGGTGTGATGGATCTTGCAATACTGCTTGCCGGAGCCTTCTGGCTTGTTGGCAGCCGCCATAGCATGGCAGGAGGCACACCCGCCAACATCGTTGCCAGGGTCATCAACCTTGCCCTTCTTGGTGGTACTGGGGTTGTCGGATCCCTCGACAACAAGCACGGCTTTGCCCTTGTGCTTCTTGTTTTGCCCCCAGCCTTTCCTTGCCGGGGTGGAGGTGTGTTCATCTTCAGAGTCGACCCCTGCAACAGCATCTTCGCCGGGGATTCGCCTCCCTTCTTCAGCCCCAGCACATTTGTCTGCTAGAGCATAAAGCTCGGCAACATACCTGACCTTGTTCATTGCTAGCTCTTCCCACATCGTGCGGTTGCGCATGTTCTGATGGAACGCGCTGATAACAGTGGCAGGATGAATGTCTGGTATGATGTGGTGCACGCGGCTGAACCATTGGATGTACTTGCGCAAAGTTTCGCCCTCCTTTCGATGGATGATGTGCAAATCGCTTTCTTGACCAGGAGCTTGGTGGCCTCCGGTAAAAGCGCCAACAAACTCATGTCACAAGTCTGCCCAGAAGGCGATGGAATTCTCCGGCAGGTGCATCAACCATGACCCGACGTTGGGCTTGAGCACCAACCGGAAGTAGTTGGCGAGTATCTTGTCGTCGCGACCCCCAGCATCTTGCACCGCAATGGAGTAGATGCTCAGGAACTCCGATGGGTGAGTCTTGCCGTCATACTCACTGGGACCTCTAGCTTGAACGTGCGGGAATTGGGCCACTGGACTTGCCGCAGCTCACGGGTAAACGCTGGACAACCCACCTCGTAAGGTAGGCTGACAGGATACCTTGGCGCAGACTTGTCTACAGTGGGCCCCACGTGCCTATCAAATTGAAGGTGCGCTTCCCGCCGCCACTTGATTGCAGTTCGAGCGTCTTGCTTGCCCCGTTCCCGAAGAACTTGACACTGGTTGCGCCGTGTCTGTGGGTTAGACGACGCTGTCGAGTAGCCATCACAAGTGTCGATTCGTCGAGTGGGTGAGCGGTGTTGTTGCTGTGGAGGAGAGTGCACCCTGGTCGCACCGCCTCCGGCCTTCTCACCACTGGCATGAGACGGCTCGATGGTCCGGAACTTATCTGCTAGGCTAAGGAGGCTCTGAATGGTGGCTCTCCATTCATCGAGCTTCTCCGCAGTAGCAGGGAAGTTTAGGAGTAGCTGTGCTCGCACCATCGCTTCTTCCGATGTGGTCGGCAATGAACGACGCAAGGAACACGAGGTGCTCTAACTTCTAACCGTGTTAGAAGGAGCTTCGTTGCAATCCCGCGATGGCACGCCACTCCCACTAGCATGCTGGGAGCATGTTGGTCCTATGCACCTTGGGAGCGATGCGCAAGAGCTTTCTCGTGGGGACGTTGAGAACCGCGGGCGTCGTGGCGCGGTTCTTCGCGCGCGACCTGGGAAGGTCGCGGCATAGTTGCCGGCGTGGGCGTCCTGGAAGATACCCTTTCGTCCCCGGAGTTCAGCCTACTGCCATGCAGGCGGCACAACTGCGTCCTGAGACCCGCAGTGCGGGGATTCCTGCCGCCGTCATGGATGTCTCCACGGCGAGCGTCGCCGCTTGCTTGGCCTTGATCACCGGAGCTTCGCGGAAGTTCTGAACCTCTGCCTCCTCCTCCACCCACATCTACGTCGTCACTTGTCTGTGCAGATATAGGAACAACAGAAGCGGATGGGCCAACCACCATCAGGCCCTTCTTCTTGGGGGGCATTGCAATGATGAGTATGAAGGCACTAGCGCACTGATCACCAGAACAGGTTCACATGATCTATCCCCCCTACCTGGCGCTCCAAAGATGTCGTGGGGAACAAGAACCTATGCGATCGGAGGGACCCCTTTCGGTTTGGCGGGGGAGAAGGCTCGCACAAAGAGCAGGTCTCATGAACAACATGCGGGGATTTACCCAGGTTCGAGCCGCAAAGATGCGTAAAACCCTACTCCTGCTTGGTTGTATTGTGGGTGTTCTTAGGGTTCTAGCTACAGGAGCGCTATGAGCAGCTGCCACGCATGTGAGCTAGAAGGTCCCAAGTCGAAAAGACAAAAGGCTAAAAGTCCAAAAGTCCTCTACTGTATCGCCCTGGGCCTCCTTTTATACTCTGAAGGGGATCCCAACAGTGGCGTGCAGTGCTTACATGGGGTGTACAGAGCTACAGTGCTATCATACCTATCACTAGCAAAGTAGGACAGACGCATTTAATGCACTGTCAGGCATCTTTGTTTGTCCACGGGACGGGATAGGGGCCCGTCCCATCGGCATCGCTTAGTCCCTCCATCGCCGACGCCGCGATATGTGCCTAGGCAAGGAGACATCTCGCCTATGCACTAGCGGAGCCTTGCTGGGGCTTCGCCTTGCCGGGGCTTGCCGGGGCCTTGACTTGCCTGGGGGTCTGATAGACATCCCGGCAAGGTCTTGCCGGGGGTCTTGATTCTTCTGTACTTGTACCTGGTAGTTTCCTGCAGGTCCTCATCGCTAGGGTGGCTACTACTGCTCATGCACGAGTAAGGGGCACTGGAGAGCCCAAAACTCTATTGCACCGACACCCCGGGAGCCATGGTGGCCATGGACCAGAGGGGAAAGTAACCTCTCACCGAGGGGAAGACCAAGGAAGAAGAACAAGGAGGGGATCTCTCCCCCTCTCTCCCGGTGGTGCCAGAGCGCCGTCGGGATAACCATCGTGACGAAAATCTACACCAACAACTTCGTCGTCGTCACCACCAACTATCCGCCCTCTATGCAGCGGTGTAAAACCTATCTTCCCCGATGTAATCTAAACTTAAACATGGTACTTAATTCTATATATTATTACCCAATGTTGTGTGGCTATCCTATGATGTTTGAGTAGATCTCTTTTGTCCTACGAGTTAATTGTGGTATAGTGTGATTCAGATGAGTTGCATGTTAATATGGTGCTGCCCTATGGTGCCTTCCGTGCCGCACACCCGAGTAAGGGGATTGTTATGTATGGGAGTAAAGAGTACATGATGTTTAATGCTATGGTTGGGTTTTACCTTAATTATATTTACTAGTTATGGATGCTTGTTATAGTTCCAATCATAAGTGCATATGATCCAAGTACGAAAAGTGTGTTAGCATATGCCTCTCCCTCATTGCATATGATAAGTATCTATCGTGTTATATTCAATGCCTATGGACAAATCTTTCTTTTGTGATACAATAAGCTTTCTACTAAGCAATTAACTTAATTAATATTTATCTAAGCAATCCCTAACTTTTATTTACTTATCCTTTATTACCTTGCAAAACTATCTATACACCTATCAAGTACTTCTAGTTTCCTTCCCGCAAAGTAGTTTCATACTTGTTCTAGGTAAAGTAAGAGTTAGCATGCGTAGAGGTTTATCGGTGGTCGATAGAACTTGAGAGAATATTAAGTCTACCTTTAGCTCCTCGTTGGGTTTGACACTCTTACTTATCGAAAAAGGCTACAAATGATGCCCTAAAATAGTGGGTTATGAAGACCTTTTTCTAGCGCCGTTGCGTGGGAGCAATGGTGTAGCGGTTGATATTCTCGTGTGTGCATGTTTGCTTTATCGCTAAGTAGTTATATTTGCTGTTCTAAGTTGTTTTATATATTTAGTTATGGATATGGAACATGAAACACTAAAAAATTAGTTGTACTTTCTACTCATGGAGATGGGGAACCTCATAAAACCTTCAATGTTGGTTATGTAAAAAACATTAAATATTACTTTGATAATCCTGAGAAATCCCCATTCAAATTGATAATGGGAGACATGTTGGATCAACATGAGTACTTTAGGGATTATCGTTTGTATCAAAAGGGGAACACTTATGGGATCAAATTAAATGTTGTGTTGGTATGCTTGAAATTTATGCTTGAGATGTGATTATACTTGTTGCTCTAAGACTAAGTGTCTACACCTTCCCTTTCAATGTGAATTTAATGATAATGAAACATTGGCTTCTTAACATAATTGTATATATGATTACTATGATGCAGGACAAATAGAAGAATTTGTTGCTTTTTAGGGTCCTTATGAAATTGAATCTTTCTTTGAAAAATATGGTAAAAATGATGATGTTGTTTACAGATATGAAAATTTTGCCATACTTAAATATTTCTATGATAAGTATGAATACAATGCTGGTATTAATGAATTTGTTAAGAGAATTTCTGCTGCCTTGGAAGTGACTAATATTTTGCAGGAATCTATGGAAGAAGAAATTGCTGAAATTGTGAGCTCATTAGAGAGGATTAGCTACTTGTGCCCATCTTCTACATTGTTTAATTTCCCTTTGCACATACAGAAGGATGAATGCTATGATCCCTTGGATTCATTTGAAATATCCCTTTTTGATGAACTTGATGCTTGCTATGCTTGTGGCCTTGATGCCAATATGAATTATGCTTATGGAGATGAACTATAGTTCCTTACGTTAAGAATGAAATTGTTGCTATTGCACCCTGTCAGTGTCAAAACCGGCGGATCTTAGGTAGGGGGTCCCGAACTGTGAGACTAGGATCGACGGTAACAAGAGATGAAGGGGACACGAGTTTACCCAGGTTCGGGCCCTCCTATGGATGCAATACCCTACGTCCTTCTTGATTTTATTGATGGTGTAAGGGGTTACTGTCACGTCGTGTTGCAAGAAGGGATATCATTACAAGTACATGTACAAAAGAGATGAGTATATGGAATTGTCTTACACTCGCCACAAGCTACAACAAGTTCACGTTTCTGTAAGGCCGTAAGGGCGCTTTGAGGAATTGGCTCCTAGTTCCTCAAATCTCCCTTACGGCCAACGCCCAGGCGACTGGACCGGATGCTTTGTCACACTTCTGCAGCTCCATAACTTGGAGACCCAGGGATATCTCCCATCATCAGATCTGGCGACAACCCGTGCTGGTTTGGTCGCTTATGGCAATGAGGTCTTTGATGAGCGCTTCCCCAATCCAAACAAAGGGGAGTGTGTTTGCTTTCTTCCATTCCTCCTCCGAGGCCTTGGATTTCCATTCCACCCATTCTTGAGGGGGTTGCTGGAGTTCTACGGGATTCAACTCCACCATCTCACCCCGGGGTCGATCCTACACATCTCAGGTTTCGTTGCCCTCTGCGAGATGTTCTTAGGGTGAGAAGCTCACTTCGATCTGTGGAGGAAATATTTCTGCCTCGTCCCCCGAACATAGGACAAGGCCATCTTAGAGGTCGGTGGAGCCGAAGTATGCCGCATAGCGGGACGGGGTACCTGATTGGCACGCCGAAGAAATCCGAAGAATGGACTTCAAAGTGGTTCTATATTGAAGACGTCCCCCTGTTCGAGCCAACTCAGGCAGGTCCGCCCGAATACTCCGACCTCCTCCCGAAGAAAAGGTACACCTGGAGATCCAAGGACTCATCCCAGGAGGAGATCTCCGAAGTGCAACGCTTGACCATGCAAGTGCGGATGCTTACCCATCACTGGCTGACCATGATCGACGTCATGGCCGCCGCTATCTACGGGCGTGTGAAGCCCCTCGAACAAAGGGTGCACCCCTTATGGCGATACAACAGGACAAGTGATCCCACGCATTCCCTAAAATTAGGTCCTGCCAATCCAACATCACTAGCTGCCGCGCTTGCCAACCTGTGCAAAGGAGAGCAAGAAGACTTCATCCAGCGGTCAACCAAGGAAGGGTATTCGGCCCACAATCCAATCGAATAGGTATGCCTTCCCTTTCTAATCATGAAATAGTTTGGGACTTCATTCCGCATTGTTATTTGACCAAGGCCTTGGCATGAATAGGAATGGAGGAGCTTCATCGAGACAGTCAACTATCCGGCTCCTCAGCCCGAGAATAATTCATGTGACAACGATCCGGGCTTCAACAAGGACTCGGATCTCCTTCTCGACTTCGAGAATGGAGTCTATCATCAGGACAACATTGTCTAGACGCCGGTGGCAATAATAATCGATTACCCGGAGTCATTCTCCATTCTCTCCACGGGCAAAAAGAAAAACTCCTCCCAAAAGAGCCCTGCTACTAAGAGCACCCCGGACACGCCGGTCCTAGCCCCCAAGCATCATCGATCAGCACATCTTGTGCCAGCAGCCGAAGCCGCAGATGAGTCAGAGGCCGGCCGGGCCCCTGCAAAGGAGCCGGACACACGGACGAATCCACCCGTCTGCACATCCCATAGGTACACTGTTTAGATATCCGTTTTATCATTATGCTCAACAAAATCTTATAGCCGCTTGTTCTTTACCTAGGCAAAACACCCAATCTTCACCTACCGAGGGGACTGCCCAGGTATTAGGAGACGCCCGAAGCTCCCGGCCACCGTCCATGCGGCTTCCGCTACAGAAGCCCCCATGGCCGGTCCGATGCCCGCCGAATCTGGCGACGGAGGATGAGTCACCAAATCAGAAGTGGAGAGTGCCATGCATCATCGGCACCGATGGGAGGCCATGCGGCACCCAGTTTTCTCCGATCAAGAGTTCGGCGCCCTACGCTCGGCGGATGCACACCTTGGGGCCGCTCGAACTGGATTCAGAGAAGCTATGAAGCTGATAACAACCGGTATTCAAGTAAGTGATCGGATTTTCTAGAGTTCGTATACTTGTATAAGCCTTGTAGCCCCCGAGCCTTAATTCGAATTGAAAAAACGAATTAAGGATCTCATAACTGCTTAACTGCTGATGCAGGCCACAAAGCAACAGTCCGAACAACTGGCCAAGGCCCTCGAGGAGAGCCGCGCGGAGGTGCGGTCTGTGAAGGCCGAACTAGCACAAGTGAAAAGCTTTACACGCGAGGCCCATGGTAAGTGTACATTTACTACTAGTCAATAGAATCTATGGATTCCATTCCCGACATATGGATTATGTGTAGCAGCCGAATCAATAGGACATATGGAAAGGCAGCTGGAAGAAGCCCGGGATTCACAAAGGTACGCGGAATCCCAGCGGCAAGCCGGGTGTCTTGTTATACAAAAATAGGCCGATGAGATAAAGAGTTTGAAGACTCAATTGTCCCAAGCTCAAGAAGAAAATCAGAATCATCGGAGGGGCGTATTCGGTAAATAGAATTCCGCTATGAGTAAGTATGTCCGATGTAGAAAATGATAGTAATTGTGCTTGTTGTCTTGTAGACAGGTCTCCTGACCGGGCATCCTGAAGAGGAGATCAAATCATTCCAAGGGGACCTCCTAAAGGAGCTAACCACTCTCCACAAGTGCATGCAAAAGGTGATGAAGGGGATGGTGAAGGCATTATGGCCCACCGAACAGCCACCAGAAGGGCTGGCCGCACTTGTGGATCGATTCAGGGGGGCTTGGTGTAGGTTCGATCTGTGGAAGACTTCAGCCTGCTGCAAAGGAGCACGGGAGACATGTGCGATGATCAAGACTCGTTTCACCAGACTTAACCCCAAGCATATGGAGTGGGTTGGTTATGGGATCGGATGGAAAATAAGTGCCACTCCATCTGGTATATGACCAGGTGATGCATGTCACCAGGCTCTCGCAGGCAGACTACCCCCTCTCCACAATAATCGATGATCTCGATCAATAGCCGAATATGTAATTTGCATATTCGTGTGTAAAACAATCCGTGTTGTAAACTTTGTCTTAACCGGCCATCGGCTTCTCCCTCCCGAGCGAAGAGCTCCGGAGTGTTCCTTCTTATTATTCCTTCGCCGAATAGAGAAATTGAATTCGAGGAACCAGGCAATCCGGCCATGTGGTGCGAACACACAAAAACCACACAAAAAGGTATGTTATATTACAACGTAGCATAAGAAACAGCTTCCAATGAAAATAGTACCGCTAACGATACCTTTTGCCAGGGTTCTACGAAGAACATAGATAGCAATCTGCATATTCAAAGTATGTGACTAAGTGTTTTTTGGGAATAAGAGCCCCGAATAACAAAAATAGCAACCAAGGATGTATAAGGTGTTTCCGTCTGAGCCAACCAATTGTCTACACAAGATAGCTAGCTTTCGGCTTCACCCGTCTGAGGTATGTGTCCAGATCACCAGGTCGTAAAATCGCAGAGGTGCTCCCTTTACTCTCTAACCGAATGAGCAGGAACGTAAAGAGTAACCACAGGAGCGAGGCAACCCATCTTGGCAAAATCTAAGTTCGAATTGATGCATATGATGGCCAAAACATGACAAAAGAAACGTGCGCACATGACAGGTGTGGGCAAATAATTGCAATAGAAAAGATGGCTACTAGAAGAAGCCCCCACGTGATGTGTTCGGATGTAACACTCTATGGTGTATCCCGACAACCTTAGTACAGGATTGGTTTAACCGAACATAGGAAGAAGAAAATTGATCCTATCAAACAGCAAAGTGGGAAGGAAAGAAAAAGAAATGAAAATAAAAGAAAAATAAAAATGTAAAATGTGCGGGGATTCGAACAGGACCGGTCTATCCGTATAAACGCCGAAGACGAGCCGCGTTCCATGGGTTTGGTTCAAGATGATTGTCTGATGAGTTCCAAAGATGATAGGATCCTCTCGCGAGTACTTCATCAATGATGAAGGGCCCCTCCCTTTTGGGTCGAGTTTATGCTTCTGCTTCTCCGGGATCCATAGGACGAGTTCACCTACGTTGTACATTTGTGCCCTGACCTCCCTACTCTGGTAGCGTCGTGCTTGTTGCTGGTAAAGCATAGAGCGAGCCAGAGCTATGTCACGTTCTCCCTCCAAGGCGTCCAGGTCATCCTGCCGACGCAACTCGGCTTCCTTTTCCTCGTACATGCGCACTCTTGGTGCGTCATGAATAATGTCACAGGGGAGGACCACCTCTGCCCCATAGACCATGAAGAACGGTGTGAAGCCCGTTGATCTATTTGGGATGGTACACAAGCCCCATAGTATGGAGTCGAGCTCCCCAACCCAATTACAGTTAGACTCGTGAAGAGATCGGACCAATCGTGGCTTAATGCCGCTCATAATGAGACCATTGATGCGTTCGACTTGTCCATTGGTCCACGTATCATAGACTGATGCGTAATCGAGCTTAATGCCCATTTTCGCACACTAGTCCTTGACATCTTGGGCCGTAAAATTAGATCCATTATCCGTTATTGTGATATGTGGTATATCGTAACAGTGTACTATGCCGGATATGAAGTCTATAACTGGTCTGGACTTGGCTGATTTAACAGGCGTTGCCTCTATCCATTTGGTGAATTTTTCAACCATGACTAGCAGATATTTGTTTTTCTTGGTCCCCCCTTTAAGGGGTCCGACCATATCAAGCCCCCGGACCGCGAAAGGCCAAGTGATCAGAATAGTCCGAAGAGTTGTTGGGGGCATGTGACTTTGGTTTGCGAAGAGTTGACACCCCACGCAGTGCTTGACAAGTTTTACGATCGAGAGAGGGGTGTCTAGAGGGGGGTGAATAGAATACTAGCAGGAATTTAAAACCTAACCTTTTCCCAAGTTAATTGATTGGCTGATTTTAACTAATTTAACAAGTCTAGCAAGTCTAACAGCCCAACACATGCATGTCTACAAGTATGGCAGCGGAAAGTAAATACATTGCACATGTAAGTAAAGAGATGGGATAGGAAGATCAAACGCAATAGGAGATGCAAGGATATTTTTTTCCCGTGGTTCTGATAGGTGGTGCTATCGTACGTCCATGTTCATGGAGTCTTCAAACCGCTGAGAGTAACGGTCGCGAGAGTCCACGGAGGGCTCTACCCACGGAGGGTTCCACGAAGAAGCAACCTTGACTATTCCATGCGGCTTCCGTCCACAAAGGACTAGCCTCACTATTGGTAGATCTTGATGAAGTAGGCGATCTCCTTTCCCTTACAAACTTCTTGGTTCACTCCACAAAACGAAGTAGGAGGCTCCCAAGTGACACCTAACCAATCTAGGAGGCACCACCCTCCAAAAGGTAATAGGCTTGATAATGACGATGAACTCCTTGCTCTTGTGCTTCAAGATGATAGAATCCTCAACACACAATCACTCTCTCATAGATTTGGCTTCATAGAAGAGATGGGATTGGTGGAAAGCAACTTGGGGAGGCTAGAAATCAAGAGCCATAAGGTTGGAGTGGAAGATCTTGAATTCAACACAAGGGTAGGTGGTTCTCTCTCAGAAAACTGAGTAGGATAGGTATGGAATAGTTCTGGGTGCTTCTCTTTCGAGTGGGTGGTGGTGAAAGGGTATATATAGGCATCCCCAAAAATCCAACTGTTACACACAAAATGACCAACTCGGTGACACCGATGTCTAAATCTCGGTGGTAGTGAAATTACCTAAAGTGGCAACTTTTGAATCTCGGAGGGACCGATATACGATTCTTGGTTGCACCGACAAGGTGACCGGCGGTCAGATATGACAAACTCAGTGACGCTAATTCACCATTCTCGGACAGACCAAAAATGAGAACTTTCATAAAAAAATCTTGGCAACCCAACTCGATGGCACCGAGAGCAGTGTCGGCTGCACCAAAGTGTTAGGGTTTGGCTGAGTCTGTCTAGGGTTTAGAATCGGTGGCACCAGGATAGTAATGTTCGTTGCACCGATTTTGCATATTTGGCTGTGGACAGACTTTGGTGGGAGATTTTGTGGATGTTTTGGTGACTGTCACTTGTGCATGTTTGAGCATATTGTTCATCATCAAAACTTTACCCCCTTTTAATAGTACTGGCTTTCCTATGGACTCAAAGTGATTTATCACGAATGTAAAATGTAGAGTCCTCTTGGTTGAAGCTTGGCCAACCTATTTCCTTGAATCTTGGGGTAATTCCACAATATCCTCAATCCTTTTGCCAACTCAACTCTCCATGGACTATTATCTGAAATACACTAGATAGAGGTGTTAGTCCAAGAGACAATGTATGTTGTCATGAATTATCAAAACCACCAAGGGGGTATGTTGTGCTTTGAATATCCCCCTTTTTGGTAATTGATGACAACATACAATCAAAGCTTTAATTAAAGATATCCAGGGATGCAATGAAGACTTTGAGAACACATGACTTAGATTTGTTCCCCCTAAATGTGTGCACTCCTTTACAGTGTTGCTTTGGGATGCATGGACGCACATATGGATGAAAGGGATATAAGAGTCATGTGTATCTTGGCTATATGCATCAATATATGTGAATGAAATGTATATCCTTGATCAAGACTTCACTCTTGCAAACAATATGTGCAAGAAGCAAGAGATCATATTTATCAAAGATATATGTATATACTTACCTTGAGTTCTTGAGCATTCTAGTAGTAGACACACACTTGAGAAAACAATGTTAGGAAACACAAGAGTATTCTACCAGTCAAAAGCAATATAACTCAAGGGATACCAAGATATGGAGAACATATAAAATATGATAACCATTAAGATTGATATGTCTCCACCTTTAGCACTAATCTATTATATCTTTTCTCCCCTTTGATATGAAAATGGTAGTACATCCTCTCCCCCTGAATCTCAGCATGTAGATATTGGGATCGGATAGGGTGAGAAAAGGAATCCTTTGTTCACTTGAGACTTTTCTCCAAAAGTAGTTTTCTCCCCCTACATTGTTGTTCCTCTCCTTGATTATATAAGTGTGAACTTTTGATATTTTCCTCTCCCCCTAAATCATATCTCTCCCCTTTGTATAAGCATGTAACTCTCCCTTTAGCATGAAGCTTTAATATTCTCCCCCTTTGGCATAAAATACCAAAAAGGTTACACTTGGGAGTGGTGACAGGGATCGTTGACAAGGAAGGGATCCTGGAGATCAAGAGTCATTGAAAGTACGATTCATTAAAAGACTAAGGGAATCATTGAATGTAACTTCTCTCCCTTTGGCAAATTTGAGTTTTCTTCTCCTTGGAGCTAGGGATCCTTGAATAAAGAATTTCTCTCCCTAAGTATTGTTTGTTCTTCTCCCCCTGAAGATATATGTATATATAGTTTTTTGGAAGGGGTCATCGAAGGAACAAGAATATCACAAGAACAGAAACAACTAAACAATATAAAAGAAACACAGATTTTGAAAGCAAAGAAATCGGTGACTCCGGGATAAATAAATCGATGATACCGAGATTGTGTAGTGCAGATTATCTGCAAATTCGGTAGAACCAAGTTATTTATATCGGTGACGCCAAATGAGAGACCAAGTTTCTGTTTTCAAAGACAAATGAAGTCGTTTCAAAAAGAAAAATGTGAAAGTTTTACAAAGGACATCAAATAGATTAGATTTGAGTGGTTACGAGAAATCATGCAAATAGAGAGCAAACCACACAAGATTCTTAACTAAATGATGGGTGGTGACTAGGTCACCTATATTAGAGTATATTGACTTAGGAGCCAAACGAAAATGCTTGATCATAGGTCATACTAATCGTTTAAGCTCAAAATGGGGTTACCATTTTTCGATTAAGCATTTTGATGTCTTCATATCACTTGAGTTGCTTTAGCTCATGACTTGGAGTAAAGCCTTTTCAAGGATATGAGTACATACCTTTGAATGATGTTGATGACGTTGCTTATGGGTGAACTTGTTGAGGATGCTCGAGGTTGATGAAGGTCATCTTGAATTTGGAGCAATCCTTCTCGTTCTAGTACACTATTCACCTCAAAAGGTTAGTCATGCAAGGAAGAATAGTGGATATATCCTATTGACATGATACTACTTAAGATTGTTGCAACTAAGACCAAGTATATGTCAAGGATATGTTTTTGTTATCTTCTTCCTTCCATCATCAAGAGGGGTTGTGGATACTTGGTAATTACAAGTTTGCTTATGATTGGAGTTGATGGCAATCTTGTGGAATGAAGTTTTTACAAGTACCTACAAAAGGTTAGCTGCAATACAAGGGAGCATAGAATTCCATGGCACATGATAACGAGTTACGGGAACATGGAGATAATAAGAAAACTCATGCCCTTGCTTGCTACCGAGTGAGTCTAGATCAAGTTTCAAGTATCAATGATGTTCAACTCACTCCTCAAATGACAAAATATTTTCTCATCAAGTGGCTTGGTGAAGATATCGACCAATTGCTTGTTAGTATGAACATGCTTCAGATTGATATCTCCTTTGGCAACATGATCACAAATGAAATGATGTTGAACTTGAATATGCTTGGTTCGAGAATTTTGCATAGGATGATGTCCAATTTTAATAGCACTTTCATTGTCGCAAAGTAATGGAACATTTTTAACATAGATACCATAATCCTTAAGCGTTTGTGTCATCCATAGTAATTGCGGACAACAAGATCTATCAGCAATATACTCAGCTTTGGCTATAGATAGAGATAGTGAGTTTTGTTTCTTGGAGGACCAACACACAAGAGATCTACCTAAAACTTGACAAGTACCCGAGGTAGATTTTCTATCAACCTTGTCACCGGCATAGTCTGAAACGGAATAGCGAACAAGATTAAAAGAAGATCCCTTGGGATACAAAATGCCAAAGTTTGGTGTTTGTATCAAGTACCTCACAATATGTTTCACAGCCAAAAGATGAAACTCTTTAGGTGCATCTTGATATCAGCGCACATGCAAACACTAAGCATAATATCGGGACAACATGCACATAGATATAACAATGAACAATCATAGATCAATAAACCTTTTGATCAACCGGTTCATCCTCCCTGGTAAGGTCAACATGTCCACTAGTGGGCATAGGAGTTTTCATATCTTTGCAATCCTGCATGTTGAACTTGTTGATCAAGTCCTTGGTATACTTAGTTTGAGAGATGAAAGTTCCTTCTCTTGATTGCTTGATTTGCAATCCAAGAAAGAATTTCAGCTCACACATCATAGACATCTCATACTTCTCGGACATCAACCTTGCAAATCTTTCACTAAATTGAGGGTTAGTGGAACCAAACATAATATCATCCACATAGATTTGGCACACAAATAATTCTCCATTAACTCTCTTAGTGAACAAGGTTGCATCAATTTACCAATTTCAAAACCTTTTCGATGAGAAACTTCATTAAACATTTATACCAAGCATGAGGGGCTTGCTTAACACCATAAAGAGCTTTGCGAAGATTGTAAACATGATTAGGTTTCTTAGGATTCACAAAACCAGGTGGTTGCTTAACATAAACTTCTTCTTCAATTTCACCATTTAAAAATGCACTTTTGATGTCCATTTGACAAAGCATGATATCATGGTGATTAGCATAAGCAAGAAGAATATGAATAGCTTCAAGTCTAGAGACGGGGACATAAGTGTCACCGTAGTCCATACCTTCGACTTGCGTATATCCTTGGGCTAAGAGACGAGCCTTGTTGCGTACGACTTGACCATCTTCGTCTTGTTTGTTCCGAAATACCCATTTGGTTCCAATGATGTTGTGCTCATCTTCGGGCTTCCCCACAAGTGTCCACACTTC
Source organism: Hordeum marinum (assembly GCA_022496015.1). NCBI lineage: Eukaryota > Viridiplantae > Streptophyta > Magnoliopsida > Poales > Poaceae > Hordeum > Hordeum marinum. The sequence continues at coordinate 372,306,758 of CM039673.1, forward strand.
GTTCCTCTCGAAGTTGTGTAGCTCTTCATGCATTGCATTCACCCAATCTGCGTCTTCAAGAGCTTGTTCTACCTTTAAAGGCTCAATGCTGGAGATGAAAGAATAATGCTCACAAAAGTTAGCTAGACGGGTTTTAGAGCGAGTGATTCTCCCTGTTCGTATATCACCAAAGATTTGGTTTTGGGGATGGTTCTTGGTCACTTGAGCTCGAACTCGTGTCAGCTTCCGATTGTTGGATGGTGGAGCTTCTTCTTCATCATCATCATCTTGTTCATCTTCGTTGTTGTTGAAGGTGTCGTTCCCTGGAGGTGGTGGTGAAGATGGTTGTGGTGGATCTTCATGATGCACTTCCTCTTCTTCATCATCTCGTCGTGTACCGCTCGTGGATGCTTCCATGTCATGTTGAGGTTCACCTTGACGTGAAGTGGGGGCTTCCACTTGAGTTGATGAAGTACTCTCCTTCACCTCCATGGGACGAATCTTGCCGATGGGTAGATCTAGAATGGCTTCCAAAGGATCCTTATCATTTGGCAATTGTTCGACTTGCGAATCATTAGATTCATCAAACTTCACATCTACAGTCTCTTCAAATTTTCGAGTGAAGTTGTTGTAGACATGGTAAGTGTGAGAGTTCGATTCGTAACCAAGTAGGAATCCTTGATGAGATTTAGTAGCAAATTTAGTATGACGATGCTTATCAATAATGTAGCACTTTGAGCCAAATACCCGAAAGTATCCGGCTTGGGGTTTGTTATCGGTGAGTAGCTCGTATGTCGTTTTACCGAGAAGCTTGTGCAAGTAAAGTCGGTTTGTGGCATGACATGCTGTTTCAACGGCTTTTGCCCAAAAGTATCTTGGCGTCTTGTATTCGTCAAGCATCATTCTTGCCATCTCAATGAGCGTCTGGTTCTTCCTCTCAACAACTCCATTTTTTTGAGGTGTGTACGTAGTTGAGAACTCAAGTGATACACCTTCTTTGTCAAGAAAGGTATCCACATTGGTGTTCTTGAACTCCGATCCGTTATCGCTCCGAACGTTCTTGATTTTCCCTTCAAACTAATTTTGCGCTTTGCGAGCGAAGTTCTTGATGATCTTTTGAACCTGCGACTTATCATCAAGAAAGAATACCCAGGTAAATCTGGAAAAATCATTAACTATAACTAGACCATAGGAATTTCCACCGAGACTCTTGTAAGCATTGGGACCAAAAAGATCCATGTGAAGTAACTCGAGTGGTCTCCTAGTAGTCATGATACTCTTAACGGGATGACTTCCACCTACTTGCTTTCCATCTTGACAAGCACTACAAAGTCTATCTTTGTCAAAGATAACATCTTTAACACCAAGTATATGATCACCTTTGATTAGCTTATCTAGGTTACGCATGCCTACATGTCCAAGTCTTCTATGCCAAAGCCAACCTTTAGAAGATTTTGCAATTAAACAAGTGTGAGGCTCGGATCTTTTAGTGAAATCAACACTGTATAGATCACCTCTACAGAAACCGGTAAAGACCATTTTATGATTATCTTTATGAAACACTTAGCAATCTACTTTCATGAATAAAACATTGAAACCAAAGTCGGCAAGTCTAGATACGGAAAGAAGATTGTAGTCAAGGGATTCAACAAGCATAACATTTTGAATAGAGCTATCATGGGATATAGCCACCTTAGCAAGGCCAAGTACCTTACCCTTAGAGTAATCTCCAAAGGTCGCGTACCATCGAGGACCTTGATTAGGCGTGATCTCTTGGAACATGTCTTTATCACCAGTCATATGATCCATACATCCGCTGTCAAGAATACACTCTTTTCCTCCAGACATGTAATCCTTAAAGTTTGCCATGAGGCTCAGATTCTTCATGATCTTCTCGTGCTCGATGTCGAACAGCTCATCTTCTTCATAATAGCCATGTTCCACATTGTCATCATCAAGTGGGAAATCCTCGTCATAAAGAACAAGAGATTCGTTAGAATAGTGATCATGACAATGTTCAAGTTTATGAATGCGAATGGCTTCAAAGATAAGGTTGTTGATAGTGGTGACATGTCCTTTAGCACGCATAAGATCACGGAGCTCAAATAGGCATTTATCAAAGTTTGGATCGCTAGGCTTCATTTTGTGAAAAGCAATGATTTTATGAAGAATTTCATCAAGATTTCCTCAGGAAAGATTTGGATATCGTTTCTCCAAATCAGTCCATAAGGTATAGGCACATGCAAAGTTCTTCAATTGAGAAAGCACGAATCTTGGTAAACCTCTAACAATAAGATTGACAATTCTTAGGTTACCAAGCATGTTAATTTCTTCTTCGTGTGTGGGATGCAATTCATCACTAGGGAGCACATAGGGGTTTTGAATATATTTTGTCAAATGGAATCTATTAAATATATCAATCATGGCATTCTTCCATTGACTATAGTACTCTCCATCAAGAATGGGCACTCTACAACTCAAACTCTCGACTCTAGACACTTCAATCTTCCTCCACGGTGATTAAACCGGAGCAATCGAGACCAATGCTCTGATAGCACTTGTAGGATCGAGAGAGGGGTGTGTAGAGGAGGGTGAATAGACTACTAGCAGGAATTTAAAACCTAACATTTTCCCAAGTTACTTGATTACCTGATTTTAACTATTTTAACAAGTCTAGCAAGTCTAACAGCCCTACATATGCAAGTCTACAAGTATGGCAGCGGAAAGTAAAGACATTGCACATGTAAGTAAAGAGATGGGATAGGAATATCAAACGCAATAGGAGACGCAAGGATTTTTCACATGGTTCCAATAGGTGGCGCTATTGTACGTCCATGTTCATGGAGTCTTCAACCCACGAAGGGTAACGGTCGCGAGAGTCTACGGAGGGCTCTACCCACGAGGGTTCCATGCCGCTTCTGTCCACGAAGGACTAGCCTCACTATGGGTAGATCTTCACGAAGTAGGCAATATCCTTGCCCTTACAAACTTCTTGGTTCACTCCACAACATGAAGTAGGAGGCTCCCAAGCGACACCTAACCAATCTAGGAGGCACCACCCTCCAAAAGGTAATAGGCTCGGTAATGATGATGAACTCCTTGCTCTTATGCTTCAAGATGATAGACTCCTCAACACACAATCACTCTCTCACAGATTTGGCTTGGTAGAAGAGATGGGATTGGTGGAAAGCAACTTGGGGAGGCTAGAATCAAGATCCATATGGTTGGAGTGGAAGATCTTGACCTCAACACAAGGGTAGGTGGTTCTCTCTCAAAAAAAACTGAGTAGGATAGGTATGGAATAGTTTTGAGTGCTTCTCTTTCGAGTGGGTGGTGGTGAAGGGGTATATATAGGCATCCCCAAAAATCCAACCATTACAAACAAAATGACCAACTCGGTGACACCGATGTGTCAATCTTGGTGGTACCGAAGTGACCAAAAGTGTCAACTTTTGATTCTCGAAGGGGCCGATATACGATTCTCGGTTGCACCGACAAGGTGACCAACGGTCAGATTTGACAAACTTGGTGACGCTAATTCACCATTCTCGGACGGACCAAAAAAGAGAACTTGCGTAACAGAATCTTGGCAACCCAACTCGGTGGCACCGAGAGTAGTGGCGGCTGCACCGAAGTGTTAGGGTTTGGTTGAGTTTGTCTAGGGTTTAGAATTGGTGGCACCGGGATAGGAATGTTGGTTGCACCGATTTTGCATATTTGGCTTTGGACAGACTTCGGTGGGGGAATTTGTGGATGTTTTCGTAACTATCACTTGTGCACGTTTGAGCATATTGTTCATCATCAAAACTTTACCCCCTTTTAATAGTATTGGCTTTCCTATGGACTCAAAGTGATTTCTCACAAATGTAAAATTTAGAGTCTCTTGCTTGAAGCTTGTCCAACCTATTTCCTGAATCTTGGGGTAATTCCACAATCTACTCAATCCTTTTGCCAACTGAACTCTCCATGGACTATTATCTGAAATACACTAGATAGAGGTGTTAGTCCAAGAGACAATGTATGTTGTCATGAATTATCAAAACCACCAAGGGAGCATGTTGTGCTTCCACATGTGACTGTGCGTCCGTCCGAGCTGTGGGCCAGAAGAAACCCACTCGGAAGGCCTTGCTAACTAGGGCTCTTGCCGCGGTGTGATAGTGTTGGAACCCCCATCCTAAGCCATAAGAATCCAGCCTGTAACACATCACATCACTTTGCGGCCTCATGCACAATTATCTCCACGGCTGCCACCTTACTTGGGTCGGGACCGTTTGCATCTTTTGACTCACGTATGTGAATGTGTCGCTAGTATTCAAATGTAAAAGAACCTGCGCCGACATGACTAGTCATAGAACCCAAGTGGCACATCCGTACAGGGACAGGCATATGTAACCCACCAATGCAGGTGTCAATCTCTAGAGTGTGTAGACGAGTCATAGCAAGCTACAAGGACTCCATTACGCCGTGGGACATAAATGCATCACTGCATGCAGACGAGTTGTAGCAGGCTATAGGGACTCCATTATACTGCGAGACATTTCCCTGAAGGGACAGACACAATAGCAAACAAGGATACATGCCAGTCAATCAATGTGTCCGGAGTAGTAGCAAGCTACCAAGGCTCGGTGGAAGCACAAAGACGCATTTACCCGTAAAGAGTACTACTAAAGGCACACAACTAGGTGTCACATACATACCGTTGCACGTCACACGTACGCACGACATGCCCGATATGCATAGATACAACTATGGCATCACAACATAACCATACAACATTACAACATTTATATAGAAGGTTCGGAAGGGCCAATACAATAAGATATTACAAACAAGGGTCACAAGACCCAACATTCAGAGCAATCAAACAAACAAGTGGAAGTTAAACATGTCTGGGTACAGACATCTTCAACAGTGGCTAGAGGAGCCTGAAAAACTACAACGACCCTACCAAAGGAACCAAACCTCTGTCTGGGATTTCCAAGCTAATCCGGTCAACATCGAACTCCACGTCATAAATACCACTAATGAAACTGAAGTCTCCTCTGCAAAAACATAAATTAAGCTAACGTGAGTAAAAGGGTACTCAGCAAGACTTACATCAGAACTAACTACATATGCATAAGTATCAATGAAGGGGGTTGTGGAGTTTATTGCCCTAATGATATTTCCTATATTGCCCTAATCATAAAATGTCCTACTAGGTGATGTTAACTTGTTCAAACATGCGTGATCGTGGCATAAACAGATTCATTGGATTTTTCTGATCATTTTTCATATATAAATTATTTTCATCTGACTTACAGATTATTTTCTATGATTTTTAGAAGTTTTAAACATTTTCTGGAATTTCCTGATTTATTTTATTACCAGAAAATCAATTAATGCGCCAGCATGACGTCAGAGTGACGTCAGCAGGTCAACAGGGCCAGGTCCAGGTCAAACCTGCCTAGTGGGGACCATTGGTCAGTGACCCGGTACTAACCCCGCGCTGACTGGGGATTTGACCCACTCCAGGGCCCACTGGTCAGTGGCTGCGGGGGCTGGTAGCAGGGGGATTAGCACTAATCGCCGTGTCTTGTCGGCACCCGCCGGAGCTGGGCCAGCGGCGACCAAACCCATGGTAGGGCTCGCCGGAGTTGGCCAGAACGGTGCTATAGGCCACGGGCAAGCGAGGAAAAGGGCTTCGCGGCATCCTAAGGCAACCAAGAGCACGACCAGGTGCTCAGGTGGGACTGGAACAAGCTCAAACGGCGACGACGACATGGCCGATGTCGAGGAGCTCTCATCTCCGGTGCCTAGGCTAGCTAGGGGATGACCGCGATGACAGGATGAGAGGTAAGAGGAGAAGAGGCTCACGGGGGGCTCGATGGCGTCGAGGGCGGGCTCGGGGAGGCAGCGAGGCGAGCGTAGGGTCGCCGGCGATCTCTAGGACCAGAGGTTGAAGATGACGGCCAAAGCGGCAGTGTAGGGCTTTCGGCGAAGCACGGCTCCACAGACAGGACGAGGATGACCTGGCAGAGCTCGGGGCAGCACAGGGATGCAAGGCATGTCCAGAGGGTGCGGCAGCAGCGGACGGCGGCGAGCGGCGCTCTCGGTTCCGGAGACAGAGGGGAGAAGAAGAAAAGATGGCAGAGGAGGGGGGAGCTTGCGGGACGTGAGGGCGATCCAGACGCCTCCCGTGGCCTTATCCCACTCGGCATCGAGGCAGGCACGCAGCTGCATCGTGGTGTCCTCGCGCGACACCATGCCATGTCTCGCCTCTGCCAGTAGGCAGAGGTTGAAGACGACTGGCAATTGCCAGGTGGGCTGGGCCGGTTCTTCTCGCCAGGTAAGCTTGCCCAGGTAAGCACTCTCTCTCTTATCTATTTTTCTGTTTTCTATTCTCTTTCTTCTGACATTTTTTTATTTTATGAGGCAAAACAAAATACCTAGCACAATAATGCCCACATATTTTATGAAGTTTGGTTATTTCAAACTTCCACAAAAAGTTTTGGGCATTTTTAAACATCTATCATATTTATAATGTTTTATTAATTTATTTCAGTAGCACTAGATGCTCATTTTAAAATTCTAAACTTGGTTTGAAAACTCTATTGTTCCCTGATATGGAGTTGCCAATATTTATTAGAGAAAATGAACATTTTTAAGGGCATTTTGGATTTATTGAAATTATTTTTAGGTTTAACCTATTTGGATTCTATTTGTGCTAGGGTTTGATCATCCCCGTTTCAGGTTTCATTTGAATTTAAACATGATGAATGGATGCCACTCATGCAACTAACTTAATTATTTGCAAACAAATTCTAGGGTTGTGAGAACTCACCCCCACTAAACAAGAATCTCATCCCAAGATTCAAGCATAGGGTAAGAAGTCAAAGGGACACTAACTACCACAACCTTCACGATCCAATTTCCCTTCCTAAAGATGTTGATTCATTACATCATGCTGATCTTGCCATCTTTGCCTTCGGGATCTTCATCCAACAGAAAGACAACAGGGATAGAAATCTCCATGAGAATCGATCTTTACGAAGATCGAGTGACTCATAACCAACTCATGGGATGAGACGTCATAACATCTCTCAAGCTAGGACACAAAACACACGTCAAGAGCAATGAATGAGGCAGATGACGGAGGTTCAATTGGTAGGCAACAATTCCACGCTAAAGCAGATGGTGAAGAGGTTTGAAAGTAGCGAGGAGTTAATTTCCCTTCATAACATAGCGGGCACCTTACAGAAGGTGACTTGTAGGATTATCCCTTAAGAGGCAAAAAGAATTACTTTTGATACAGAGATCATTTGAACTCTTTATACCAGCCTAAGGAAGTTCACAAATGATTATTGAAAGGAATTCAATGAATGGCATGCTCAGATCAGAGGGAAACTAGAGTTATAAAACAACTCGGCAACGGAAGGCACATTCCAATTAATACTGAGAGTATAACCCAGTGTCTGAGCATGCTCTCAAGGACTTGAGCATTTCCATATTCATCAGGATTTTTACCAACATATGTGCCAAGGATCCTGGCAAAACCTCATACTACCATGATGAATAATGATGGAGGATGCAGATGCACAGAAAGGCAACACTTTCTTAGATTTCACCTGAGCTATGCCAAGGAAGCAAAATCCGGATGATCGATCGAGAGACATTTAGCACTCCGCTTCTAATGTTCTCCTTGATGAAATAGCGTAACCCTATTATAGTAACGTTTGGTGTCTAGAACATCAAGTAAAAAGGTCGGACTTCAGGATCTCAAATGGTCCATAAGGATAAACTTCTAGAATAAGTCATATGAACTCCTCATGGGGAAGTGGCTAGGTTGTTGTTACAAGATATTATAGCAATAGGTCTTCCGGCTAGGTGCACTAGCCACAACATCACTTTGCGAGGTTACAAAGAGACCAATATAATAATCCTTGGGAAATGTTCCAACCATCAAATCTGCTTGAGATTCAGATATGGTTGGTGTTAGGATATTCCAGACTTAGCATGTCTGAAAGTGAAAGGTTGCAACACAAATCGAAGAGATGATGTTGCGAGATTCTCGGGAAATGAACTGCGGAAACCAACTCCAAAACATGAGCTGGATTGCAAGACACATGTGAACACACTGTGCAAGACAACTGTGACCACGTAGAAATCTTACAACAAAACACCACCGAGTTCTGGATGGAATCATTGTTGGAGGTAGCGAAGTATTGTGCACTTCCGTCAGGGCCCTTCTGGAGTAACACTTAACTTCTTTTCCTTAGACAAATCAATCAATGGCTTGGTGTGCTAGGGGTTGCGTATGGAATGGAGATGGTCAGTCTATCAAACCATAGAATACTTCGCATGGGCATGACTGACCTGGGATGATTCCAAGAAACAAATTGACCTTTCTCAAGTTCATGATGGCAACTTGCACCATATGCACATGAACTAAGAGTAAGTCACTTCTTACACCAAGCATATGCTTTATGTACAAGACACGAAGATATTGCCAACAAAAGTTTCCAACACCAGCTTAATGTTCATCATGAATCATGGAACAAATCGAAATGTTCTCAATGGGCCCAACAACAATTCATCGATATCCATATAGATGGAATTACACAACTATGAGAACAAGGTGATAGCATTGGTCAGACCAAAGGATATACTGGTGTATGCTTGGGGATACATCCACTAGTAAAAACAACATTAGGAGGATCTTTGGTTTGAGTTTGATTTGATGATAGACCACACTCAAATCAAAGATTGGATAAGACGATAGATGCAACAATTGACCACAAGGATCACTCAGTGAAAATATCGCCTTTCTTGAACACACACATCCACAACGAAGACATCCCCCTGGAATGAACTAACCAGGTGAAGCTTTTAATTCCAACTCTCCAAGTTGTTGTTTAGCTTAACCAACTAGTTCAGGGGTGTCCAACACAGATTCTTGGAGAAAGGTAGTTTATAGGAAAACCCTCTTGATCACGAACTCAACATAACAGTCAAGGAACACCTTGGTAATACTTTCGATAAGATATTCTGAAAGTCACGATCCATCGATATGTTATCACGCTCGAGAACAATCTTGCTTTTCAAGGAAAGTTGACACGATTAACAAAGTGAAGGATTGACATAGTCCTAACTCATTGATCGAAAAGTGCACCATGAAAAATGGACTAGGTAGCACGATCACTCCTAGAGTGGTGATTCAATAACCAACACACCAAGAATGAAATTATTGTCCATTAACTACCAAGCAACAAAGTTGCTAGGAGTATTGATTACACACATCACGATTCACTTGCCGGTATTCTGGTTACAGACAACACAGAGATCGGGGTATGAATGATGATGGAAGGAAGTATCACTACATCAAGATTTTATAAGAGGGAGTGCAGTTCTCATGATATTCTTGACATGAATAGGGTAATACCTCAAGGTAGAACAGAGCAAAAGCTGGATTGGCATTTTGATCTGTGAAATACAACTACTTTGACCCAATCCAAGAAATGGATGAGGTACGGGAGTTTGCTTCTCCTAGTCATTCTGAAATAGAATGGCTTGACACACCACAAGAATAGTCGACATAGATAAGCCAATGCATGACATACCCTTGACTATACATTGAAAGATAAAGGTCATAATACAATTGAAGAAGGACAACTCAAGAGCACCTGATTTTTCCTGAGTTGTAGATGCATGGATTGAATATGTCAAACGGAGTTCAACATGTTTCTTCTAGATAACCCATGCAGAAATGAAAGAATTGGCAGGCTCACCACTATGAAATGGAGGACTCATCACGAGCACTCTTGTTGTGATATTTTGATCACAAGGAACTTCTGCCATAATGGATCATGGTATTGGAAGAATGATATACCACAAACCTTGAAAACTATAACAAGGTTACTAATATCCTAAAGGAACGAGCAAATACTATCAACGGAAATGAGCAAAATGATCCTTGGGGTTCAAGAATCCAGATACAAAATACCTATTGACTAAGTAGCATCACAACATGCTTTCGATAATGATGGCTAGAATTATCACATTAGGAACAGAAGACACAACTAAATTGTTGGGTGGTTCACTTAAATAACATGGTTTCCTAAACACCTTCATCAAACACGTCGAGGTAATAGGGTACCTCAACTCAACAATTAGTGTGCTTTGTCTGGCCTGAAAAACATTGACTCAAGATGAAAGAGTTTTGCAATTGCATCAAATAATTTCAGAAAACTTGGATAACCCGGACAGCATAACGGTTGTACAGGCATGAAATATGAGGCAACCTACACAAGAAAACCGACAACATGACCATGAATTCTTATAGAGACATCGATCCAGAAAGACAACAACTTTCCTATAGGTCTCCAGCATAGTAACTCATCATCCTGATACATAGAAGAGAAACCTAGTTCTTAAACCTCGTAGAAAATAAGAGGGTGACTCAGAATTATAATGACACGAGGAAAGGAGTAAAAAGAGCCATATGTTCCCTTCCACAATCAATTCCCTTATATAACTAAAGCAGTTCTAGACTCAACATCGACCAGTTTGGCTTGGTAGTCCTACAGGCAGTCAAGCTCTGATACCAAAGCTGTCGGGACCCCGATTCTAAGCCATAAGAATCCAGCCTGTAACACATCACATCACTTTGTAGTCTCACACATGGTTATCTCCATGGCTGCCACCTTACCTGGGCCGGGACCGTTTGCGTCTTTTCACTCACGTATGTGAATGTGTTCCTAGCATTAAATGTCAAGGAACCCGGGCCGACATGACTAGTCATAGAACCCAGGTGGCACATCCGTACAGGGACAGGCATACGTAACCCAGCAATGCAGGTGTCGATCTCTAGCGTGTGTAGATGAGTCATAGCAAGCTACAAGGACTCCATTACGCCGTGGGACATAAATGTCATCACTGCACGTAGATGAGTCGAAGCAGGCTACAGGGACTCCATTACACTGCAAGACATTTCCCTGAAGGGACAGACACAACAGCAAATAAGGATACATGCTGGTCAATCAATGTGTCCGGAGCAGTAGCAAGCTACCAAGGCTCAGTGGAAGCACAAAGAGGCATTTCCCCGTAAAGAGTACTACTAAAGGCACACAACTAGGTGTCGAATCCCATACATACTATTGCACATCACACGTCCGCACGACATGCCAGATATGCATAGATACAACTATGGCATCACAACATAACCATACAACATTACAACATTTATTTGGAAGGCTCAGAAGGGCCAATACAATAAGATGTTACAAACAGGGTTCACAAGACCCAACATTCAGAGCAATCAAACAAACAAGCGGAAGTTAAACAAGTCTGGGTACAGACATCTACAAAAGTGGCTAGAGGAGCCTAAAAAGCTACAACGACCCTACCAAAGGAATCAGACCTCTGTCTGGGATTTCATAGCTAATCCGGTCAACATCGAACATCACATCATAAATACCACTAATGAGACTGACGTCTCCTCTGCAAAAACATAAATTAAGCAAACATGAGTACAAGGGTACTCAGCAAGACTTACATCAGAACTAACTACATATGCATCAGTATCAATGAAGGGGGTTGTGGAGTTTATTCCAGCAAGCCAGCTTTGACTCTTGGCTAACCTATACTATGACTACAAGTAGTATATTTGAGGTGGGATAGCGCACATGAGTCCACATATTCACCAATCAATACACCACTATGGATCCACTCCCGTCTCCGTACGAGAAGGCCATCCATAGCACTCATGCTTATCTTGCATATTTTAGAGTATCCACTTCAAGTTTTCTATGAAACACATAAGTTCTCCAAGTAGTCCATATCCAAGGACGCGGCTATTCGAATAGATACATAACCCTGCAGGGGTGTACTTCTTCACACATGCTCCCGCCACTTATCCCTATGTGCACATAAAAGTCACCTCGGCAACCTTCAAGCGGAAGCCCGGCGAGGGAGTCAGACATGATCGTCAATCACACAAGACCCTAGTCCAGGTTTATCGCCTATTTGAGACTGAACCTGCACGGAAGTCCGGCCAAAGTTTCCGCTACGGCCTCAAACGATGTGCGCAGGGTTCCCAAGCCCACTGTTCGGGTGCCACTTGGTACACCGTCCCACTGTGCCTATACAGCATCATAGTCCACCCCGTCGGGTAGTGCTATGCACGGCCGCCAACACTTTTCCTACAAACACTAGAAACTAGTTGCAACTCCTGGACAGACGTCTAGGCGATTAATAAGCCGAGAGGGGTCGAGTTACCGAAGCCCAATGTGTGGTAATATCTTGTCTTGGATAACATATACAGAGCTCAGTTCTTAAGGACGGTCCTAATGAGGCAACCCGTCATGTGCTCCTACATGACGTCTCATCGCTACCTTTACCAAATCATGTTCACACACTTAGCTCTCACACCGCAGGACATGAACACTGCCATTCCGATTCATCGCCCAGATGGATCAGACCCGACACGACACGACTCTAAGCATAGCAGGCACCGTAAGTAAGCAAGCATGGATGAGTAAGCACAACAAGGCTCAAGCAGTTGCTACTCGTGCTAAGTGTTTTCAACTATTTACTGTGGCAAATACAGGTCATGCAAAGGAACGGGTTGAACTACCGATGACATGTAACAGTTGAATCGTTGTTGTCCTAATGCGGTAAAACAGAGTAGGAGCAAGAGAGTGGGTTCCTATCAGTATGCTCAAGGGGGTTTGCTTCCCTAACAGTCCTGAAGATATTACTTCTCTTCGTTAGAATCAACGGTCACATCATCAGAACCATCGCCTACCGAAAGGGAACACCACCGGTAAAACAAGAAAGGAACACATTCAATGCAATGCAACAACCATGATGCATGAGATGACAAGTTAAGGTACTGAATTGGCCTATAGGAATAATTAGCCAAGTCAATTGAAGTGTTAGAATTCCAACTCCAAATGATATTTCCTATATTGCCCTAATCATAAAATGTCCTACTTGGTGATGTTAACTTGTTCAAACATGCATGATCATCGCATAAACAGATTCATTGGATTTTTCTGATCATTTTTCATATATAAATTATTTTCATCTCACTTACAGATTATTTTCTATGATTTTTAGAAGTTTTAAACATTTTCTGGAATTTCCTGATTTATTTTATTACCAGAAAATCAATTAATGAGTCAGCATGACGTCAGAGTGACGTCAACAGGTCAACAGGGCCAGGGCCAGGTCAAACCTGCCTAGTGGGGACCACTCGTCAGTGACCCGGGACTAACCCGTGCTGACCGGGGGTTTGACCCACTCCAGGGCCCACTGGTCAGTGGCTGCGGGGGCTGGTAGCAGGGGGATTAGCACTAATCGTCGTGCCATGTCGGCACCCGCCAGAGCTGGGCCGGCGGCGACCAAACCCATGGCAGGGCTCGCCGGAGTTGGCCAGAACGGCGCTATAGGCCATGGGCGAGCGAGGAAAAGAGCTCCGTGGCATCCTAAGGCAACCAAGAGCATGAGCAGGTGCTCAGGTGGGACTGGAACAAGCTCAAACAGCGACGACGACATGGCCGGCGTCGAGGAGCTCACATCTCCGGTGGCTAGGCTAGCTAGGGGACGACCGCGATGACAGGACGAGAGGGAAGAGGAGGAGAGGCTCACGGGGGGCTCGATGGCGTCGAGGGCGGGCTCGGGAAGGCAGCGAGGCGAGCGCAGTGTTGCCGGCGATCTCTGGGGCCAGAGGTTCAAGATGACGGCCGAAGTGGCAGTGTAGGACTTTCGGCGAAGCACGGCTCCACAGAAAGGACGAGCATGACCTGGCGGAGCTCGGGGCAGCACAGGGATGCGAGGCATTGCCAGAGGGTGCGACAACAGCGGACGGCAGCGAGCGGTGCTTTCGGTTCCGGAGACAAAGGGGAGAAGAAGAAAAGATGGCAGAGGAGGGGGGAGCTTGCGGGAGGTGAGGGCGATCCAGACGCCTCCCGTGGCCATATCCCACTCGGCATCGAGGCAGGCATGCAGCTGCATCATGGTGTCCTCGCGCGACACCATGCCATGTCTCGCCTCTGCTAGTAGGCAGAGGTTGAAGAGGACTGGCAATTGCCAGGTGGGTTGGGCCGGTTCTTCTGGCCAGGTAAGCTGGCCTAGGTAAGCACTCTCTCTCTCTTTTCTATTTTTCTCTTTTCTAATTTCTTTCTTCTGACATTTATTATTTTATGAGGCAAAACAAAATACCTAGCACAATAATGCCCACATATCTTATGAAGTTTGGTTATTTCAAACATCCACAAAAAGTTTTGGGCATTTTTAAACATCTATCATATTTATAATGTTTTATTAATTGATTTCAGTAGCACTAGATGCTCATTTTAAAATTCTAAACTTGGTTTGAAAACTCTATTGTTCCCTAATATGGAGTTGCCAATATTTATTAGAGATAATGAACATTTTTAAGGGCATTTTGGATTTATTGAAATTATTTTTAGGTTTAACCTATTTGGATTCTATTTGTGCTAGGGTTTGATCATCCCCGTTTCAGGTTTCATTTGAATTTAAACATGATGAATGGATGCCACTCATGCAACTAACTTAATTATTTGCAAACAAATTCTAGGGTTGTGACAACTCACCCCCACTAAACAAGAATCTCGTCCCAAGATTCAAGCATAGGGTAAGAAGTCAAAGGGACACTAACTACCACAACCTTCACGATCCAATTTCCCTTCCTAAAGATGTTGATTCATTGCATCATGCTGATCTTGACATCTTTGCCTTCGGGATCTTCATCCAACAGAAAGACAACAGGGATAGAAATCTCCATGAGAATCGATCTTTACGAAGATCGAGTGACTCATGACCAACTCATGGAATGAGACGTCATAACATCTCTCGAGCTGGGACACAAAACACACGTCAAGAGCAATGAATGAGGCAGATGACGGAGGTTCAATTGGTAGGCAACAATTCCACGCTAAAGCAGATGGTGAAGAGGTTTGAAAGTAGCGAGGAGTTAATTTCCCTTCATAACATAGCGGGCACCTTACAGAAGGTGACTCGTAGGATTATCCCTTAAGAGGCAAAAAGAATTCCTTTTGATACAGAGATCATTGAAACTCTTTATACCAGCCTAAGGAAGTTCACAAATGATTATTAAAAGGAATTCAATGAATGGCATACTCAGATCAGAGGGAAACTAGAGTTATAAAACAACTCGGCAATGGAAGGCACATTCCAATTAATACTGAGAGTATAACCCAGTGTCTGAGCATGCTCTCAAGGACTTGAGCATTTCCATATTCATCAGGGGTTTTACCAACATATGTGCCAAGGATCCTGGCAACACCTTATACTACCATGATGAATAATGATGGAGGATGGAGATGCAAAGAAAGACAACACTTTCTTAGATTTCACCTTAGCTATGCCAAGGAAGCAAAATCTGGATGATCGACCGAGAGACATTTAGCACTCCGCTTCTAATGTTCTCCTTGATGAAATAGCGTAACCCTATTATAGTAACATTTGGTGTCTAGAACATCAAGTAAAAAGGTCGGACTTCACGATCTCAAATTGTCCATAAGGATAAACTTCTAGAATAAGTCATATGAACTCCTCATGGGGAAGTGGCTAGGTTGTTGTTACAAGGTATTATAGCAATGGGTCTTTCGATTAGGTGCATTAGCCACAACATGACTTTGCGAGGTTACAAAGAGACCAATATAATAATCCTTGGGAAATGTTCCAACCATCAAATCTGCCTGAGATTCCGATATGTTTGGTGTTAGGATATTCCAGACTCAGCATGTCTGAAAGTGAAAGGTTGCAACACAAATTGAAGAGATGACGTTGCGAGATTCTCGGGAAATGAACTGCGGAAACCAACTCCAAAACATGAGTTGGATTGCAAGACACATGTGAACAGACTGTGCAAGACAACTGTGACCACGTAGAAATCTTACAACAAAACACCACCGAGTTTTGGATGGAATCATCGTTGGAGGTAGCGAAGTATTGTGCACGTCCGTCAGGGCCCTTCTGGAGTAACAATTAACTTCTTTTCCTTAAACAAATCAATCAATGGCTTGGTGTGCTAGGGGTTGCGTATGGAATGGAGATGATCAGTCTATCAAACCATAGAATACTTCACATGGGCATGAATGACTTGGGATGATTCCAAGAAACAAATTGACCTTTCTCAAGTTCATGACGGCAACTTGCACCATATGCACATGAACTAAGAGTAAGTCACTTCTTACACCAAGCATATGCTTTATGTACAAGCCACGAAGATATTGCCTACAAAAGTTTCCAACACCAGCTTAATGTTCACCATGAATCATGGAACAAATCAAAATGTTGTCGATGGGCCCAACAACAATTCATCGATATCCATATAGATGGAATTACACAACTATGAGAACAAGGTGATAGCATTGGCCAGACCAAAGGATATACTGGTGTATGCTTGGGGATACATCCACTAGTAAAAACAACATTAGGAGGATCTTTGGTTTTGAGTTTGATTTGATGATAGCCCACACTCAAATCAAAGATTGGATAAGACGATAGATGCAAAAATTGACCACAAGGATCACTCAGTGAAAATATCGCCTTTCTTGAACACACACATCCACAACGAAGACATCCCCCTGGAATGAACTAAGCCAGGTGAAGCTTTTAATTCCAACTCTCCAAGTTGTTGTTTAGCTTAACCAACTAGTTCAGGGGTGTCCAACACAGATTCTTGGAGAAAGGTGGTTTATAGGAAAACCCTCTTGATCACGAACTCAACATAACGGTCAAGGAACACCTTGGTAATACTTACGAGAAGATATTCTGAAAATCACGATCCACCGATATGTTATCACGCTCAAGAACAATCTTGCTTTTCAAGGCAAGATGACACGATCAACAGAGCGAAGGATTGACATAGTCCTAACTCATTGATCGAAAAGTGCACCATGGAAAATGGACTAGGTAGCACGATCACTCGTAGAGTGGTGATTCAATAACCAACACACCAAGAATGAAATTATTGTCCATTAACTACCAAGCAACAAAGTTGCTAGGAGTATTGATTACACACATCATGATTCACTTGTCGGTGTGCTGGTTACGGACAACACAGAGGTCAGCGGCCGGGACGGCCGGACTTTAGCCATGCGCTGCAGTGCGTCAGCTACCACTGTAGCCATAGGGTCAACCGTCATGCCGGTTGCGTCGTGTCGTCGTACCCGCGTGCAGAGGGACGGGACGTCGCATGTCCGTCCAAGTGTCAACGGAGGAGGCGGCCCACAGGCAGCCGGCCACACCCAGCCGGCCGAGGGTCGAGCCGGCTCCTTGACCAGCCGTCCGGAGCGCCAGCCGGCGCCAGCTCAAGCCGGACGCCCTCCAGCCGGTCATGATCAGCCGACCGCGTAGTTTTTCTTCGAAGCTTGGAGGAGAATGAGCCTATTGCTTTGGCATACCTGGGGGTAATAACCCCGTTAGTAGTCCCCGAAGCCAGTGGGGGCCCGTGTCCGGCGAACGGAGGGGAGCCGGTGGCCTCCCCCCAGCGATACCCGCCTCCAGCGCGAAGCCGAAAGGGTAGCCGGATCGGCCGTTGGATCCGATGCCTCGGGTACCGGTGTGTCGCCCCGGGACCTGAGTCGGCTCGCCGCGCGCCACGCGGCAAGTAATGATGCGGCGGGCCCCGCGCACGTGGGGAGACGGGACGTTTGCCTGGGCCTAGCCCGCTAGGTCCCGGGCGTAGCCCAGTAGACCTCGGGGCACAGGTTGGGATCCTTTGTGCCCTGAAACAGCCGTTACTGCGCGGGGCCATCCACGCGCGCAGAATATTCCGGGGGAGTGGGTGTAGTTAATCCCACGCCCCCCAGTCGTGGCCTCCCCTATAAAAAGGGGAGGGAGGGCAGCGGGCGGGGACACCCGCGTCCCGCTTGCTCTCTTGCTGTTCATCTTATTGCTTTTCTTCGTCCTCGTCGCCCCCTCGCGTGTCACCGTGCCCGAGCCCGCATTCGTGCCCGCGCGCCGCCCCGTTGCCGAGATGGCTGACGGACGCAGAGGAAGATGGGCCGGATCCATCGTCAGAGAGGCCGATATTGTGAAGCTCCACCGCGTGCGCAAGCTGCCGTCGGCAGAGCGGGTGGTCGTGCGCGCGCCAGGTGACGAGGTGGCACCGACGCCGCAGCCAGGGGAACACATCGTGTTCCTCTGGCACTTCTCCCGGGGCTTCGGGCTCCCGGTGAGTTTCTTCTTCTGCCTTTTTCTTGATAGCTTTGACCTCAAGCCGCATCATCTCAGCCCCAAAGCGATCTTGTATCTCTCTGCCTTCGTGACGCTGTGCGAGGGGTACCTCGGTGTTCTCCCCTTCATTGATTTCTTCAACGCGCTCTTCTATCTTAAGCTGTTTAAAGTCAGTGGCTGTGGGGGCACGGTGGTGTGCTGCCACGGCATCGCGCACTTCCCCTCTCTTTCTCTCATTGACTCCGTCAAGGGGTGGCACCAAACATTCTTCTATGTGAAGAATGCCAACCCGAACACGGACTACATCCGGCTACCATCATTCGTCGACGTGCAGTCCAGCCAGATGAACTGGCTGTCGTCTGCCCCGCGTGGTGTGGCCCTAGAGGAGCTCAGCCGGGTCGCGCTGCTGAAGAGCTTAGAGGGGCTAGTCACCACCGATCTGGTGACGACGTTCATCTCGCATTGGGTGTTGCCCCTCCAGCTAAGGCCGCACCAGATCTGCGACATGTCCGGACGGTGCGACCCCTGCCAGTTGTCCACCGTCGACCTGACGCCAGCTCTGGTGGCAAAGCGGGTTAACGCCCTTACGACATTCAAGCTGAAGCCCGCGTCATGGTCCTTCGGCATGGAGCCGTACGACTGCATCAACCGACCCCCCTGGTAAGTCTTTCGTCGAGGTGGTCCTTCCTTCACTTGATGCTTCCCAGCCGGTAGCTGGCTGGAGAACTTACTTAGTCATGCTGACCGCAGTTGCTTGTGCGATAGAACATGCTGGACGCCCCACACCCTCAGATCTTCGAGGCGGAGCGTGAAAACTCTGACTCCGAAGACTATGAGACGAGAGACCCTCCGGAGGAAGAGGTGGACTCCTCGGGAGGAGCCGACGAGCCGGCGGACCCGCGAGCCACCGCCCCGAGCGGAGCCGAAGGATCCGGCACGGTCAGGGAGCCCAGCAGGGCGGGTGAGTTCCTTATTGCCCCTTCGATCAGGGACTAAACGGACGACGACGATGATGATGACATAATGATTCAGAATGAGCCTCCTCCCTTAGCGCGCCAGGGTCGGAGGAGCGAGGAGCGGCCGGCTCAAGACCCGGCGGCCAGAGCAGCCGGTCGAACGAAGAGGCCGGACAGGAGGGGCCGGCGGCCCCACCGCCAGCCCCCAAGCGTGTGAAGGTGGCCACATGGAAGCCGCCGCCGTGTGGCAAGCAGGCCTTGCCGCTTGTCACCTGGTAAGTCTTCCTTCCTTTCGTTTGTTCTTTTTCTAGGTCGCGAGCCGGTAGGTAACCGGTCCTTGGGCGTTGCAGGGACCCCATCGAGCTCCACGAGGGGGAGCCGGCGGGGGATGCGACGGACGTCGCCAGCCGGCTGGCCCGCGAGCATGCGGCCACCCAGCGGGAGGAGAAGAGGAGGCTCGTGGAGATACGAGCCTCAAAGTCTGGGAACCGAGGAGGGGCCTCGCATTCCGGGACCTCAAGCAGCTGGAGGCGGAGGAAGTCGGCGGATCCCCCACGGGCATCGGACTCGGCGGCGGAATCGACCCGCATGTCGAGGCCTCCGTCGAGCGAGCCATGAGGGGCGGCCATGGATCCGCCAGCGCCCCCATCCACGCAGGAGGTGGCCCAAGTGAGGGCGGCGACGATGGAGCCGGCTCCCGAGGCGGCCCGGCCCGAGGTGCCGAAGGTGACCCTGCCTATGGCCGAGCTGGCCCGGGTCGAGGTGCCGGAGGCCCCGGTGGCCCCAGAGGCGGTGCCAGAGGTGGTGGCCATGGAGGTGGAGGTACCCTCCGTCACGATCGTCGCACCGGAGCGGCAGGAAGCGGAGGTGGCGACGGCGCTGGGCGGAGGGCCGGCGGGAAGCGACTCCTGGACCCTTGCTGTCATCAACCTGCCCTCGGCGGCTGGCACCGCAGCGAGCCCGGGTGGCAGCGGTGGCCGGGCCCGGAGGACCCTGCGATCGATGTAGGAGGTGCTCTGAGACTAGGAGGCGCTGGTGCATGCACTAGCCCTGCCGCCCCCCTGGCGGGCGGCCCGATCCCCTCCTTCGGGGACTTGGGGAGCATCCTGGACCGGTGCCGACAAGAGTTGGCCCAGTTCGCGGAGGCGGTAGACGCCCTGCAGCGTGCAGATGTAAGCCCGGTTGTTTTGACTTAGAGTTTTCAGTGGGGGCGCGCGAGCGCACCCACTGGCTATAGCCCCTGAGATGCGAGCCAGCTGGCCGGCTGACGGGCAGCCGGGCGGAATCTCTTTTGAGCGTGTCTTGATCTTTGCCTCCTCGTGACAGGAGGGAACCTCCCTGTGGCAGAAGCTGTTCGAGGAGGCGGTCGCCACCCACGACCATGGCAAACACGGCCTCTACCGCCTGGAGGAGGAGCTGACGCACGTGCGAGGTCAGTTGAACTTCATGGGAGGGGAGTGCAGCCCCCAGGAGCCGGCTGACACTTGCAACTTTGCCTCGTAGGTGACCTCACCGCCCTTCAGGACGAGAAGACCAGGCTCGTCTCCGAGCGGGACCGGCTGGCGCAAGACGTCCAGGCGGCCGCGCAGGAGAAGGACTGGCTGACCGCGCTACTGGCGGATGGGGAGGCGGCCCGGGACCAGCTCAAGGCCAGGGGCGAAGGAGGTGGCGGCCCGGGAGATGGCCATTAAGGAGGCGGCTGATGCCGCCCGGAGGACCGCCGCCCTCCAAGACGAAGTAACCCGCCTCAAGAGGACGCTCAAGGAGGTCCGGGGCTCCCTTGTCGCGTTAGAAGCGGCTATGGAGATGGAGCGGACGGCGGCGCTCAACTTCGCCCTTGGGCTGGACGACGCCATTGAGGGTAAGTGCCTTTCTTTATCTTCTCCAGCCGGTCGCTTTTTCCTTTGCTAGTTCTTGTGTTTTGATTTTCCCTTCTTTCTTCTTAGTCTTTCCCTTAGGGCGCTTCCCAGAGACTCTGCATCGCGCTGCGCGCCATCAAGGAGCATCGGGAGTACCTTCAGGAGCAGGGTCGCTCCATTGACCAGGAGGCCCCGTGGGACGTGGCCGAGATTGGGGTCGCCATCGAGTACCGGCTGAACCATCTCGAACAAAGCATGGACCGGCTGAAGATGGCCGGAAATGAGGTCATCGCCGCTCTATGGCCGGGCCGCGGAGGAGCTCCGGCAAACCGCATAGTCTTGTGGATGGAGCAGGTCGTGGCCCCGTTCGAGGACTGGAAGGCGTCGGCGGCCCAAGCCGGTCTGCAGATGGCGCTCCGGTTCATCACCTCGTGGTACTGAGGTGTCGATCTCGACCGCTTGGCCACCATGCGCAACGAGCCGGCCGCAGAGCGGGAGGCCCGTGAGCCGGCCCTTGTCCTCTGGGCCAACGAGCTCGCGTCGTACGTCGACGCGGACGAGTTCCTGCCGGCGCTTGGCAAGGACGGCGAGCTGCTGCCCGAAGACTCCTTCGGCATCCCTCAAGGCCCAGCGGACGAGGAGGTCACCAACGAGAGCACCGACTCGAGCGTCGAGACGGCTGGGACCCCGAAGGCCAAGGAGGCCGACCCGAAGGCCGCGACCACCTCCGAGGCGAGAGTTGAGCTTCCCAACGATGCACCGTCTGGCGACGCGCCGGTGGCCTGAGCCCCCAGGCGTTTTTGTCTATCTTTTTTCTTTCCTGTAGGTTATGCTCAAGTCCACCCACTGGGGGTGTTTATGTAATGAACCATGCTGGCCGTGGGCCACTTTTGTCTTAACGTTTGTGTTGTGAAATCTAGTGTGTTTGCCTTATTGCTCCTGTCGACTCGTCCTTATCCCTTATCGCCCTCTTGTTTTTTGGGTCCTTCTCCTTTTCCCCTTAGGTTTCGGCCCCGCCAGCCCGATAGCTGGGGGCCGGTCAGTAGCTGGGTCGGGGAGTCCACCTCGAGGGAGCCGGTTCGAGACTTAGGAACCGCGAGGGTTCTTTGGGATAAGTAGAGTGGTAGAGGCGAGGCGGTGGTCCGGCTGGGCCTAGCCAGGATCCCCTTTCGTTTGACTCTTCGTGTGAGAAAAACCTTGCCGCCCCGAGGCCCCGTTAGCCGGACAGCCAGGAGCCAGTTATGTAGCTGGTAGGGGTGGGGAGATTTGGCCGGCTCATACTACTTAGCCATTTTCTGGGAGAAACGACCTAAGACCAGTCGGCGAGCCCCCGGGCCAGGGAGCCAGGTTGGGGAGCCGATGAGCGAGGAATCTTTTGGAGGAAACGAAAAAGGGCATGCCCTAAGAGCCGGCCTGGGGCACCCATTGCATTCATAAGCCCAAATGGGTAGGGATACATACATACATCGGGGTTTTCAGTAGTAGAACGGGCAAAGGAGAACCGTGTTCCATGGGCACTCTGTCTCCTTGCCGGAGGCGTCTCTTTTGTGTTTCTGCAGCTTCTAGGCATCTATCAGGTAGTACGCGTTGTTGTGTAATGCCTTGCTGACAATGAACGGGCCCTCCCATGGGAAGGACAACTTGTGTTGTCCAGTTGTTCGTTAGATCCGCCTGAGGACTAGGTCTCCGTCGCAGAAGGAGAGCGGCCGGATCCGCTTGTTGTGGTAGTGTCGGAGCTTCTGTTCGTAGATTGCCGTTCGGCTCAAGGCCAGCTTGCGAGCCTCCTCGAGTACGTTGACGCCGTCTTCTCTTGCCTCCCTTCCGTCCTTCTCCGTGTAAATGGCGACCCGAGGCGAATCGAACTCGATGTTGGTGGGTATGATCGCCTCGGACCCATACACAAGGAAGAAGGGAGTGTAGCCGGTTGAACGGTTCAGGGTGGTCCTGAGACTCCAAAGGACGGCCGGCAGCTCGTCAATCCAGCAACCGACCGACCTTACTAGCGGTGTCACGAGCCGGCGCTTGATGCCGGAGAGAATGAGGCCGTTCGCCCTCTCGACCTAGCCGTTTGACTGTGGATGAGCGATGGAGGCCAGGTCGAACCGGATTCCTTTCTTGGAGCAAAAACGTGCAAGTGCGCCCTTGGCAAAGTTTGTGCCATTGTCGGTGATGATGATGTGGGGAATGCCGTAGTGCACCATGATGTCGTTGATGAACCGGACGGCCGTGGGGCCGTCCAACTTCTTGATTGGCCGCACCTCGATCCACTCGGTAAATTTGTCGACAGCCACTAGAAAGTTCATCATGCCGCCTCGAGCGGTCTTGAATGGGCCCACCATGTCCAGCCCCCAAACGGCGAAGGGCCACGAGAGGGGGATGGTTTGGAGGGTTGTTGCCGAAGGTGGCTCTGCGTGCTGAAGCGTTGGCAGCCCTCGCACTCGTCGACTAACTTCTTGGCCGCCTCGAGAGCAGTTGGCCAGAAGAAGCCGTGGCGGAAAGCCTTGGCCACCAGGGTCCTAGAGGCGGCATGGTGCCCGCACTCACCCAGGTGGATGTCAAGGAGGATCTCTAGACCCTTTTTCGGCTCGACGCATCGCTGGAAGACGTCGATGGTGCTGCGGTGGACGAGCTCGTTGTTGATGATGTCGTATGCCGTGGCCCGGCATTGGATTTGCCTTGCCAAACCCTCGTCCGGGGGCAGCTCGCCCCGTACAAGAAACATCGGGATGGGTTGGGCCCATGAGGGGGCAGTGATGGGGGCCGGCTCGGGAGCCTCCGGGACTGGATGACCAGCCCCCGGGAGCGGCTCGCCAGCCCCCGAGACCGGATCGCCAGCCCCGGGACCGGCTCGGGAGCCCCCGAGACTAGATGATCAGTCCCCGGGACCGGCTTGCCAGTCCCCGGGGCCAGTTGGTCGATGATCATCATGATGGCCGTCTTGTTGGAGCCGGCCACCTCGGACGCCGCCAACTCGATTGGTGCCGGGAGGACGGCCGATGGTTCGGGAGCCGGTGGCGAAGGTACCGAAGAGGCGGCCGGGGCCGTTGATGGGTTGGCGGCGCCTGCCAGCACGAAGATTGACTCTCATTCTAAGGAAGGCTTGATCGACGGCTTGAGCATCCGCTCGAGGGAGACGCCGGCTGGGATGGCCTGCCGGGTGGAGCCGATCTTTGCCAGCACGTCCGTCGCCTTGTTGTCTGCCCGTGGGACGTGATAAAACTCACAACCCTCGAAGGAGCCGGTGAGCTGTTGTACGAGGAAGCATTAGATGTCCATGTTGGCATCCCTG
This sequence comes from Hordeum marinum, assembly GCA_022496015.1. Classification (NCBI taxonomy): domain Eukaryota; kingdom Viridiplantae; phylum Streptophyta; class Magnoliopsida; order Poales; family Poaceae; genus Hordeum; species Hordeum marinum. The sequence continues at coordinate 372,331,051 of CM039673.1, forward strand.
GCGTCCCATTCGCCAGAGACTTGCTACACCACGAGGTCGGAGTCGCCGAAGCAGAGGATGCGCCTGATGCCGATCTCCTTGGCGAGCCGGAGGCCATGGATGATGGCCTCATACTCGTCCACGTTGTTGGAAGCAGCAAAGTGGATCTAGAGGGCATACTTGACCCGGTCCCATTTGGGGAGGAGAGGACTATGCCGACACCCAGGCCGGTCCTCATTTTTGAGCCATCGAAATGCATGCGCCAATGTGTGGAGTGTGGGGGAGGCGGTACGAACTCCGTCTCCGCCCAGTCGAGAGGAAATCAGCCAATGCATGTGAATTGATGGCGGTTCTCGGCTCATACCGGATCTCATGATCGGCGAGGGCGATAACCCATTTGGCGATCCGGCCGGTGGAGTCCCGGGCGCTCATGATTTCGCCGAGCGGGGCCGTGCTCACCACGGTGATGGCATGTTCTTGGAAGTACTGCTTGACCTTCTTGGCGGCGAAGTATATGCCATAGCACATCTTCTAGTAGTGGGGATAGTTCTGCCTGGACGCGGAGAGGACCTCGCTAAGGTAGTAGATGGGTCGTTGGACCGGCAGGGACTTTCCCTCCTCCGGCCGCTCGACCACTAGGACGACGCTGATGATGCAGGTGGTCGCCACGATGTAGGCGAGCAGGGGTTCCTTCTCCGCCGGCACGACCAGGATGGACGCGTGGGTGAGAGCCTTCTTGAGGCCGTGGAAAGCCTCGTCCGTCTCATCGGGCCAGTCGATAATGCCCGGCGTATTGGTTTGACACGGCTCGATTAGAGCCATCTTGCGAAGGAGCCCGTAGAGGGGCAAGGCCTTCTCCCCCAGCCGGCTGATGAACAGGCTGAGCGAGGCTAGGCAGCCGGTGAACTTCTGGATGTCATGGAGCCGGGTCGGCTTGGGCATGCGCTCGATCGCGCCGATCTTCTCGGGGTTAGCTTTGATACCACGAGCGTACACGAAGAAACCCAAGAGTTGACCGGCCAGAACGCCGAAGACACACTTCCCTGGGTTGAGCTTGATCTTGTACTCGCGCAAGTTCGCGAAGGTCTCCCGGAGGTCGTCGAGGAGGCTGAAGTGCTTCTTGGTTTTGACGACGATGTCATCAACGTAGACGTGGACATTCCTGCCTATCTGAGGCAGGAGGCACTTTTGCATGCACCATTGGAAGCTGGCGCCTGCGTTCTTCAGGCCGAAGGTCATGGTGATGTAGCAGTAGGCCCCAAACGGCGTGATGACGGAGGTTTTGAGCCGGTCTTCTGGGTCCAGCTTGATCTGGTGGTAGCCGGAGTAGGCGTCTAGGAAGGACAGAAAATCACAGCCGGCCGTGGAGTCGATGACTTGATCGATCCGCGACAGAGTGAATGGGTCCTTGTGACATGCCTTGTTCAGGCTAGTGTAGTCGATGCACATGCGCCAGGTCTTGTTCTTCTTCAGCTCTAGGACTGGGTTGGCCAGCCGGTCCAGGTGGAACACTTCCATGATGAACGGGCGATCTCTTCGCCTATAGTATGTCACTTCTCCTCGGAGAAGCGGCGCAGGGGTTGCTTGACGGGCTTGACGTCCGGCCGTACGTGTAGTTTGTGCTCGGCGAACTTCCTCGATACAGCCGTCATGTCCTTGGGGGACCATGCAAAGATGTCCCGATTCTCACGGAGGAAGTCAAAAAGCTCGCCTTCCAATTTGCGGTTGAGGCGGGAGCCGATGGTGACGCACTGAGCCGGGTTGGCCGGGTCGAGCGGGATTTGCTTGGTGTCTTTGGACGGCTGGAAGGAGGCCTCGCCGACAGATTGCAAGGGAGGAGACGGCACGACGGGCTGGCTGGCAGCAAGGGCCACGAGCCGGTCGAGCTGTCGTTTCTCCTCGGCGATCTCCAGGGCCTCAGCCAACCGGCTGACGTCTCAAGTGCACTCGAGTGACATCTTGTAGTCACCGGCGATGGTGATGATTCCCTTGCGGCCTGGCATCTTGATCTTGAGGTAGGCGTAATAGGGGACCGCCATGAAGCTGACAAGGGCCGGCCGGCCCAACAGCGCGTGGTAGGGAGTTGCGAGGTCCACGACCTCGAACAACACCGGCTCGCGGCGGAAATGGTGGGGTCCGCCTAAGAGGATGTAGAGCGTGATCTTGCCGATAGGGGAGCAGGACTTCCCAGGCACGATGTCGTGGAAGACCGTCTGACTCGCCTGCAGGTCTTCTATCTTGAGCCCCAGCTTATGCATAGTGTCGAGGTAGAGGATGTTGATGCTGCTGCCGCCATCTATTGGCACCCGCGAGAAGCGGCAAGTTCGTTCCTTGGTGGCGATGGTGGGTCGAGGACCAAGGTGTAGCTGTCAGGATTCGGCATCACAGCGGGGTGATTGGCTTGGCTCCAAGTAACCGGCTTCTCTTACCAGTGCATGAACTGGGGAGTTGCTGGCATGGTGGTGTTCACCTCTCAACGGAGCTGGCGTTGAGCATGTTTGCCCGTCTCTTCACTAGTAAAGACGACGTAACAGCAATCTTGGTTGGGGAACTGGTCGATACCCCCGGGACAATCGCTATGAGAAGCTGCACTGATGGAGCTTGTGCGTAGAGGGTTTAGCCCTTGAGTGGTTTTTGCATGGGAGGTCAAGCATTTGCTCGAAGGTGAGCTTCGGCTGCCAGGCAGCCTGGCCAGTGCGCTGGCGCTGGCTGGAAGGCTGGGCAGCCGACTCCTGCTCCTCGATGGTATTGACCTGCGGGCTCTCGTAGCGAAGATCCGGCTGGTCGTTCTTGTGCTTGTTGTTTTGCAGCTGTCGGTTGTCGGCAGCCGTCCGGGACGTTGCCGGTGTCATCGTCGCCTTGGTAGGCGGGGTTGTCTTGACTCGGATGGCCGAATCGGTTGTGGCGTACTTATCCGCCTTGGTCATGATCTCGGCAAGCATGGTCGGCTCGGAGCACAGAAGCTTGTGCTTGAGGGGGGTGCCGTCTCAGCAGCCTTTAGTGAAGTACTGCACGGCTTGTACCTCATGCACCGCCTTGCAGGAGTTGCGAAGCTTGGTCCATCGAGTAAGGTAGTCGTGAAGGGATTCGTCCGGCCCCTGAACGCACGTGGCGAGTTCGTGGGGGCGGTCGGGCCGCTTGTAGGTGCCGGTGAAGTTGCGGATGAAGGCCTTCTCGAAGTCTGTCCAAGTGTTGATGTTGTCGGCCTCCAGGCTGTTGAGCCAGGTGCGGGATGAGCCCATCAACATGAGGGGGGCGTAGCGAACGGCTACATGCTTGTTCCACCTGGAGATGCCGACCGCGGTCGTGTAGTCAATCAGCCAGTCTTCGGGCTTGGCAGCCCCACTGTACTTTGGAGTGTCTCGGGGGAGTGTGAAGCCAGTCGGGAACAGCTTGTTGCAAACTCGAGGGCCAAAACAGACCGGACCAAATGAGCCCTCCTCCTCGAGGAGGTCAGACTGCATGAGGTGGTCGATACGGTTGCGGGCGTCGTTCTCGCTGCGGGGGACACGCGGCCCGATCCGGGCCGAGAGCTCGGGGCGGATGACGGGCAGAACCGTTCCTTCCCGCTCGTGCTGCGGGGGTGGAGTGTGCTCGCTCTTGGTGGCGACCGCGAGGTGGGTCATTGGTGCATCGGCTGCTAACAGCTGGCTGCTCGCTCCCCGGCATCTGAGAGTGCCGAGGGTTGTTTGTTACGGTACGATGGCTGGAGACACAAGGGAGCTGGAATGCTAAGCCGGCTGATGGCCAGCAGTCCCCGTGCCCTCACGCTCGAGCCGGGGACCTCCGGTGGCGGCGCATCGATGGCGTCGATGAGCTCCTCGATGTGGCGCTCGTGAGCGGCACGCTCTTCACCCTCCAAGGTGGTCAAATCCGCGTAGGCCACCTTGAGGGCCCATAAGTTGGCTGCGGGGGTGTCATAGACGGGCTTCTTGCCGCCAAGGATTTCGGTGACCATGCGGCCGCATTCACGCATGGCCCCACGCCGGCTGGGCCCAGTGCCAGCCGGGGTGAGACAGTAGGCGGAAGCATATTCCCGCTGGGCAGCCTCCATGCGGCGCCGCGTGCCCGTGAGGGCAGTGGCATCCTCAAACAGGACACAACGAGCTGCCTCGAGGTCCACCGCAGCAGCGTCGGAGTTTGCCGTCAGGGCGATAGGGGTGCTTAGGCCCTGAAGGGCCGCACCAAGTGAATCGGAGGTGCCGATGCAGGCTGCAACGGCGTCGACCGCGGTCCGCATGCGTCTGGAGGAGGTGGAGGAGATGACGACCAACACCCCCACGTGACCGTGGGAGCCGCTGGACTGGGTCGCAGTGAGTGCTCCCATGGCCGTGGGAGGATCGACGCAGACGAGCACTTGCCCGGGGTACTCGTCCGCGGCCGGAGGCTCGGCGAGGCTGAGCCTACCGAAGCGCTCGGTGAGCGCGTCGATATCGACCGTGAGGTCAACGGAGTCGCCCACAGGGCGTGTCAGAGCAAGCCCCACGAGCCCGCGGTTTGGCCTGGACGTGCGGCGATGGCGAGGAATGGCAAGGGGTCCCACCCTGAGCATGAATCTGGCCGGCAGCGCATACGGCCCCACGGTGGGCGCCAACTGTCGTCGTTTTCTCACAACAGATGCCATAGGGTGGCTTATCGTAGGTGGTTGGGGCCGGAGGACGCCGACGGGCTCCGGGTGTGGGATTGGGCACGGGCGGTGATGACACATGATGTACCCAGGTTCAGGGCCCTCCGAGGGAGGTAACACCCCTAGTCCTGCTTGGTTTAGTTGGATGGATGGGTATGTGTACAAGGGTGCTCCTAGAGCTGTGTCTAGAGGAGGAAGAAGGAGCAGCCATCTCGTCTTCCTCTGCCACTAGAGGGGTTTTGAGAATTCTGTAGGTAAGCGAGAGTGATGGTCCGTCCCCTTTGCATGGGGGGCACGGGGGGTTTTATAGGCCAACCCCCCGGCTCTACAATATATCTAAAGTACAGGGGTGGGGGCCCGGCTGGCAGTCTCTCTGGCTGGCCAGGGGGTCCCACCCTTTGCGCCATCTCATCGTCTATGAGGTCCATCGGCTGAGCGGTCCTGTCCCCCACTAGGGCCCACCAGCCGGCTCTACGATTGGCTCTCGCTCACGTGCGACGGCACGGGTCACCCGAAAGGCGTCGTCTAGCGCCAGCTGGCCAAGGTCTCCGATACGGCCGGCGGTACTGTAGCCATGCCGAGGTAGGTAATCAAGTGGGCGAGGGCATGCCGACACTTTTCCCTCGCCCGGTCAAGCTCGCCGAGGTTAGCGGCCGGGACAACCGGACTGTAGCCATGCGTTGTAGTGCGTTAGCGGCCACTGTAGCCAGACGGTCGCCCATCACGCCGGTCGTGTCGTGTCATCATACCCGCACACAGAGGGATGGGACGTCGCATGTCCATCCCAAGGTCAACGGAGGAGGCGGCCCAAAGGCAGCCGGCCGCACCCAGCCGGCCGAGGGTCGAGCCGGCTCCTTGACCAGCCATCCGGAGCGCCAGCCGGCGCCAGCTCGAGCCGGACGCCCTCCAGCCGGCCGCGTAGTTTTTCTTTGAAGCTTGGAGGGGAATGACTTCGTTGCTTCGGCATACCTAGGGGTAATAACCCCGTCATACTTCGGCAAGAATTTCTCGCCCTTCTTCCTCGGATATGCACCGCTGTAGTACACCAGTTGTGCTTTTCTTGTATAACTCACCATCGTGAATCTTGTAGGCTTTGGAGCGCCAAACTATGCGACATGCCTTTGTCTGGTCGTTGGGGAGTTCCTTTTGACGAAGGTAGGCGAGGAAGGGCTCAGTCCAAGGTGCAATTACTGCCATTACCTCATGAGCCGAAGGCGTTTCATTTATTATGGAGCCTCCAATTATTTGGTCATCTGGTTCATTGACAGGGGGGACAACCACGTCCGATGTATCCGGACCAGCACTATTGTCATCGTCCTGCCACACGACGGAAGGCTTAAACAACTATTCCAGAAAAGTGTTCTTTGGGACAGGATCACGCTTAGCTCCTAGACGAGCCAATATGTCGGCAGCTTAGTTGTTGTCGCGAGCGACATGGTGGAATTCCAGCCCCTCAAACCGAGCTAATATATTGAGGACGGCGTTTCTATATGCTGTCATCTTCGGATTTTTAGCAACGAATTCGCTGTTGATTTGGGAGATGGCTAGGTTGGAATCTGCCCGTACCTCTAGCCGCTGTATACCCATTAATACAGCCATCCGGAGACCATGAAGAAGGGCCTTGTATTCGGTTGCATTGTTGGAGTCCGCACACATGATTTGCAACACGTATCGCATGTTGTCGCCCGTGGGGGATGTGAGGATAACTCCAGCCCCCAGTCCGTCCAGGGTTTTGGAGCCATCAAAGTACATTGTCCAATGGGAGTATGCACTATATTTCTTGGGCAGTTCGGCCTCCGTCAATTCGGCCAGAAAGTCCGCCAGCACCTGTGATTTGATGGCACAGCGTGGCTTGTAGGTTATTTCAAAGAGGAGGAGCTCAATGGCCCACTTGGAAATGCGGCCGGTGGTGTCCCTGATGTTGATTATGTCGTTCAAGGGGACTTCCGATGCTACCGTCACCGTGCACTCCTGGAAGTAGTGTTGGATTTTCCTCGATGCCATGAATACTGTGTAGGCAATTTTTTGATTGTGTGGATATCTAAACTTGCACTACGTTAGCACCTCTGACACATAGTATACCGGCTTCTGAGTCCGGAATTTATGCCACTCCTCATCTCGTTCAACGACGAGCACCGCACTGACGACTTTGTTGGTGGCCGGTATGTCTAACAACATGGGCTCACCGGCACCTGGTGTCGTGAGTATGGGCTTGGTTGCCAGTATTGCTTTGATTTCTTCCAATGCAGCTGCTGCTTCATCGGTCCATTCGAAATTGTTGGTCTGTTTCAGCAGTTGTAGAGTGGTAGAGCCTTTTCTCCGAGGTGGGAGATAAAGCAGCTTAACGCCACTACGCACCCGGATAGCCTCTGGACATGCTTTAGTTCCATGGGGATTGCAAGTTCCGATAGAGTGCAGATCTTAGCTGGATTTGCCTTTATTCCTCCATGGGAGACGATGAATCCAAGTAGCTTACCCGAGGGAACCCCAAATACACATTTTTCTGGATTGAGCCAGATGTCATATTCGCATAAATTAGCGAAAGTTTGGCGTAGGTCATCAATCAGCTGGTCGACGTGCTTGGTTTTGATTACCACATCATCCACATATGCCACGGCAGTCTTGCCGACCTGCATAGAGAGGCCGGTTTGGATGATGTGCTGGTAAGTCGCTCCAGTGTTTTTAGCCCGAAAGGCATCGTGTTGAAGCAGAAAGGCCCGTAAGGGGTGATGAAAGCCGTGGCAGCTTGATCGGATTCCTTCATTTTAATTTGATGGTATCCAGAGTAAGCATCGAGGAAACACAACAGATTGTGTCCGGCTATGACATTGATGATCTGGTCGATGTGCGGTAAGGGGAAAGGGTCCTTGGGGAATGCTTTATTAAGGTCTTTAAAATCGACACATAGCCGCCAGGATTTTTCTTTCTTAGGTACATTCACCAGGTTTGCTAGCCACTCGGGGTGTTTAATATCCTGAATAAATCCAGCCTCGAGCAGTTTGGCTAATTCTTCACCGATGGCCTGCCGCTTGGGTTCGGAAAAACGACGCAGAGTCTATTTCACGGGTTTGAAGCCCAGAATAATGTTTAGGCTATGTTCGGGCAGCCGACGTGGAATTCCAGGCATATCGGAAGGATGCCAGGAAAAAATGTCCCAGTTCCCACGGAGGAAATGCCGCAAAGCTTCGTCCATAAGGGGATCGCGCTGGGATCCGATGGACACCACGTCCAGGATGATACATCCAGAAGATCGTGCCTCCTTTCCTAGGATAATTCTCCGGAATGTTGTGCTGCTACGCTCGATGCGAGATTGGTCAAAATGCATTTTTTCCAGCGTGGCTTCATAAATGAGGTTAAGAACACTGCCTCTGTCCATTAGCATTTTATGTAGCCTGTATCCATCGCTGATGGGATTCAAGACTAGGGTGGTCGGTGAATGTCCGGAAAGAATGGGCGGCTGGTCAATGTCCTCGAAAGTAATTGGTACCTCTACCCATGGGCTAGTGGCTGCCACATGATAGACTTGCTCATGCTCTTTAAGAGCTCTCTTGCATCTGTTCCTCGAGCGGAAGATTTTGTAGACAGTCCGGACTTCGGCATCGAATTCGTGCGGTGAAGGAGAACGTCTACTCGGCAGAGGTGTGTTGACGATAGCTTTGCCGCTTTTTGCGACTTGCTTGACGACCCAGCAAGCTCGAAGGTTGTGCGTTGGGTTCGTGTTTAGTAATATAGAATGTATGGGACAGGTTTTATCCAAAAGCCCATCGAGCACAGTGCAAGCACCCAAAAGGGGCTTGTTTCTTTACCCGATAGGTTCATGCCTGGCTGACCGATTAGTAGGTATCCTCTTTTTCCGAGCTCCTGTAAGGTGTTTGGGGGATTTTGGTTTCGAGAACAGCTGCTTGGATTGTCAGACACTCTCCATGGCACAGTATTTCTATACCAATTTGGATAGCTCCAACAAATTGCTAATGCGTCGGCAGGCTAGGGCATTAAGAATACCCTCGTCGTGGCAATTGCGAGTGAAAATTGTCGTTAAATCTTGGTCGCTGAGACCTTTTACTCTGCTCCTAGCGAGCAGCAGTCTTGCCCAAAAGTGGTGTACTGACTCTCCTCACGGTTGCTTTATGTCTTGGAAGTCCGGAGATACGGGCTTCGGTGAAAAACTAGGATTATCATCCTGGGCGGTGGGTGGGCAAAAACTGGATTCTACTTCACATTGAGGGCCCCACCATGCAACAGGGCACGACCACGGGTTGGCCACACCCTATTGGCTCGTACCTCACCCTTAAGTCGGCTGAGGCCCTACTTTCACCACAAGAAAGATAATTTTCCGATAAAAATACGCTCAAAATTTTAGCCCGATCGGATTTATGGATCTTCGGATATTTAAGAAACGGTGAAGGGGCAAAAACAGAAGAGAGACAAAGAGACATCCAATCTCAGAGGGGCTCTTGCCCTCCAGGGGCCATTGCGGCCATGGACCAGAGGGAAAACTCTCCTCCCACCTTGGGGGAGCCCAAGGAAGAAGAAGGAGGAGGGGGGGTTCTCTCACCCTCTCTCTCGGTGGCGTTGGAGCACCACTTGGGCAACCATCGTGACAGTGATCTACACCAACAACTTTGTCGCCGGCACCCCAACTCTCTCCCATGTATGCAGCAGTGTAAAACCTCTCTTCTGCGCTGTAAGCTCTACTTAAACATGGTGCTTAATGCTATATATTAATATCCAATAATGTGTGGCTATCCTATTGATGTTTGAGTAGATTTGTGTTGTCCTATGGGTTAATTATGGTATGATGTTATTGATATGAGTTGTATATTGATATGGTGTTGTCCTAAGGTGCCCTCCATGTGGCTCACTACTACTTCTCGAGCATGCGTTGGTTTCCGTGAAGAGGAACGGTTGATGCAACAAAGTAGATAAGTATTTCCTAAGTTGTTGAGTACCAAGGTATCAATCGAGTAGGAGATACAAGCAAGTCCCCAATAGGTGTACCTACATAAAGAATCAAACTCTTGCACCCAATGCTATAAAGGGGTTGTCAATCCCTTTATGGTTACTTGCAAGGATGAGATATGATAGAGATAGATTGATTAAACAGGAAGTAAAACAATAGGTAAAAGTAATGCAGCAAGGAATTTTTGGTATTTTTGGTTTTAGATCTGAGAGTATAAGATGGAAAATAGACCCGGGGGCCATAGGTTTCACTAGAGGCTTCTCTCATGATAGCAAGTATTACGGTGGGTGAACAAATTACTGTCGAGCAATTGATATAAAAGCGAATAATTATGATGATATCCAAGGCAATGATTATGCATATAGGCATCACGTCCGTGTCAACAAGACCGAAACGATTCTGCATCTACTACTATTACTCCACACATCGACCGACTCATGCCTGCATCTAGAGTATTAAGTTCATGAAGAACAAAGTAACACATTAGGTAAGATGACATGATGTAGAGGGATAAACTCAAGCAATATGATGAAAACCTCATCTTGTTATCCTTGATGGCAACAATACAATACGTGCCTTGCTACCCCTACTTTGTCACTAGGTGAGGACACCGCAAGATTGAACCCAAAACTAAGCAGTTCTCCCATTCCAAAAATTACCAATCTAGTTGGCCAAACCAAACCAATAACTCGAAGAGACTTGCAAATATATGAAATCATGCATATAAGAATTCAGTAAAGACTCAAATAATATTCATGGATAATCTGAACATAAACCCACAATTCATCGGATCTCGACAAACACACCGCAAAAGAGTATTACATCGGATAGATCTCCATGAAGATCATGAATAACATGGTATTGAAGAGCAAAGAGAGAGAAGAAGTCATGTAGCTGCTAGCTATGGACCCGAAGGTCTGTGGTGAACTACGCACGCATCATCGGAGGGGCAATGGAGTTGATGTAGATGCCTTCCGTGATCGAATCCCCCTCCGGCGGATTACCGAAAAAGGCTCCAAGATTGGATCTCTCGGGAACGGAGGCTTCTGGTGGCGAAAAAGTGTTTTTGTGGCTTGTTCTGATAATGATGGAATATTTGGGAATTTATAGGCCAAAAATTAGGGTTAGGAGAGCTGCCGTGGGCCCAAAAGCCTGCCTGGCGCGCCCTACCCCCTGGGCACGGCCCTAGGCTTGTGGCCCCATGGTGGCTCCCCTGCCTTGGTTCTCATGTCTCGTAGTTTCCTTTTGTTCCAGAAAAATTCCTTCCGAAGGTTTTATTCCGTTTGGACTCCATTTAATATTCCTTATCTGCAAATCTCAAAAACAAGGAAAAACAGAAACTCGCATTAGGCTCTAGATTAATAGGTTAGTCCAAAAATAACATAAAATAGCATATTAATGCATATAAAACATCCAAAACAGATAATATAATAGCATGGAACAATCAAAAATTATAGATACATTGGAGACATATCACTCACATGTGAGGGAATCCCGCTGGAGGGTTTGCAATATTTTCATGATTCGCTTATAGTGGGTGGCTAGAGTGACAGAAGGTTACACTCGAGTAAGGGGATTGTTTGCGTATGGGAGTAAAGAGTACCTGATGTCTACTGCTATGGTTGGGTTTACCTTAATGATTTCTAGTAGTTGAGGATGCTTGCTAGAGGTCCAATCATAAGTGCATATTATCCAAGTACGGAAAGTGTGTTAGTGTATGTCTCTCCCTCATTGCATATGATGAGTATTTATCATGTTATATTCAATTGGCTATGGACAATCATTCTCTTGTGCTAAAAAAGCTTTCTACTAAACAACTAACTTAACTAAAATTTATCTAAACAGACCCTGACTTTTATTTATGTGCTCTGTATTACATTGCAAAACTATTTATGACTCCTGGTAAGATCTTCTAGTTTCCCTCCCGCAAAATAGTTTCATACTTGTTCTAGGTAAAGTAGTGTTAGCGTGCGTGGAGTTGTATCGATGGTCGATAGAACTTGAGAGGATATTAATTCTACCTTTAGCTCCTCGTTGGGTTCGACACTCTTACTTATCAAAAAAGGCTACAAATGATCCCCTACACTTGTGGGTTATCAAGACATTTTCCTAGCGCCATCGTCGGGGAGCAATAGCGTAGCAGTTGATATTCTCGTGTGTTCTTGTTTGTTTTATCACTAAGTAACTTTATTTTCTGTTATAAGTTGTTTTATATCTTTAGTTATGGATATGGCACACAAAACACCAAAAAAATTAGCTTTACATGCTGCTCATGGACATGGGGAACCTCCTAAAACCCTCGATGCTGGTTATGTGAAGAATGTTAAATACTACTTTGATAATCCTGACAAATCCCCATTCAGTTTCATAATGGGAGACACATTGTATCAACGTGAGTACTTTAGGGATTATCGCTTGTCTCAAAAAGGGAAACACTTATGGGATCAAATTAAAATGTTGTGTTGGTATGCTTAGAATTTATGCTTGAGATGTGATTATACTTGTTGCTCTAAGATTAAGGGTCTACACCTTCCCTTTCAATATGAGTTTAATGATAATGAAACCTTGGCTTCTTATGCTAAGGGTATATATGATTACTATGATGTTGAACAAATAGAAGAATTTTTTTCTTTTAAGGGTGCTTATGAAATTGAATCGTTCTTTGAAAAATATGATAACTATGATGATGTTGTTCACAGATCTGAAAATTTTGCCATACGTAAATATTGCTATGAGAATTATGAATACAATGCTGATATTAATGAATTTATTGAGAGAATGTCTACTGCCTTGGAAGAGATTAATATTTTGCAGGAATCTATGGAATAAGAAACTGCCAAAACCATGAGCTCATTACATGAAAAACATGAGGAGGAGAGTGAAGAACAAAAGTAGGAAGAGCAGATTAGCTGTCCGTGCCAAACTTCTAATGAGAGTAACTCTTCAACTCATACTTTGTTTAATTTCCCATTACACATATCGAAGGATGAATTCTATGATCCCTTGGGTTCATTTGAAATATCCTTTTTTGATAAACTTGATGCTTGCTATACTTGTGACCATGATGCCAGTATGAATTATGCTTATGAAGATGAAATTTCTATAGTTCCTTATGTTGAGCATGAAACTATTGCTATTGCACCCACACATGATAGTCCTATTTTTTTTGAATCCTCCCAACTACACTATTTGGAGAAGTTCGCACTTATTAGGGATTATGTTGATGGATTGCGTTTTACTAGCACACATGATGATTTTGATGAATATAATATGGTTGTGTTTGCTTCTCCTACTTGCAATTATTATGAGAGAGGAACCAAATATTCATCTCTCTATGTTTTTAATACGATAAAGTTGCAAGAAAGTACTTATGCTATGAATTGACCTTTACTTTGTGTGAATGAATTATTCTTTTATGACATGCCAATGCATAGAAAGAGGGTTAGACTAAATTCCTACATGATATATATATCACTTTGTGCTCACTACTAAATTACAAATCATTGTTAATTTAAATTGGCTTTGATATACCTTGGGATCCACGTGGATCAATTACTTGAGCACTATATGCCTAGCTTGATGGCTTTAAAGAAAGCATTGTTAGGGAGACAACCCAGAAGTTTTAGAGAGTCATTTTATTATTTTGTTTGATTTTAAAATAATCAAAACAAAAAAATAAGTGGGGAACCTAAAACTTTTTTAAAAAGAAAGGTGGAACTGAGAAAGATGAGCACCTTTGAAGTGGGGGCTAGCCTTGAACTCTGTTCATGCCCATGTAAACTTTGTGAATCTTCATTACATCAACTATTCAACAAAATTAATTATCCCCTTTTTACAAATCCATTGTATTATAAAAATAATGTGCCAAGATCTACCTTTAGGATGTTTAAATTGCTTGGTTGATATGTCATGTGCAAAGACATAAACTTTTACTGTAGTGTTTGAATTTTCATATTTTACTGGACTGAGCAATAATTCTAAAAAAACTTCCACAGTTTCTTATGAAAAGTTTTTATAACGTCCTAATTGTTCAAAAAAAATCGAGTTAAATAAGTATAGTTTATCTACAGATCATTACAGACTGTTATGTTTTAGACAGATTCTATTTTTGCTTGCATGGTTTGCTTGTTTTGATGATGCTATGGATTATATCGATGTGTATAAGACATGGAAAAGTTAAAATACAATACTTATCCAATAATAAATATGAATCAATTTATAACAATACCAAGAGTTGTTGATTTACCAATTATACTAACGGATCTCACGAGGTTTCTGTTAAGTTTTGTGTGGACGAAGTATTCAAAGATCGAGGAGATATTGATATGAGAAGAATAAGGAGACTCAAGAGTTCAATCTTGGGGATGCCCAAGGCACCCCAAGTAAATATTCAACGAGACTCAAGCATCTAACCATGGGGATGCCCCGGAAGGCATCCCATCTTTCTTCTTCAACAATTACACGTATGTTTCCGGTTTTGTTTTGTTCACATGATATGCTTAAATTCTTGGAGTGTCATGTGCCTTTTTTTTATTTTAACAATGCACCATGCTGGTATGGGAAAGTCCATGGCTGATTTATAGAATGCTATTTGCACTTCACTTATATCTTTTGAGTATGGCTTTGTAGAATTCTTCATGTGCTTCACTTATATCATGTTAAGTTGGATGTGTGTTTCTCTACCTATAGAAAACCGTTATTTGTAGAATGCTCTTTTACTTCACTTATATTTATGAGCATGTCCGAGTATTTTGTGGAAAGAATTAAACTCTCATACTTCACTTATACATATTTAGAGAATCAGGGGGAATTTGTCATTCACATGGTTAGTCATAAAATCCTACATAAAACGTGTAGATCACTGAATATGATATGTTTGATTCCTTGTAATACTCTTGTGACATTAAGATAGTAATATGTTGGTGCACATGGATTAGTAATAGTATCGATGTTAAGGTTTGTGATTCCCAAAGCATGCACGTATAGTCCCTAGTTATGGGATGAAGTTGAGCATAATTTATCCTTGATTGAAATACTTGGTGTTGTTATAATCTGGGGGGTTAACTCCTACCAACCTCCACCCTAGGGGCATGAGAGTAGTAATATGCTTCGAGAGAGCTAATAAAACCTTGCAATAAGTATGCCAGTTCTTTATGACTAATGTGAATCCATGGATATACGCATTCTCACCTCCACATATTTGCTAGCCTCTTTGGTACACTGCATTTCCCATTCTCATCTCCAGGATCGATGCAAACTTCACCGGTGCATCCAAACCCCATGACAAGATACACTTTGTTGCACATAAGCCTCATTATATCTTCCTTGAAAAAACCACCATACCTACCTATCATGACATTTCCATAGCCATTCTGAGATATATTGCCATGCAACTTCCACCATCACATCCTATGACTTGTACACCCATTGTCATATTGCTTTGCACGATCGTAAGATAGCTAGCATGATATTTACATGGCCAGTCCTTTTCGATATCTTTTGCACATCCTGGTACACTGCCAGAGGCATTCATATGGAGTCATATTGTTTAGTAGTTTTTCATATCGAGTTGTGCGTAAATAGAAGTGTGATGCTATTCATTATTTAGGACATTGTCTTGGTGAGGAAAGGATGATGGAGACACTGATTCCCCCACAAGTCAGGATGATACTCCGGACGGAAAATAAAAAAAAGAAAAGGAAAGGAAAGAAAGGGAAAAAAGAAAAAAAAGAAAAAGAGAGAAAGAAAATAAATAAATAAAAGGAGAGAAAGGAGAGAAGGGACAATGCTACTACCTCTTTTTCCACACTTGTGCCTCAAAGTGGCATCTTGTTTTTCATATAGAGAGCCTCTTGTTTTGTCACTCTCATATGCTAGTGAGAATTTTCATTATAGAACTTGGCTTGTATATTATGTTGACAGGCTTCCTCAAATGTCTGAGGTCTTCATGAGCAAGTAAGTTAGATACACACCCACTTAGCCTCAGTTGAGCTTTCATACACTTATAGATCTAGTGCATCTGTTGCATGGCAATCCCTACTCCCCGCATTCATATCTATTGATGGGCATCTCCATAGCCCGTTGATACGCCTAGTTGATGCGAGACTTTCTTCTCCATTTTTACCCCTTCGATACCGACCACCATATCCTATTCCACCCATATACTATATCCATGGTTCACGCTCATGTATTGCGTGAGTAATAAAAGTTGAAGCGCGTTAAAAAGTATGATACAAATACTTGGTCTGACACTGGGTTGCTCATGATTTATACTTTATGCTAGGAATTAATCTTGTGGATGCTGATACGTCTCCATCGTATCTATAATTTTTGATTGTTTCATACCAATATTCTACAACTTACATATACTTTTGGCAACATTTCATATTATTTTTGGGCCTAACTAACTTATGCAACGCCTAGTGTCAGTTCATGTTTTTATGTGTTTTTTGTTTCATAGAATATTCATATCAAACGAAGTACAAACACGGTAAAAATTTATAGAGATTTTTTTGGAATATATGTGAATTTTGGGAAGAAGAATCAGCGCAACGCAGTGCCCGAGGGGCCCACCACACAACATGGCGCGATCAGGGGGTGGTCACGCTCTGGTAGCTTGTGCCTTGCCCTTAAGTTGGTTGGGGCTCTACTTTCTCCGCAATAAAGATAATTTTCCGATAAAAATCCCCTCAAAATTTAGCCCGATCGGAGTTACAAATCTCCGTATATTTAAGAAACGGTGAAGGGCGAGAAAACAAAAGCAAAAATAGAAGAGAGATAGAGAGACATATCCAATCTCGGAGGGGCTCCTACCCTCCAGGAGCCATGGTGGCCATGGACCATAGGGAAAACTCTCCTCCCACCTAGGGGGGAGACCAATGAAGAATAAGAAGGAGGGGGATCTCTCCCCCTCTCTCCCGGCGGTGCCGAAGTACCGTCCGGGCAACCATCGTGACGACGATCTACACCAAAAAAATTCACCGCCGTCACCACCAACTCTCTCCCCCTCTATGTAGAGATGTAAAACCTCTCTTCCTCGTTGTAATCTCTACTTAAACATGGTGCTTAATGCTATATATTATTATCCAATGATGTGTGGCTATCCTATGATGTTTGAGTACATTTCTTTTGTCCTATGGGTTAATTGTGGTATGATCTTATTGATATGGGTTGTATGTTGATATGGTGCTTTCCTAAGGTGCCATCCATGCCGCACACACGTAAGGGAATCCTGCTGGAGGGTTTGCAATATGTTCATGATGCACTTATAGTGGGTGGCTAGAGTGACAGAAGCTAACACCCGAGTAAGGGGGTTGTTTGCGTATGGGAGTAAAGAGGACTTGATGTTTAATGCCATGGTTGGGTTTACCTTAATGATTTCTAGTAATTCCAGATGCTTTCTAGAGGTCCAATCATAAGTGTGTATGATCCAAGTACGAAAAGTGTGTTAGTGTATGCCTCTCCCTCATTGCATATGACAAGTATCTATAATGTTATATTCAATTGCGTATGGAAACTATTTCTCTTGCGCTATAGCAAGATTTATACTAAAAAACTAACATAATTAATCTTTATCTAAACAACCCCTAAATTTTATTTATGTTTTCTTTACTACCTCACAAAACTATCTATCACTCCTACTAAGTACTTCTAGTTTCCTTCCCACAAAATAGTTTCATACTTCTTCTAGGTAAAGTAAGCGTTAGAGTGCGTAGAATTGTATCGATGTTCGATAGAATTTGAGAGAATATTAATTATACCTTTAGCTCCTTGTTGGGTTCGACTTTCTTTCTTATCGAAAAAGGCTACAAACAATCTACTACACTTGTGGGTTATCACCAGGGAGACAACCCGGAAGTTTTTGATAGTCATTATATTATGTCGCGAGCTTTTAAAATAATTAAAACAAAAAAATAAGTGGGAACCTAAATTTCTTTCAAAAATAAAAGTGAAAGCGCGAAAGACGAGCACTGTTGCAGTGGGGTCTAGCCTTGAACTTTGTTCATGCCTGATGTCTACTACAAAACCTTCTTCTTGTAGACTCGTGATGGGCCTCCAAGCGCAGAGTTTTGTAGGACAGCGGAAATTTTCCCTCAAGTGGATGACCTAAGGTTTATCAATCCGTGGGAGGTGTAGGATGAATATGGTCTCTCTCAAACAACCCTGCAACCAAATAAAAAAGATTCTCTTGTGTCCCGAACACACCCAATACAATGGTAAATTGTATAGGTGCACTAGTTCGATGAAGACATGGTGATACAAGTGCAATATGGATGGTAGATATAGGTTTTTGTAATCTGAAAATATAATAACAGCAAGGTAACAAATAGTAAATGGCGAGCAAAATGTTGTATAAATGCTTGGAAACAAGGCCTAGGGTCCATACTTTTACTAGTGCAATTTCTCTCAACAATATTGGCATAGTTGAATCATATGTAAATACCTCTCGTGCGACAAAGAGTTCACTCCAAAGTCACAAATAGTGGAGAACTAACAAAGAAATTACTATAGGGTACGAAACCACCTCAAGTTATCTTTTCCGATCAATCTTATGAGCTATCCCTATAAGTCTCACAAACAGACCTAGAGTTCGTATTAACATAACACCTTAAGACACACATCAATCAAAACCCTAATGTCACCTAGATACTCCAATGTCACCACAAGTACCCATGGGATTTTTCATACAATATGCATCACATAATTTCAGATTCATCATGTTCAATCCAACACAAAGAACTTCAAAGAGTGCCCCAAAGTTTCTACTGGAAAGTCAAGACAAAAACGTGTGCCAACCCCTATGCATAGATTCCCAAGGTCACGGAACCCGCAAGTTGAGCACCAAAACATACATCAAGTGTATCAATAGAACATCCCATTTTCACCACAGATATCCCATCACAAGACATACATCAAGTGTTCTCGAATCCTTAAAGACTCAATCCGATAAGTAAACTTTAAAAGGAAAACTCAATTCATCACAACAAGATAGAGAGGGGAAAACTCCATATGATTCAATCTATATCAACAAAGCTCACGGTACATCAAGATCGTGCCATCTCAAGAACATGAGAGAGAGAGATCAAACATATAGCTACTAGTACATACCCACAGCCCCGAGGGTGAACTACTCCCTCCTCGTCATGGAGAGTGTTGGTATGATGAAGATGGCCTCTGGTGATGGTTTCCCCCTCCAGCAGGGTGCCGGAACGGGCTGCCGATTGGTTTTTCGTGGCTCTGGAGGAAGGTTGTCAGAATCGCGATTCTGAATCGGATCGGAACCCCAATGGTAGGATCGTAAATCGTATAATCTTCACTATTAGGATCACAGAAACGTAGACTCTATGAAGTAAAATCGTAGAATCATAGGGGTTAATTTGGATCGTAAAGTCGTAGAATCACATAACAGAATCGCGATTCTGACAACCTTGCTCTGGAGGTTTACAGCGGTGGAACTCCCTATCTAGGTTCTCCATTGGATTTTTTGGTATTTACAAGAAATTATGGCGGTCGAAATAAGATCGGCTGGGCCATAAAGGATTCACAAGCCTCCAAGGCGCAGGCAGGGGGTGGCCATGCCCCTGAGGCTTGTGACTACCTCGTGGGTCTTCTGGCCCAACTCCGATGCTCTGTCGGTCTCTTCTGGTCCAAAAAAATCACCGTAAATTTTTATTCCGTTTGCACTCCGCTTGATATTCCTTTTCTATAAAACCCCAAAACAAGGAAAAACAGGAACTGGCACTGGGCTCTAGGTTAATAGGTTAGTCCCAAAAATAATATAAATTTGTGGTAAAATGATCGTAAAACATCTAAGAATGATAATATAACATCATGGAACAAGCAAAAATTATAGATACGTTGCAGACGTATCAGCATCCCCAAGCTTAATTCCTGCTCGTCCACGAGTAGGTAAATGATAAAAACAAATAATTTTTGATGTGGAATGCTTCCTAACATGTTCATCAAATTATTTATTGTGGCATGAATATTCAGATCCGTAAGATTCAAAACAATAGTCTAATATTGACATAAAAATAGTAATACTTCGAGCACACCAACGAGGTAGTCGTGTCCTTTCAAAATAGCATGGCCTTAGAAAGTTATCCCTACAAAATCATATGGTCTGGCTATGCTCCATCTTCCCCACACAAAGTATCTAAATCAAGCACAACGCTGGTGAACAAGTCAAGCAATTGTTTCACACTTTTGGTGTTCTCAAACATTTTCAACTCTCACGCAATACATGAGCGTGAGCCATGGATATAACATTATAGGTGGAATAGAATATGGAGGAGGTTCAATGGAAAAAAAAGGAGAAGACAGTCTCACATCAACTAGGCATATCAACGGGCTATGGAGATGCCCGTCAATAGATATCAATGTGAGTGAGTAGGGATTGCCATGCAACAAATTCACTTAAAGCTATAAGTGTATGAAAGCTCAAAAAGAAAACTAAGTGGTCGTGCATAATGAATATCCACTAGTTATATGAAAGTGACAAAATAGGAGACTCTCTATCGTGAAGATCGTGGTGCTACATTGAAGCACAAGTGTGGAAAAAGGTAGTAGCAATTGTCCCTTATCTCTTCCTCTCAATTTTTCTCCTTTTTTCTTTTTCTTTTTTATTTTGGTGGGCTTCTTTGGCCTCTTTTATTTTTTTTGTTTGGGCTTCGCTGGCCTCTTTTATTTTTTTATAAAGTCTGGATGCTCATCCCAACTTGTGAGGGAGCCATGGTTTCCATCATCCTTTCCTATCATGGGACAATGCTCTATTAATGAAAAATCATCACACTTTTATTTACTTATAACTCAAAAGAAAAATAAATTACAACTCGATTCCTATGACAAAGTATGACTCTATATGCAATATGAAGTGATGGTGCAAGTCATGAAAAACTACATGGTGGAAGTTGCATGGCAATATATCTCAGAATGGCTATGGAAATTCCATAATTGGTAGGTATGGTGGATGTTTTGAGGAAGGAGGGTTTGGTGTACCGGCAAAAAATGCACAGTACTAGAGAGGCTAGCAAAGATGGAAGGGTGAGAGTGCGTATAATCCATGGACTCAACATTAGTCATAAAGAACCCATATACTTATTGCAAAAGTCTATTAGTAATAAAACAAAGCATTAGACGCATGCTCCTAGGGGAGAGGTTGGTAGGATTTAACCATCACGCACTCCCGACCCTCACACAAAGGTCTACAATCATTAAACAAATCATGCTCCGACTTCGTTACATAACGGTTCACCATACGTGCATGCTACGGGAATCACAAGCTTTAACACAAGTATCTCTTCCAATTAACAACTACTCACTAGCATGACTATCATATTACCATCTCTATTATCTCAAAACTATATGCAAGGAATCAAACTTCTCATGGTTTTTAATACACTTAATATGAAAGTTTTTATTATATCCCTCTTGGATGCCCGTTATATTAGGACTAAATTCATAACCTAAACAAATTAACATGCAGTTTTAAGAAAATCTCAAAATAATATAAGTGAGGAATGAGAGTTCAATAATTTCTATAAAATATAACCCCACCATGCTCTATAAAGATATAAGTGAAGCACTAGAACAACATTGCCTAGCTAAAAAGATATAAGTGAAGATCAATGAGTAGTCAAACAATTAAGTAGCCATGTGAAGACTCTCTCTCTCCCTCATTAAATATTTTCAGATCTTAAGTACTTTATTCAAACAGAAAGCAAAAGAAAAATAGCACTCCAAGAATAGCACGCATCATGTGAACGAAAAAATTTAGGCTCAACATAGGCTAACCGATAATTGTTGATGAAGAGAGGTGGGATGCGTAACATCCCCAAGCTTAGATGCTTGAGAGTTCTTGGAATATTTACTTGGGGTGCCTTGGTCATCCCCAAGCTTGAGCTTTCGTATCTCGGTCAATCCTCTCATACCAAGGTTTCACCTATTCTCAAAAACTTCATCCACACAAAACTCAAAAAGAACTCATGAGATAGGTTAGTAAACATAATAATAAATCAACTCTTTATGAACTGCCAAAACAAGTTGCATAATAATTTTCAAACATTAGGTACATTATACTATCATTTCCACAATTTATATTTACCAATATAGGCTATGGAAACTATAGGATAAATAGATAACAAAGCTATGACAGCAATCTGCCCAAACAGAACAGTCTGTAGAAATTTATGAAACCAGTGTACTTATGTAACTCAAACAATTACGAAAATTTAGGAAATACTAAAAATTTACAGTAAAATACTGTGTAGAAATTTGGGAAACTTTCCACATTCCAGTAAAATATGAAAATTCAAACACTACGGCAGAAGTTTCTGTTTTTACCCAGCACATATCAAAACATGCAATGCAAGCTTCCTAAGGCAATTCTTGGAACTTTTTATTGAAAAACTAGATTATAAATAACACCTAACAGAAAATAACAAAATAAAATGATGATACAAGCAAATCACATATTATATGACAAATAAAAATATAGCTCCAAGTAAGATATACCGATAGTGTTGAAGACGAAAGAGGGGGTGCCTTCCTGGGCATCCCCAAGCTTAGGCGCTTGAGTATTCCTTGGATATTACCTTGGGGGTGCCTTGGGCATCCCCAATATTAGTTTCTTGTCACTCCTTATTCTTCTCATATCGGTCTCTCACCCAAAACTTGAAAACTTCAATCACACAAAACATAACGGAACTTCGTGAGATGGGTTAGTGTAGTAAATATAGATCATTCACTTAGGTACTGTCGACACAAGATTCATAATTGTTCCCATATTATACCTACTATATTGTACCATTACCATAATTTATACCACTGAATATAAGCTATCAAAATACTAAAACAAGCAAACTATGCATGCAAAACAGAATCTATCAAAAACAGAACAGTCTATGAAGATATGAAAGATCACCAAACTTTACTGAATCTTAAAATTCTTAAACATTAGGACAACTCAACAAATTTTCATATAAAGTTTGTGCAAACATTTCGTAATTTTTTGACTCTGTAGTAAAATCATATAATTCATATACAGGACGCAAAACTTTCTGCTTTTGCACAGAATCAAAAAAGCAAGTATCCACACTATCCCAAAGGATTTACTTGGCACTTTATTGAAATAAAAGACACAAAACATGATTAATATATTATATTAATCATATGAAAACACAAAAACATAAAGTAAAAGTGTTGGGTTGTCTCCCAACAAGTGCTTTTCTTTAATGCCTTTTAGCTAGGCATGATGATTTCAATGATGCTCACATAGGAATAGTAATTGAAACATGCAAAAGAGCATCATGAATCTCATGACAAGAACATTTAAGTCTAACCCAATTCCTATGCATAGGGATTTTGTGAGCAAACAATTTATGGAAACAAGAATCATCTAGCATAGGAAGGCAAAACAAGCATAACTTCAAAACTTTGAACACATAAAGAGGAAACTTGATATTATTGCAATTCCTACAAGCATATGTCCCTCCCTCATAATAATTCTTAGTAGAATCATGAAGAAATTCCACAATATAACCAGCACATAAATCATTATTTTTATGATGCACAAGCATAGAAATTTTTTCACTCTCCACATAAGCAATTTTCTTCTCATTCAAAATAGTGGGAGCAAACTCAACAAAATAACCATCATGACATACTTGATTGACATAACCACTTTGAATATTAAAATCATGATGACAAGTTTCATGGTTACCATTACTCTTTATAGCATACATGTCATCACAATAATCATCATAGATAGGAGGCATGTCATAATCATAATAGTTTTGCTCATCAAAACTTCGGGGACTAAAAATATCATCTTCATCAAACATAGCATCCCCAAGCTTGTGGCTTTGCATATCATTAGCATCATGAATATTTAGAGAATTCATACTAACAATATCGTTATCGTTCTCATCACTCGAATATTTAGTGCCAAACATTTTAATAACTTCTTCTTCTAACACTTGAGCACAATTTTCCTTTCCATCATTTTCACGAAAGACACTAAAAAGATGAAGCATATGAGGCAACCTCAATTCCATTATTTTGTAGTTTTCTTTTTATAAAACCAAACTAGTGCAAAACAAGAAACTAAAAGATTCAATTGCAATATCTAAATATATACCTTGAAGCACTCACCTCCCCGGCAACGGCGCCAGAAAAGAGCCTGATGTCTACTACACAACCTTCTTCTTGTAGACTCCTGTTGGGCCTCCAAGCGCGGACTTTTGTAGGACAATGGCAATTTTCCCTCAAGTGGATGACCTTAGTTTTATCAATCCGTGGGATTCATAGGATGAAGATGGTCTCTCTCAAACAACCCTGCAACCAAATAACAAAGAGTCTCTTGTGTCCCCAACACACCCAATACAATGGTAAATTGTATAGGTGCACTAGTTCGGCGAAGAGATGGTGATACAAGTGCAATATGGATGGTAGATATAGGTTTTTGTAATCTGAAAATATAAAAAACAGCAAGGTAAAAAATAGTAAACAGCAAGCAAAATGTTGTATAAATGCTTGGAAACAAGGCCTAGGGTCCATACTTTCACTAGTGCAATTTCTCTCAACAATATTGGCATAGTTGAATCATATGTAAATACCTCTCGTGCGACAAAGAGTTCACTCCAAAGTCACAAATAGTGGAGAACTAATGAAGAAATTATTGTAGGGTATGAAACCACCTCAAAGTTATGTTTTCCGATCAATCTTATGAGCTATCCCTATAAATGTCACAAACAGCCCTAGAGTTCATACTAAAATAACACCTTAAGACACACATCAACCAAAACCCTAATGTCACCTATATACTCCAATGTCACCACAAGTACCCATGGGCTTGATCATACGATATGCATCACATATTTTCAGATTCATCATGTTCAATCCAACACAAAGGACTTCAAAGAGAGCCCCAAAGTTTCTACCGGAAAGTCAAGACAAAACGTGTGCCAACCCCTATGCATAGATTCCCAAGGTCACGGAACCTGCAAGTTGATTTCCAAAACATACATCAAGTGTATCAACAGAACATCCCATTGTCACCATAGATATCCCATCGCAAGACATACATCAAGTGTTCTCGAATCCTTAAAGACTCAATCCGATAAGTAAACTTCAAAAGGAAAACTCAATTCATCACAACAAGATAGAGAGGGGAAAACTCCATATGATTCAATCTATATCAACAAAGCTCGTGGTACATCAAGATCATGCCATCTCAAGAACACGAGAGAGAAAGAGATCAAACACATAGCTACTGGTACATACCCTCAGCACCGAGGGTGAAGTACTCCCTTCTCATCAAAGAGAGCATCGGGATGATGAAGATGGCCTCCGGTGATGGTTTCCCCCTCCGGCAGGGTGTCGAAACAGGCTCACGATTGGTTTTTGTGGCTCTGGAGGTTTGTGGCAGCGGAACTCCCGATCTAGGTCCTTTGTTGGGGTTTTTGGTATTTATAGAAAATTATGGCGGTCAAAATAAGTCCGGATAGTCCACGAGGGAGTCACAAGCCTGCAGGGCGCGGTCAGGGGGGTCGCCACGCCCCTAACGCTTGTGACTGCCTCGTGGGTCTTCTAGCCCAACTCTGATGCTCCGTGGGTCTCTTCTAGTCCAAAAAAATCACCATAAATTTTTATTCCATTTGGACGTCGTTTGATATTCCTTTTTTGTAAAACCCAAAAACAAGGAAAAAAATAGGAACTGGCACTAGGCTCTAGGTTAATAGGTTAGTCCCAAAAATAATATAAAGTTGTGGTAAAATGATTGTAAAACATCCAAGAATGATAATATAACAGCATGGAACATGCAAAAGTTATAGATACGTTGGAGACATATCAATGCCCACGGAAACTTTGTGAATCATTATTACAGAAACTTTTCAACAAAAATAATTATCCCCTTGTACAAATCCATTGTATTAAAAAATATGTGCCAAGATTTATCTTTAGGATTCTTTTTTGATATGTGTTGTGCAAAAACAGAAACTTTTGTTGTAGTGTTTGAATTTTTCATATTTTACTAGAGCCTGCAAAACTTCTATTTTTTACACAGTACTGTTATGCAATATTTTGTGACGTCTTTATTTTTCTGGATTTTTTGACTTACAAAAGTATAGTTTCTCTATAGATCATTACAGACTATTCTATTTTAGACAGATTCTATTTTTTGCTTGTAGAGTTTGCTTTTTTTGATGATGCTATGGATTATGTCGGTGGGTATAAGACATGGAGAAGTTAGAATACATTACCTTATGCAATAATAAAGTATGAATCAATTTATAAAACACCTAAAGTTTTTTATTTACCAATTATACTAACGTAGCTCACGAGGTTTCTGTTAAGTTTTGTGTGAATGAAGTGTTCGAAGATCGAGGAGATGTCGATATGAGAAGAATCGGTAGAGGCAAGAGTTCAAGCTTGGGGATGCCCAAGGCACCCCAAGTAAATATTCAAGGAGACTCAAGCATCTAAGCTTGGCGATGCCCCAGAAGGCATCTCGTCTTTCTTCTTCAATGATTATCGGTATGTCTTAGTTTTTGTTTTGTTCACATGATATGCGTAAATTCTTGAAGTGTCGCGTGCCTTTTATTTTATTTTAGCAATGCACCGTGTTGGTATGGGAATGTCCATGGTTGATTTATAGAATTCTCTTTGCATGTCACTTATATCTTTTGAGTATGGCTTTATAGAATGTTTCATGTGCTTCACTTATATCATTTGAAGTTGGATGCTTGTTTCTCTACATATATAAAACTGTTATTTGTAGAATGTTCTTTTCTTCACTTATATTTATTAGAGTGTGGTCAATTGTAGAAACAATTAAACTCTCCTGCTTCACTTATACCTATTTAAAGAGTCAGCATGAATTGGTCATTTACATGGTTAGTAATAAAATCCTACATAAAACTTGTAGAGCACTGAATATGATATGTTTGATCCCTTGCAATAATTTTGCGATATTAACATGGTAATATGTGGGGGTACTGGTGAATGATTGTGGTCTAGTAAGACTATTGATGTTAAGGTTTGTGATTCCTGAAGCATGCACATATAGTCTGTAGTTATGCGATGAAGTTGGAGCATAATTTGATGTTGTCATAATCGGGGGGGGGGGGGATGGTTAACTCCTACAAACCTCCTCCCGAGGGGCATGTGAGTAGTAGTTTGCTTAGAGAGAGCTAATAAAACCTTGCAATAAGTATGTGCACTAGTAGAAAACTGACCTTTCGTCTGGAGCTTTAGTGTCAGTCGGGTTTGGAACAAGGACTATTGTTAGCATTAGTCCTGGTTCCAATGGCTAGGAGCGGACAGGGGAAGGGCCACCTCTAGTCCCGGTTCATGAGAGACTTCTAGTCCAGGTTGGTGACATCAACTGGGACTAAAGGGGTTGTGTCAAGGGTGCAGCAGGCTGGGGGCCCTGCGAGACCCTTTAGTCCTAGTTGGTATCACCAACCGGGACTAAAGATATCCCTATATATGTATGCTTCTTCCACCCCGAGCCCAAGCTATCCTTTATCTCCTCTCTTTTCCCTTCCCCTAACTTGAGCTCATCATCTGTTGTTGCCAAGATTTGTCAAGATTGGAGGCACCCCGTCATTCTAAAAGGTTAGCAACTTCGTCATTTCATCTCTGATTGCTAGTTTAGCTCATTTCATGCTCTATAAGTATAGTGATTTGTGGGTTTTAGTTTGGGAGTAATTATGTGAAGTTTATTTGATTTATATGCAATTTGAACTCAAATTAACTTGTATAATTTTCTTACTTGTATGATTGTTTGTTATATATAGTGCAATGGTTTATATATCCGTCCCCGTCGGTCGTCGGCCGGTTTATGATTCAGATGTGGTATATTATCGTTTATAACTATTTTTTTCATTTCGTGTTTATGACAATTATGCCCATCAAGTTGACATAGATATTTTTATCTAGGAGGTATGTGAACTAGAAATTGCAACCGACCCTCTTGTCGAGAAGTTAAATTTAGTTGAAAAAGAAAATGATTATTTGAAAGAAAATTGAAACGAATTGAAGAATGGAAGATGAAATTGGAGTTGTATGTTGCCTATGTCGTCAATGATCACAAGATCAAGATGGATGCCATCCGCATGAAGATTAGAAAGATTAGAAAATATGCCAATAGTAAAGAGGCTTGGTATCATTATGTTGTTGGATCAATTATTACCTTAGTTGCGATTTTAATCGCATTTCTTGTTGCATTTAAATGCTTTAGCTAGATAGTTGCATATTGTTTTATGAGAATAAGTGTGTATG
The DNA here is from genome assembly GCA_022496015.1 of Hordeum marinum. Taxonomy (NCBI): domain Eukaryota; kingdom Viridiplantae; phylum Streptophyta; class Magnoliopsida; order Poales; family Poaceae; genus Hordeum; species Hordeum marinum. The sequence goes on from CM039673.1 coordinate 372,358,902, forward strand.
AACTTTATGTATAACTTGTATTAATTTGTTCACTTTGATGCTGTGTAATGAAGATGAGCGGACAATGGATGTACGATGACCAACGCTCTCTCCAGTTCATTAATGGCGTGCATAGTTTTCTGCGTGCGGCTGAGGCAAACAAGCGGAAAGGTTTGATGTCTTGTCCATGTGGTGTTTGTAAGAATAATAGGAATTACTCTACCTCAAAAGTCCTTCACATCCACCTACTTCAGTCCGATTTCATGTCTGGCCATAACTGTTGGACCAAGCACGGAGAAAGAGGGGTTATAATGGAAGACAATGAAGAAGAAGAGGATGATGACAACTATCCTGGGTTCCCTGAATACGATGGTACTACAATGGGCGGAACAAGTTGAAGAAGAGGCATCAGAAGAGCCCGCCGATGATCTTGGTCGGGTCATTTATGATGCAAACAGAAACTGCGCAAGTGAACAGGAGAAGTTGAAGTTGCAGCACATGTTAGAGGATCAAAAAAATTGTTGTACCCAAATCGCAAAGATGACAAGAAAACATGGGTACCACACTGGAATTGCTGCAATGGAAGGCAGAGAATGGTGTATCTGATAAGCATTTTGAAAAGTTGTTGAAAATGTTAAAGAAGATGCTTCCAAAGGACAACGAGCTGCCCGACAGTATGCACGAAGCAAGGAAGGTTGTCTTCCATCTAGTATTAGAGGTGCAAAAGATACATGCATGCCCTAATGACTGCATCCTCTACCACAGTGAGTACGAGAATTTGAATGCATGCCCGGTATGCGGTGCATTGCGCTATGAGATCAACCATGATGACCTTGGTGATGTTGAGGGTGAGTGCCCCAGGAAGAGGATTACTACCAAGGTGATGTTGTATGCACCTATAATACCATGGTTAAAACATTTGTAGAATGAAGATTCTCAAATTCCAAAAAGTGGGAATCTGTCGTCAGTTGCTATTGTTTGTAAGTGATTTCTTTGTGTAATTTAATTCTCTAGCCCATCTTGTTCATTGCCAGTAATTATCCTCACTATATTCTCTTCTACGCTATTATGCAGAATGAAGATTCTCGAATTTCGAAAAGCAGGAATCTTTGACATTGGGTTCATGACCCCAATATCATTGATGAAGTAGTGGTAAAGGACTCCCCCGATGAAACAGAGGCTAACTTGCTATTGTTTTTGAAGGAACAAAATAACAAAATAGAAATACTATTTCCTTACAACTTCGTGTGTGTGTTACTATCTTGTACTACAAATTCTATTTTGATTACTCAATATTAAGTGTAGTTAAGTTATGCATACCTAATTATATAAATGTGTGTGCAGGTTCCACTGGATCCTGCTGGACATTAAAGTTGACGTTGAAACTGTTGATGTCTTTGACTCACTACGTAAAGACCCTAAAGAATACATCGACCTGTATCATATGCTCGACTGGTAATTTCAGTCAGTATTGCACTATATTGGCCTCTTTCGTTCATTTCCTGATATCAACTAATTAAGAATTCATTTATTCATTTTTTTGCCGTGCAGGGTTTGGAAATGGTTCACCAAAGAGGTTGTCAGTGAATGGAAACCGAAGCTATCATGGCGACTGAGCAAGGTAATTAAGTAGTACTAGCTAGGTTTGCACACCTGTTTAACGCCAGTATTAATACCATTATCATGCTTGATTGTTATCTGATTGAATTTTGTTCTCGCAAAGACATGCATGAGGCAAAAACAGGGGACAAATTTATGTGCATACTACGTTTGCGACAACATTCGCGTTTCGACCGAATGTGCAGCGATCGAAGACAACTTCACGCACGTAAACACTATTTACAATATATTTTTATCATGATCTAATATATATACACACAACTAATATATTCATATTGATCTCCTTCTTTAAAGATGCATGAGATGCGGGATAGGCTCCTACCAGAGAACCGCCTATGAGCAATTCAAGAGGAAATTGTAGGATTTTTGCTTAAGGAGGTCACAGATGAAAGCGGAGAATACCATTACGACTAATGCATGCATATAATTTTATATACCAAATTGTATATATATACATGTATGCATGGTCGTACGAGCAATTATATATACATGATATATGTATGGTCATATGAGAAATTATATTATATATGCATAACATGTACAGTACATAGTAGCGTAAAATGTGTTTGAAATGAAAAAAGAATTGAATGGAAAACACAAAAGGAAAAGGAAAAATAAACCATAAACCCCTAAAACCCTAAAACCCTGAACCCCAACCAAAAAACAAAATCATTAGTCTCGGTTGGTGTCACCAACCGGGACTAAAGGTCCCCCAGCCCCCGGCGTGCGCAGGCGGCCACGTGGAGGGACTTTAGTTCCGGGTCGTGGCCAACCGAGACTAAAGGGTGTGGGCCTTTAGTTCCGATTTATTAGTCCCGATTGGCCACTCGAGACTAAAGGCCTTCGCCAACCGGGACTAATGCACGTTTCTCCACTAGTGGTGTGTTCTTTATGACTAATATGAATCCATGGATGTACGACTCTCACCACCTCATATTTGTTAGGCTTTTCAGTATCGTGCATTTCCCATGCTCACCTCGAGGATTGGTGCAAACTTTGTCGGTGCATCCAAACCCTGTGACATGATACGCTCTGTTGCACATAAGCCCCCTTATATATTCCTCAAATCAACCATCATACCTACCTATCAGGGTATTTCCATAGCCATTCCGAGATATATTTGCATGCAACTTCCACCGTTACATCACATGACTTGTATGTTCATCATCATATTTCTTTGCATGATCATATATGAGACATTGTATTTGGAAGCCACCGTTCATCATTGTCTACATGTTATGCTAGATCATTGCACATCCTGGTACACTACCAGAGGCATTCATATAGAGTCATATTGTTTAGTACTTTTTCATATCAAGTTGTAAGTAAGGTCCTGTCCGGTATCTCGTCGCTCCCCAACTCTTCTCCCGGAGTTGGAGGAGCTGCAATTCAAAATGATGGAGCTGCGGTTTTCCAACTCCGTGGATTCTAGGAGTTGGGGGAGTACCGAATAGGGTCTAAATATAAGTGTAATGCTATTCATTATTTAGGGCACTGACTCGGTGAGGAAAGGATGATGGAGACAATGATTCCCCCACAAGTCGGGATGAGACTCCGGTCGAAAAATAAAAGAAAAAAAAGAAGAAAAAGAAAAAGAAAAAGGAAAGGAGAAAAACAAAGAAATAAAAATAAAGGAAAAAGGAAAAAAGTATAAAAAGGAAAAATAAATAAAATGAGAGAAAAGAGAGAAGGGGTAGTGCTACTACTTGTTTTCCCACACTTGTGCCTCAAAGTGGAATATAGAGAGTCTCTTGTTTTGTTACTATCATATGCTAGTGGGGATTTTTTTTTATATAACTTGGCTTGTATATTTCGATGACGGGCTTCCTCAAATGCACGAGGTCTTCATGAGCAAGCAAGTTGGATGCACACTCACTTAGCTTCAGTCGAGCTTTCAAACACTTATAGCTCTAGTGCATCCGTTGCATGGCAATCCCTACTCCATGCATTGATATCTATTGATGGGAATCTCCATAGCCCGTTGATACTATGAGTTGATGCGATACTTTCTTCTCCACTTTTACCACTTTGAAACCTACCACCATATTCTATTCCACATATATGCTATGCCCATGGTTCACGCTCATGTATTGCCTGAGTAATAAAAAGCTGAAGCGCATTAAGAAGTACGATCCAATTGCTTGATTTGACACCCGGGTGCTCATGATTTATACTTTATTCTAGGAAGACCAAGCATGACAGGCTATACGATTTTGTAGGGAAATTGTTCTTTAGCATTGTTATTTTCAAAGGCCATGATTGTTTGCTAGTAAACCCGAGTATTGGTGTCTTTATGTAAAATGATAGACTATTGCTTTGAATCGCTTGTATCTTGATATTCATGCCATGATTAGATAGTTGGTCAAGATTACGTTAGGTAGCATTCCACATCAAAAATTATCTTTTTATCAATTACCTACTCGAGGATGAGAAAGAATTAAGCTTCGAGATGGTGATACATCTCCGTCGTATCTATATATTTTTATTGTTTCATGCCAGTATTCTACAACTTTCATATACTTTTGGCAACATTTATATTATTTTGGGGAGTAACTTACATATACAGTGCCCAGTGACAGTTGTTGTTTTTTGTGTGTTTTTTGTTTCGCGTAAAATCCTATCAAATAGAGTCCAAACACGATAAAAATATATAAATATTTTTTTGAATATATGTGAATTTTGGGAATAAGATCACAGCCACACGATGCCCGAGGCTCTTAGAAGGCAACATGGCGCGACGAGGGGGTGGACGCGTCCTAATAGCTTGTGGCTCCCCCTTAAGTCGGTTGGGGCCCTTCTTTCACGCAAGAAATATAATTTCACAATAAATATTCCCTCAAAATTTCAGACCAATGGGAGTTATGGATCTTCAAATATTTAAGAAACGGTGAAGGGGTCAGAAACAGTCGAGAAAACAGGAGAGAAACAGATAGAGAGAGATCCAATCTTGAAGGGGCTCTTGCCCTCTAGAAGCTATGGTGGCCATGGATGAGATAGGAAACTCTCCTCCCACCTAGGTGGAGACCAAGGAAGAAGAATAAGAAGAAGTGGGCTCTCTCCCCCTCTCTCCCGGTGGCGCCGGAGCGCCGCTTGGGCAACCATCGTGACGGCGATCTACACCAACAACTTCGTCACTGTCTCCACCAACTCTCTCCCCATCTATGCAGCCGTGCAAAACCTCTCTTCCCTGTTGTAATGTCTACTTAGACATTATGCTTAATTCTAAATATTATTACCCAATGATGTGTGGCTATCCTATGATGTTTGAGTAGATCTCTTTTATCCTACGGGTTAATTATGGTATAGTGTGATTGATATGAGTTGTATGTCAATACAGTGTTGTCCTATGGTGCCTTCCATGCCGCACACATATGGAGGATTTCTGCTGTAGAGTATTGCAATATGTTCATGATTCGCTTATAGTGGGTGGCTAGAGTGACATAAGTTTACACCCGAGTAATGGGATTGTTGCATATGGAAGTAAAGAGGACTTGATGTTTAATGCTATGGTTATGTTTTACCTTAATGGTCTTTTGTAGTTGCGGATGCTTGCTAGAGTTCCAATCATAGGTGCATATGATCCAAGTACGGAAAGTGTGTTAGAGTATGCCTCTCCCTCATTGCATATGATAAGTATATATCGCGTTATATTCAATTGCCTATGGACAAATCTTTCTCTTGCACTACAAAAAGCTTTCTACTAAACAATTAAATTAATTAATATTTATCTAAGCAGCCCCTAACTTTTATTTACTTGTTCTTCATTACCTTGCAAAACTATCTATTACACCTAATAAGTAGTTCTAGTTTCCTTCCAGCAAAGTAGTTTCATACTTGTTCTAGGTAAAGTAAGCGTTAGCGTGCGTAGAGTTGTATCGGTGGTTGATAGAACTTGAGAGAATATTAATTCTATCTTTATATGCTCATTGGGTTCGACACTCTTACTTATCGAAAAAGGCTACAAACTATCCCCTACTCTTGTGAGTTATCATGTACACATGTTTCTTAAGTGGGCTGACCCATTAGGATACTAGTTTATACATTCCTTTTGCTTTAGTTTTTCTTTCCTTTTTCTCCTTCGGTTTTGTTTTTTCTTTTCGTTATTTCTTCTTATTTTTGTTTTATTATTACTATATAAACATTTTAATACTCATGATCTTTTTCTCAACGAATGAACTTCTTCATATTCTCCATGTGCGTCATTAATACTTTCATCCTTTGTAAAAATACATTCCACGTTTGTGATTTTTTTGAACTATTTTGTTTCAAAATATATAATATTTAGGAATGAAGGGAGCAAAAGTGAGTGGTCTCAATAAATGATCAATGGTTATGTTCAACTGACGACCTGGATCGAGCAAGCCGGCGACGTGGGATCGAATGACTTGAATGAGTCGCGAGGCAATTGGTATTGGACCGTGACCCATTATGGCATCGGTGCGGGTGCTGATTGGACAAAACAACACTTAGAGTTCCATATAGGAGCTCTCACGAGATCATTAATTAAGGTGTACGCTCACAAATGGCATCCCACCTTTTCTCGGATGTTGAAAGTTGTAGACTACAAGTGAGTCACTTGTTGCAACCCAAGAGTTTTTTTTCTAGATTTGTTTTTTATTTTTAATGTCTTGAACTGTCAATCCAAATCCCAAACCATTTTCACCATTGGATTTGGTACGTCGAGATCTTCAAACTACTCCCTCCGTCCCCTAATATAAAATCGTTTTTGACACTAGTGTAGAGTATAAAACACTCTTATATTGTGGGACACAGGGAGTAGATCCCATATAAACTGATTTGGATGAACTATTTTTTTCAAAAATCAAAAAGTACACAAAGGAACTAAAAAGGGAAATCAAAAAATAGAAACAAAAGTTAAAAGATTTTAAAAAATGAAGAAAAAAACAAAAACACCGTTGTGCTTTTTCACTTTTTTTGGAACAATTTTCGGCGCGTCAAGGTTGTGCTTCTTGCGGACACATAGGATGTGCCTTTTCAGATTTGGTTATGCTTCTCGTCGAAGCACATGGTGTCCCTTTTCCTTTTTTTGGAGAAGCACAAATACTTTTTTCTATTTTCGAGAAGCACCTTACACATAAACTATGTTTTTCCATTTTTGGGAAGCACAATTGTGCTTCTCGCAAAAAAATGCTGCTTTTTTTAAAAATAATAATAATAAAGACAAAAAATTGACCCCTTTGAAACCTAGGAAAACAAACAACCTCACCCAAAAAATTGTCTAAACCTCGAAAACAAGTACAAAACATAAAAGAAAAAACCGAAATCCAGAGGGAGCGCTCAACATGCGACAAGTGATGGTGGCTAGGCGCACAACTTGTCGCGCTCGAGGGACTGGTTGTGAAATTTGAGGGAGCACTCTAAAAGGTAACCGTTAGAGCAACCGGACCCCTCATTCCCCCTCAAACGCCCGAGCAGGCCGACCGATCACAAAAAATCAACCCAGCCGCCCCCCTCAAACGGGCCTTGATGTCTACTACTCAACTTTATTCTTATAGACTATGTCGGGTCTCCAAGCTCAGAGATTTGTAGGACAGTAGAAATTTTCCCTCAAGTGGATGACCTAAGGTTTATCAATTCGTCGAAGGTGTAGGATGAAGATGGTCTCTCTCAAACAACCCTGCAATCAAATACGAGAAATCTCTTGTGTCCCCAACACACCGAATATAATGGCAAATTGTATAGGTGCACTAGTTCGGTGAAGCGATGGTGATACAAGTGCAATATGGATGGTAGATATAGGTTTTTGTAATCTGAAAATATAAAACAGCAAGGTAGCAAGTATAAAACAACGAGCAAAATGGTGTATAAATGCTTAGAAATAAGGCCTAGGGCCCATACTTTCACTAGTGCAATCTCCCAACAATGCTAACATAGTTGAATCATATGATCATCCCTAAACATGCAGTAAAGTATCACTCCAAAGTTCCTATCTAGCGGAGAACAAATAGATGAAATTGGTGTAGGTAGTAGAACCACCTCAAAGTTATCCTTTTCGATCAATCTTTTGGGATATTCCTATAAGTGTCACAAACATCCCTAGAGTTCATAGTACAATAACACCAATGATACATATTAATCAACCCTATGTCACCTAGATACTCCAATGTCACCTCAAGTATCCGTGGGTAAATTATGCAATATGCATAAAAAAAATCAGATCTATCATAATCAATCCAACACAAAGAACTTCAAAGAGCACACCAAGATTTCTATCGGAGAACGTATTATGAAAGCGTGTAATCAACCCCTATGCATAGATCCCCCAAGGTCACCGGAATCTATAAGTTGATGCCTCAACATATATCAGGTGAATCAATGGAATACCCCAATTTCACTACGGGTATCCCACGCAAGACGTACATCAAGTGTTCTCAAACCAACGTAACGAGATCTCAAAGGGAACGATTCAATTCATCACAACAAGATAGAGAGGGAAGAACACCATATGATCCAACTATATTAACAAAGCCCATGACACATCAAGATCGTGCCATTTCAAGAACATGAGAGAGAGATTGAACACATATTTATTGGTACAAACCGTCAGCCCTGAGGGTGAACTACTCCCTCCTTGTCATGGCCTTCGCCGGGATGATGAAGATGGCCACGGGATGATGATTTGCCTCTCCAGCAGGGTACTGCAATGCCTCTAGATTGGTTTTCCATCGATACAAAGAGTTGTGGCGGCAGAACGAGGAGTCTCTCTTTATTTCTGGGGTTTTGGGGATTTATAGGATTTTTCAGTGTTGGAATCACGCGCAACGAAGCCACGTGGGCCCCACAGGCCATCAGGGTGCGCCCCTAGGGGGGCGCACTGTTGGCTTGTGGCCCATGGGTGGTTCCCCTCCGGTGGTTCTTCGCTCCAATGTTACTTATTTCCTCCTGAAAAAATCATAAAAAAGTTTTGGGCGATTCCGAGAACTTTCATTTTGTGCACAAAAAACAACACCGCGGTAATTTTGCTGAAAATAGCGGCGGTCCGGGTTAGTTCTAAATAAATCATATAAATTGCATCAAAGTCATATAAAAGTATTATAAATATAGGTAAACATGGCATGAATACTTCATAAATTATCAATACATTGGAGACGTATCAGCAACCCCAAGCTTAATTCCTGCTCGTCCTCCAGTAGGTAAATGATAAAAGAAATAATTTCTGAAGTGTGAATGCTAGCATAGTGAATAGTTTTGATCATTGATAATTTCAGTCACTTTTCTAGCATCATAACCAACAGCTTTTTCTCATAAAAATCATCATGATAAGTAGCAATCAATTCACATGTCATGGTTCAAACAATTCACTCACTTGAAACTTAACAATCTATGTTCTTGGTCACCAAACAATTTCAATGCATCATCATGTCTAAGTAAGATCTCCGCATACTTAATTATCATATAGTCTTTTATGATTGCTAATACTGAAGGCATAAGTTTAGAACAAACAATATCCATCGAGCACATAGAAAGATAGGGGCTTAATGTTTTGCCTCCCAACATACTTAGCATGAAGATAATTGCTAACAATAATGAATCATGATCAAATATATTTGACTAGATATATATGTTTGGATCTTTCCCCACCACATGATTCTTGCCAACTAATAGATTGAGGTTGGAATAAGAAGTTGACGCAACATGAATAGGAAATAGCATGAAAGTAAATAGATTGTCCCTTCGTAGAGGGAAGCAGGGATTTGCGTAGGTGCCAGAGCTCATTGTTTAAAATAGAGACGAATATGTAATTTTGAGTGGTGTGCTTTTCCTGTCAATGTCACAAAAAAGTTTTAAATATCTTCCATGCTAATCACATTATTGGTGGCTCCCAAGCATAATTTAAATTTTTACTCCCCCTCCACCATTTAGACACATTCCATGGCTGGCCGAATCCATGGTTGCCCTCCAAACAATCAACACTCTAGGGGGAGTTTTTATTTATTTTTGTATTATGCAGGATTGGGCATCCTTTTTACCATCATCTCCCATGCAGTGACAAGTGAATAAACACTCATCTTGAGAATAACTCAGTTAGCGTCGAAGATAATGATTGCCCCGTCGCTCCATGAGTGGTACGAGCACACAAACAGATGTTTATTTGGAAGTTTTAGAGGTGGCACATGAAAATTTAATTGGAATGGCAATGAAGTACCATATATAGGTAGGTATGGTAGACTTTCATGGAAGAAACTTGGATCAAGGATTTGGATGCACAAGTAGTATCTCTACTTAGTACGAAGTTTTCGCTAGAAAAAATTCTAAACAAGCACCACATGTTGGAGGATCCATAAGAATATAACTTCTATGTAAATATACCCACGCATAACCATTGCATTGTCTTACTTGTCCAACTTCAACTATTTGATCAAGGTTTCAAATAATTGATGGGTATTCAAAATCATTAAAGATGTCCAAGATAATATATTTGTATGTGAAAGTTCTCTTTCTTATACTAATCATTCATGAATTGCTTGTATGACCAATTTGATGATTGTCAAACTTCAATAGATTTTACTTTATAAACCAGATGTGAAGTTAATACTATGCATAAAGCACATTGAGAATTTCAGATTTATGATATTTCATTCATTCATCATTTACTCTTAGGATGTAAGTGAAGCACAAGAGTAAACATCAAACAACTCTGAAAAGATATAAGTGAAGATCAATGAGTAGTTAAACAATTAAGTAGCTATGTGAGGACTCTATCTCAATAAATATTTTCATATCTGAGTATTTTATTCAAACAGCAAACAAAATAAAAATATCACTCCAAGAATAACACATATCATGTGGACAAATAAAAATTTAGGCTCAACATAGGCTAACTGATATTTGTCGACGAAGAGAGGTGGGATGCGTAGCATCCCCAAGCTTAGATGCTTGAGACTTATTGAAATATTTATTTGGGGTGCCTTGGGCATCCCCAAGCTTGAGATCTTGTATCTCGTTCAATCCTCTCATGTCCAGATCAACTCTTTATGTACTGCCAAGACAAGCTGCATAATAATTTTCAAAGATTAGGTATTGTATAATATCATTTACGCAATTTATATCTACCAATATAAGGTATAAAAACTCTAGGATAAGTAGATAACAAAGTTATGACATCAATCTGTCCAAACAGAACAATCTGTACCAATAAATTTAAATAGTGTACTTATGTATCTCTAAAAATATGAAACTTTAGGACATGATAAAAGCATTTATGTGACCATACAATTAAAAATTTCGAAAATAATCCACGTTCCTGTAAAATATGAAAATTGAAACACTACAGAAAAAGTTTCTGTTTTTACACAGCACATATCAAACATGTAACTAAAGAATCCTAAGAGGCGATTCTTGGAACTTTTTATTGAAAAACAAGATTATAAATAAAATATAACAGAGAACAAAAAAATAAAATGATGCTCCAAGTAAAATACATATCATGTGACGAATAAAAATATAGCTCCAAGTAAGATATATCAGTAATGTTGGAGACGAAAGAGGGAATGCCTTTCGGGGCATCCCCAAGCTTAGACGCTTGAGTATTCCTTGGATATTACCTTGGGGTGACTTGAGAATCCCCAATATTAGGTACTTTCTGCTCTCTATTCACCTCATATCGGTATCTCACCCAAAACTTGAAAACTTCAATCACACAAAACTTAACGGGACTTCGCGAGATGGGTTAGTATAATAAAGATAGATCATTCACTTCGGTACTATCAAGACGAGATTAATAATTGTTACCACATAATACCTACTTTGTTATAACATTATCATAATTTATATTACTCAATATAAGCTATGGGAAACTAAAACAAGCTAACTATGCATGCAAAACAGAATCTGTCAAAAACAGAACAATCTATGAAGATCGGAATGATCACCATACTTCCCTAACTCTAGAAATTATGGAAATAGGAAAACTCATAGAATTTTCATATCAAGAATGTGTAAAAATTTCAGAATTTTTGACACTTTGGTAAAATCAGAGAAATTCTGCATTGGCCATAAAATTTTCTGTTTTGCACAGAATCAGACTAACAAGTTTCCACACTATCCCAAAGGCTTTGCTTGCCACTTTATTGAAATAAAAGATAGAAAACATGGTTAATACAGTAGCTTAAACATGTGAACACATAAAAACAGAAAGTAAAAGTGTTGGGTTGTCTCCCAACAAGTGTTTTTCTTTAATGTCTTTTATCTAGGCATGATGATTTCAATGGTGCTCACATAAAAATAGTAGTTGAAATATGCAAGAGAGCATCATGAATCACATGACAAGCACATTTAAGTCTAACCAACTTCCTATGCATAGGGATTTTGTGAGCAAACAATTTATGGGAGCAAGAATCAACTAGCATAGGAAGGCAAAAAAAGCATATCTTCAAAACTTTGAACACATTGAGAGGAAACTTGAAATTATTGAAATACCTACAAGCATATGTTGCTCTCTCATAATAATTTTCAGTAGCATCATGAATGAATTCACAATATAACTATCACATAATTCATTCTTTTCATGATGCACAAGCATAGAATTTTTATTACTACCCACACAAGCAAAATTCTTCTCATTCAAAGTAGTGGGAGCAAACTCAACAAAATAACTACCACGAGATACTTGATTTACATAATCTAGTTGAAATTAAAATCATGATGCCAAGTTTCATGGTTATCAAGGAATAATTTATATGTGCCCTTAGTTGTGTCACCGTTGATAGGAATACTCGTAGTTTTGGAGAACACGCGGTCATGCCCACATCACTTTGCTCGTCTTCTCTAGTGCCCCTTTACTCGTGCACGGGCAGTAGCAGACACTCCGGCGGCAAGGCCCGATAGGAGGCTGCTAGATGTAGATGTAAGGAAATCATCCAAACAAACAATTGAGATCAAGACTGAAGGCTGGACCCCCGGCAAGACCGTACCGGGATGGCCTCCAAACCCCCGGCAAGGCGAAGCCCCGGCAAGATCCCGCCAGCGCAGAGGCCAGGTGTCGCCTCACCTAGGCACGTGTCGAGGCACCGGCGATGGAGGAGGCTAAGCGGTGCCGATGGGACGGGGTCCTATCCCGTCCCGTAGACGGTCAGAGGCACCAGACGAAGCATTAAATGTGCTTCTCTTACACTGTCAGTGTTAGGTACGATGAAATTGTAGCACTATACACCTCATGTACGTACTATACACCGCTGTTGGGATCCCCTTTGTCATATAAAAGGAGGCCTAGGGCGTTACAGTGGAGGATCTTTTGATCAATCTTCTAGCTCGCACGCGTAGCGGCTGTGCTCGATCGCCGACACAACGCTCATGTGGCTAGAACCCAAGAACACCCATAATACAACAAGGAGGAGTAGGGTTTTATGCTTCTCAGCGGCCCGAACCTGGGTAAAACTCCCTCGCGTTGCTCGTTTGACCTGCTCTTCACGCATATCCGTCTCCCTACTGAACCAAAAAGGGGTCCTCCCGATCTCATAGGTGTTCGTCCCCCATGACATCTCTGGCACGCCAGGTAGGGGGATTGGTTGCGTAAACCTGGTCCAACGATCAACGCGTCAGTTCCTTCATCATATCCTTTGCCATGGCTCCCAAATATAAGGGTTTCACAACGGTGGAACCCTCCACGTCCGTTGCACCCGTAGCCGCCCAAGCGGGCGACGGAGTGGACAAGGTCGGAGGAAGTGGAGACCCTGCGCCCACGCGGCACTCCGGTGATCAAGGCCGAGAAAGTGGCGCCGCCCGCGGCAGAGAAGCTCACAACGGTGGTGGTAACCCCCACGCCGCTGGCTCTCAAGACGGAGCTATACTACCCGCGGGCGGCACGGTGAACTCCAGGGATGGAAGGGCTCCCCCCAAGACACCCACGCTGGCGTGTACGCCGCGACCTTCTCAGGACGCACGCGAAGAGCAGCGTCGTGGCGTCAATGGTTCCCAATGTCCCCATGGAAAAGCTCATGTGCATCGCTCCCAAGATGCACGGGACCAGCATGCACACCAACATGCTAGTGGGAGTGGTGTGCAATCGCAAGACCGCGACAGAGCTCCTTCTAACACGGTTAGGAGTTAGAGCACCTCGCGTTCTTCGCGCCGTTTGCTGCCGACCACATCATAAGAAGCAATGGTGCGGGCACAACTTCTCCCGAACCACTGTAGACAAATCCACGCCAGGGTATCCTGTCAGCCTACCTTATGAGGTGGGTTGTCCAGCGTTTACCCGTGAGCTATGACGAGTTCGGTGGCCCAACTCTCAAATGTTCAAGCCAGAGGTCCCGGAGAAATATGATGGAAAGACTCACATGTAGGAGTTCTTGAGCATCTACACCATTGCAGTGCAGGCTGCTGGGGCTCGCGACGACAAGATACTGGCCAACTACTTCTCGTTGGTACTCAAGCCCAAAGTCAGGTCGTGGTTGATGCACCTGCTGGAGAATGCCATCACCTCCTGGGCAGACCTGTGCCATGAGTTTGTTGGCGCCTTTATCGGAGGCCACCAAGCTCCTGGTTAGGAAAGTGACTTGCACATCATTCCCCAGAAAGAAGGCAAGACCTTGCGCAAGTACATTCAAAGGTTCAGCCGTGTGCATCATAACATCCTGGACGTTCGTCCTGCCGCTGTTATTAGCGCGTTCCACTAGAATGTGCGCAACCGTAGGATGCGCAAAGAACTGGCAATGAACAAGGTCATAGATGTTGCCAAGCTTTATGCTCTAGCTGATAGATGTGCCCGAGCCGAAGAATGGAGGAGACTCCCTGGCGAATAAGATGGCGTTGGAGTCAATGATGATGACGAAGACGACATCGCCCCGGCAAAGAAAAACCGACGGCGGAACAAGAAGCACAAGAGTAAGACCGTGCTCACAGTCGAGGGATCCGCCAACATCGACGCCGCCAAGAAAACAAAGGTTGACAGTCTTGGCAAGGACGTTGTCGGGTGCACCTTGTGCCAAGCCTTGGTGGCCGCCGACAAGACGGAAGGCTCCGACAAGTAGTATTGCAAGATCCATCGCACCAAGGGCCACGACCTCCAAAACTGCCGACAGTTCGAGCAACTCGTCGAGAAGCAGAAGGCTGAGTACGTAAGACGATATAAGGAGAAAGCCCATAACGGTGCAAAATGGTCCGACAAGAAACCCAGCGATCGAGAAGGTCGCCGTGGCAAAGTCAAGCAACAGAAGGAGAGGCCCACTCGAGGTCGCGACAAAGGAGGGGATGACGATTGCAATGAAGAGGATGAGGAGTCCAGCGAGCATGAGTTCCAGAAGGCAACAGAGATGTTGTGCATTGAGGGAGGTGCCTCGTTGTATTCCTCTCACCGCCAACTTAAACAGTGGGTGTGCGAGGTTAATGCGGCGGAGCCGTCTATCGGTGCCCATAAACCTCTGAAGTGGTCCAACACTCCTATCATTTTCGACATCGAGGATCTCCCTGATCGCACAACCGCGGTCGGGTGTCTGCCATTGTTGGTTTCACCGACAATTCGCAACCTCAAGGTGATGAAAGTGCTAGTCGACAGTGGGGCCAGCCTGAACCTAGTCTCACTTGATGTCATCGAGAAGCTGCAAATTCTTGATGAAGATCTCGAGCCGACAGGCATGTTCCAAGGGATCAATTCAGGGAGGACTCGGCCAACGGGCAAAATCACACTGCCCGTAACATTTGGTAGTGACATAAATTATAGAACAGAGAAGATCGTTTTTGACGTTGCCAAGATCTCATTGCCATACAACGGTATCCTTGGCCGCCCAGCGTTGGCCAAGTTCATGGCGGACACCCACTTCGCTTACAATGTGCTGAAGATGCACGAGCCAATGACCGTCATCACGATCAACTCTGACAAGAAAGGTGCGCTCATCTGTGCCCCCAACTCTATCAGGAGGTAGTTGCAGCACCTGCCACCAACGCACTTGCTCCTGTCGCTGAAGCTCCCGGGGGGAAGAAGACTGGCAAGGCCTCTGGCGCACATTCCGGCAAGCGCACCTCCTCGGAGTGTTGCGCTCCTATTGATGATGTGCCAGAGAGCTCCACCGTCAAGAACAAGAAGTCCAAGGCAGCTCCACTGGAGACCAAAAGGGTTCCCGTCAAGGAGGATGGCACGGGGGGAAATTAACCATAAGTTCCACCCTCAATGACAAATAGGAAAGCGCGCTCGTTGCCTTCCTGCGGGCAAATGTCGATGTGTTTGCTTGGCAACCGTCTGATGTCCCCGATGTTCCAAGGGAGGTAATTGAGCACCATCTTGCCATCTATACTCGTGTGTGGCCCGTCAAGCAGAAAGTGAGGAAGCAAGCCTTGGAGAAACAAGAATTCATTGCCGAGGAAATTGGAAAACTGGAAGCGGCAGGTCTGGTCAGAGGGGTGCTCCACCCAACATGGTTGGATAATCCCATCGTGGTGCGCAAGGCAAATGGGAAGTGGAGGCTGTGTATTGACTACACAGATCTCAATAAAGCCCATCCAAAAGATCCCTTTCCCTTGCCACACATCGACCAGATTGTGGACTCCATTGCCAGCTGTTACTTACTGTCGTTCCTTGATGCATACTCAGGGTACCATCAGATCATCATGTCAAAGGAAGACGAAGAGAAGACCGCATTTATCACCCCATGTGGTACGTACTGCTCCGTGTGAATGCCTTTCGGGTTGAAAAGTGTTGGTTCAAAATTTGCAAGAGCAGTCCAGATTGGTTTTGAACCCCAGTTGCATAGGAATATGGAAGTTTATATGGACGACATAGTGGTTAAAATCAAGGACAAGGCAACGCTCATACAAGACCTAGAAGAGACGTTGGCAAATCTGTGCAAGATCAACTTAAAGCTCAATCCCGAGAAGTGTGTGTTTGGCATTCTGTCTGGCAAGCTTCTCGGGTTCTTTGTGTCTCAGCGTTGTATTGAAGCAAACCCTCACAAGATCAAGGCGATTGAGCAGATTGAAGCACCAAAGCGCATCAAGGACATACGCCGTCTTGCCGGTTGTGTCGCAGCTCTAAGCTAGTTCATCTCAAAATCCACTGAGTGCGCCCTGTCGTTGTTCAAAATCTTGAAGAAGGCAGGTCTGATGAAATGGACTCCAGAAGCAGAGGCAGCGTTGCAGGATTTGTAGAAGTACCTCTCCTCTCCGCCAACACTAGTCGCGCCTAGGCCACAAGAACGGTTGCTGCTTTACCTAGCAGCGACGAATCAAGTGGTTAGCGCTACGCTGGTGGCACACAGGGAAGCTGACAAAGAAGCGACGACAAAGGTGGGACCGCCAAGCGACGAGCCAGGAACTCCCCCGGCAGGTCCTGATGCCAGCAAGGCAGGGTCAGTACAGACAAACGAAGCAACGCAAAAGAAGAAGATGGTGTAGCGCCCAATTTATTTTGTTAGTTCCCTCTTGCACGGAGCTAGGTCAAGATACTATGGTGTGCAAAAACTGCTTTTCGGTCTCCATATGGCCTCGAGGAAGCTGCACCACTACTTCTAAGCACATGAGATCACCGTCGTCACTCACTTTTCGCTGCAATGGATTCCGCGGAATCCAGATGCCATAGGCAGGATTGTGGAGTGGTCTTTGGAGTTGTCGAGCTTTGGTCTCAAGTTTGAAAGTACTTCAACTATCTAGAGCAGATCTCTGGCAGAATTCATTGCAGAATGGACTCCAACACCAGACGAAGAGGTCCAAGAAACAGCTCTTTCCGGCAAGGAAACTGAGCAAGAATGGGTCTTGTATTTTGATGGGGCTTTCTCCTTGCAAGGGGCCGGTGTCGGCGTGCTACTTGTCGCACCCACCGGAGAGCACCTCAAGTACGTAATTCAGATGCACTTTCCCTTGGAGAGATCAACAAACAATACGGCAGAGTATGAAGGACTGTTTGCCGGTCTCAGGATCATGGCAGACCTTGGAATCAAGAAGCTCATCGTCAGAGGTGATTCGTAGCTTGTCGTCAAGCAAGTCAACAAGGATTATCAGAGCCCATTGATGGAGGCTTATGTGGATGAAGTGAGAAAGCTAGAGGAGTGCTTCGACGACCTGCAAATGGAGCATGTTCCTCGTGCGGAGAACAGCATTGCCGATGAGCTGTCGAAGCGTGCTGACCTCAAGTTACCTGTGGGACCAGGAAGTTTTGTGGTCAAGCTAACTCAGCCATCCGTAGCGTCATCAACAAATCAAGATAAGAAAAGAAAGTTGAATTCCAGCCAGTACTTCCCCGCGGAGCTCCCGGAATCCACCAGTGAGGAAGTTGCCGAGAACGACGCCAAGCTTGTCGTGGAGCAACAGGCTCCGGCAAGACCTCAGGTCTTTGCCATAGAGACAAACACTCCCATGGTAGAATACATGCCTTTAGTCCTTGCCGTCGAGCCTAGGCTCCGACATGGGCGCATCACATTGTTCAGTTCCTCCAAACAGGAGAACTCCCTGAGGAACAGGAGGAAGCGGAGAAAGTAGCCCGTTAGTCCAGTATGTAAAAGTTTGTGGACGATGTCCTGTATAGAAAGAGGCCAAATGGTGTGAAATTGAAGTACATTCCTCGGGAGGATGGACTAGAGCTGTTGGCAGAGATACATGGAGGCATATGTTGCACCCACATAGGGTCAAGAGCACTGGTCAGCAAGCCATTCTGGCAAGGTTTCTTCTGGCCCACCGCCCTCCAGGATGCAACTGTGCTAGTAACCAAGTGTGAAGCATGCCAATTCCATTCAAAGAAGCTACATAAACCAGCTCAAGCTCTTCAAAAAATCCCTCTCTCTTGGCCCTTTCCGGTCTGCGGGCTCGACATCTTGGGCCCCTTTCCCCGTGCTACCGGGTGCTTTGAGTACTTGTACGTTGCAATCGACAAATTCACAAACTGGCCGGAAGTGGAGGCAGTGAGAAAGTTGATAGCATAGTCAGGCGTCAAGTTCTTCAAAGGACTAGTCTGTCGCTTCGGTGTTCCCAACAGGATCATCACTAACAACGGCATGCACTTCACAAGCCGCACCTTCATGCAGTATGTCTAGGACCTTGGCAGCAAAATCTGATTTGCTTCTGTCGCTCACCCGAGGAGCAATGGCCAAGCAGAAAGGGTGAATGCTGAAGTGATGCGAGGGCTTAAAACGAGAACTTTCGACAAGCTGCACAAGTGCGGAAGGCGCTGGATTGATGAACTGCCGACGGTTCTTTGGTCGATCAGAACGACACCAAATCGAGCCATCGGCCAGACACCCTTCTCCCTAGTGTACGGGGCAGAAGCAGTTCTCCCCATGGAACTCACATACGGGTCGCCTCGAGTGCTCGCTTATGATGAGCTTGAGCAAGAGCAATTATGAAAAGATGACGCGACGCTCCTTGAGGAAGACCATCTTCGGTCTGCTATGAGAGTTGCACGCTATCAGCAAGCTTTGCATTGCTATCATAGCGCAAGGTTCGTGCCCGAAGCCTTGAGGAAGGTGACCTTGCTCTTCGGCACGTTCAGTCGGCCAAGAATTCCAACAAGTTGACGCCGAAGTGGGAAGGCCCTTATCGGGTATTACGAGTCACCAAGCCTGGTGCAGTCTGCCTGGAGACCGAAGATGGCATTCCAGTGAGCAACTCCTGGAATATCGAGCATCTTTGTACGTTCTACCCATAAGGCGCGGTTCCCAGGACCCCCGGCAACCACCTTTTGTACGAGTATTGCCGGAAAGGCATGTGATCCTTTGTACAAAGCCAGGCATAGACCCTGCGCATAGCTGAATAAGACCGAGTGTTCTGCAACTCTTGACAATTTCCATGTCTACTTGTTTTGCATGTTTATCCAAGATGTTGCATTACGCCTATTCCCAGGAAGTACTAACGGACCATCAAGGTTCCACATCTCTATTTTCTCTTATTTCTTTTTCTTAAAAGACAGAAGGTTCTCTCGCGTGCAAGTTTGCCGGGGGTGAGATGGTATGGACACCAAACGGGCGACGTCCAAAATTGGCATCTTATGGAAAGGAGCGGGAAAGAGTACCACGACGGAAAGATAAGTTGCTAGACCCTAAGTGAATTTTTTTGTGAAGTTATTTTCCTTGGACGATTTCGACTTTTGTATGGAAAACTTGCACGCCAAGGAACCTTGCCGTGATCGCTGGCGCCCTTGCTCTGTTTCGAGTCCTCTCAAAACCTTAAGTGGCTATGCTCGTGCCCTTGCTTTATTTTGAGTCCGTTCAACGGCTTAAGTGGTTGCGCTCGCGCCCTTATTCTGTTTCGAGTTTGCTCAATAGCTTAAGTGTCCATGCCAAGAACGTCAAGGTATCTTGCCGGCTGTAGTACCGCCAACAGGCTACTAAGGACCCGCTCCTCGAAGCACTCACGATAGGGCTACACATGCCGACAAGATTTTTTCCGAAAAGTATAGGGAAAGCACCATGCCATGAAAGACGGGAAGGAGATTTGGATGTATACTCTGAACCAAAGGCTAGTCACAATGCCATGAAAGACATGTATACTCCTATCCCCGCTAACAAGGTGCAATCACACAACCTAGGATCTATCTACTATCTGCAAGCTGGACTCTGGACTATGAACACTATACTTAGGCATACCTTGATGCCCAAGTCTGGAGATGACAAGATGATCCGAGGCTACTCCATTAATATGTTGATCCACCTTGACAGGAACACCAGGATTAGAGCCATGGATCTAATTGTTGAGACAATCAAGAGGGTTGTTGCTGACCAAAAGCGCTCATGCTGCTATGCACCCTACATCTAGTTGCTTATCAACTCACGGTTAGAGAAGCACATTTTTGCTCTTGATCGCCCACACCTGCCCCTATAGCCAGAGTTCGAGGATAACGTTGTGGTGATGGACCAAGATCATCCCACATCTACTACAGCACAAGCAGAGGCAGAAGCTGTTCGAGCTGCTAGTGCTCAAGTCTCCAGATCCAGGAACGAGCAAATGGATCTTCTGATCACAGTTGTCCAAGGCATGCAGAAGGATATCAAAGGGATTCTAGATAACCAGAATAGCCTTGTGAGGATCTTCGAGACGAGGATCAAGGTGCTTGGAGATAAGGTGGACAAGTTGTCCAAGACAATGATTGAGCTCTAGAAGGAAGTTGACTCTGTGCACATTCCCCGGGTCTCCACTACCTCTTCTTCTGATGATGATGATGTTGATGAGGAAGAATCACCTCTCGGGCCAGGCACCCAGTTCACCACTCAGATGAG
Source organism: Hordeum marinum (assembly GCA_022496015.1). Taxonomy (NCBI): domain Eukaryota; kingdom Viridiplantae; phylum Streptophyta; class Magnoliopsida; order Poales; family Poaceae; genus Hordeum; species Hordeum marinum. Next base: position 372,379,658 of record CM039673.1, read on the forward strand.
ATCACCCACAATGCCTGCTCTGGAATCGAGGCCCTCTTCATCAGCTCCAGCTACTGTCAGCATAGCTCCTGCTCCATCAGCTCATGTTCCACCAGTGTCCACTCCAGGTCCTTTGACGACATCTGTAGAGATCTTCTCCGACGCCGTGCTCTCGACTCCTTCATTGACAACCAGAGGAGATCAGCCCAAGAACGCATAGATAGATACCTTCAAACTTTTTGGTAACTTGTTATCAAAGGGGGAGAAGTGTATATAGATCATTAGGCTTCGAGAGAGAGAGGCATTTGGTGTTTTCTGTTTTCCAAAAATAATTGCTTTTGTTTTTCTTGTGCTACACGTTCGATGATGTTTGATCATACGCTTTGATGTGTGATGCTACTATTTCCTATCATCTTAAATACTTATGTGATGATCTTTCATCTTTTGGTTGATTGTGTTGTGCTATGTTATTCACTCCAATTATTATTGCACACCACCAAGTGGTATGTGACATGTGGCAAGTGACCCATGTACCTAATCGATTGTGCATTTGCATTCAAATGCAAATTTAAAATAATGCAAAAATTTAGGGGGACCTCTTACTTATCAGATACTTCTCAAAGGGACGACTATATTCATTGATTATATCTTTGTCGAAGCTTTGATCTGTATGTTGTCATCAATTACCAAAAAGGGGGAGATTGAAATCACATTTGCTCCCTTGGTGATTCTGGTAATTAATAACAACATATAAGTCATTGAACTAATGTCTTCACCAAGTACATTTCAGGAAAAGTTCAATGATGGGAATGGCACAAAGACTGTGGAATTACCCCAAGATGCAAGGAAATAGGTTGGCCAAGCTTCAAGCAAGAGGACTCTACATTTAATATTTGTGAGAAATCACTTTGAGTCTATAGGAAAGCCAATACTATTAAAAGGGGTAAAGTTTTGATGGTAAACAATATGCTCAAACGTGCACAAGTGACAGTCACCAAGACATCCACATTCTCTCCCACCAAAGTCTGTCCTAAGCCAAATATACCAAATTGGTGCAACCAACTTTACTATCCCGGTGCCACCGAGTTCCAAACCCTAGAGAGACTCAGCCAAACCCTAACACTTTGGTGCAACCGACATAGCACTCGGTACCACCGAGTTGGGTTGCCAACTTTCTGTTACCCAAATTCTCATTTTTGGTCAGACCGAAAATGGTGAATCGGCATCACTGAGTTTGGTAATTCTGACCGTTGGTCACCTTGTCGGTGCAACCGAGAGTTATATATCGGTCCATCCAAGATTCAAAAGTTGCCACTTTTTGTCACTTCGGTACCACCAAGTTTTACACTTTGGTGTCACCGAGTCTGACTTATTGTGTGTAAGGGTTGGATTTTTGGGGATGCCTATATATACCCCTTCACCACCACCCACTCGAAAGAGAAGCACTCAGAACTATTCCATACTTATCATACTCAGTTTTCTGAGAGAGAGCCACCTACCCTTGTGTTGAGGTCAAGATCTTCCCTCCAACCATATGGATCTTGATTTCTAGCCTCCCCAGGTTCCTTTCCACCAATCCCATCTCTTATACCAAGCCAAATCTGTGTGAGAGAGATTGTGTGTTGAGCAGTCTATCATCTTGAAGCACAAGAGCAAGGAGTTCATCGTCATTACCGATCCTATTACCTTTTGGAGGGTGGTGCCTCCTAGATTGGTTAGGTGTCGCTTGGTAGCCTACTACTTCGTGTTGTGGAGTGAACCAAGAAGTTTGTAAGGGCAAGGAGATTGCCTACTTTGTGAAGATCTACCCATAGTGAGGCTAGTCCTTCGTTGACGGAAGCCGCATGGAATAGTCAAGGTTACTTCTTCGTGGAACCCTTCGTGGTAGAGCCCTCCATGGACTGTCGCGACCGTTACCCTCCGTGGGTTGAAGATTCCATGAACGTGGACGTATGATAGCACCACCTATCAGAACCATGGGAAAAATCATCGTGTCATCACTTGTGTTTGCATTCCTAACCGTCTCTTTACTTATATGTGCAATGTATTTATTTTCCGCTGCAATACTCTTAGACATGCATGTGTAGGGTGTTACTTGATATGCTATGAATGGTAAAACTTGCCAAGAATTAAAATTGGGAAAAAGGCAAAACTTGTATTTGATCAAGCAGTCTAATCACCCCCCCCCCCCCCTCTAGACCTACTTTCGATCCTACAAGTGGTATCAGAGCTTTGGTCTCCATTGCATTTGTTTCATAACCTAGGAGAAGTATGGCATCTAGTGAGGGAAATTATCACCATAGAGGTCCATACTTTGATGGCACTAATTTTGCTAGTTGGAAGCATAAAATGAAAATGCATTTGCTTGGTCATAATCCTGCCATTTGGGCTATTGTTCATGTTGGCTTGCAAGGTGAATTCTTTGCGGATGGAAAGGAACCGGATCGTGAAGCATCTACGGATGAATTGAAGATGTTGCAACTCAATGCTCAAGCATGTGACATACTCTTCAACTGCCTATGTCCTGAAGAATTCAACAAAATCAGCCGTCTTGAACAGGCAAAAGAGATATGGGATACTTTGGTTGATATGCACGAAGGAACTGATTTCGTGAGAGAATCCAAGATAGATGTTCTTCAAGGTCAACTTGACAAGTTCAAGATGAAGGATGGTGAAGGAGTCACTGAAATGCACTCTAGGCTAGCTCTCATCACCAATGAGATTGCCGTCTTAGGAAGCAAAGAAATGACTAACAATTTCATCATCAAGAAGATACTTCGAGCTTTGGATGAGAGATATGACATCGGGTGCACATTGATCCAAATGATGCCCAACTACAAAGATCTCAAACCAACGGAAGTGATTGGTAGAATTGTTGCTCATGAGATGACACTCAAAGACAAGGAAGACCTTCATCATAAGTCTGGCGGAGCTTACAAAGCCACAAGTGATGCTCCCGCTACCTCAAGCAATAACCTTGTCACAAATGAAGAGATAAGTCTCATGGTCAATAAAATCAACAAGTTCTACAAGAATAGAAGCAAAGATCGCAGCTCCAACTCCAGATATGAAGAGAAGCGTTCGTCAAGTCGTGATAGAAAGTGCTACAATTGTGGGAAGCCTGGACACTACTCCAATGAGTGCTCGGCTCCCTACAAACGAAGAGAAGAGTCACCAAGAAGACAAAGCTCAAGAGATGAATCACCTCGAAGAGAGAGAAGGAGTAGAGATGATCGTTATGAACGAAGACCCTCAAGGAGAAGTAGGGACTCAGAGAAGAAGAACAAGCACACCAAGAGCTGCTCAAGAAGGAAGCATCAAGCTCATGTTGGTGAATGGGTTTCTGGCTCCGACTCCAATAACCACTCTGAGAGAAGCTATCACTCCAACTCCGACTATAGTCAACATGATGGTGTTGCCGGAATTGCACTAGTGACAACCAACTCCTATGATATATTTGATTCACCAAATGAAGGAGGTGGAAGTTGCTTCATGGCTAAAGGCCCCAAGGTATCACACCCCGAATATCTTGGTTTCGATAGTGATGAAGATGATTTGCTTTACGATGATGACTTGCTATGTAATAAAACTAGTGATGTTAATCATAATGAATTTGATATTACTCATGCTAGTCAAGATAAGTCTATTGATGATGATAGGATGAAAATAGAAGAACTAACTAAAGAACTCAACACTCTTAAGTTAGCTCATGAATCTACTCTTGAAGATCATAGAGAGCTTGTAAGAACTCATGAGAAGCTACGCTTAAAGAAGCTCAACTTGGACCAAGAACATGAATTTCTTAAAGCTATCAATGACGATCTCCGAAAGAAGACTTCATCTTATATTGCCAAAAGACTACTCTTGTCTACATTCATGCCAAAATTCAAATCTAAGCAAACTAGTAAGAAAGGAAAGAAAGGTTCTTCATCTAGCAGCAACAATAAAATTGCTAAACCAAATGATGTTGCTCCTAGTAGTTCTATTGATTCCACTAATGATGATTCTCTTAGCCAAGTTACACTTGAGCAAGAAAATGCTTTATTGAAAGGAATTATAGATAAAGGTATCTACAAGAGTCTTGAAGGGTACAAACAATTTGATGATATTGTACGCAAGCACGGAGGATATCGGAAGAATCGTGGTGTTGGCTACTTCAACGCTAATGGAGTTGAATGGGAAGAAGGTCAATATCCCAATCCCAAGTTTGTTCCTCAAAAGGAGAAGTATGAAAATACTCTTCCCAAGGGGACAAACAATCAAGATGACCTTCCACCACAAGACACCAAGCTCAAGGGCAAGAACAAGCTTCAAGAGGACTTTGACTCTTATGAAGATGAATCCCAAGCTTTGGTGAAGTGGGTTCCCAAGGCTACTTCTACAAGTGCTACTTCAACACAAAGAATCCCCATCAACTTGATGTGGATTCCCAAGAAGAAGAACTAGAGAGTTCTTAAGGGGTGACTCCGCCAATGAAATTCACTCACATTCATTATTGGCAAGATCTATTTGCAATCAACATCTACCCTATGCAATAGATCAAGGAGTCACACATTCCCTCAAAGGTAAGCAAGGGACAAGGTAATCATCAAATCAATGGACATCATTACACATGCTTTGCACTCCATGTCCATAGATATCATTTCATTTGTCTCTTGTGTGTTGGGACTAACCCATGTAGGTGAGAAGAGTAAGGAAACAACAAGGATGCTCCCAACTCTTGGTGGTCTTCATCAATCTTGAGCATCCACCACTACCTCACCAATATGAAGTCTTCATCGATAAAACCCAAGGTTAGTTTATCCCTCTTATGGGGGGATGTTACATCAAGGGGGAGCTTTACTCTAAGACTTGAGTCAAAGCATCTCTTAGTATGTGACAAACATTAAATGATTTATGTAAAAGTGGTAACCCCACTTGTGCTTAAACGATGAGTATGACCTATGATCAAGTACTCTTACTTGGCTCCTAAGTCAAATACTCATATACAGATGACTTCGTCATCGCCCAAGTGCTTGTTAGATGCTAGAGTATTTGTGCATGTTTGTCATGATTTCATTTGACATCTTATTGTGTGAGCATGTTGGTCTGCATTTATTTTCTCATTCAAGGATATCCAATTGTTGCTATTTGGCTTTTGATTTATATTTTGCCAATTGGATGTACGAGAATGCCTAGGACCACTTCTTTAGCTATCTATGCTATCTCACCTCATACTCTATTCATGCTGCATCACAAAATTTGAACAAGTGCTTTTCGATCCCTCTGTGTGTGGAGCACTCGGAGTTCCGTATCGACAAGGACTCGCCATTAAAACCTCCCAAGTGCATCTTGGTGGAACCAACACCAAAATCTCGGTCTCACCGAATGCCTAGGGTTGATCTGGTTTTTTCAATCTCGGTACCATTGATTCCATTTTCTCGATTACACCGAGTGTCCCTGTCAGCTGACAGTTGAGGCACTCGGTGACACCAAAAACTTAGAATCGGTGTCACCAACATTGGTGGGTATATAAGTCTAGACCCCGATGCTTTGAAATTTCCACCTTCAAACATCGCACTCCAAAACCCTAAGCTGCCGCTCCAAGGACCCCTGGTCGTCGCCCTTGTCTCCCCGTGCTCGTCCGCCGCTGGGAATCACCGTCGCCGAAGAAATCCACTCCCTCGTTGCCGCCGTAGAGGATCCATGCCAAGTTAGGGTACGGATTCGATCTCTAGTGCGCTCTCCATCCGATTCTTGCGCATTAGATACTTGTTAATCATCATTGCACCCTTTGCACATGTTCCTATCCTCTCAAATCCCCAAAATCTCGCGTTAGATGGATTTTCTAGGTTTTGTCGTCCGCCCTATAAATCTCGATGGAACCAAAACGAAAATATCGGTCTCACCGATATGCTTTTGAGTGAGGTTGAGAACTGACTCGGTGGAACTAAGTTAGTTCTTTTCGGTCGGACCGAAAAGGCTGCCAGTGAGTATGTCTTGGCCCCACCGAAAGCTTCTTTTCGGCTGCACCGATATCTATTTGACATATTGCAAAACTTTTGAAAATCATTGCTCAAATTTCAAAAACCAGCCTCATTTTGTGATGACTCATCTTCTTCTGCTCTCGTATACTCTATTCACTGGGTCAGTATGTCAGGTTTAGAAGACAGCAAGAATTTGCCAGAGCTTGGAGTTGATATGAGTTCTGGAACAAGCCCAGAAGTCGGTTCTTTCTCAGATCCGGGCACCCCCAGCTCTCATGGGTTGCCCAAGGCTGCCACCAGAACCAGGAAGAAGCTCAACTCAGATGAAGAAGACTCAGATTTCATTCCTGAGAAGATTCTTGCTAAGAAGCAAGAAAATCCTGCCAAGAAGTTAGCAACTGAAGCTACTTCCTCTCGAGGAGTTGTTAGCAAAGTCTATGCTCCAGCTGAAACCTTCAAGACACATGAAAGTGCAAGAGCCACTGTGTTAGTTGAGGTCCCCAAGAAAGCTATGCCTAAGAGGCAGGGGAGAAGAAGTCTAGGAAGAGGATTGTTCATGTTATGGGCAGGCCTACCTCTATGTTTGAGGATCCAGAGGAGGCTGCTGGTGCTGCTACTAAGGAGGAGGAGGAAGAGCATGTTGAGATTGTGCCTCCCAAGAAGAAAGCCAAGAAGCTCATGGTTGATGCTATGCCAAAGACCGGCACCTCCAAGAGCACCAAGCCTACATCTAAGGAGACTGTGGTGCAAAATACCAAGAGGACCACCCGAGACATTCCTGCTTTAGATAAGAACAAGGGGACTACCTCTAGAACTGAAGATGATGATGACCTAACCACATTGATGAATCTCAGACCACATCTTCCAGTGCATGATGCCAGCCATTTGGTAGCTGAGGACATGAAGAAGCGGAAAGACTCGGGCTTGAGAGCCTGGAGAGCCATAGACCCATATGCTTAGAGGAGGAAGACCGTTGTTGACTACAGGTTCTATACCAGAGAACAACAGGATTTCTATGAGACCGTTCTGCTTGACAAGAGCCCTGTTGTTAGCGACATGAGATATGTCGATTGGAAGTTTATTAAGGACAATGTGGACTACTTCCCAAGTGTCCAAGATAACTTTCATTGCATTGGTCTGGATAAGTTCATTGGCAGAGAACTTATAGCGTGGAAAGACGAGATGATCATGCAATTCTACTCCACCGCTCATTTCTACGGAGATGGTAGAATTGTATGGATGGCTGAAGGTGCTAGGTACGAATCCACTGTTGAGGAATGGGCTGCTCTACTGGAAGTTCCATAAGCACAGGAAGGAGATTTGGATGTATACTCTGAACCAAAGGCTAGTCACAATGCCATGAAAGACATGTATACTCCTATCCCCGCTGACAAGCTGCAATCACACAAGCTAGGATCTATCTACTATCTGCAAGTTGGACTCCAGACTATGAACACTATACTCAGGCATACCTTGATGCCCAAGTCTAGAGATGACAAGATGATCCGAGGCTACTCCATTAATATGTTGATCCACCTTGACAGGAACACAAGGATCAGAGTCATAGATCTGATTGCTGAGACAATCAAAAGGGTTGATGCTAACCAAAAGCGCTCATGTTGTTATGCACCCTACATCCAGTTGCTTATCAACTCACAGTTGGAGAAGCACATTTTTGCTCTTGATCGCCCACACCTGCCCCTACAGCCAGAGTTCAAGGATAACATTGTGGTGATGGACCAAGATCATCCCACATCTGCTACAGCACAAGTAGAGGCAGAAGTTGTTCGAGCCGCTAGTGCTCAAGTCCCCAGATCCAGGAACAAGCAAATGGATCTTCTAATCACAGTTGTCCAAGGCATGCAGAAGGATATCAAAGGGATTCTGGATAACCAGAACAGCCTTGTGAGGATCTTCAAGACGAGGATCAAGGTGCATGGAGATAAGGTGGACAAGTTGTCCAAGACAGTGATTGAGCTCCAGAAGGAAGTTGACTCCGTGCACATTCCCCGGGTCTCCACTACCTCTTCTGATGATGATGATGATGTTGATGGGGAAGAATCACCTCTCGGGCCAGGCACCCAGTTCACCACTCAGACAAGATCAGCCACAGTGCCTGCTCTGGAATCGAGGCCCTCTTCATCAGCTCCAGCTACTATCAGCATAGCTCCTACTCCATCAGCTCTTGTTCCACTAGTGTACACTCCAGCTCCTTCGACGACATCTGTAGAGATCTTCGCCTATGTCATGCTCTCGACTCCTTCATGATCAGCCCAAGAACGCTTAGATAGATATCTTTGAACTTTTTGGTAACTTGTTGCCAAAGGGGAGGAGTGTATATAGATCATTAGGATTCAAGAGAGAGAGAGGTATTTGGTGTTTTCTGTTTTTCAAAAGCAATTGCGTTTGTTTTGCTTGTGATACACGTTCGACGATGTTTGATCATATGCTTTGATGTGTGATGCTACTATTTCCTATCATCTTAAATACTTATGTGATGATCTTTCATCTTTTGGTTTATTGTGTTGTGCTATGTTATTCACTCCAATTATTATCACACACCACCAAGTGGTATGTGACATGTGAGAAGTGACCCATGTACCTAATCGATTGTGCATTTGCATTCAAACGCAAATTTAAAATAATGCACAAATTTAGGGGGACCTTTTACTTATCACATACTTCTCAAAGCGACGACTATATTCACTGATTATATCTTTGTCGAAGCTTTGATCTATATGTTGTCATCAATTACCAAAAAGGGGGAGATTGAGAGCACATTTGCTCCCCTGGTGATTTTGGTAATTAATAACAACATATAAGTCATTGAACTAATGTCTTCACCAAGTACATTTTAGGAAAAGTTCAATGATGGGAATAACACAAGGAGTGTGGAATTAGCCCAAGATGCAAGGAAATAGGTTGGCCAAGCTTAAAGCAAGAGGACTCTACATTTCATATTTGTGAGAAATCACTTTGAGTCTATAGGAAAGCTAATACTATTAAAAGGGGGTAAAGTTTTGATGGTGAACAATATGCTCAAACGTGCACAAGTGACAGTCACCAAGACATCCACATTCTCTCCCACCAAAGTCAGTCCTAAGCCAAATATACCAAATCGGTACAACCAACTTTACTATCCCGGTGCCATCGAGTTCCAAACCCTAGACAGACTCGGCCAAACCCTAACACTTCGGTGCAGCTGACACCACTTAGTGCCATGGAGTTGGGTTGCCAACTTTCTATTAAGAAAATTCTCATTTTCAGTCCGATCGACAATGGTGAATCGGCGTCACCGAGTTTGGTAATTCTGACTGTTGGTCACCTTGTCAGTGCAACCGAGAGTTATATATCGGTCCATCCGAGATTCAAAAGTTGCCACTTTTTGTCACTTCGGTACCACCAAGATTTACACTTTGGTGTCACCGAGTCTGACTTATTGTGTGTAAGGGTTGGATTTTTGGGGATGCCTATATATACCCCTTAACCACCACCCACTCGAAAGAGAAGCACTCAGAACTATTTATTTTTCTAAGAGAGAACCACCTACCCTTGTGTTGAGGTCAAGATCTTCCACTCCAACCATATGGATCTTGATTTCTAGCCTCCCCAAGTTGCTTTCCACCAATCCCATCTCTTCTACCAAGCCAAATCTGTGTGAGAGAGATTGTGTGTTGAGGAGTCTATCATCTTGAAGCACAAGAGCAAGGAGTTCATCGTCATTACCAAGCCTATTACCTTTTGGAGGGCTATGCCTCCTAGATTGGTTAGGTGTCTCTTGGGAGCCTCCTACTTCGCGTTGTGGAGTGAACCAAGAAGTTTTTAAGGGCAAGGAGATCACCTACTTCGTGAGGATCTACCCATAGTGAGGCTAGTCCTTCGTGGATGGAAGCCGCATGGAATAGTCAAGGTTGCTTCTTCGTGGAACCCTCCGTGGATAGAGCCCTCCATGGACTCTTGCGACCATTACCCTCCGTGGGTTGAAGACTCCATGAACGTGGACGTACGATAGCACCACCTATCGGAACCACGGGAACCATACTCCCCTACACTTTTTCCTTTTTGGTTATTTTTTGCTTTTTTAGCCATTTCCTTTCCCACTTTGCTGTTCGATAGGGACAATTTATTTTCCTACCCTATGTTCAGCTGAACCAATCTTGTCTTATGGATACTCGACATACACCATAAAGTCTTAAATCCGAACACAGCACGTGGGGCTTCTTTTAATAGCTAGTATTTTAATTATTCATACTTACCGGGCATGCGTGTTTCTTTTGTCATGCTTTAGCCATTATATGCATAAATTCGAACTAAGACTTTGCCAAGCTAGGTTGCCTCGCTCTTGTGGTTACTCTCTATGTTCTCGCTTGTTCGGCTAGAGAGTAAAGGGAGCACCTCTACGATTGCTATGACCGGGTCATCCGGACATGTACCTTAGACGGGTGAAGCCGAAAGCTAGCTATCTTTCATAGACAATTTGTCGGCTACGACTGAAACATCTTATACGGCCCTGGTTGCTATTTGTGTTGTTTGGGTCTCTTATTCCCAAAGGACACTTAGTCACGTACTGCAAGTATGCGGATTTCTATCTACGTTCTTCATAGAACCCCAGCTAAAGGTATCGCTAGAGGTACAATTTTCATCGGAAGATGTTTCTTATGCTACGTCATAATATGACATATCTTTCTGTGTGTTTTCTGTCTGTTCGCACCACATGGTCGGATTGCCTGGTTCCCCGAATACAAGTTCGCTCTTTGGAGAAGGAATAATAAAAAGGAACACTCCCAAGCTCTTCGCACGGGAGGGAGAAGCCAACGGCCGGTTAAGACAAAGTTTACAACACGGATTGTTTTACAAATGTATATGTAAATTACATATGCGGCTGCTGTTCGAGATCATCGATTAGTGTGTTGAGGGGGCAGTCTGCTTACGAGAGATGGGCGGCTCACTTCACTTGGTCATATACCAGGCGGGTGGCACTTCTTTTCCATCCGATCCCACAAGACCAACCCGCGCCACATGCTCAGGGTTAAGTCCGGTGAAATGGGTCTTGACCGTTGAGCATGCCTCCCGTGCTCCTTCGCGGCAGGCCGAAGTCTTCCATAGCTCAAACCTATCCCGAGCCCCCCTAAATCGATCCACAAGTGCGACTATCCCTTCAGGTGGCTGTTCGGTGGGCCATAATGCCTTCACCATCCCCTTCATTGCTTTTTGCACACGCTTGTGGAGAGAGATCAGCTCCTTCAGCAGGTCCCCTTGGTACGATTCGATCTCCTCTTCAGGATGTCTGGTCAGACGACCTGCACACAAGAAAATAATCACGATTACTCTCATTCTCTACATTGGAAATACTTACTCATAGCGGAATTGTATTTACCAAATACGCCCCTCCAAAGCTTTTGATTCTCTTATTGAGCTTGGACCAATTGTGTCTTTAAACTCTTTATTTCTTTGGCCTGTTTTTGTATAACAAGACAGCTGACATGCTGCTGGGATTCCGCATACCCTTGTGACTCACGGACTTCCTCCAGCTGCCTTTCCATATGTCCTATTGATTCGGCTGCTACACGGAATCCATATGTCAGGCACGATAATGTAAAAGGATAAGCAGTAAAATCATACTCACCATGGGCCTCTCGCGTGAAACTCTTCACTTGTGCTAGTTTGGCCTTCATGGACTGTACTTCCATGCGACTCTCCTCAAGGGCCTTGGCCAATTGCTCGGACTGTTGCTTTGAGGCCTGCATTAGCAGTCAAACAGTATGAAGATCCTTAATTTGTTTTTTATAAATCAAATTAAGGCTCGGGGCCTACTAGGCTTACACAAGTATGTGGATTCTATAAAATCCAACCTCTTACCTGAACATCGGTTGTTATCAACTTCATAGCTTTATTGAATCCAGCTCGGGCGGCCCCGAGATGTGCATCCGCCAAGTGTAGGGCACCAAACTCTTGGTTGGAGAAAATTGGATGCCGCATGGCCTCCCATTGGTGCCGATGATGCATGGCACTCTCCACTTCCGATTTGGTGACGGATACTTCGTCGCCAGATTCGGCGGGCGCCGGACCGGCCATGGGGGCTTCCGTAGCGGAAGCTACATGGGTCATGGCCCGGGAGCTCCGGGTGTCTCCTGACATCCGGACAGCCTCCTAAATAGGAGAAGATTGGGCATTTCACCTAGGTAAAAAAAATGAGCGGTTATGAGATTATGTTGTGTACAACGATAAGGCGGGTATCCGAACAATGTACCTTCCGGATGCGTGGACGGGAGGATTCGTCCCCATGTCCGGCTCCTCTGTAGGATCCCAAACAGCCTCTGATTCGCCCATGGCTTTGGCTACTGGCGCATGGCATGCTGATCGGCGGTGCTTGGGGGCTGGGACCAACACGTCCGGGTGCTCTTGGTAGCAGGCCTCTTGCGGGAGGAGTTTTTCTTCTTACCCGCAGACGGAATGGAGAAGAACACGGGGTAATCGACTATGATTGCCACCGGGTTTGGACGATGCTGTCTTGATAATAGACTCCATTTTCGAAGTCAAGATAGAGATCCGGGTCCTCGTTGAAGCTCGGATCGTTATCACATGCATGATTCTCGGGCAGAGGAGCCGGACAGTTGACTGTCTCGACAAAGCTCCTCCATTCCTATTCACGTCAAGGCCTCGGTCAAATAGAGTATGAAATGAAGCCCCGAACTATTTCATGATTGAAGGAGGAAGGTTTACCTATTCGATGGGATTGTAGGCCGAATACCCTTCCTTGGTTGACCGCCGGATGAAGTCTTCTTGCTCTCCTTTGTACAGGTTGGGAAGTGAGGTGGCCAGCGCTATTGGATTGGCAGGACCTAGTTTTCGAGAACGTGTGGCGTCGCTTGTTCCGTTGTATCACCATAAGAGGTGCACCCTTTGTTGGAAGGGTTGCACGCATCGAGAGATAGAGGTGGCCATGACGTCGATCATGGTCAGCCGGTGATGGGAAAGCATCCGCACTTGCTTGGCAAGGCATTGCATGTCGGTGCTCTCCTCCTGAGATGAGCTCTTGGGTCGCCAGTTGTACCTCTTCTTCGAGAGGAGGTCGGAGTATTCAGGCGGACATGTCTGAGTTGGCTCGAACAGGGGGACGTCTTCAATATAGAACCACTCCAAAGTCCATTCTTCGGATTTATTCAGCGTGCCAGCCAGATACCCCATTCCCGCTATGTGGCATACTTCGTCTCCGCCGACCTCTAAGATGGCCTTGTCCTGAGTTCGGGGGATGAGGCAGAAGAATTTCCTCCACAAATTGAAATGAGCTTTGCACCCTAAGAACATCTCACAGAGGGCAACAAAGCGCGAGATGTGTAGGATCGACCCGGGGGTGAGATGGTGGAGTTGAATCCTATAGAACTCCAATAACCCCCTCAAGAATGGGTGGATTGGAAACCCAAGGCCCCAGAGGAGGAAGGGGACGAAGCAAACGCGCTCCCCCTTGTTTGGATTAGGGAAGCACTCGTCGAAGACCTCGTCACCATAAGAAAGCAGACCTGCATGGGTTGTCGCCAGATCTGATGATGGGAGATATCCCTGGGTCTCCAGATTACGGAGCAACAGGAGAGTGACGGAGCAGCTGGTCCAGTCACCTGGGCATTGGTCGTAAGGGCGTGCTGAGGAGCTGGGAGCGTTAGCCATGTTTTTCATAGAGGCTTCTGCTAGGAGTTTTTCACGAGTGGGAGGAAGAAGATGTGGTTTTGAACCGCAGTTTTGTGTGATTAAATGGGTTGGTGCCTCCGTTGCGGAGGGGTGGGATTGTAAAAATCGCTGGCCACTCACCTCCTCGTGGCACACGAAAATCGAGGAACTTGAGCAGTTATTATAATTACTCGCGCCCGCGACACTTGGGATCTTACCGGAGACTGGTCGGGTGCCGAACAGAGAAGGATGAGGGACTCGCCTTGCAAGCCAGAGATGACGACATGAATGAATCAACCAAAGATAAATCAGTGTTGAAGACCAGTCCGGGGACTATTGAGGGAGTCCTAGATTAAGGGGTTCTCGGATAGCCGACCTATTGTTTATGGGTCGGACTGTATGGGTTGCGAGGCAGGCATCGCAGGATCGAGGACCACCTACGCCAGGACGGAAGCCTCATGGAGTCGAGTTGTATTCTCCAAGTTATTAGCTATAGTTAGGCAAGTTATCTCTTCGGCATGTAACCGACCATGTGTAGGCCAAGGACACCCTCGGCACGTTTATAAGCCGAAGGGTTTTAGGGGTTAGACACAGGACAACTCATCTTGGGTTAGACATATGATCTCGAGGTAGATCAACTGTGTAACCCCTTACACCATCAATGCAATCAAGCAGGATGTAGGGTATTACCTCCATTGGAGGGCCCGAACCTGGGTAAACTCGTGTTCCCTTCGTCTCATGTTACCGTCGATTCTAGTCTCACAGTTCGGGACCCCCTACCCGAGATCCGCCGATTTAGACACCGACAATGTGCTTTTGCCCTTTGACTGTTTGACTGTCATTTTGAAAACTTCATAACTATTTCATACTAACTCGGAAAAATGCAAATAAGATATCAAAATGTTCGGAAACACATCACCTATATGTGCATGTCATTTGCATTCATGACAAAAGTGTTAGAAAGTCCCCATCACCGATATGAGCTAAAACTGATATGGGGACTTCCCAACAATTTTCTCATGAATGCAAATGCCATCCACATATAGGTGATGTGTTTCTGAATATTTTGATATCTTATTTGCATTTTCCGAGTTAGTATGAAATAGTTATGAAGTTTTCAAAATGACAGTCAAACGGTCAAAGGGCAAAAGCACAATACGAGCACAATGATGTGGGCATGACCGCGTGTTTTCCAAAACTAGGTGTATTCATGTCGACGATGACACGACTAAGGTATCAAATACAATTATCCCTGTCAATGTCAGAACCGGCAGATCTCGGGTAGGGGGTCCTGAACTGTGAGACTAGGATCGACGGTAACAGGAGACAAAGGGGACACGAGTTTACCCAGGTTCGGGCCCTCCAATGGAGGTAATACCCTATGTCCTACTTGATTTTATTGATGGTGTAAGGGGTTACATAGTTGATCTACCTCGAGATCGTATGTCTAATTGAAAGCACGACATGCTCCCTTGGTGGTTTTGATAATTCATGACAACATACATTGTCTCTTGGACTAACACATCTATCTAGTGTATTTCAGATAATAGTCCATGGAGAGTTGAGTTGGCAAAAGGATTGTGGAGATTGTGGAATTACCCCAAGATGCAAGGAAATAGGTTGCCAAGCTTCAAGCAAGAGGACTCTACATTTTACATTTGTGAGAAATCACTTTGAGTCCATAGGAAAGCCAATACTATTAAAAGGGGGTAAGGTTTTCTTGGTGAACAAAATGCTCATACGTGCATAAGTGATAGTCACCAAAAACATCCACAATCTCTCCCACCAAATTCTGACTCTAGCCAACCTTACAAAATCGGTGCAACCAACATTCCTATCCTGGTGACACCGATTCCAAACCCTGGAAAGACTCAGCCAAACCCTAGCCACTTTGATGCAGCCGACACTGCTTTCGGTGCCACCGAGTTGGGTTGCAACCTTTCTGTTACACAAGTTCACACTTTTGGTCTGTCCGAGAATGTTGAATCGGCGTCACCGAGTTTGGCAATTTTGACCGTTGGTCACCTTGTCAGTGCAACCGAGATTCCTATATCGGTCTCACTGAGATTCTAAAGTTGGCACCTTTTGGTCACTTCGGTACCACCGAGACTAACACATCGGTGTCACCGAGTTGGTCATTTTGTGTGTAATGGTTGGATTTTTGGGGATGCCTATATATACCCCTTCACCACCACCCACTCGAAAGAGAAGCACTCAGAACTATTCCATACCTACCTACTCGGTTTTTTGAGAGAGAGCCACCTACCCTTGTGTTGAGGTCAAGATCTTTCACTCCAACCATATGGATCTTAATTTCTAGCCTCCCCAAGTTGCTTTCCACCAATCCCATCTCTTCTACCAGGCCAAATCATTGAGAGAGTGATTGTGTGTTGAGGAGTCTATCATCTTGAAGCACAAGAGCAAGGAGTTCATCGTCATTACCGAGCCTATTACCTTTTGGAGGGTGGTGCCTCCTAGATTGGTTAGGTGTCGCTTGGGAGCCTCCTACTTCATGTTGTGGAGTGAACCAAGAAGTTTGTAAGGGCAAGGAGATTGCCTACTTCGTGAAGATCTACCCATAGTGAGGCTAGTCCTTCGTGGATGGAAGCCGTATGGAATAGTGAAGGTTGCTACTTCGTGGACCCTTATGGGTGGAGCCCTCCGTGGACTCTCGTGACCGTTACCCTCCATGGGTTGAAGACTCCATAAACATGGACGTACGATAGCACCACCTATCGGAACCACGGGAAAAATTCTTGCGTCTCCTATTGTGTTTGATCTTCCTATCCCATCTCTTTACTTATATGTGCAATGTCTTTACCTTCCGCTGCCATATCTGTAGACATGCATGTGTAGGGCTGGTGGATTTACTAGACCTGCTAAAATAGTTAAAATCTACCAACCAATTGACTTGGAAAAGGTTTGGTTTTAAATTCCTGCTAGTAGTCTATTCACCCCCTCTAGACACTCTTCTATCGATCCTACAAGTGGTATCAGAGCTTTGGTCTCCATTGCTTCGATTTAATCACCGTGGAGGAAGATGGATGTGTCTAGAATAGAGAGCTTGAGTTGTAGAGTGCCCATTCTTGATGGAGAGTACTATAGTCAATGGAAGAATGCCATGATTGATCTATTTGATAAATTCCATTTTATATGGAAAACCCCTATCTACTCCCTATTGATGAATTGCATCCCACACACGAAGAGGAAATTAACATGCTTGGTAACCTAAGAACTGTCAATCTTATTGTTAGAGGTTTACCAAGATTCGTGCTTGTTCAATTGAAGAACTTTGCATGTGCCTATACCTTGTGGACTGATTTGGAGAACCGTTATCCAAATCTTTCATTAGGAAATCTTGATGAAATTCTTCATAAAACCATTGCCTTTCACAAAATGAAGCCTGGTGATCCAAACTTTGATAAATGCATATTTGAGCTTCGTGATCTTATGCGTGCTAAAGGAGATGTCACCACTATCAACAACATTATCTTTGAAGCCATTCGCATTCACAAACTTGAACATTGTCATGATCACTATTCTAACGAATCTCTTGTTCTTTATGACGAGGATTTCCCACTTGATGATGACAATGTGGAACATGGCTACTATGAAGAAGATGAGTTGTTCAACATCGAGCATGAGAAGATCATGAAGAATCTGAGTCTTATGGCAAAATTTAAGGATTACATGTCCAGAGGAAAAGAGTGGATTCTAAATAGTGGATGTACGGATCATACGACTGGTGAAAAAGACATGTTTCAAGAGATCATGCCTAATCAAGGTCCTCGACGGTACATGACCTTTGGAGACAACTCTAAGGGTAAGGTACTTGGCCTTGGTAAGGTGGCCATATCCCATGATAGCTCTATTCAAAATGTTATGCTTGTTGAATCTCTTGGATACAATCTTCTTTCCGTATCTAGACTTGCCGACTTCGGTTTCAATGTGTTATTCACGAAACTAGATTGCCAAGTGTCTCATCAAGATAATCATAAAATGATCTTTACCGGTTTCCATAGAGGTGATCTATACATTGTCGATTTCACTAAGAGATCCAAGCCTCACACTTGTTTAATTGCAAAATCTTCTAAACGTTGGCTTTGGCATAGGAGACTTGGACATGTAGGCATACGCAATCTAGATAAGCTAATCAAAGGTGATCATATACTTGGTCTTAAAGATGTTATCTTTGACAAAGATAGACTTTGTAGTGCTTGTCAAGCTGGAAAGCAAGTAGGTGGAAGTCATCCCGTTAAGAATATCATGACTACTAGGAGACCACTCGAGTTACTTCACATGGATCTTTTTCGTCCCAATGCTTACAAGAGACTCGGTGGAAATTCCTATGGTCTAATTATAGTTGATGATTTTTCCAGATTTACGTGGGTATTCTTTCTTGATGATAAGTCGCAGGTTCAAAACATCTTCAAGAACTTCGCTCGCAAAGCACAAAATCAGTTTGAAGTGAAGATCAAGAAGGTTCGGAGTGATAATGGATCGGAGTTCAAGAACACCCATGTGGATACCTTTCTTGGCGAAGAAGGTGTCTCACATGAGTTCACGGCTACATACACACCTCAACAAAATGGAGTTGTTGAGAGGAAGAACTGGACGCTCATTGAGATGGCAAGAATGATGCTTGATGAATACAAGACGCCAAAACACTTTTGGGCAGAAGTCGTTTAAACAGCATGGCATGCCACAAACTGACTTTACTTGCACAAGCTTCTTGATAAAACGGCATACGAGCTACTCACCAGTAACAAACCCCAAGTCTAATACTTTCGAGTATTTGGCTCAAAGTGCTATATTCTTGATAAGCTTCGTCATACTAAATTTGCTCCCAAATCTCATGAAGGATTCCTACTTGGTTACGGATCGAACTCTCACACTTACCGTGTCTACAACAACTTAACTCGAAAAGTTGAAGAGACGGTAGATGTGAAGTGTTATGAATGTAATGGTTCGGAAGTTGAACAATTGCCAAATGAGGTAGGTGATAAGGATCCTTCGGAAGCCATTCTAGATATACCCATCGGCAAGATTCGTCCCATGGAGGTGAAGGAAAGTACTTCATCATCTCAAGTGGAAGCCCCCACTTCATGATAAGGTGAACCTCAACACGACATGGAGGCATCCACAAGCGGTACATGACGAGATGATGAAGAATAGGAAGTGCATCATGAAGATCCACCACAACCACCTTCACCACCACCTCAAGGGAACGACACCTTCAACAACAAGGAAGATGAATGAGATGATGATGAACAAGAAGAAGCTCCGCCATCCAACAATCGGAAGCTAACCATAGTTCGAGCTCAAGTGACCAAGAACCATCCCCTAAACCAAATCTTTGGTGATATACAAACAGGGAGAATCACTTGCTCTAAAACCCGTCTAGCTAACTTTTTTGAGCATTATTCTTTCATCTCTTGAATTGAGCCTTTGAAGGTAGAACAAGCTCTTGAAGACGCGGATTGGGTGAACGCTTTTCATGAAGAACTTCACAACTTCGAAAGGAACAAAGTGTGGACACTCATGGAAAAGCCCGTAGATGAACACAACATCATCAGAACCAAATGGGTGTTTCGGAACAAGCAAGACGAAGACGGTCAAGTCGTGTGCAACAAGGCTCGTCTCGTAGCCCAAGGATATACGCAAGTTGAAGGTATGGACTACAGTGAGACTTATGCCCCTGTCGCTAGACTTGAAGCTATCTGTATTCTTCTTGCATATGCTAATCACCATGATATCACGCTTTATCAAATGGACATCAAAAGTGAATTTTTAAATGGTGAAATTGAAGAAGAGGTTTATGTTAAGTAACCACATGGTTTCGTGAATCCTAAGAAACCCAATCATGTTTACAAGATTCGTAAAGCTCTTTATGGTCTTAAGCAAGCCCCTTGTGCTTGGTATAAATGTTTAACGAAGTTTCTCATAGAAAAAGGTTTTGAAATTGGTAAAATTGATGCAACCTTGTTCCATAGCTTTTATTTCGAGTTACTAACATTTAGCAACCGAACCGGTATCCAATACCCAGGTGCTACTAGGAGTACTAGCAAGGTACACATTAATAACATGTATATCAAATATACTTTTGTCGATGTTGCCAGCCTTCTTATCTACCAAGTATCTAGGGTTGTTCCGCTTCAGCAACCGCTCACCTCGTAATAGAAGCACTTAGTCTCGGGTTTGGGTTCAACTTTGGGTTGCTTCACTGGAGCAGCAACTGATTTGCCATCCATGAAGTTTCCCTCCTTGCCCTTGCCCTTCTCGAAACTAGTGGTTTTACTAACCATCAACACTTGATGCTCCTTCTTGATTTCTACCTTTGTGGTGTCAAACATCGCGAACAGCTCAGGGATCATTATTTCTATCCCTGGCATTTTATAGTTCATCACCAAGTTCTAGTAGCTTAGTGACAGTGACTTGGAGAATTATATCAATTACTATCTTATCTGGAAGATCAACTCCCACTCGATTAAAGCGATTGTAGCACCCAGACAATCTGAGCGCATGCTCAATGATTGAGCTATTCTCCTTCATCTTGCAGGCAAAGAATCTTGTTGGAGATCTCATATCTCACAACACGGGCATGAGCCTGAGATCCCAATTTCAGCTCTTAGAACATATCAGATGTTCTATGACATTCAAAACATTTCGGAGCCTCAATTCCAAGCCGTCATGCATGACGCACTAAACTATCAAGTAGTCATTGGAACGTGCCTGTCAGATGTTCACAACATCTACAAATGACGCTAGAGGGGGTGGCGCACCGAGCGGTGCATTAAGGACATAAGCCTTCTGTGCGGCAATGAGGACAATCCTCAAATCACGGACCCAGTCCGCAATATTGCTACCATCATCTTTCAACTCTATTTCTCTAGGAACATATATAAAAATTCAAGGGAGCTAAAGCGTGAGCTAGTAATCTACAACATAATTTGCAAAGACACTACTGACTATGTTCATGATAATGATTTCAATTAATAATATTACGTAAGAACTCCCACTCAAATTGATATCCCTTCGGTCATTCGAGTGATACATGATCCAAATTCACCAACTCAAGTCCGAGCATCACGTGAGTTGAGGTGGTTTCAATGGTGAACATCATCATGTTGATCATATCTACTATATGACTCATGTTCGACCTTTTGGTCTCTTGTGTTCCGAGGACATGTATGTACACGCTAGGCTCGTCAAGTTTAACTCGAGTGTTCTGCATGTGCAACAATGGCTTGCACCCGTTATATGTGAACATAGAGTCTATCACACCCGATCATCATGTGGTGTCTCCACACGACGAACTTTCGCAACTTTGCACACTCGGGGAGAACACAATTTATCTTGAAATTAAGTGAGGGATCACCTTATAATGCTACTGTCGTCCTAAGAAAAACAAGGTGCATAAAAGGATTAACATCACATGCAAATCATAAGTGACATGATACATGAACTTGTGCTTTTGATCTCCATCTTGAAAGCACCGGCATGATCTCCATCGTCACCGGCATGACACCATGATCTCCATCAATGTGTCGCCATCATGGTTGTCACGCCCACCATGCTTCTACTACTATTGCTACCGTTTAGTGATAACGTAAAGCATTACATAGCGCTTAATGATTGACACGTAGGTCATACAATAATTAAAGACAACCCTATGGCTCCTACCGGTTTCCATACTCATCGACATGCAAGTCGTGATATTCTATACAACACATGATCATCTCATACATCACATATATCTCATCATGTAATTGGCCATATCACATCACAACATACCCTGCAAAAACAAGTTAGACGTCCTCTAATTGTTATTGCATGTTTTATGTGGCTGCTATGGTATCTAGCAAGAACAATTCTCACCTAGCATAAACCACAACGGTGATACATAAGTTGCTTTTGAACCTTCTTAAGGACCGCCTTAGTCAAATCCGATCCAACTAAAGTACGAGAAACAGATACCCACCAGCCATCTTTGTGCAAGGAGGTTACATGTCAGTCGATGGAACTGGTCTCTCGTAAGCGTACGAGTAAGGTTGGTCCGGTCTGCTTCATCCCACAATACCGCTGAACCAAAACATGACCAAGGGAGGAAGGAATCTAAGCATCAACACCCACAAACTCTTTGTGTTCTACTCGAGATCTCATCTACACATAGACCTAGCTCATGATGCCACTGTTGGGGAACATTTCATGGGAAACAAAAAAATTCCTACGCACATGCAAGATCTATCCATGGTGATGAGCATCTACGAGAGGGAGAGTGGATCTACGTACCCTTGTAGATCGCTAAGCGGGAAGCGTTAAGAAATGCGGTTGATGTAGTCGAACGTCTTCGCGATCCAAATCGCCGAGCGTCTCGCGATCCCATCACGATCCGTCCCGCGATCCAATCACGATCGTCTCGTGATCTTGATCACGGTCCTTCCGATCTAGCGCCAAACGGACGGCACCTCCGTGTTCAGCACACATACAGCTTGATGACGATCTCCGCCTTCTTGATCCAGCAAGAGGGAGCAGAGAGGTAGACGAGTTCTCCGGCAGCGCGACGGCGTTGCGGCGATGGTGGTGGAGCAATTCCAATAGGGCTTCGCCGCTGAAACCGATCTAGAGGAGAAACTACTAACTAGAGGAGAGGCAGCACGTGGCTTAGGGTTTCTTGATGTGTCCCAAGTGCTAGCCTCGCCCCTCTATTTATATGCTGAGCCCTGGGGTCAAAACTTGGAGAAAAATCCTCCTCAAGGTCGGTTTGCCCGCAAGGCAAGAGTCCTTCTCAGACTCTAGGACCAGACACCAAGGTCCTCGGCGTCTGGCCCCAGACGCCAGGGCCCCTGGCGTTTGGCCCCTGGCCTCCGCAAAACAGCTTTTGAACATTCCTAAAGCCTCATGGGCTTTACCCCTTGGCCCAAATAAAGTGTTCTTGTACCCCGAACATTTCGGGAAACATCCAAAACTATTTCCGATGAATTCCAGAACCCTTCTGGAGACCAAACACTATTATCCCATATATCAATCTTTACCTGCGGACCATTCCGGAGCTCGTCGTGACGTCTGAGATCTCATCCGGGACTTCGAACAACCTTCGGTCACCACCGTACATAACTCTATACTATTGAAACGTCACCGAACCTTAAGTGTGCAGACCCTACGGGTTCGAGAACTATGTAGACATGACGGAGACACCTCTATGGTCAATAACCAATAGTGGGACCTGGATGCCCATATTGGTTCCTACATATTCTACGAAGATATTTATCGGTCGAACCTTTTTTTCAAGGATTCAGTTAATCCCGTGTGATGTTCCCTTTGTTCTTCGGTATGTTACTTGCCCGAGATTCGATCGTCGGTATCTCCATACCTAGTTCAACCTCGTTACCGGCAAGTCTCTTTACTTGTTCCGTAATACAAGATCCCGTGACTAAAACTTAGTCACATTTCTTGCAAGGCTTATTGTGATGTTGTATACCGAGTGGGCCCTGAGATACCTCTCCATCACACGGAGTAACAAATCCCAGTCTTGATCCATGCCAACCCAACAGACACCCTTGGAGATACCTGTAGAGCACCTTTATAGTCACCCAGTTACGTTGCGACGTTTGATACACACAAGGTACTCCTCCGGTGTGAGTGACTTGCATGATCTCGTGGTCATAGGAACATATACTTGACATGTAGAAAACAGTAGCAATAAACTAACATGATCATATGCTACGTTTGTAATTTGGGTCTTGTCCATCACATCATTCTCCTAATGATGTGATCCCGTTACCAAATGACATCTCATGTCCATGACTAGGAAACCATAGCCATCTTTGATCAACGAGCTAGTCTGTTAGAGGCATACTAGGGACATGGTCTTGTCTATGTATCCACACATGTATCTGAGTTTTCGATCAACACAATTTTAGCATGGATAATAAACAATTATCATGAACAAGGAAATATGATAATAACCAATTTATTATTACCTCTAGGGCATATTTCCAACACTAAGTTGTGTGTTTCTCATTGTTGTTTGAATTTCCGCCGTATGTGTAGTTGGACTGCTTCATGTCAAAGTTGTATTACTGTGCATTGACATCGGAGTAAGTATATTCTACTGGCTGCCTACCCATACCTCTGCACTTTGAGTATAAAGCTCGAGCCCTCTGTCACTTTCATTCCATCAGCTGCAACCAAAGAAAAGCCAGATGGGTCCTGAGCTGGGAGAGGTCTCAGAGGAGGAGGGGATGTCGTCGATGTGAGGGCTGCAATAGCAGAGTAGAGGAGGAGGAGGAGGCGCAGGCGCATGCAGAGGGCACAACGTGGTGCCGAGGAGGAAGTGGAGGCAGAGTTCAACAGACGCTTTGTGCGTGAGTGATGGATACTTGCAACTCCAATGAAATGGAGCTACTTTTCCCAGAGAGTAGGGGAAGGAACCATATTCAGATCATCAGTGAGGCTAGGGCGAGAGCAGACACGGCTCCACATCCATCCACCAGGGCCAAATGGCGTCGTTTCTTTGATCGTTATGACTAAAGTACTGAATTTTCATGTTCATAAGATTGTGTTGTGAGGGAGCAGATGGTTGAATGACTAAATGAATTCAATTGTCTACCTCTGAATCTGTTGTTTTATCTGCATATGTTTGTTATGTGCACTTTTCAACTGTTGTTTAATCTGAAGTTGAACTGATTTGCGGTCAAATGTTGCATGACTTGTATAATAACTATTTTCTACCAGCTGGCTGCCCACCTGCCTATTTATTATTTTTATAATCTATGAGTCTCCCTGGCTATAAATTCTATCCATCTATGTGTGGTGTGTGGCTCAGTCTCCCCCTCCTTTTTCTTCCTTCTTCCAGAATCAGATCTAGGTTCCTCCCTCTTCTCTCTGTTGTTTTCTTCCCTATTCCTGTGTTTTCCATGGAGGATTGTTCATGCGGATGTCTAGCAAAGATGGCGCGCATAGTTGACGGCTGTGTGTATGAATCTGGTTTGGAGCTCACCGAGACTCAGTGTTGTGGGCAACTTTCATGTCTGCTATACAGCAACCATGGGTTTCGTGCACCCTATGTTTGTCGCCTGAAGGTTGGGGACTTGAAGGAATCATGGGTATATGTTTCTATTCGTTTTGTTTTCTTCTTTTTGTAGGTCTCATTTTGAATCCCACGGATTGAACTTGTAGTTTAGTTTTATCAATAGTTTGTCTATAATTTTTATTTGGTTTTGTCAGAATTTAATAGTAGGGGTTTCTGTGTGTATTTGTTCATTACTTAGCAGTATTTATCTATTTTTATATAATCCTTATTTTTTTGTTAGATGTTTTTACTATAGGTGTATTGATATGTATATTTCTTCAGTTTAGTCAGGTCATATGACTAGTTAGTTCGGTGTTTTTGTTCTGGTTCAGATATTTTCTTTTCACTTTGTTATGCAACCGTTCCTAGATCTATGTAAATATCCAGTTATGTCACGTGTTCACTTTCTTTTCTACTCCCATGCCCACTTGCAGAAAATGTCACCCAGAATCAGGATTGTTGCTCCTAGTTCCAGGATACTAAAGATGCAGACTTCAGACAAAAACGGGTATCAGTTGATGGAATTTGCCTACCACATCGACTTTGATGGTTGCATCAACCTAACTAGTGGGTGGAAGGAGTTTGTGGCAGAGTCTGGATTTGAGGATGGTGATGTGGTTATGGTTATGTTCTCCAGGGAAGATGACTCTCTGACGTTCAGAATTTATGTGTTGTAAGTTTAAATGTGGCAAATGACGTTGGTTGTGAGATTTGCGTGCGTTTGATTATGTTGCAGTATATTTTTGTTTAAAACAATGCATGTGAGATGGTTGAATTCTATGGTATTACCAGATGGTTTGGAACAGTTTGTTTGTATTTTATTGTATGCGCTATTTTTTAATTTTTGTAATACTTTCCTTTTTTTTGCTCAAGCATAACTGTTTTTTTATATATTCCTTATATTTGAACTGGAACAATTATAGTTGAACTGATGGGCATCCTTTGTTTTGACTGAGATATTTTCATGTACATAGCTCGCAGACGGAAAATATACGCTCATGATGGTTGTAGGACCCCTTTTGGGTTTTGAGTTTGCTGAACATACATGTTGTTAATGATAGTGCTAAATTATTTTAGGATGTCAATGGCCAATCGCATTCGTTTGTTGTAGAGCATTTTTTCTTACTTTTTTACATGAATTTTAGAGCACGATTTTTATTTTTTTAGTTGAATAGTGATAGTTATAGTATTTTTTAAAATAAAAATAATTTAATCTTTGCTGCATAGTACTAATTTTACTTGAACCTTACGAATTTTAGTAGTTGAACTTTTTATAAATTTGTTTTTGAAATTTTTATTACAATCTTCTATGTTTAATTTTCCATAAAAAGTATTTTTTTTATTTTTTTAGTTCTTACAATTAACATGTGTTTGAACTTTTTACAATATTTGTTTTGAACTGATTTCTTATGAGGTTTTTTTAAGATTGTCTACATTTGTTTCTTTTATTTGGTCGTACGTGATCGGTTGGAATTTTGTAATGGGGCGAACTACTGTATTGGGCCATCTACAGGAGTCATTGTTTTCGGCCCACATAGCTCGTCCGCGCGGCTGTGTAGTGCGGCGTACGCGTGCGCTATACATTTACTCCCACCTCGCTAGTCGAGGGGGCTCTTGACCTATTTATAAGCGCTGCCAAGGCTCACTGGTCGAACTCCTCTGAATACTTACCTGGGAGCTTATACATGGCGCTCGCTCTCTGTCATGACCTGTGGGCCCTGGAGGGTTGGCCCCTGTAGTCTAGTTTACAAAGGATTCACTGGTTGTTTCGTGGTTGGCTTGAGTCCTAGTGCCCACCTGCGTTGGGCCAACCTGTCCCTTGGGCGGTCAATATTTTTGATTCTTAGCATTTTTTCCTTCTAGTTTTTATGATTTTTTTGCCTAATGTAAGCATTTTTTTAGTACTGAATGTTGTCCTCTACTTAAACTAACATCTTTTTTTATAGTGTGTTTCCCTTGCTTTCTCTTAGTTCTCATTCTTTTTCGACATTTTTTGGATTTTTAATGAATATCTGGGTAAGATATATAGGGACCGCACCGAGTGTCATATTTGTAGTGGCACATTTTTTTTGTATGGACTGAAGAACATCTATCTTTTCAGGGTGTGTGGGAGCGTGGCGCTGCGGGGACAGAATAACTGCACTGCGCCTGTCAAACGAGCGCACTACCGCGTTAGCGCGAGGCCGAGCCGGGGGGAGGGGGATCAGGACCCCATTATCTTATCTTTTTTAGGGGGAAAACCAGTACCACACCGAGGGGCATAGTTGTACTGACACATCTTCCTTGTATGGACTTGCCCCCCATTATCTATCTTAGGGTGTGTCGGTGTGTGTGGGGGAAACAGAATAACCGCACTATGCCTATCAAACGAGCGCACTACCGTGTTAGTGTGAGGCCGAGCCGGGGGGAGAGGGGTCCGAACCCCCCCCCCATCCCGGCGAGGCCGAGCCAGGAACGAGCCGTAGTAGGCGACGACGCGGCGTGTCGCGATGTCACATGCGGAGGCGAGTCCGTAACATGACTTGCCCCCCATTATCTTATCTTTTTTAGGGGGAAAACCAGCACCGCACCGAGATGCATAGTTGTATTAACACATCTTACTTGTATGGACTTGCCCCCCATTATCTTATCTTTTTTAGGGGGGGAAATAGCACCGCCCAAGGGGCATAGTTGTACTGACACATCTTCCTTGTATGGACTTGGCCCCCATTATCTTATATTTTTTAGGGGGAAAACCAGCACCGCACCAAGGGGCATAGTTGTACTGACACATCTTCCTTGTATGGACTTGCCCCCTCCCCCCATTATCTTTTCTTTTTTAGGGGAAAAACCAGCACCGCACCAAGGGGCATAGTTGTACTGACACATCTTCCTTGTATGGACTTGCCCCCCATTATCTTATCTTTTTAGGGGGGAAACCAGCACCGCACTGCGGCACATAATTATACTAGCACATCTTCCTTGTATGGACTTGCCCCCCCCCATTATCTCATCTTTGGGGGGGGGAACCAGCACCGCACCGAGGGGCATAGTTGTACTGACACATCTTCCTTGTATGGACTTTCCCCCCATTATCTATCTTAGGGTGTGCGGGTGTGTGGGGGGGGAAGCAGAATAACCGCACCGCGCGTGTCAAACGAGTGCACTGCCGCATTAGCGCGAGGCCGAGCCGGGCGAAGGGGGGTCGGGATCCCCCTCCCCCATCCCGGCGAGGCCGAGCCAGGAACGAGCCGTAGCAGGCGATGACGTGACGTGCCGCGGCATCGCATGCGGAGGCGAGTCCATAACATGACTTACCCCCATTATCTTATCTTTGGGTTTAGGGAAAAACCAGCACCGCGCCGAGGGGCATAGTTGTACTGACACATCTTCCTTGTATGGACTTGCCCCCATTATCTTATGTTTTTAGGGGGAAAACCAGCACCGCACCGAGGGGCATAGTTGTACTGACATATCTTCCTTGTACGAACTTGCCCCCCATTATCTTATCTTTTTTAGGGGAAACACCAGCACCGCACTGAGCGGCATAGTTGTACTGACACATCTTCCTTGTATGGACTTGCCGCCCCCCCCCCATTATCTTATCTTTTTAGGGGGAAAACCAGCACCACACCGAGGCGCATAGTTGTACTGACACATCTTCCTTGTATGGACTTGCCCCCCATTATCTTATCTTTTTAGGGGGAAAACCAGCACCACACCGAGGGGCATAGTTGTACTGACACATCTTCCTTGTATGGACTTGCCCCCCATTATCTATCTTAGGGTATGTGTGTGCATGTGGGGGGAAACAAAATAACTGCACTGCGCTTGTCAAACGAGCGCACTGCCTCATTAGCGCGAGGCCGAGCCGGGGGGAGGGGGGTCGTGACCCCCCCTCCCCCATCCCGGCGAGGTCGAGCCAGGAACGAGTCATAGCAAGCGACAACGTGACGTGTCGTTACGTCGCATGCGGAGGCGAGTCCGTAACATGACTTGCCCCCCATTATCTTATCTTTTTAGGGGGAAAACCAGCACCGCACCGAGGGGCATAGTTGTACTCACACATCTTCCTTGTATGGGCTTTGCCCCCATTATCTATCTTAGGGTTTGTGGGTGCATGTGGGGGGAAACAGAATAACCACATTGCGCCTTTCAAACAAGTGCACTACCGCGTTAGCACGAGGCCGAGCCAGGTGGAGGGGGAGGGACCCCCCCTCCCCCATCGAGACGAGGCTGAGCCAGGAACGAGTCGTAGCAGGCGACGACGCGGCGTGCCGCGGCGGCGCATGCGGAGGCGAGTCCGTAACATGACTTGCCCCCCATTATCTTATCTTTTTTAGGGGGAAACCAGCACCGCACCGAGGGGCATAGTTGTACTGACACATCTTCCTTGTATGGACTTGCCCCCCATTATCTTATCTTGTTTAGGGGAAACCAGCACCGCACCTACTGGCCTAGTTGTACTGACACATCTTCCTTGTATGGACTTGCCCCCCATTATCTTATCTTTTTGCATCGAGGGGCATAGTTGTACTAACACATCTTCCTTCTATGGACTTGCCCCTCATTACCTTATCTTTTTTAGGGGGAAAACCAGCACCGCATCCAGGGGCATAGTTGTACTGACACATCTTCCTTGTATGGACTTGCCCCCCATTATTTATCTTTTTTAGGGGAAACCCAGCACCGCACCGAGGAGCATAGTTGTACTGACACATCTTCCTTGTATGGACTTGCCCCCATTATCTATCTTAGGGTGTGTGTGTGCGTGGGGGGGAACGGAATAACCGCACTGCCGCGTTAGCATGAGGCCGAGCCGGGGGAGGGGGGTCGGGACCCCCCTCCCCCATCCCGGCGAGGCCGGGCTGGAACGAGCCATAGCAGGCGACGACGCGGCGTGCCGCGGCGTAGCATGTGGAGGCGAGTCTGTAACATGACTTGCCCCCATTATCTTATCTTTGGGTTTAGGGGAAAAACCTGCACCGTTATGAAGTATTATTTAATTTGTACTTTTTTGATCATTTTTATTGTACTGCTATGAGTTATTATTTGTACTTTAGCCGTTTGTTTTCTCCCTCTATATTAATTGTTTTATTGTATTTAATTTTTGTTATTATCTTTAGTAACTGCCCAGAGATAGTGGGCTTTGCCATGATTGTGGGCTTTAGTCGTCGGTTTTCTCCCACTCACCTTTTAACCTCTGATCTCCCCCGTTCCGCTCCCCTCCCCTCCACAAATCGATTCCTTCTTCGTTCCCCTCCTCTCCTCTTCTCGCATAGAAGCTTCTTCTCCTGGTTCGCCGCGGGAGCGTCGGCCGGCGGGTTAAACTCCAGAGGTGGAGGTTTGGGTGCTCTGTTTGCTCCTTTTGTTCTGCCATCGACTCCCCTTGTGTCCCCTTATGTACAGATTTTCCCTGTATTTCTGAGTTATTGCTCTCGTGTTGTCTCAGACTGGATTCGCTAGGGTTCCTTTGGTCTTGAACGAGCGGTTCCCGTTTGTGATACTGGATTCGGTGGTGGATTTTGTGTTTGCTGGTAAGAGTTTTGCTTTGTATGGCGCGCTTTGTTTCTGAAATAGGTAAGAGCCCTAATTTTTGTTCATGTGTCTTGCAATTCTGGTTCGGAAGATTTTAGGTATGTAGATCTCAATGGGTACATCATCTAGTCGAGACAAGTTGAATGCAGGTAATTTTTCCTGTAATACGGCGATGTTTTATGAGATCTGGTGCTTAATAGGTTTTTAGTTGTATAGGTGTTATCGTATGGACTTTACAAGTTGTATGGATTTTGATTGTTGTTAATTTTTGCCCTGGAATGTGTTCTATGTCTAGTTTTTAGGTTGTTGTGACCTGCAGACATGTTGCAGTACTGATCACCATGTGTAGTTTGAACTGTTGTCCTGGCATTTGAATAGTTTGTAGTAGTCTAAGAAGAACTACTATGATGTTGAAAGAATTGTCATTTTGAAGTTTGGTGTGCCAGTGGTGGGGTGATATTGTTTTATTGGGTGCACTTGTAGTGTTCATATAGTTGAACTGATTGCTTGTTCATGTACTTTTCTTTTTTTACCTTTTTGTTGATTATGATGTTGTTGCAGATGTTGGAGTACCGGTGCCTCATGATTCTGACATACCAGAGCGCTTTCAAGATCTTGTGAATGTTATTTTTGAGATACCAAATCCTCTAGAAGAACTTGTGTTAGTGCATCTAGTGCCCCTTAGTGATTTTGGTGTATTGAAGACTTATAGGTTAAGGGACTAATGTGTTTGTGAGTGTACACAGGCTTTATAAGTCGATGAGGAGTTTGATATATCCGGAGATTATCGACCCCTAAAAATGTATGTCTTCTAGTGAAGACTTTGCTGAAGACTTTGGTGAAGACTTTGTGAAGACTTTGAAAATGAAGAAGTTGGTGTAACCTTGAAGATATGAACGAGAAATATGAAGCATGAAGACTTTTGTTTTCGTAGTTTCGTTTCCTTATTTGAGTCATAGGAAACATCATACTGTTAAAGGGGGCCGAGGTAATACTAAGGAAAATTTCCAACTGATGCTCAACTCCAAAATCCTCAACCTATACAATCCTTCGAGTGAAGCCTTTGGAAATCTCTTATGGTTCAGACAAGTTCTTCAGTGACAGAGATGAAGTTCTTCTAGTCTCTGAGGAAATTGACCTGACTGAGGAGTTAGGATTTTGCCAGTGCGAATTGCCTACAAGTGAGGAACATGATAAGCCTGAGGACTTTCATAGTTCGAAATTCCGACCGTTGCTGTGCTTAGCGCCAGCTGTCCCCAATCATTCTTATCCACATAATGGTCATATCATTGGGGGGCATTTATGTCTTATCATGTCAGGTTGCACCCTGGCTATAAATACCCACCCCCCACAACCACTAGTTGGTTGGCTGCTCCAAGAGAGAACTGACACTTCTCATTTGAGAGCAACCCATCCTCCAAGGACTTTGAGAGAAAATCATCCGTGAGGAAAAACCCACAACCAAACCACCAAACCCAAAGTGATTGAGCATCACTGAAGAAATTCCTGTGTGGAACCGACGCTTGTTACCTTTGAGGACTATGCATCCTCCAGACGGTTAGCCGTCATGGTCTCATGCTCCTGCAGTCAATTGGGGATCACGAAGTGACCTTGGTCTAGAGCATCCAGCAGTAAATTGTGGATCGCCGGGTGACCAGTTTGTGAGGGTTTTGGAAGTCTACCCTACAGACTTACCATGAGTGTTGGGCGAGGACTGTGTGACCTTAGCTCAAGAAGAATATGGTAAGGACTGTGTGTCCTGGGACTGCGTGTCCTCTAGTTTAAATACCAGGCCGCTCCAAACCAAACGTACGACTATCACACTAGTTGGAACTGGGTCATCAAACCATTATATTCATCGAGCCATCTGGTTCTATTTCCTCAACCTCTCTATTCCTCATGTATCTGTTAATGAAATTGATTGTTACTGGTTGAAGAATTTGACTGAAGACTTTCACAAATTCCTCACCTCAAATTCTTCAAGCTACCTTGTTCATCATTGCTTATCCTGTATCATGCTACTTACTATGCACTTGAGTACTTATTCTGTTGTTAGCTATTCATCACATTTCAAATTCCTCAAAGTGGAAATTCCTCAAGTAATGAATTTGTAAAAATCGCCTATTCACCCCCTCTAGTCGATATAACGCACTTTCAATTGGTATCAGAGCAGGTACTCCCTCGCTCTGTGTGATTTTGGTTTAACCACCTGGAGTTCTAGTTATGTCGACTGCAGGTATGATCAAGGTTTCCACGGGGTGTCCTACCTTTGATGGGACGGACTACCCCTATTGGAAGAACAAGATGTGTATGCACCTTGAAGCTATTGACAACGATCTCTGGTACGTTGTGGAAAATGGTGTGCCCTGTGTCACTCCCACTGTTACTACTGCTGATGTGAAGAGATTCAAGCAACTCGATTCTCAAGCGAAGAATATCATCTGTGGCCATCTGAGCAAAGGTCAGTATGGCAGAGTAAGTTCTTTGGAGACTGCTAGCTTATCTGGGATAGGCTGTCCAAAGTCAACGAAGGTGTATCCACTCAACGTGACTCTCGTGTTGATGTTCTTCGCAATATCTTCAACCGCTTCAAGAGACTGGACAATGAAAATGTTCAGCAAACTTTTGATCGTCTTGCTGATATCTCCAATGAGCTTCAAGCACTGGGTGCCACCGATATCACTGACCATGAAGTGGTGAAGAAACTGCTAAGATCTCTTGACTCCTCATTCGATACTCTGGCATTAATGATTCAAGAACGTGGAGACTACAAGTCACTTGATCCTACTGATATTCTTGAGAGACTCAATACTCATGAATTCCAACAAGTTGAGAAGAGAGACCTCTACGGGCCAAGCTATGGAAGATCTCGTGCTCTGAAGGCGAAAGCAATTTCCTCATCCGAAGAAGAAGATTCTGACAGCAGCCTTGGTGATCCTGAAGAACTAAGTCAGGAACTAGCAATGCTCGTGAGGAAATTCCAGAAGTTCTCAAGGAGAGGTGGATTTGGAAAGTCATCAAAAAGTGGCTTGAGGAAATCAGATTCCTCAGAAGACTACAAGAAAAGAACCTATCATCGTTGCAAGAAGCGCGGTCACTTTATCTCTGACTGTCCTCTCTGGGAAAAAGATTCAAATAAGAAGAAGAAATACAAGGAGGATAGTTCTAATGACTCGAAGAAAAAGAAGAAATCTTCAAAGTCCTCATCTTCAAAGTCCTCAAAGCACAAGAAGAATGGTTCCAGAAAGGCTCGAGCATTCATCGGCAAGGAAATGGATTTTGAGGAAGAATATGAAGAAGAGGAAGAATCTGAGGAGGAATCAGAATCTGGTGTCGCTAACCTTGCTCTCGCTACTGCTTTTGTCAGCAAGTCCATCTTCAACGATGAAGAATATGACTACTCCAACGACTCTAACATCAGCAATGATGATTATGCTCCCACCTATTGCTTCATCGCAAAAGGCTCAAAGGTACACAAACATCATTCCTCATCGGAATCAAGTGAATGTGAATCTGATGAATATGTGAAACCTATCTATGCTAAACTTGTTAAAATTGCCACTAAGCAACAACGTGCACTTGAAAAACTTCAGAAAATGCTAGACAAAAGCGATGATCTGTTGAACTATGAAGTGGATCGGACTCAAACTCTGTCTGACGATCTCAAAAGTCTTCAGACAAAGTATGACAACCTTCAGAGTCATCATAACGACCTCTTAGCCGATCATGAGAAGCTTTCTTATGAATTTCTTCAAAGAAATCAAGATCTTGAGAAACTGAGGGTGTCACATGAGGATCTCCAAAGGGAAAACGATTCCTACTGGCTCAATAGATTAGTACCGCTCAGGAAGAATTTGTTCCACCTTGTTTGAAATGCATCGAAGTGAAACTACTAATTCTTCACCTGAATGTTCAAATGCTTCTATTGCTGCAAATTCTTCAACTATTCCAGTGGTTTCAAATTCCTCATCTGAGGATACCACAAGTATCACTAATGACAATGCAGGGTTCAAGAAATTGTATGTGATAGGCATGTACAAAAGTCTGAAAGGGCATCAAACCCTTTGCGATGTCCTCAAAAAGCAGATTCTGAACAGGAACCCTAGGAAAGAAGGTATTGCCTTTCTGAGGAAACTCAATGCTGATGGATCCTACTCGACACCTGAGCAGTACCCCAAAACCTCATGGGTTGCTGCGAAAGGACCTCCTTTAGATCCATCCACTTTATCTAGCTTTACGTGTGAAACTTCATATTCCTCTGATGAGTCACTTGACTCGAACTACAAATTCTTCAAAAATCAAAAAGGTGAAGTATTTGCTAGATTTGTTGGAACTAACTATAGGAACGGTTATCCTATGAAGAAAATCTGGGTTCCCAAGAGCTACCTACAAAATCTTCAAGTGAATGTACTCATGACATCACTCATGAAAAATAGGAACCCTAGATCAAATTCCTCATATGAACCAAAGTCCTCGCTTGGACCAAATTCCTCAAATGGTCAAAAATATCATTCTCGCGCTAATGCTTCTGTTTCGCAGGAAAAATCTAAGAGTTATCAATATGTGCATTATTCTTCAAACCATTATGTTCATAAGTCCTCAAAGAATTTCTCTGCTTATTCATTTGAGTACTCTAATCCTCGCCCTATGAAACGAAGCGCACTTGCTTCAATGCCTCCTTTCTCACATGGTGCTCACAAAATGATGAACTCTTTGCCACCCCTCCAAACATGGGTGGTGAAGCAATTGAACTAATTTCTTATGCAGGGTCAGGTCTCTAGATGAAACTGAACATCTGATGAACTTGCTGGAGACCTGAAGAAATGCTTGAAAGGACGCAAGCTAACCATGAAGAAATGAATTCCTCATTTCTCAGGTCCTCACACTACTTGCTTAATATCTTGTGTGATGAAATCCTATCTGATGAAATTGATGTCATATTCTTCACTCTGAAGCATATGAGTTCGTAAGTTGTACTAATTCGTCTGCAGGATGATACTCCAAAAGCTACTGAGTGGGTCCTCGATAGTGGATGCACAAACCACATGACTGGTGACAAGAATCTACTGATGAATTTGCCACTCACTCCATCTCCTCTGAAGCATATAACCTACGCAGACAAAGGAAAAAGCAAGGTATTGGGACTTGGTAAGGTTGCTATCTCAAAGGACCGAACCATGGATAAGGTGATGCTTGTTGAATCCCTTGGGTTCAACCTTATGTCTGTCTCAATGCTTTGTGATCTTGATATGATCGTCGTATTTGGAAAATATCATTGTGTTGTCATCATGGAATCTAACAATTCCAAAGTCTTCGAAGGCTTTAGGAGAGGAGACTTGTATATTGTTGATTTCTCTACACGTCATCAACCTGCCACATGCTTACTTGCAAAGTCTTCAGAAGGCTGGCTGTGGCATCGACGACTTGGACATGCGGTTATGAGGAACTTGCACACGTTCGTGAAGAAAAAGCACGTCATTGGCATCGAGGGTGTCAAATTCCTCAAGGACCACCTTTGTGGTGCATGTGAATCTAGGAAGATGACCAGATCCAAGCATCCCTCGAAGACAATCATGACCACGACTCGACCCTTTGAATTGCTTCACATGGATCTCTTTGGCCCCACTCATTACTCCATACTAACAAATGCTTCAAGTTTGTATGGCTTTGTCATTGTTGATGATTACTATCATTACACTTGGGTGCATATTATTCTGTACAAAAATAAAGTGCAGGATGTCTTCAAACGATTTGCTTCAAGGGCCTCCACCAACTTCGGCGTCAAGATCAAGCATATTAGGAGTGATAATGGGACTGAATTCAAGAACACTAATCTTGATGAATATCTTGATGAACTTGGTATTACTCATGAGTTATCTGCCCCTTATACTCCTCAATAGAATGGCATCATGGAGTGCAAGAACAGGACTCTAGTTGAGATGGCTTGCACCATGCTTGATAAATACAAGACTCCTCGTCGCTTCTGGCCTGAGGCAATTGATACTACATGCCACATCATCATAGGGTATATCTTCACAAATTCTTCAAGAAGACTTCATATGAACTTATGACTGGCAAGAAACCCAATGTAAGTTATCTCAAAGTCTTCGGTGCAAAATGCTGGATCCGAGATCCTCACCACAGTTCTAAGTTTTCACCGAAAGCACGTGAAGGTTTTATGCTTGGTTACGGAAAGGACTCGCACACCTACAAAGTCTTCAACACCTACCATCACAAGGTTGTTGAAACTGTAGATGTGCGGTTCGATGAAACTAATGGCTCGCAAAGAGAGCACATGCCTTCTGTGTTAGATGAACAGTCTCCTGAGGAATCCATCAAGCTGAAGGCAACTGAAGATATCATACCCACTGAGGAAGTCATTCCAACGAATGAAGACTTTCATGTTGATACACCTGAAGAAAATGATGCTGAAGGAAGTCCTCAGCCACGTCAACCTGCTCATCCTAGAGTTGCAAATGAAGTACAGATTGACAAAATCATTGATGACATCAATGCACCAGGTCCCCTCACTCGCTCAAAAGCTTCGTATTTAACTAACTTTTGTGGGCACTTTGCCTTTGTCTCTATCATAGAGCCCACCAAAGTTGATGAAGCATTCAAGGAGCACAAGTGGATTCAAGCTATGCAAGAGGACTTGCATCAGTTCAAGCTCAACAACGTGTGGGAAATGTCAAGCAGACAGATTCTCGCAAACATAACATCATAGGTATCAACTGGATCTACCGCAACAAGCAAGATGAAAATGGCCTTGTGGTGAGGAATAAGGCTCGTCTTGTAGCTCAAGGCTACACACGGGTTGAAGGAATTGACTTTGATGAAACATTTGCACCTGTTGCTAGACTTGAAGCTATTCGCATATTGCTTGCTTATGCTAACCATCATAACATCATCTTATATCAAATGGATGTGAAAAGTGCATTCCTCAATGGTAAGCTTGAGGAAGAAGTATATGTTGCTCAACCCCCAGGTTTTGAAGACCCTAAGCATCCTGACAAAGTCTTCAGACTCAACAAGGCCCTCTATGGCCTCAAGCAGGCCCCTCGGGCGTGGTACGACACTCTGAAGGAATTCCTCATGAAGAAAGGCTTGAAACCCGGTTCACTCAACCCCACTCTTTTCATAAAATCCTATGACAATAAACTATTCATATGCCAAATATACGTAGACGATATTATCTTTGGTTGTACTGACAAACGTTACAGTGATGAATTTGCCTATATGATGAGTGAAGAATATCAAATGTCTATGATGGGAGAGTTGAAATTCTTCTTAGGTCTTCAAATTCGTCAACAAGACAATGGCATCTTCATCTCCCAAGAGAAGTACCTCAAGGATGTTTTGAGGAAATTCGACATACAAGATTGCAAAGGCATCAAAACTCCAATGCCTTCAAAAGGCCACCTCTGCACTGATGAAAATGGTAAAGATTTCGATCAGAAGGTATACCGCTCCATGATTGGCTCATTATTGTATCTATGTGCATCTAGTCCTGATATTATGCTGAGTGTTTGCATGTGTGCCCGATTCCAAGCAACACCGAAGGAATCACACCATAAGGCTGTGAAACATATTCATTGATACTTAGCTCACACACCAACACTTGGATTATGGTATCCCAAGGGCTCAAATCTTCACCTCGTCAGATACTCTGATGTTAACTATGCTGGAGATCGCGTGGATCACAAGTCAACCTCAGGCACATGTCATTTCCTCGGACGATCCCTAGTCTGTTGGTCCTCGAAGAAGCAGAACTGTGTCTCACTCTCTATTGCTGAAGCTGAGTACATTGCTGCTAGCTCATGTTGTGCTCAGTTACTATGGATGAAGCAAACCCTCAGGGACTATGGCATCAAGTTAAAGAATGTGCCTCTCTACTGCGACAACGAGAGTGCCATCAAGATTGCATACAACCCAGTTCAGCACTCCAAGACCAAGCACATCTAGATTTGTCATCACTTTCTTCGATATCATGTACTCAAGGGCGACATCTCCATCGACCACATCCCCACTGAAGAACAACTGGCCGACATCTTCACCAAGCCCTTGGATGAAAAGAGATTTTGCAAGTTGCGGTGTGATCTAAATATCTTAGAATCTTCAAATGTTCTTTGAAGAAGGACACACATCCTAACACTTATGCAAAATTGATGACTTTGATGTGCAACACACGAAGTAACATTTTTCTTCAATCAATGAAGAATAACCCTCTAAGTGTGAAGAAATTAATAAAGAATTTGATTCTTAGAACCTTATGACAATTGTACGCGGTGTCTGAAATCATCATTCTTATACAGTGGGTCACGCCACCAACCAAAGTTGAAATTCTTCAAAATTGAGTTTTTCGTCATTTTTGCAAATTCTTCAAATTATCAAATTCCTCAAATTTGCAAATTCCTCAAGTTTTCAAATTCCTCAATTTTTCAAATTCTTCAAACTTTGAAACTCATGTTCTTCATTGACTATATATATATATATATATATATATATATTTGATTTTTCAATGTCCTCAGCAGCATTCACTTATTGCTAATTCTTCACGTTGATTTTCTTCTAAGTGAATGTAATCGGACCCTTTCCCCCTCTATGCTAAACTCAACCCAATCTGTTCACAAATTCTTCATATGTGTTCTACTTTGAAACTCGTTCAAAGTCTTCACTGTTTCCTTGATAGCTGAAGAATTTGCGAACGGAATATTTGAAATTTTCACTATCAAAATTTTCAACGGTTCCCGCTCAAACGGTTCCGATTCCCTCGACCGGATAACCCAAGACCCCCCATAATCTCCTCTACTCAGAACGTAGGTGACACCTGTCGCCTGGAGAGCAAGGATCAGGGGAAATCTTGTCCAAAATCTTCGGGCAGATTGGTTTTCACTCCCTCTATAAATACCCCCTCCCCTTCAACTATGCTCGGTTGCTCCTCATCTCATCCCTCTCCCGAGCTCCAACCTAGCACCGTCGCTAAAGTCATCGTCGCTGGTGAGGAAGAGCTTCACTGCCTCGACCTCATCATCATTGTACTCACATCGGCCATGGAAGTCCTCATCACGCCGCCGTTGTAGCTGTCTCCCTCTGCCAAGCTAGGGCGTGGAAGATCTGAACGGATGAACTTCCCAATCTCATCTCTTGTTCATCATGTTCTTCACCAGGGTAAATAAAATTTATTTTTACTGCCCTTGTTTAATCCTCAAATGCTCTTCATATTCCTCAAAAGGTGTCTATTCTTCATGAACCTTATTCTAAAAGCACCTTACATCTTCACATACTTGATGTTTTTCCCTAAGTAATGATTTTCTTCAAGATTCCTCAATTGTGTGAATCCTCAAAATTTGCACAACTCTGGAACTTGAGACAAAGAACACTTAGTGAAATTCCTCAAGACACCCATGGTCAAATTCCTTGCACCTATTTTATTTAGAAAAATTTCTGAGAACACGTATGACCTCTTCAAATTCCTCGGACCTATACTCTATTCACAGGTACAACATGTCTGCTGATGAATCACTAGGTTCTCATCAACTTAACTCATTTGCAGCGCTCCTTGAGGAAAAACTGTGTACTTCTTCAGAGTCCTCAAGAGTTCACATTCCTCAAGTGAAGAAAATGCCTGACGGAAAGAAACCTCAGAAAGGTGGAAAGAAGCCAGATGTGCACACTGCCTTTGAGATTCCAAATGACGTGTATGAGGAATACTGCACACCCGATGAAGAAACTCATGGCAAAGAAATGACCAAGTAGAGAAAAATTCATCTGCAGAAAATTGAGAGGAGATGGGCAAGGGAATGGAAGGAATATCGTTATGTAACTCCAAAATACATGATGAAATTCGTAGTGAAACCTCCTTGCAACAGGCCTCCCCTTGCTCCAAATCAAATTGCTGATCCCACTAGCATCAAGAATGGTGAGGACTTTCCTCACATGTGGGAGAAGCAGCAAGCCAAGTTGGCGAAGAAAGCCAAAGAGGCAGTGAAGAAATTCAATGAAGATTCTACTGATGCTGCCTCTGCCGGAGCCTCTGCAAGTGCTCCGAAGAAAATCATGAGGAAGAAATCTGCATTGAAGACAAGTTCTTCAGCCTCAAAATCTTCACAGAAGATACCTCAAGGTCAAAGGCCTCGGCCTACAAAGTCTTCAACTAGCCCTTCTACATTGAAGCTAAAGAAAACTGCTGGACGAGGTCAAAGACCAAGTCCTCACTCAAGCAAGGCTGTGTGACCATACCCTCAGGTTTTGAGGATGATGATGATGAAGCTGATGATGAGGAATTGGAACAAATCATCAAGCACAGTTAGCAAAAGGCTGCTATTGCAAAGGGCGGCTTTGTTCCTCTCATGCTGGATCCCAAGATGATCCTCAACTTCATCGATATATGGCATGAAGACCCAAGCACCCCGCTTTCTTCACTAAATCTGCCTCTTGGAGTGGATCATGTCCTCACCCACTTCATTTCTGAAGAAAAATGGAAAAGAGAGCAAGCTCTGAGAGCCAAGAGGAACAGGGTTCAGAAGGAAAAGTTTCTGAGAGACAATGTGATGAATTTGACCCCAAATCAACTCGTCACTGTTCAGTCTGAAATTCGCACACTCTCTGAGGATCAAGAGAGATATAATGCTGAATGGAAGGGCACCAAGGTGATATTCGTCAGGGTTGCTCAAGCTGCAGTGAAGGATCACAACACTAGGGTTGCTGCTCGATCGCAACCACAAAATCCTTAGGCTATTGAAATTCCACAAGCTACTGATGAAATTGCTCAGCCTGATGAAACTGCTGATGGAAATGTTTCTGCACCAGAAGCAACTGCCAGTGTTGTTGAGGAAACTCAGACCACTGATGATCATGCCAGGATAACCACCACTGTCGTGCCTGAAGAAACTGAAAGGCAACCTGAAGCTTTTGATGCGCCTGAAGAAACTGAACACACCAGGGCGGTTGCATCAGTCGTTCCTGAAGAAACTGACATTGCTGAGGAAAAGACTCTTAAGAGAAAAGCATCAGATTCAGAAACCTCAGCCATGAAGAAGTTGAAGACTATGCCAAGTTCTTCAACTGAACCTATTGATGCTACACCAATTTCATCAGCACCTGCCTACGAAATTGTACCATTTGGGGTGGAATATGCCATCCCATATGAAGATGAAGATCAGTCTGCTGCTTCGACACAGAAGATTGATGAAGAATTGAAGTTGAAGACATTGCTTCAACTCCAAAGGTAGCATCGCCCCAGCCTCAGTTCATTGTTGAAGAGGCTGGAGTTGAAGAAATTGATGAGGACATAGACATTGGCAATACAACGCCTGTGATCAATGATGAATATTAGGAATCAGCACACCCAAATTCACCAATGACTACTCCTCTGACAGATTTCTCAGTCGCCTGCTCCGACTGAAGAAATACATGAAGAATCTGCTAATCTGAACACCCAAGTCACTGAAGAAATTCTAGCTGCAACGGCTGATGATCTTGATGCTCCCGCCGCAACTGAGGAACTAGCTCTCCAAATAGTTATGTCTGAAGGTGTTCCTCCCATGTCAAAGGAGATTAAGGGGCGCTTCAAGCCAAATCTTCAACCGAAGCCAAGAATGTCATTCAAAGGCTCAGTACACCCCAAATTCCTCAAGAGAAATTTCTTCAATGAACGTATGTTCTTCACTGGTCCAAATCCCTATGACTTTGCAAGGGCCGGTCGCAACAGATTCTGGATGGCAACACAACTCAACTACTATGCATCAGTTCTTTTTGAGAAGAAAAAAGTCTTCGAGCACCACCAAATTCCTCATGCTGACATGGAAACCCTTCCATCATTCACACCGGTGCTCCAGGTTCTTCATGATGTAGGCATTCTCCCATTCTGCATCGACATCTGCGACTGGAATGAAGAACTCATTCTTCAGTTCTATGCCACATTGCATATCAACGGAAATGCTTCAGACGTCAACTCCTAGATATTGGACTGGATGACAGGATCAACACACTTCATTGCTCAAGCTTCTGAATTGCTTTAGTGTGTACCAGTTCCAATTCCCTCAGATGAAGCTCACAAACTGTTTGATGAGCCTGCACTTCCAAATCAGCTGATGCAAGTGTTGATGAAGACATTGCCTCCTGGAAAGCCTCAACAAAAAACCTTCCTTGTGAAGGATCTGCTATATGTGCCCAGGACTGTCTATCGTATACTCACAAATACGCTATGTCCTCAGAAGGGCCACAATTCTAAAGAAGAAGAAGTGGAAGGAGTCATGAAGAATATGCTCTTCAACATCATTCATGGGATTCTCATTGACTTGCACAACTTCTTCATGAGGACTTTGGCCAGTGCTGCTTTAGCTCCATTTGAACAGAAGCCCTATGCGCCTTGGATAACGAAATTCATCAGGGCAAAGTCCTCAGTTCCCTTCAAGGCTGATTTCCAGAACCACTTCGGCTTCCTGCCTCCAATTGAAGTCATCAAGAGCACAATTGCCTCGGTTGAAGGAAAAGGCAAGGCTGTCACTGATGAAGGCACTCATCCATTGGATGGACAGTTTCGCAAAGCCTCTTCCTTCTCCACAAATGATGACACTGCCACTCAAGACTCCGATGCAAAGGCCTCAACTCACAAACCGCAAGAGTCTACCCCTCGTGTGATGACTGATCGCGAGCTTCTAATAAGTCTTCATCAGAAGGTCGATCGCAATCACAAGTGGGTGAAGCGTCAAATTGGATACATTGTACAGAACATGACTATGACGCAGAACACCGTGAAGAGGAATCACTACTATGTGCATGAAAACCTCAACCGCTCTTGGGACGTACTGTCTCACCTCATGTCTTCTGAAGAACTAAATGAGTTGGATCTTGAAGAACATCCTGACTGGGCTCGTCGACCTCAAAATAAATTCAAGAAAGTTCAAGTTCCTCTGATGGTCACAAGTTCATTTTCTTCATCTCGAGAGCGCGATGACGATGAAGACATTGATGACACTGCGGCAGGCCCTGCATCAACAAACGACCCCGACAACGCTGGCGCTCCTTCCTCACCAACACGATGAAATTCTTCAAAGGGTCATTAGTCCTCACTTTTTTGTCCCTTTTGGTATTCGATGACAAAGGGGGAGAAAAATTGAGTTAGTCTTCAAGCGGGTCTCTATATATGGGCTATTTTTTGTTTAAGTTACAACTCTCGCTCTTTTGAAACTTTTGTTGGTTGAGTTGTAAACTTAAGTCCGATGGTGGTCTGACACTCTTGAGA
The DNA here is from genome assembly GCA_022496015.1 of Hordeum marinum. Lineage (NCBI taxonomy): Eukaryota > Viridiplantae > Streptophyta > Magnoliopsida > Poales > Poaceae > Hordeum > Hordeum marinum. The sequence continues at coordinate 372,423,108 of CM039673.1, forward strand.
AAATTTGAGTTAGTCTTCAAGAGGGTCTCTATATATGGGCTATTTTTTGTTTAAGTTACAACTCTTGCTCTTCCGAAAGTTGGTTGAGTTGTAAACTTAAGTCCGACGGTGGTTTGACACTCTTGATCTATTTCCTCGCATGTTTATTTCCTCAAGTACCTTAATGCATACATGTTGAATTTCGTCAGACACCATTTTCCTCACGCATTTCAAATTCTTCATATCATATGTTCAAATGCGCGTATGAATTACAAGATATAGGGGGAGTTCTCTATGTTTTAACCTGCCATGTGCATTTGCAGTCCAAAGAAAATTCCTCAAATATGCACATCTTCAGGGGGGTTCTTCTGTATCTTGCAATGAAATTCCTCACACTAAGTACTTTCACTTCATATGTTTATCCCCGTTGAAAACTTAACATATTTGTCATCAATCAACAAAAAGGGGGAGATTGTTAGTGCATATAGTGCCCCTTAGTGATTTTGGTGTATTGAAGACTTATAGGTTAAGGTACTAATGTGTTTGCGAGTGTACACAGGCTCTATAAGTCGATGAGGAGTTTGATATATCCGGAGATTATCGACCCCTAAAAATGTATGTCTTCAAGTGAAGACTTTGCTGAAGACTTTGTGAAGACTTTTGTGAAGACTTTGTGAAGACTTTGAAAATGAAGAAGTTGGTGTGACCTTGAAGATATGAACGAGAAATATGAAGCGTGAATACTTTTGTTTTCATAGTTTCATTTCCTTATTTGAGTCATAGAAAACACCGTACTGTTAAAGGGGGCCGAGGTAATACTAAGGAAAATTTCCAACTGATGCTCAACTCCAAAATCCTCAACCTATACAATCCTTCGAGTGAAGCCTTTGGAAATCTCTTACGGTTCAGACAAGTTCTTCAGTGATAGAGATGAAGTTCTTCTGGTCTCTGAGGAAATTGACCTGACTGAGGAGTTAGGATTTCGCCAGTGTGAATTGCCTACAAGTGAGGAACATGATAAGCCTGAGGACTTTCATAGTTCGAAATTCTGACCGTTGTTGTGCTTAGCGCCAGCTGTCCCCAATCATTCTTATCCACATAACGCTCATATCATTGGGGGCCATTTATGTCTTATCATGTCAGGTTACACCCTGGCTATGAATAGACACCCCCCACAACCACTAGTTGGTTGGCTGCTCCGAGAGAGAACTGACACTTGTCATTTGAGAGCAACCCATCCTCCGAGGACTTTGAGAGAAAATCATCAGTGAGGAAAAACCCACAACCAAACCACCAAACCCAAAGTGACTGAGCATCACTGAAGAAATTCCTGTGTGGAACCGATGCTTGTTACCTTTGAGGAATGTGCATCCTCCAGACGGTTAGGCGTCATGGTCTAGTGCTCCTGCAGTCAATTGGGGATCACGAAGTGACCTTGGTCTAGAGCATCCAGCAGTAAATTGTGGATCGTCGGGTGACCAGTTTGTGAGGGTTTTGGAAGTCTACCCTGAAGACTTACCACGAGTGTTGGGCAAGGACTGTGTGACCTTAGCTCAAGGAGAATACGGTAAGGACTGTGTGTCCTGGGATTGTGTGTCCTCTGGTTTAAATACCAGACCGCTCCAAACCAGACGTACGACTGTCACAACAGTTGGAACTGGGTCATCAAACCATTGTCTTCATCAAGCCATCTGGTTCTATTTCCTCAACCTCTCTATTCCTCATATATCTGTTAATGAAATTGATTGTTACTAGTTGAAGAATTTGACTGAAGACTTTCACAAATTCCTCACCTCAAATTCTTCAAGTTACCTTGTTCATCACTGCTTATCCTGTATCATGCTACTTACTATTTGTGCATGTTTCATTTCATCATGAAGACTATGTTGTTACTATGTTCCTCATGCACTTGAGTACTTATTCCGCTGCTAGTTATTCATCACATTTCAAATTCCCCAAAGTTTAAATTCCTCAAGTGATGAATTTGTAAAAATCGCATATTCACCCCCTCTAGTCGTTGTAACGCACTTTCAACTTGCGAGTGTTGCTGGTGTTTCCCTTATATTTTCTCTTTTTTAACAGCCTTGAATAAATAAATATGTTTAGTTACATCAATTTTTCCTTTTGTTTGTGTCTGATGCTATGCGCGTTATTTATCTTGTCTCTGCAATGTTAATTATGTTCTAATTTTATATGTGTGTGCTTATGTTATTGGTTTATGCAGTTAATGACAGCCATGCTACTGCTGTGGACATTGGTGATGTTGTCAAGGATATTAATAATGGAATTTATTCTCTTAACTTTGATGATGGTGATGGGAGCTTGTAGTTGTCTGTTACTCAGTCACAGAGTGTTGATGGCATTGAGCCTGTTACTTAGGCTGAGGATGTTCCTATGCAGTTACAACTCGAGGATAAAAGGATAAGAAAGAAGAAGTGTGATTTACAAAGGAGAAAGGAGTTGGAACATCGTCAAAAGGCTGCTTGCATGCAACGAAGCGATGAGGATGTTGCTCAAGCTCCTAAAGGCGTAGGTGATGAAGGTGGTGACGAGGCCTTTTCAACTGTTGATGTGGGATCTCATGGAGCTGGCATGCCTGTGAAGACAAACCTGATGCAGACTCGTTTGATGCAAGTGTTTACTCATGACGCAGTTAAGGAAAAGAAAGATGTTTTGAAGAGGAAGATGTCATCTCCAAATCCTGATGGCACACAGAGGCGTAGCCCACGTGTGAGAGCTTGTTTCCAACCTGGTAATAGCAAAGCTGATGGAGATAGTGTTTCTGTGAAGATTGGTCCAAGCACACTTGGTGGCTCTCCTGTTCGTCGGAGTCCACAAGTTTTGTCAAATAAGAAGCCTTCTTCGTCTCCTCTTCCAGAGCGCTCTTTGTTGACGGAAAATAAGAAGCGTAAAGTTGCTCCTGCGAAGGTGAACAAAGGTGTGAAGAAGTGTGCTCGTGTCGAAGCTGAAGATCCTGTATCTGAAGAAGATAATATTGAAGTTAATTCGGAAGATGAATATGCAGTGGTACGTGTTTTTACTGTATGTGACTTACTAGTTGTACTTGCAATGATTTAATTGTGTCTGGGTTGGTATGCTGGCCAGGTGAGGGCTGGTCATTGTTTGCATCAATTGAGGGTGGTACTGATGTTGTTTTAAGAGTTGAACTTGTGCAATCTTTCTTTTTTCTTTTTTCCTTCATATGTTTGTTTTGTTTCCTATATTCATTTAATTAAGTTGTGCCTTCTTTGTTTTCATTTATAGCCTGTTAGCGTTATGGGTTCGGTCAAGCCGGTGAGAGGCAATGCCGGAAAAGTTGCTTTGGATGAAGGTGACCTGTAGAGAATGAACATAACTGTGCGATGTTCGTTGAGAGAGATTGATGCTTGTGCTAAATTGCTTGAGAGTCGCCATGTGGCTAGGGTTGATGCAGCTGGTTTTGGTTCTATCTTCAAATGGAAGGTGAAGTCTAACATTTCCCGCACTCTGATGGGAGCTTTGTACCTGAAGATAGATCCTGATACGATGACTCTTGACATGGGTGAGGCTAATAAGAAGCTTCACATCACTAGCGATGGTATACAACATCTATTTGGGTTCCCTCGTGGTGGTCATTCTGCACCAAGGTCGTTAGAGGACGGATATGACAACGCTCTAATGAAGTCCACATCGGAGCTTGACAATAGCAGGAACAAAGATATCAAGACAAAGGATTTGAGGGATAGTCTCAAGGTGCTTGTCAAGGATCCTAGAAAAGATGACCTTGCTCTCAAAGTGTTCTTCATTATTGTGTTTATGAAGGTTGTGTTCCCTGGTGCCGCCCCGCGTGTTTCGAGAGAGGCAACAATGTTTGAGGATCTTGTCATTGAGGATCTGGCTAATATGGATTATTGCCAGCTGATGGTTGATGATCTTAGAAGGGTTGTGTCAGGTACCAAGATGGTGTTACCATTGGGAAGGCAATCACAGGCTGTGATATAGGGCATGTACTAATGTACCTTGACTGCCTTATCCGTGGCAAGACTCCGGAACCTGACATGCGAGTCCCCCGCATATGTTTCATGGATCCTGACAAGCTTTCCGATCTGGCTGATGCAGATTTGATAAAAAAAGGCAACACAGATCCAAAGACTTGGGTGTTTGGGAAGCTTCCGGTGAGTTTTATTTATGTCGTGTCTTGCAGACCTTTTTTTATTTAGGTATAGCTATTTTTTGCTGGAGTGAACATGTGTACTACAGATTTACCTGTTTAGATTTTGTCATTTCTTAAGCTTTATGAGGTTTAGGTATGATTTTTAGTACTGTTGTGTCATGTGTGGTTGAACTGAATCTATTGTTGAACTGACATGTTCTGTAAATACTAACAAATTGGCACTGATAGTGAAAGATCGTTAGTGCTGTTGATTTAAATCTGTTAATATAATGTTTATTTTTCCCTGTGTGTTAGATTGATTAATTAACTCTTTTTCCCCTTGTTTGTAGTGAAAAACTCAAGAGGAGGTTGTCTTTTTCCAAGTGTATAAACAGCCAGTCCTGGAGATGTCGTTGTCTCAGGTTCCCAAGATTTCATCTCTGCACGATGAGTTGAGAGATGGTCGTGGTGTTGAGGGTGCTAGTTATGTTCCCCCTGGCCCTAGTAAGGTTAGTACTTCACAGAGGCAGGGTTTTGGTATTGATGTAGTTGTTTCTGCGTTGGAGTGCGCTGAGCATATTTTTAGTAATGTGTGTTCTGAGCTGCAAAAGGTCCCAACTACAGTTGAGCGTCTGAGTTGTATCAATGGTATACTTCCTGAAGGTCATCAATTTAATGCTGAGGAAGCAGCGGACTATATTGAGATGGAGAGAATTTTAATTAGTGATATGCGTGATGGTGCTGCTCAACTAATTCAGAGCTCGGTCCGTCTGTTGAACAACATGAAGCGTTTCAAAACTATGCAAGACTCTCGCTGCAAGCCATATGAAGAAAGTGTCAATGTTGTTATTAGGCAGATTGAGCAGGATGAGGCTGCTGCCACCGACAATAGGGTTGTTGTTGGCTTTGAGCTCCCTATTGTTGATGTGAGTCAATCCTTGATGTTTGCAATTTTTACAATGTTGTTTTGTTGTTAGTATTGTAGTTGAGCTTTCTCATCTTCATATGTTTATTATTTTTTCTTTCATGTAGGAGGCCATTCATAATGTTGAGGTTGTTGTTGACCGTGGAGTTAATGATCCATCTACTGATAAGTGCAAGGTTATTTTATTTTTATTGTGTTTATATATGTTCTTAAATTTTCATGCGCACCAATGTGCACATTTTTCTATCCCACACTGTTAAGAGTTTGTAGGTGATACCTACCTTTTTGTTAGTGTGGTTTAATTCCTTGTGTTTATTGTTGCTAATAATAGCATTGTTTTTCTTTGCTTCATTACTATGAATCAGGGTCCTGTTGTTGGCGATGACCCTTGTTCGACCATTAGGGATATTCCTTTGAATGTTAGTAGCAGCAAGATCGGTGATGTTGCTGTGAATGCTGCTAAGGTTTGTTTTTCTGTGCTTGCATTAATTTTATATGCAATTTTCACTGTTATTTCTTTGTAGATGTAACAGTTAGCCTGTGCACCGCTTGCTACCTTTTTTGATTGTTAGTTTTTCTCATATTATTCACTTTCTGAATTTTTATTTTTTCGGATGACTGATGTTGAGCGTGAGGCTGCAGTTAGTGTTGGAGATGATGCTTGTGGTGTTCCATTGAGCACTGGGCGCGATGTTGGTAGCAAAGTTGTTGATGAGGATGTTGGTGCTGCCAGCATACTTGATGCCAAATCATCTGGTGTTGGTATTGCTGGGAATGATAATCTTTCTGATTGTGAAGATTTCCCGCCGCAAAATTTCCCGCCTGGAGGGCTTGATTATGGTGATGCATTGCAAGATGCCTCTAGCTTGGAGGAGATGCCATCTGAGGATGATGATTTACTTCTATCGATTTCTTCTAGACAGTTGACGTAGGAGGCGCTCCTGTCATCCCAGGATTTTCTTTCTTCAAACCCTGGAAGCGCAGCCATATTGCTGTCCTCACAAGATCTTCCATCGTCAAACCCTGAAACTGGTGGCATATTGGTGTCATCACAGGAACTCCCGTCATCAAACGCTGATAGTGCCAATAAGGACTTGTAAATGAGGCGTACTTCTCATTTATGGCATTTTGGACATGTTCACTTGTAGTGCTTGAACTTGTTATTTTTCTTCTTTTTCCGCAAGCAGAATGTGCTAATGTTGTTAAGGTTGATTTGTGTTTCTTCGCTGTTGCGAGGTTGCGCACGAACCGCGGGAAACGGTTAGTTTGGGATTTTGCCCGTATCATTTTCGTCTTTTTTTCTTTCTCTCATATGAGTATTGTTGTTATTGCAGTAATTTTAAATTATGTAATCTTTTGTGTTTTCCTAGTGACAAGCCAATGTTTCAAAATAGCTAATGTGATGCTAGTGTTGGTTCTATTGCTAAAGCGTTTGTCCCCACTGGCATGCTCAACTCAGACAGTGTTGACGTTGTTTTATATTCTCTATGTCAAAAGTACCGAGACACTGACAAGTTGATAGTTCCCAGATGGGTGGCGGACAGTATTTTGCTTTGTAGATAGGATGATAAGTTATTTTGGAAATTTTCTAACTATTGTTGTTCTTTTTGTACAACAGACCAAGATCCATGGTGGAAATATTGATGCCAATGTGCTACAGTGGTTCATGAGATCAGGGGCTGATGGTTCTGACCAAGTAGGTGAACTTGAACATATTGTACTCATGAACTAGAACTGTCATGTTTTCTTGCAAGTTTGAGAGGTGGGAATGAACTTGAGTAGCCTACTTTTCAACACTTGTACTTATGAATGATGTGTGCTTCTTTTTTTAAAGTTGCACTTATTGTCGCAAGGAAATTGAACTGATATGTTTGTTGCAAGTTTGGGCGGTGGATATAAACTTGAGTAGCATTTATTTTTTGTAGTGGGTTGCTTACTCAATTAGAACTTATAACTATCTGATTTGTTTGTACTTCTGAATTTCAATTTCCCTCTTTTATTTTATTGTTTGGAGGCTGAATTTTTTGTTTCGTTATGATTTGTTAAATTCATTTTTCCTCTACGATTTTTTTGTCAGCTTCTTTTCCCTACTTTTGATCCGCCGCCATTGCAGCTGCCATGAAGCCTAGTGACGAATCTGGGCATTGGTGCTTGATTGTTCTGAATTTGAGGTTCCGTCGTTTTGAGTGTCTTGATTCACTCCACGATGAAACTTGGAGTGATGCAGTTAGATTCTTAAGGACTATGACAGATAACATAAAGAAGCTTTGGAGAGAGTCCAGCGTAGACAGGGCCAAACCGCTCTCGCCAGTGCATATTGATGGTTTCTCTTGCAAGTTTGTGCGGGTGCCGCAGCAGGAAAATACGTGAGTATCCGTTTTTAATGATTTTTATTAGTTGTTTTTGTTGCTGGGAGGATGGTGTTCGTGTATTTTTGAATTTTTGGTTGTGTTCTTGTATTTCGAATTTGAGTTGTACCGTCTTGTTTTTTCTTTTGTTAACAGGCATGATTGTGACTTCTTTATGCTACAAAAATGCAACACCTATCATTGCCGGGAGGATGGTGTGATTGAAATTTTGGATTACAGCCACGAAGACATTCTTGACATTAGAAAGACTTTGATGTATACCTGCACAACTAGCGATGTGTTTGATGTTGACTTCCGGGGTTTGTTTGGCATCAAACCCTGTACGTATGCATGACCTTTTGTAATTTTTTGCGGCTTCTACTTCTTGATTAGTACTGTCATGAATTATGCATTTGAACTTACACTTGATGCGCTCCTTATTTTTTTATTTTGCAGGTGAGTGGCTGGATCTTGGTGAGCATGACTACAGGATCTTTGGCAGCCAGTTCTCGGAGCTTGAGCGTGTAGCTATTGATTTTAGCCAGGGGCGTTCTCCTGAAAAGACAAGATCTGGTGTTATGAAGGGGCGGTTGGGAACTCTGAAAGGTTCTACGGCTGCTTGTGTAGAGAGCCCCTCTACACCCAAGAATCCCATTGTGGAATTGATAGATAGTGATGATGATGCGTTTGACAAGATTGTTGGCATGGGAAGAGTCACCAGGAGCGCTGTTGCCAAGGGTTTATCCCCCCTTGCTGGAATAGTGGCCCGTAGAGATGGTGTTGCTAGGAAGGATCCTGCTTTGGATTCTAGCAATGTTACAAGCACGAAGCATGCACCCAGAGCTCCTATAAAGTTTTGCTCCCCTGTGCAACAGCTTCACCCTCATAAATTCCCTCACCTAGACAAGGCTCGCAAGTTGTATAATCTGTTGCTTAGTGATGAAGGACGTGAGAAGTATGCCGAGTAAGTATCTCTCATTATGTTTCCTCGTTTGTTTCTAACTGCTAGATAAATATGACCTGAACTGTTCCTTTTATACAACTTGAACTGCTATGAATGCCTTATCTTGCTTCCCCTGCTTTTTTGTTCTTGTGTGTGCTGCAGGACTGTATTCCCAATGATACCTCAGCCTGATGATAGCGTAACTAGCTTCATTGGGAAACGCATCTGGGAAGTTTTTGCACCTGGGCAAATGATGGAGGGTGATGTAATGAATTTCCTCATTGATGATTGGAAGCAAGATCCTAAGAGAAATGCTGATTTCGCATCTGGAAAAAGGGTATTGCTGAGTCCATATTTCATCTCGGTAATCAATCAGATCATTTGTTTCTGCTAAACAAGACTACCTATTGTTTTATGAGTTTTAATAATACTTTGCTTGTTGATCCTTTCCCCTGTCTATTTCTTTTTGTCTTTTTGCAGGTTGTGCTTGACTTTACGTTTTACGGTGATGAAGATAAAGAGTTAATGTGGAGAGTGCAGTGAGAGATTTCAAGAGCTATGTCAAAAATGAGGAAGACTTGCTCACTGCTGACCTTGTGAGATCTACTAGCTGATTTTTTGGTTTTATTTTTTTGCTTTGATGCTGCTTTTAATTTTGAATATTTAATATCTCCTTTTTGGTCATTTGTTTTTAGATCATGAAGCCTCTATTCAAACCTATGGTTTTATCAAAGGATAGGAAAGTGAACCACTTTTCCTTGTATGTCATGAATCGGTACCGAAGTAGCATCGACATCCTTGACTCTTTACCTTATTTGAAGAACCATCGTCCTTCAAAGAACACCTATCATAAAGACTGCGAGAAGATTGTGAGTGATATTAATTATCTGTACTCGATTAATTTTTCCACATCTTTGTTTCTGCTTTTCTGAGACTTGAAAATGTGTGGTTTATTTTATTTCTTTACAGATCTCTAGATTGGTCCAAGTAATGAAGGCTGTGTATGGTGATCCTCGGTACAATGCGAGCAAGCAGCCCAAATGGGAGTTTTTGCAAAGAAACCAACGTTTGTCAAGGTTCCACTTCAAGGGTCGAGTGAATGTGGCCATTATACTCTGAAGTATGCGGGAACCTATGATGGTGAAAAGATCGTTGAGAACATTCGAAATAATGACGTGGGTTCTAGTTGAGCTTTTCACTTTCTGTGTTTGGCCTATTGTGTATTCTTTTTTTATGTGTCATGATTTTTGATAATTTGTTTTATTGTTTTGCAGTCTCGTATTGTTGATTGGAACGCTGAGGATCTGTATACAGTTGTGTTCAACCGGGATAACCAGCTTCTAGTGACGGAGCTTCCCGAGGAGGTTCATGCTTTGGCTCTTGGTGCATAGAATAAATGGTCATCATTTGCGTAGTGAATGGGATAGTTGTGTGATATATCTCTTGAAAGTATTGTAGGCTTTGTTTGTAGTGTTTGGATGTCTTGTCAACTACTATGTAATAACTGGTATATTTTGTGATGTGTTTAAGTGTGGCACAATGTTTAACAACCTTTTTTTCCATGATGATAGTGTGGTTGAATAGCTATTTCACTTGTGTATGTTTCATCGGGAATTCGTTTTGGTTAAGTTTTATTTTTTGTATCGAAGTCTTATAAACTAGTTGAACTAAAAACACCTTTTTTCAAGTGCATTATGAGTTGTTGCTGAAAAAGTGAGTTTTATTTTCATCTGAAAAAGTGAGATTACATGACATCTGAAAAACATAATAGGTTGGACCTTTATAGTTTCTATACCCTCTTTTCTTGTACTTATGGTATAGTTCTGTTAGTACTAAAATGTAATCTCATTCGGCGTAAGGCTTTTAAAATTTGGTGTCACAATAGCACTTGTGAATCTAGCATGAGTGGAGTGATGATTCCTTGTTATGTAGAACTGATGTCATGTAATGTATTAGAACTGAAGTTTTTTTGGGGATTGAAATTATTTACGACAAAATTGCTACATGATCTCTAGCCAGATTTTATTGAAGTATAAGAAATTCAGCAAAATTTGAGAGCCAAATTTTTGTTTGAACTTCTTGAATTTTAGTAGTTGAACTTCATAGTAAAAGTTAAAGCATTGGTTTAAATTAGCTACATTTAATACACGACCCTATTAAGTTCATAATTACTTCACTAGTCAATGCGGACTGATGCTTCTGTTGTTTGTTTTTGTGAATTTTTATCCTTGGTTGAACTGTAATCTATTTGGTTGAGTCTTGGCCTTCTTTCTCAAGGCATTAATTGGTATTATCATAGCGATTACCAAATAAACTAAGCTGTACTGAGATTTCAATTATGCGAGTACTTTTGATCATTTTATTTTTTTGTGTTGTTTGAAACTAGTACCACACTGGTCAATGTGGGCTGATGCTTCTGTTGTCTTTCTTGTGATTTTTCTCCTTGGTCATATATCTTTTTGATTTAGTTTTGGCTTTCTTTTTCTAGGCTGTGGTTCTTCTCAAGGCAATATTTGGTATCATCATAGTACTTGCCGTATAGACTTAGTTGTACTAAGATTTCAATTGTACTATTATTATTATTCTTAGTGTGTCACTGTTTTATGGAATGCGAACTGAAGCTTCTCGTTCCTTTTTTGTAGAATGGATGTACTGTGTGTTCAAGTGTAGCAGTACTTTCAATCATAGTATGCTAGTGACTAGGAAATACGTACTGATGGTTCTTTGTTTTTCCTGTTGTAGTACTTAGTAATTTTCTAACTACTATTTAGCATGATGCTGTTAGTACTGAATGTTGACCTCGGCTGTAACTTAATTCTTTTTTAGTGTCCTTCTGAAACTAAAAACTGATTTTTAGTGTGATTGTACTAACGTATAGGACTAAGCTGTACTGAGCGTCCAAGACTACTATTTGTTGTTGTCCTTAGTCTGCCACTGTTTTTGTGAAAATATCCATGTGTGATTTGTTGCTCCATGACTAGTGCTGCATGGCAGCCATCAAGTTTCATTCACAATCTACTTCAACTTAAAATGATGGATAAAAAAAATAGGAAGCTAGCAAACTTGTTTAACAACATAAGCGAACGATGTACTTGACAGCATAAGCAAACTTGTTCAAACCCTGACACACATGACATAAGGAAGTTCTTCAACCTAACAAAAGCAAACTACAAATTTGAAACAACAAGATAAAGGACAAGCACAAGCGCAAGCAACATGGAGGCAGACTTTCATGTCTCTTCATCCCTCGAAGTTGGAGTGGTAGTAGGGGTCAGCCTCCTGCTCTTCTGAAATTTCCCAACATGTTGTGATGTTGTCGATTATCTTCCATGACTTGTACGTGGCGTACGCATCTATTCCTGCATACTCGATGAGCTTGTCTGGTAGTGGGCCGATCCCCCACAATTTGTGGTCTTCCTCCATGTCGATCTTCTTCTTCATGCCTTTGTAGAATGGGTGGATGACGGTTGCTACAACATTGGCCAAGGAGTCGTACTTTTTCCTGGTGTATGGAACTCTCCACTTGCGCTGCATGTCGATGAAGTTCTTGTGGTTGATCTCCAAACCAGAATTCTTCAGCTTCTCTTTGTCGCCATCAATGTTGAAACCGACAAATGTGTACAATTTTTGCTCCTGCAGGAACCGTTTGAGGCGCTTGGGCCTGCAAGGGGGAGACACATATTGAAGATTAGTGTTCTTTTTTGAAGATTTGATTATTCTGTTTTTTTGGTTTACAAGTGATAATCCATGAGGTAGATGCTTATATAGTATAAGTCATGGATGAAATTAAATTCAAGCAACACCATGTCATTTTTCTTTTTTGGTATCTTTAGTGGTTCACCAAATGGTTCACCAAGTTCAAGAACCTATAACCAGAGTAAATGATCTATGTGCTGCTTACTTCAAGTTTAGTTTTATTTTTGTTGAATATAATAGACCTATACCAATGCTTCACCAAGTTCTTACTTCATTTTTTGCTTCTGAAAATTACATCAGACCAGGTTCAGAAACTACTTGTGTACATCAAGTTTAAAAACATCTTTTAATACATCAATTCTATAAACTATACTAGTGCATCAAGATCAGAATCTATGCTAGCACATCAAGTTCAGAAATTAATTTGGTGAAACAATTTTCAGATGCTAATCCAGTGCATTAGTTTCAGATGCTAATCTAGTGAAACAATCCACTTCACATTTTCATAAATGCATGTAACTTGATAAACATGTACTTGTGCATCAACTTCACAAACTATAGTAGTTCATCTAGTTGGGAAACAAGTTTAATGAATTTTTTAGGGAGTAGTACTAGTAGAACAGATGAATGAACAGTAGTATGGGTTACCATTTTGTGGCCGCTGTGATGTGGTACACCAAGCAGAGTTCCTCCATGCACAACTGTAGGACTGCTGCCATCTGGGGAGGTTCGTCTTCCCTGGTTTACTCCACATCAACTCCGATGAAGCTAGGATACAAGCCGCAGCCCTTCATTCTGAGCCTGCTCATCATCTCTCCGGCCTTGTCTGGTTCGCTGATACAAACGGTCTCCAGCGTCTCCTTGTCGTGGAGCTCAACCCCTATGAGGGTTTTGGTGTACTCGCGCTTCTCGCCGGGGACGTGAACGTCGTCGAGGTTGCTTCTCTGGTCGAACGTCTTGCCATGATGATGCTTGGCAGACGGTTCCTCCGCCATTGCCCTCCTCTGGCGACTGTGGGCTTGGGAGAGAGAAGTTTCTGGTTTGTCTACAATGGAGATGGAAGCGGCAATGGTCGTTCTGGGAATGAGGCAGAGATGGAAGACAATGAGTTATTTCCAGTGCGTGGACGGGGATGTGTGGGAGGCGGTTCGTTGAGGACGTGGGTGTAGTGGTCGTGGGGTCGCCGTTTGCAGTCCCTTGTGGCAACCTCCCAGTGGGTGGCGCGGGCGGTGGCCTGGAAGAACCAACCGTCCAAGTCAATAGTTTTTACTGTCGCATTGATCCGTCTTGTCAAGCTGTACTTATCAGCTGCTTATCCCACTTGCACGTCTCGGGGGTGGTGATGATGGCATTTTGCACTGTTTAAGTGACGTGTGCTTTGTGATATTTTTCTGTGTGGAGGTTAAGTCTTGTTTTTCCATTGAAGTCTTATACACTAGTTGATCTCAAAACATTTTTCAGTGCCCTGGGAGTTGTTGCTCAAAATTGGAACTTATTTTATTTTCATCCGTCCCAACCTAAGTTAGGCCTTTATAGTTTTTGTATTCTCTTTTTAGTGCGCTTATTGTTTAGTGTTGTGTGAACTGAATTGTAATACAGCGTACGGTTTTGAAATTTGGTGTCACAGTGGTGTGAGTGGCCTGACTGTTCCTGCTTTTTTATTACTGATGTCATATGTATGTTTGAACTGAGTTTTTTTGGGGGGTTGAGATTATTTACGACGAAATCGTTCATTGAGCTCTAGACAGATTTTATATAAATAAGAAATTTAGCAGAATTGACAAACAAAATCTATTTGAACTTCTTGCATTGTAGTAGTTGAAATAGTCAGATTTTATATAAATAAGAAATTTAGCAGAATTGACAAACAATATCTATTTGAACTTCTTGCATTTTAGTAGTTGAACTTGTCAGATTTTATATAAATAAGAAATAGCAGAATTGACAAACATTATCTATTTGAACTTCTTGCATTTTAGTAGTTGAACTTGTTAGATTTTATATAAATAAGAAATTTAGCAGAATTGACAAACACTATCCATTTGAACTTCTTGCATTTTTAGTAGTTGAACTTGAAAGTAATATTTAATTCGGTGTTTTAAATTATGTACATTTAACAGATAGGCTATTAAGTTCTCTGCTTTTTAGAGTTTCATTGTTTTTGTATCATAATTTTTCCTTTTTTTATCATCCGTGGTGCAGAGCTAAAATTATTTTTATTTTTATTTTTTTATTTAAAATTATTGTCGTGAACTAGTATTTGAACTTTTATATTTTTAGTTTCCGAACATTTTTTGTATTTTATATTTCTTTGCCCCGCGCTCTGCTTTGTTTAACTGGCCTTATTGGTGGGGTGTTTGTAGATGATGGAGGCTATTGGGTCGTTTTCCGGCCCAAATGGCCCACGCGGGCGATTTGGGGACTGCTGGATGTGCGTGTGCTCTGGGTTTAGTCCCACCTCGCTAAGGGAGGAGGCTCTCGGCCTGTTTATAAGCGCGGCCGAGTCCTACTGGTCGAACTCCTCTGAATACTTACCTGAGCGCTCATACACGGTGCTCGCTCTCTCTCATGACCTGTGGGCCCTGGTTGGCTGGCCCTGCGTTGTGCGGATTACTAGGGATTCGCCAACGGTTCCGCCGTGGGCTCGATTTCAAGTATCTAGCAGCGTCAGGGCCTGCCTGTCCTTGGGCGGTCAATTTTTACTTTTTTTGTTTGAATCTAGTACTTGACTCCACCAGTAACTTGGACTGATACTTTTTGTTCTAGTTCTTGTGAGTTTTGTGGAAGTGTTATCTTTTCATTTGAGTTTTTTGCCTTCTTTTTGTGTTTGTTTTTGTGCTTATTCTCAAGGGTCTTCTCGTATCATTTTCAGCACTATGGTACTTGCGTGTAGACTAAGTTGTATTGATAGTCCATTCATAGTAGCACGTATGTTCTTAGCCTGACATTTGGGGGGGGGGATTACAAACTGATGCTTCTTTGTACTTTTTATTGTAGTAAGTATGTACTGTCCGATCAAAGTGTACTAGTGCTCTCATTCTTAGTCTACAAGTAACCAATATAAGTGTGTGCCGATGCTTCTTAACTTTTTTTGTTGTAGTACTTGTTAATTTTCTAGCAACTTCATATGAATGAGAACAGCACATGAAGTACTAAGAAATTTTGCTTCAACTTTTGAAGCGTTGTTAAGCAACTCAAATTGTACCGATTGTTTTCAACGTTATGTTTTCTATACAATACTGAATCGAAACTACACATGGAACATTGTTGTGTGATTAGTTGCTTCATAACTAGTACTGAAGAGAAGCCACAAAGTTCCATTCAGAAGCTACTTTGAATTTGAAATGATGGTTTAACAAAATACGAAGCTACCAAACTTATATAATGAGATAAGCAAAACAATGTACTTGATGACATAAGTAAACTTGTTCAACCATGACAAGCACGACATAAGCATACTGGTTCAACCCAACAAGAGAAAACTAGGATTTTGAAACAACAAGATAAAAGGCAAGCACAAGCGGAAGCAAAACAAAGGCAGGCTTTGATGTATCTTCATCCCTAGAAGTGGCAGTGGTAGTAGGGGTCAGCCTCCTACACTTTTGAAATTTCCCAACCATTTGTGATGATGTCGATTATCTCCCATGACTTATACGTGGCGTACGCATCTACTCCTGCGTACTCAATGAGGTTGTCTGGCAGCGGGCTGATCCCCTACAGTTGTGGTCTTCCTCCGTGTCGATCTTCTTCTTCATTCCTCTGTAGAATGGGTGGATGACGCTGGCTGCAACATCAGTCAGGGAGTCGTACTCTTTTCCGGTGTATGGAACTCTCCAGAGGCGCTGAATGTCGATGTACTTGTTGGGGTTGATCTCCAAACCAGACATCTTCAGCTTCTCTTTGTTACCTTCAATGTTGAAACCGGCAAATGTGAACAACTTCTCATGCTTCAGCATCTCGTTGAGGCGCTTGGGCCTGCAAGGGGGGAGACATTTTGAAGATTAGCATTACTTTGATGTTTGAATTCTTCATTTTTGTTTTGTTTTACAAGCGATGAATTCATGAAGTAGATGCTTATATAGCAAAATTAATGGATGAATGTACTTCAGAAATTAGTAAAAAAAGTTCTGAAATTAAATTCAAGCACATCATGTTATTTTTCTTTTTGGATTATACATAGTTTGAGTCAATGTTGTATGTGCTGCTTTAGTACTAGTTTAGTTTACTTTTGTTGAATAGGACAACACATACCAGTGCTTCACCAAGTTCTTAGTTTTTTTCGCTTATGAAAATAGCATTAGACCAAATTCAGAAACTACTTCACTACATCAAGTTCGGAAACATCTTTTTAATAAATCGAGTACAGAAACTACACTATCGGATCAAGATCGGAAACTACACTAGTACATCAACTTCAGAAATTAATCTTCTACAAGATTTTTCAAATAGTAATCCAGTGCATCAGGTTCAAAAATACATTTTATAGTGTATCTACTTGAGAAAATGCAGTAGTGCATCCACTTTCACAAACCACACTAGTACATCTAGTTGGGAAACAAGTTTGATGAAATTTTCAGGATATAGTACTAATTAAACAGATGAACCAAACAGGGCAAATGAGTAGGATGGGTTACCATTTTGTGGCTGCTGCGATGTGGTACACCAGGCAGAGTTCCTCCATGCACAACTGCACGACTGCTGCCATCTGAGGAGGTTCGTCTTCCCTGGTGTACTACACACCAATCCCGACGATCTTACTATACAATCTGCCAGCCTTCTTCCAAAGCCTGGAGATCATCTCGTCGGCCTTGTCTGGTTCACTGGTGCATACGATCTCTAGCGTCTCCTTGCCATGGAGCTCAACCCCTGTGAGGGTTCGGGTGTACTCGCGCTTCTCGCCGGGGACGTGAACGTCATCGAGGTTGTTGCTCTTGTTGGACGTCTTGCCATGATGATGCTTGGAGGACGGTTCCTCTACCATTGCCCTCCTCCGGCGACTGTGGGCTTGGGAGAGAGAAGCTTCTAGTTTGTCTGCAGTGGAGATGGAAGCGATAATGGTGGTTCTGGGAATGAGGCAGAGATGGAAGATAATTAGTTATTTCCAGCGCGTGGACGGGGATGTGTGGGAGGTGGTTTGTCGGGGACATGGGTGTAGTGGTCATGGGGTCGCCGTTTGTAGACCCTTGTGGCAACCGCCCAGTGGGTGGCATGGGCGGTGGCCTGGAAGAACCAACCGTCCAAGCCAATTTCTTTGCTAGGGTATTAATCTGGTCGCACCGAGTAGTCTTGTCAAGCTGTACTTACCAGTTGCTTATCCCACTTGCTCGTCTCAGGGTCGGTGATGATGGCATTTTATTGTCGCACTGATCCGTCTTGTCAAGCTGTACTTATTAGCTTCTTATCCCACTTGCACGTGTCAGGGTTGGTGATGATGGAGGTTTGTACTCCTTTACTGTGGGTACTTGGACTGGTGATTGAAGTGTAATTGAACTTACCAAAATACCAGTCAGATTGTGTGTGTCATGCTAATCTTTTCTAAAATATTTTTTGTTTTTTTGAAAGGATTGTTTATATCAGCATAATCTTTGAAAGTATTTTTACAGATAAATTAGTTTTTCATCAGTACAGGTGTATTATATTTGCATTTGCTTGAGCTAATTATTTTTCCGTACTAATGGACTTTCTGAACTAGGACTGGCAGAACCAGACGTAGCTTGTTTTGACGAGTGTGTTTGGTTACTCTGCCTTGTACTGACGAGTGAGAATTATCAGTA
This sequence comes from Hordeum marinum, assembly GCA_022496015.1. NCBI lineage: Eukaryota > Viridiplantae > Streptophyta > Magnoliopsida > Poales > Poaceae > Hordeum > Hordeum marinum. The sequence goes on from CM039673.1 coordinate 372,440,905, forward strand.
CTGATGTACTATAAGAGTTTAAATTTTCCTTAACATATTTTTCCTGAGTTACTGGTCGACAATAGTGTTGGCGTTACATAAACCGAGATAAGTTTTTTCAAATATATTTGTGACTGCATTCAACAGGATTATCAAATGGTTTACATAATAATGTCACTGGTCCAGCGGGCACAAATCACAAATTATATCTTAACTATAGTACTGATCGAGAGAAATCGGTGATAAAGCTAAATAAGTTTTGGTAACGACAGTGTTTCTCATATGTTTCCTCATTGTGTACCGAGGCAACTAAGAGTACAAGCTTATTTTTCAGTTAACGCAGCATCATAACAACTATGGATTCTTCAGTCTTGAGCTCCTCCTAAGTGGCCCCGAATGTTGTCCCTTGCCGGTGCCCTTTCCTGGTTGAGCCTTGGCAGCTTCATCGTCAGTTTCAGTTTCCTCGTCCCCAATACTCTCATCTTCATTGTCTTCATCTGATTGGTTGTCATTCTCGTCAAACTCTTCTTCATCCTCCTCCTATTTTGATTTTTTTTGAACTCTGGACCTTGCCCTGTTTTTGTTCAACGCCACTGACCTCCTTGCCTACTTTGCATGTGCTGGCATTATGTCCGTCAGTTCCCCCACACTTGCGGCAAGTGTAGCTGTTATGTGTGTCGTCTCCATTGGTAGAAACCTGGGCAGCTCCAATCCGCTTCTACAACTTTTGCTTGTTGACAATGGCATCTGTGCGGAGTGGGCATGTGCAGTAATTATGATTGGTCACGACGTTGCAGAATCCGCATGCCCTTATCCCGAGAGGTTTGCCGTCCGGGCCAAATTCGACGCGCCTGATGGGGCATGGCAGCTTTTTGGCTGCTGCTTTTGCTGCTTGCGTCTTACTCTTTCTCCCCTTTGTGTTTGAGAATATGGGTGATTTAATTACTCTTTCCTGCTGCTACTGGTAGGATGTCCTGTTGTCATGTCGTTCACCTACAGCACCATCAAGCTCATGATCTTGCATGTGAGCATGTTGCTGCTCTTGAGTGTGTACATGGGCAAGGTCTGGTTGTTGTTGCTCCTCTTCCTCGTTGTCGAATGGGTCAATAGCTCCCAGGTGGTTCATCTCTGATAAGATTGTAGCAATATCATGATCAATGGCTTCATTGTCCGTGAGACCTCTGTTTTTAGCAGAATGCATGGTGTCGAGTTCTTGTTCAAGTTTGTCCATGACGACCCATGACCTCGCCATTTGCTCTTGGCTTCTCAAGCTTTTTCTATGCACCCTCATGTTCAACTGCAGCAGTGAGCTTTCAATGCAGTATTGGGAGGCATTGTTTGATGCTATAGTCCTCAAGTCATTTCTGTTGAATGTTGGCTGGATGTTCGGGCGTTTGGTGTATCTCTTGAGGATGTATTTCTCTGGAACGATAGCAGCCTTAATTGTCTGCATCATGCACAGGACATGCACGCAGAAAATACCTTGTTTTTTTGGAAGAGGTGCATGTTTTCATTTAATTCGAACAAAAACTTCACAAAAATAAGTAGTACAATATGTAACATCTTTTTTAGTCCTCACCTATGTGGTCCCATAGCTTGCACTCGCAGTCATATATTTCTCCCACGGGGTCTACAACCACCTAGAACGCATGCTGAGACCATGCAAACAGTTTTTGCGGGTTGTTGTAGCGCACGAGGTACTTTGTGGGCTCTTCCGTCTCTGTCACCGTGAAGAGTGTGCTCGGTTTTAGCCTTTTTCTGATCTTGTTGTACACAGCTCGGGAGTAAAGCTTTGCCATCTGGGTGTCAAACCCATAGAAGATCAGTGTGTTTTGTTCCTTCCGCCCATGCAAGAATGATGACCAAATTATTAGTTTTCTCGCAGAAAAAACTTGTCTAACTAATAAAGTTTTACTTTAGTAAGCATGTTATTTTGTCTTATGACAGGTGATAGAGCTATACCCGGTTACCCATTGTCTCCTGGTTCTCTGTCTGGCTCCTGGTTTTGACGCAGGAGTTTACCTGGCTGACAAACCGGTGGAGGTTTTGTCTCTCACGAAGTTCTACTTGAGCACATAGTTCATGCTCTCACTTTGTTGTGTGGATGTCATTTTGGCGCAGAAAATTTCTTTGTAATAAGCTGATATCCATCTCTCACGCTCGTTCCACATGGACACCATCGTGGCATCATCATGGAGGTTGTACTTATCCATGAGTCCTTTCCAGGCAGCCTCAAACTCAGTTGGCATGAGGGGCCGGTTGAGGATTGATGTGAATTCATCCTTAAAGTCTTCGTGGAGGTTGTACAGGTATGTGAGGTGTTCTCTGTACTTCTTCATAATGTGCCAGCGACATAGCTTATGTACTGTGTTCCTGAAAACATCTGGGATAGCCAAAGCCATTGCCGGGCACTGGTCTGGTAATGAGAAAAGAGACGTGGAGTGGTCAACAGATGGTAGTCCATATATACAAATAGAACTGACACAACATTTTTATTGTGTTATTTTCCTTTTGGGGGGGTGCGGGTGGTTTTGGCGGTTGTACCTGTGAGGATGCATGTAGGAGCCTTCCCTCTCATGCACCTTAAAAATGTCTTGAACAGCCATCTGAATGAATCTGCATCCTCATCTCTTATCAGGTCGAAAGCAAAGAATGTAGTCTGTAAGTGGTTGTTAGTACCCACAAACACCCCAAGTGGCATATGGTACTTGTTGGTCTTATATGTGGTGTCAAACGTTACACAATCACCAAAGTCTTGATACGCCCCTCGGCAGCTTGCATTCGCCCAAAATATGTTCTTAACTCTGTCGGACTCATCAAGTTACATGTCACAAAAGAATTCCCTGTTTATAGCTTTCATCTCCCTAAAGAAGTTGATAGCTTTAGGGCATCGTCCACATCATCCATCCTTGAATTCTTTGCTTTGCTGCATATTAAAAGTGAAGAGTCATTCAAAAATGCATGTTGAACTGGCGTCGGGTCATGCGTTGCGTAATATGTTTGTACTGACAGGGGAAAAAAGATGGAGGGGGTTTATCGGAGGATAACAAGTTTATACTTACATGTTAATCAGGTCTTTGGCATTCATTTCGAGTAAGTAGCTACCAGGGTCATTGCCGCCCAGTATGCTCATGATTTGCGCGTGTTCAATGCCTTTGAACTGCAGGTACTTGACGTACTCCAAGATTGTTTTGTCAAACATTTTGTGGGAGTGCAAGAAGACAAGCATTTGGGGGGAGAGCTGTAGCATGTGGTTGTGTTCCCAGACTATCTCTTTTACGACAAGTGTTCCATCCTTTTCCCTCTTCAGCCTCATTTTAGCCCTACAGTTAGTCCTGGTTGTCATCTTGTTCTGTTGTCTATTTGCTTCTTACAACTTCGATTCATAGACTCCATAGCACATGCAATAAAGGTAGACTCTGGTCTTAACCTTGGATCCTTCCCTGACAGCAAAACCTGCGTGCTTTGCATAGACGTTGTAGAAGTCCTTTGCTTCTTTGAAAGTTTCAAAGCGCATCTCTAGCCTTGGCAGAACGTAAGCTTCAATGTTAGGTGGCTGCATGCAACAGTGAGCAAACAAAAACACGGTTATGAAAATGTTAGATGGGGTGGTCACAGTACCGGGGTATGGATTGTGCTTGCATGTTTTTTTCTGAATGGATACTTACATGTGTATAGCTCTGTGCTGCCTCCGGTGTTTGCTGTTCACCCTGGTGTATGGGCGCGGGTGGTGTCACCCTTGGCACATGCAGCAATGCATCTCTTGGAGGGAGCAATGTTGATGAATCTCTCCATCTCTCATTGTACGGACGTCTTCCCTCAGATTCGTTGTGAGGTTGCTCCTGTCTATATGGCTCATATCTTCTACTTTGCACCCTGTTAGAGTAGCCAAAATTTCTGTCTCTTTGGCCTGGTCTTCCCGTTGCAACCGCTTTTGTAGCGCGGATGATTGATGTTGACGGAGCAACTGGTGGAAGCCTCTATGTCCTTGCCTTTCTGCATGTGCTAGGGAAGGAAAACATCTGTTGTTGCGGAAATTGTTGACCTTGTTGCAACCCAGCAATGGCAAAGCTTGTATTCCCAGATATTGGTGTTTGCTGCATAGAAGAACCTATCCATGCCTCTGATGATTCTGGTGTAGCTTGAAATCTGCTTGTATTGTTGAAGTATCCAGGTGCTATTTCTGGTGTTACCCAACCAGGCGGTGCCCCATATCTGCTTGGCTCATCAAACCCTCGCTGCGTGTGCCGCCTTGCATGTTTCTGCAATGACATTCAACAGTTTTGGGATTAATCTTTTCTGCATTTTCTCGTATACATGGGGGTTGTGTTCCTAGGCAATGTACAAGTTGAACTTGCATCGTTGGGCATTGTTAAACATTCTTCACTATTTTGTATCTGGTTTAGTTTCACTCGAACTGATGAATGTACATGTTCAGCACTGATGTACTGATGTACTGATTTTTAGCGATGCTTGCAAACTAAACATTGAACTTCATCTATTATGGAAAGTTTTTTATCTTTTTTCCCTATAATTGATGCATAAACATTTGGTGCACTTCTTGCAAATTGAACAATGAACTTCAGAGATGTATGGATATGCATATATAAAAAACAGATGCATGTCTTCTCTTTTTTTTCATCTATAACTTATGCAACTCCACTAGAAGTACTCCTAGTTTATGTATCATTGAACTTACTGTGTAACAAGTGTATATTTTTTCAACAACATTCTTTTACTAGTTCGAACTGACGCAACTACACAACATGTACTATTAGAAATAACATCATACAACTTGCATTGGTAGCTGAACCTTATATAAAGCCTAGTAGCTACTTGGACTGATGCATAAGTTCATGTTTTTTGGCTTGAACCGAAGCTAGCGTATTAGAGGTACTGACAGTAACCTCGACATCCAAAATGTGCATCAAGTGGCAGAGGTGTAATGAACTGATGCAAGCATTTGCAATGTACTATCAACTTCTGCATCATAGGAACATGTGTCACTGATGCAGCACACATGTAGTATTGATGAATCTGATAGTGTAACATGTAGGCAGAGCATAGTGTGTGCAATTTTTAAACTGAATCTTCTTCATATCAGGACTGATGAACTGACACAAACATGGTATTTTTCTTCACGCAAACCCATACATGAAAACATTTTTTGAACTGATTCAATTTTTGAGGAAAATTAGTGTGGGAAGCAGACATCACCTCCAGTGGCATGTTCTTGGATCTGACTTCCTCTTCTTCCTCTCGTGGGTGGTGTACCAGCATGTTCTTGGGAGGCGGCGCCATTGATGCAGGCAAGGAGCTTGGGGAGACGACGGCGCTCCTTCTAGTGGTGGACGTCCGGCGATAAGGTCCGGGAAGGCAGCGGCTAGCGGGGATCACGGCCCCGGTGAAGGATCCCCGGTGAAGGAGGGAGGTAGGTGTTGGAAATATGCCCTAGAGGCAATAATAAATTAGTTATTATCATATTTACTTGTTCATGATAATCGTTTATTATCCATGCTATAATTGTATTGATCGGAGACTTAAATGCATGTGTGGATACATAGACAAAACCATGTCCCTAGTATGCCTCTAATGGACTAGCTCGTTGATCAAAGGATGGTTAAGGTTTCCTAGCCATGGACATGAGATGTCATTTGATAACGGGATCACATCATTAGGAGAATGATGTGATGGATAAGACCCAAACTACAAACATAGCATATGATCATGTCAGTTTATTGCTACTGTTTTCTGCATGTCAAGTATATGTTCCTATGACCATGAGATCATGCAACTCACGGATATCGGAGGAGTGCCTTGTGTGTATCAAACGTCGCAACGTAACTGGGTGACTATAAAGGTGCTCTACAGGTATCTCCGATGGTGTCTGTTGAGTTGGCATGGATCGAGACTGGGATTTGTTACTCCGTGTAACGGAGAGGTATCTCGGGGCCCACTCGGTAATGCAACATCACAATAAGCCTTGCAAGCAATGTGACTAATTGTTAGTTGCGGGATCTTGTATTACAAAACGAGTAAAGAGACTTGCCGGTAACGAGGTTGAACTAGGTATGGAGATACCGACGATCGAATCTCGGGCAAGTAACATACCGAAGAACAAAGGGAACGATATACGGGATTAACTGAATCCTTGACATAGAGGTTCGACCGATAAAGATCTTCGTAGAATATGTAGGAACCAATGTGGACGTCCAGGTCCCGCCATTGGTTATTGACCGTAGAGGTGTCTCGGTCATGTCTACATAGTTCTCGAACCCGCAGGGTCTGCACACTTAAGGTTCGGTGACGTTTCGGTAGTGTAGAGTTATGTATGGTGGTGACCGAAGGTTGTTCGGAGTCCCGAATGAGATCCCGGATGTCACGAGGAGCTTCAGAATGGTCCGGAGGTAAAGATTCATATATAGGAAGTCCCAGTTTGGTTTCCGGAAAAGTTTCGGGCTCATCGGTAGTGTACCGGGAGTATCGGTATTGTACCGGGAGTGCCGGTAGTGTACCGGAGGACCTCCGGGAGGGGTATTTCGACCCCAAGAGGTCCATGGGCTGTGGGAGAATAATAACCAGCCCTTAGTGGGCTGGGAAAACATCCACAAAGGCCCATGGCACAGGAGAGAAAGTCCTAAAGCAAAAAGTGGAAAATCAGCCAATAGGAGGCAATCCTACTCCAACAAGGATTGGAGGTGAAGTAGGATTGCTCCCACATCCTATTTTGGCCGACCCAAAGGCCTTGGCTGCCTCTCCTCTCCTCTCCTCTTATATATACTAGTGGATTGGGTGGTTTTTGGACAGAATTTCCGGCCACGTGCTACCCGTTTCACCGGTGCACAGTTTCTCCTCTAGATCGGTTTTCCGCAGTGCTTAGGCGAAGCCCTGCCGGAATCACTCCACCACCATCACCGGAGCGCCGTCACGCTGCCGGTGAACTCTCTCTCCTCTCCACCTCCTCTCGCTGGATCGAGACGGTGGAGATCGTCATCAAGCTGCACGTGTGCTGAACGCGGAGGTGCCGTCCGTTCGGCGCTAGATCGGAAGGACCGTGATCGAGATCGCGAGACAGTTCGTGATGAGATCGCGGAATGGATCGTGATGAGTTCGCAGGACAGATCGTGATCAAGATCGTGAGACGGATCATGATGAGATCGCGGGACGGATCGTGATGAGTACACGGGACGGTTCGTGATTGGATCGCGGAACGCTCGGCGATTTGGATCGCGAAGAAGTTCGACTACACCAACCGCGTTTCTTAACGCTTTCCGCTTAGCGATCTACAAGGGTACGTAGATCCACTCTCCCTCTCGTAGATGCTCATCACCATGGATAGGTTTGCGTGTGCGTAGGAAAATTTTTGTTTCCCATGCGACGTTCTCCAACAGTGGCATCATGAGCTAGGTTGATGGTTCGATGAGATCTCGAGTAGAACACAAAAGGTTTGTGGGCGTTGATGCTTAGATTGCTTCCTCCCTTGGTCGTATTTTGGTTCAGCGGGATTGTGAGATGAAGCGGCCCAGACCAACATTACTCGTACGCTTACGAGAGACCGGTTCCCTCGACGCAACTTGTTGCCTAGATGGCTTGCGGGTGACAGTTTCTCTCACTTTAGTTGGATCGGATTCGACAAAGGCGGTCCTTGAGAAGGTTGAAAAGCAAACTAGTGTATCACCGTTGTGGTTTATGCGTAGGTGAGAATCGTTCTTGCTAGATACCCATAGCAGCCACGTAAAATATGCAACAACAATTAGAGGACGTCTAACTTGTTTTTGCAGGGTATGTTGTGATGTGATATGGCCAATTACATGATGAGATATGTGTGATGTATGAGATGATCATGTGATGTATAGATTATCACGACTTGCATGTCGATGAGTACGGCAACCGGCAGGAGCCATAGGGTTGTCTTTAATTATTGTATGACCTGCGTGTCAATCATTAAGCGCTATGTAATGCTTTACTGTATCGCTACGGTAGCAATAGTAGTAGAAGCATGCAGGGCGTGACAACCCTGATGGCGACACGTTGATGGAGATCAAGATGATGGAGATCATGGAGTCATGCCGGTGACGATGGAGATCATGCCGGTGCTTTCTAGATGGAGATCAAAAGCACAAGTTCATGGCCATATCATGTCACTTATGATTTTCATGTGATGTTAATCCTTTTATGCACCTTGTTTTGCTTAGGACGACGGTAGCATTATAAGGTGATCCCTCACTTAATTTCAAGATAAATTGTGTTCTCCCCGAGTGTGCACCGTTGCGAAAGTTCGTCGTGTTGAGACACCACGTGATGATCGGGTGTGATAGACTCTACGTTCACATACAATGGGTGCAAGCCAGATTTGCACGCGCAGAACACTCGGGTTAAACTTGACGAGCCTAGCATGTACAGACATGGCCTCGGAACACAAGAAGACCGAAAGGTCGAACATGAGTCATATAGTAGATATGATCAACATAATGATGTTCACCATTGCAGCCACCTCAACTCACGTGATGATCGGACTTGAGTTGGTGAATTTGGATCATGTATCACTCGAATGATCGGAGGGATGTCAATTTGAGTGGGAGTTCTTAAGTAATATGATTAATTGAACTCATTATCATGAACATAGTCAAAGTGTCTTTGCAAATTATGTTGTAGATTACTAGCTCGCGCTGTAGCTCCCTTGTATTTTTATATGTTCCTAGAGAAATAGAATTGAAAGATGTTGGTAGCAAAATTGCGGACTGGGTCCGTGATCTGAGGATTGTCCTCATTGCTGCACAGAAGGCTTATGTCCTTAATGCACCGCTCGGTGCGCCACCCCCTCTAGCGTCGTCTATAGATGTTGTGAACATCTAACAGGCACGTTTCGATGACTACTTGATAGTTTAGTGCGTCATGCATTACGGCTTAGAATTGAGGCTCCAAAACGTTTTGAACGTCACGGAACATATGAGATGTTCTAGGAGCAGAGATTGTGATCTCAGGCTCGTGCCTTTGTTGCGAGATATGAGATCTCCAACAAGATTCTTTGCTTGTAAGATGAAGGAGAATAGCTCAATCGTTGAGCATGTACTCAGATTGTCTGGGTACTACAATCGCTTGAATCAAGTGGGAGTTGATCTTCCAGATAAGATAGTGATTGATATAGTTCTCCAAGTCACTGTCACTAAAGCTACTAGAACTTAGTGATGAACTATAATACACCAGGGATAGAAGTATTGATCCCTGAGCTGTTCGCGATGTTTGACACCGCGAAGGTAGAAATCAAGAAGGAGCGTCAAGTGTTGATGGTTAATCAAACCACTAGTTTCGAAAAGGGCAAGAGCAAGGAGGGAAACTTCATGGATAGCAAGTCAGTTGCTGCTCCAGTGAAGCAACCCAAAGTTGAACTCAAACCCGAGACTAAGTGCTTCTATTATGAGGTGAGAGGTCGCTGAAGCGGAACAACCCTAGATACTTGGTAGATAAGAAGGCTGGCAACATCGACAGAAGTATATTTGATATACGAGTTATTGATGTGTACCTTGCTAGTACTCCTAGTAGCACCTGGGTATTGGATACCGGTTCGGTTGCTAAATGTTAGTAACTCGAAATAAAAGCTACGGAATAAACGGAGAACTAGCTAAGGTTGAGGTGACGATGTGTGTTGGAAATGTTTCCAAGGTTGATGTGATCAACATCGCACGCTCTCTCTACGTTCAGGATTAGTGACGAACCTAAATAAATGTTATTTGGTGTTTTGCGTTGAGCATGAACATGATTAGATCATGTTTGTTGCAATACGGTTATTCATTTAAGTCAGAGAATAATAGTTATTTTGGTTACATGAATAATACCTTCAATGGTCATGCACGCAGTGAGAATGGTTTGTTGAAATCTTGATCGTAGTAATACACATGTTCATAACATTGATGTCAAAAGATACAAAGTTAAATAATGATAGTACCACATACTTGTGGCACTGCCGCAAAATGTCATATTGGTATAAAGCGCATGAAGAAACTCCATGGTGATGGATATTTGGACTCATTCGATTTCGAATCGGTTGAGACATGCGAACCATGCCTCTTGGGCAAGATGCCTAAAGGACCCCGTTGGATGGAGCGGGCAAGTGATTCATTGGAAATGATACATGTTGATGTATGAAATCTAGTGAGTCTTGTAGCGTGCAGTGGATATCGTTATTTTCTTACCTTCACTGATGATTTGAGTAGATATAGTGTATATTTACTTAATGAAACACAAGTCTGAATCATTTGAAAGGTTCAAGCAAATTCAGAGTGAAGTTTAAAGATCATCGTGACAAGAAGATAAAAATGACTGCGCTATGATCGTGGAGGTGAATATCTGAGTCACGAGTTTGGCATACAACTTAAGACAATGTGAAAGTTGTTTCACAACTAAACGCCACCTGGAACACCATAGTGTGATGGTGTGTCCGAACATCATAGTTATGCTCTATTGGATATGGTGCGTGCTATGATGTCTCTTATCGTTTTACTACTATAATTTTGGGGTTATGCATTAGAGACAACTACATTCACTTTAAATAGGGCATCATCTAAATCCGTTGAGATGACACCGTGTGAATTATGGTTTGATAGAAACCTAAGCTGTCATTTCTTAATGTTTGGGGTTGCGATGCTTCTGTGGAAAATGTTTTCACATAATAAGCTAGAACCCAAAGCGGACAAATGTATCTTCATAGAATACCCTAAGAACAGATGGGTATGCCTTCTATCTCAGATCCGAGTGCAAAGTGTTTGTTGCTAGAACTGGGTCCTTTCTCGAGAAAAAGTTTCTCTCGAAAGAATTGAGTGGGAGGAAGATAGAACTTGATGAGGTTGTTAAACCTTTGTTCAACCAGAGAGTAGCGCAGCGCAGAAAGATGTTTCTGTGAAGCCTACGTTAGTTGAAGAGGAAGTTAATGATGATGATCATGAAGCTTCAGGATCAAGTTACTATCGAACTTCATAGGTCGACAAGGATGTGTACTGCTCCTGAGCGGTACGACAACTCTGTCTTGGAGGTCATGTTGTTGGACAACGATGAACCTACGAGCTATGGAGAAGCGATGATGGGCCCGGATTCCGACAAATGGTTGGAGGCCATGAAATCCGAGATAGGATCCATGTATTGAAACCAAGTGTAGACTTTGGTAGACTTGCTCATTGGACGGTAGGTCGTTGAGTACAAATGGATCTTTAAAATGAAGACAGACACTGATGGTGAATGTCACTATTTGTAAAGCTCGACTTGTTGCAAAGATGTTTGTGACAAGTTCAAGGAGTTGACTACGATGAGACTTTCTCACTCGTAGCGATGCTAAAAGTCTGTTGGAATTATGTTAGCAGTTTCTATGTTTTCAATTATGAAATCTGGCAGATGGATGTCAAAACATCGTTTCCTTAATGGTTTACTTGAGGAAAGGTTGTATGTGATACAACCAGAAGGTTTTGTCAGGCCTAAGGATGCTAAAAGGTGTGCAAGCTTCGGTGATCCTTCCATGGACTGAAGCAAGCATCTCGGAGTTGGAATATACGCTTTGATGAGGTGATCAAAGTTTTGATGTTTATACAAAGTTTATGAGAAACTTGTATTTGCAATAAAGTGAGTGGGAGCACTATTGAATTTCTGATAAGTATATGTGGATGACATATTGTTGTTCAGAAATAATGTAGAGTTTCTGGAAAGCATAAAACGGTTATTTGGAAAGTGATTTTCAAAGGAAGACCTGGATAAAGCTACCTAATTGTTGAGCATCAAAATCTATAGAGATAGATCAAGATGCTTGATGAGACTTTCAATGAGTGCATACCTTCACAAGATTTTGAAAGAGTTCAAAATGGATCAGCCAGAGAAATAGTTCTCGTCTGATTTGTAAGGTGTGAAGTTGAGTGAGACTCAAAGCTCGACAATGGCAGAAGAAAGAGAAAGGACGAACGTCTTCCCCTATGCCTTAGCCATAGGCTCTATATTATGCCATGTTGTGTACCGCACCTATGTGTGCCTTGCCATGAGTCTGTCAAGGGGTACAAGAGTGGTCCAGGAGTGGATCACTGGACAGCGGTCGGAATTATCCTTAGTAACCAGAGGACTAAGGAAATGTTTCTTGATTATGGAGGTGATAACGAGTTCGTCGTAAAGAGTTACGTCGATGCAAGCTTTAACACCTATCCGGATGACTAGTAGTAGCAATCTGGATACGTATAGTGGAGCAGCCATTTGGAAATAGTACCAAGTGGAGTGTGGTAGCAGTGTTACGGTTTGACATAGAGATTTGCAAAGTACACACGGATCTGAATATCGCAGACCCGTTGACTATAAGACCTCTCTCACATGCAAAGCATGATCGAGCCCCAAAACTCATTGGGTGTTAGATTCATAACAATGCGAATCACATGGTGATGTGAACTAGATTATTGACTCTAGTGCAAGTGGGAGACTGTTGGAAATATGCCCTAGAGGCAATAATAAATTAGTTATTATCATATTTCCTTGTTCATGATAATCGTTTATTATCCATGCTATAATTGTATTGATCGGAGACTTAAATGCATGTGTGGATACATAGACTTAACCATGTCCCTAGTATGCCTCTAATGGACTAGCTCGTTGATCAAAGGATGGTTAAGGTTTCCTAGCCATGGACATGAGATGTCATTTGATAACGGGATCACATCATTAGGAGAATGATGTGATGGATAAGACCCAAACTACAAACATAGCATATGATCATGTCAGTTTATTGCTACTGTTTTCTGCATGTCAAGTATATGTTCCTATGACCATGAGATCATGCAACTCACGGATATCGGAGGAGTGCCTTGTGTGTATCAAACGTCGCAACGTAACTGGGTGACTATAAAGGTGCTCTACAGGTATCTCCGATGGTGTCTGTTGAGTTGGCATGGATCGAGACTGGGATTTGTTACTCCGTGTAACGGAGAGGTATCTCGGGGCCCACTCGGTAATGCAACATCACAATAAGCCTTGCAAGCAATGTGACTAATTGTTAGTTGCGGGATCTTGTATTACAAAACGAGTAAAGAGACTTGCCGGTAACGAGGTTGAACTAGGTATGGAGATACCGACGATCGAATCTCGGGCAAGTAACATACCGAAGAACAAAGGGAACGATATACGGGATTAACTGAATCCTTGACATAGAGGTTCGACCGATAAAGATCTTCGTAGAATATGTAGGAACCAATGTGGACGTCCAGGTCCCGCCATTGGTTATTGACCGTAGAGGTGTCTCGGTCATGTCTACATAGTTCTCGAACCCGCAGGGTCTGCACACTTAAGGTTCGGTGACGTTTCGGTAGTGTAGAGTTATGTATGGTGGTGACCGAAGGTTGTTCGGAGTACCGGATGATATCCCGAACGTCACGAGGAGCTCCGGAATGGTCCGGAGGTAAAGATTCATATATAGGAAGTCCCAGTTTGGTTTCCGGAAAAGTTTCGGGCTCATCGGTAGTGTACCGGGAGTATCGGTATTGTACCGGGAGTGCCGGTAGTGTACCGGAGGACCTCCGGGAGGGGTATTTCGACCCCAAGAGGTCCATGGGCTGTGGGAGAATAATAACGAGCCCTTAGTGGGCTGGGAAAACAGCCACAAAGGCCCATGGCGCAGGAGAGAAAGTCCTAAAGCAAAAAGTGGAAAATCAGCCAATAGGAGGCAATCCTACTCCAACTAGGATTGGAGGTGAAGTAGGGTTGCTCCCACATCCTATTTCGGCCGACCCAAAGGCCTTGGCTGCCTCTCCTCTCCTCTCCTCTTATATATACTAGTGGATTGGGTGGTTTTTGGACAGAATTTCCGGCCACATGCTACCCGTTTCACCGGTGCACAGTTTCTCCTCTAGATCGGTTTTCTGCAGTGCTTAGGCGAAGCCCTGCCGGAATCACTCCACCACCATCACCGGAGCGCCGTCACGCTGCCGGTGAACTCTCTCTCCTCTCCACCTCCTCTCGCTGGATCGAGACGGTGGAGATTGTCATCAAGCTGCACGTGTGCTGAACGCGGAGGTGTCGTCCGTTCGGCGCTAGATCGGAAGGACCGTGATCGAGATCGCGAGACAGTTCGTGATGAGATCGCGGAATGGATCGTGATGAGTTCGCGGGACAGATCGTGATCAAGATCGTGAGACGGATCGTTATGAGATCGTGGGACGGATCGTGATGAGTTCACGGGACGGTTCGTGATTGGATCGTGGGACGCTCGGCGATTTGGATCGCGAAGAAGTTCGACTACACCAACCGCGTTTCTTAACGCTTCCCGCTTAGCGATCTACAAGGGTACGTAGATCCACTCTCCCTCTCATAGATGCTCATCACCATGGATAGGTTTGCATGTGCGTAGGAAAATTTTTGTTTCCCATGCGACGTTCTCCAACAGTAGGAGGCGGGGATCACGACCCCGTCGTTGCTTTGCCACCGAGTAAGGGGATGGCAGCGGTGGATCCGTCGCCGGCCAGTCACGGCGCCACGTGCTCCCTCGCTCCAGTTGCCACCGTCGCTTGCTCGCCCACGACGGCTGCCTCCGGCGGAAGAAGGTGGGTTGGGTCGGGCTGGGTTAGGGTGTAGGCGCGTCGCGCCCTATATAGGGCCGGGGTAACAGAATATTATTCTGTTATGGGGAACAGAATAGTCCATCCCTATATATATATATATTATGTATCTATATATAGGGGGAGAAGAACAAACAACATTTTGGGGGAGAAATTCTTTATTCAAGGATCCCTAGCTCCAAGGAGAAGAAAACTAAAATTTGCAAAAGGGACAGAAGTTACACTCAATGATTCCCTTAGTCTTTTAATGAACCCTACTTTCAATGACCCTTGTTCTCCAGGATCCCTTCCTTGTCAATGATCCCTGTCACTACTCCCAAGTTTAACCTTTTTGGTATTTTATGCCAAAGGGGGAGAATATCAAAGCTTCATGCTAAAGGGAGAGTAACATGCTTATGCAAAGGGGGAGATATGACTTAGGGGGGGAGGAAAATAGCAAAAGTTCACACTTATATAAACAAGGGGAAAACAACAATGTAGGGGAAAAAACTATTGTTGGAGAAAAGTCTCAAGTAAACAAAGGATTCCTTTTCTCACCCTATCCAATCCCAATATCTACATGCTGAGATTCGGGGGGGAGAGGATGTACTACCATTTTCGTATCTAAAGTTTATGCTAAAGGTGGAGACATATCAATCTTAATGATTATCATATTTTATATGTTCTCCATATCTTGGTATTCGTTGAGTTCTATTGCTTTTGTTTAGTAGAATACTCTTGTGTTTCCTAACATTGTTTTCTCAAGTGTTTCTCTACTACTATAATGCTCAAGAACTCAAGGTAAGTATATGCATCATATCTTTGATCAACATGATCTCTTGCTTCTTGCACATATTGTTTGCAAGAGTGAAGTCTTGATCAAGGATATACATTTAATTCACATATATTGATGCATATAGCCAAGATACACCTGCCTCTTATATCCCTTTCATCCATATGTGTGTCCATGCATTCCAAAGCAACTATCCTTTAAAGGACTGCACACATTTAGGGGGAGAAAATCTAGGTCATGTGTTTTGCAAAGTCCTAATTGCATCCATGCATATCTTTAATTGAAGCTTTGATTGTATGTTGTCATCAATTACCAAAAAGGGGGAGATTGAAAGCACAACATGCTCCCTTGGTGGTTTTGATAATTCATGACAACATACATTGTCTCTTGGACTAACACCTCTATCTAGTGTATTTAAGATAATACTCCATGGAGAGTTGAGTTGGCAAAAGGATTGTGGAGATTGTGGAATTACCCCAAGATGCAAGGAAATAGGTTGGCCAAGCTTCAAGCAAGAGGACTCTACATTTTACATTTGTGAGAAATCACTTTGAGTCCATAGGAAAGCCAATACTATTAAAAGGGGGTAAGGTTTTGTTGGTGAACAAAATGCTCATACGTGCACAACTGATGGTCACCAAAAACATACACAAGCTCCTCCACCAAAGTCTGTCTCTAGCCAAACATACAAAATCGGTGCAACCAACATTCCCATCCTGGTGCCACCGATTCCATACCCTAGACAGACTCAGCCAAACCCTAGCCACTTCGGTGCAGCCGACACTGCTTTCGGTGCCACCGAGTTGGGTTGCCAACTTTCTGTTACGCAAGTTCACACTTTCGGTCCATCCGAGAATGTTGAATTGGCGTCACCGAGTTTGGCAATTCTGACCGTTGGTCACCTTGTTGGTGCAACCGAGATTCCTATATTGGTCTCACCGAGATTCAAAAGTTGCCACCTTTTGGTCACTTAGGTACCATCGAGATTAACACATCGATGTCACCGAGTTGGTCATTTTGTGTGTAACGGTTGGATTTTTGGGGATGCCTATATATACCCCTTAACCACCACCCACTCGAAAGAGAAGCACTCAGAACTATTCCATACCTATCCTACTCAGTTTTCTGAGAGCCACCTACCCTTGTGTTGCGGTCAAGATCTTCCACTCCAACCATATGGATCTTGATTTCTAGCCTCCCCAAGTTGCTTTCCACCAATCCCATCTCTTCTACCAAGCCAAATCTGTGAGAGAGTGATTGTGTGTTGAGGAGTCTATCATCTTGAAGCACAAGAGCAAGGAGTTCATCGTCATTATTGAGCCTATTCACTTTTGGAGGGTGGTGCCTCCTAGATTGGTTAGGTGTCGCTTGGGAGCCTCCTACTTCATGTTGCGGAGTGAACCAAGAAGTTTGTAAGGGCAAGGAGATCGCCTACTTCATGAAGATCTACCCATAGTGAGGCTAGTCCTTTGTGGACGGAAGCCGTATGGAATAGTCAAGGTTGCTACTTCGTGGACCCTTATGGGTGGATCCCTCCATGGACTCTCACGACCGTTACCCTCCGTGGGTTGAAGACTCCATAAACATGGACGTACGATAACACCACCTATCGAAACCATGGGAAAAATTCTTGCGTCTCCTATTGCGTTTGATCTTCCTATCTGATCTCTTTACTTACATGTGCAATGTCTTTACCTTTCGTTGCCATATTTGTAGACATGCATTTGTAGGGCTGGTGGATTTACTAGACTTGCTAAAATAGTTAAAATCTGCCAACCAATTAACTTGGGAAAAGGTTAGGTTTTAAATTCCTGCTAGTAGTCTATTCACCCCCACTCTAGACACTCTTCTATCGATCCTACACTAACCCTAGATGAGTTGTCCTGTGTCTAACCCCTAAAACCCTCCGGCTTATATAGATGCTGAGGGTGTCCTTGGCCTACACATGGTCGGTTACATGCTGAAGAGATAACTTGCCTAACTACAGCTAATAACTTGGAGAATACGTCTCGGCTCCATGAGGCTTCCGTCCTGGCGCAGGTGGTCCTCAATCCTCTGATGCCTGCCAAGCGGCCCATATAGTCCGGCCTATGAACAATGGGTCGGCTATCTGAGGACCCCTTAATCTAGGACTCCCTCAGTAGCCACCATACTGGTCTTCAACGCTGATTTATCTTCAGTTGATTCCTTCATGTAGTCGTCTTCGGCTTGCAAGGCGAGTCCCTCATCCGTCTCTGTTCGGCAGCCGACCAGTCTTCGGTAAGATCCCAAGCGTCACGGGCATGGGTCATTATAATAACTGCAAAAGTTCCTCAATTTTCGTGTGCCGCGAGGAGGTGAGTGGCCAGCGATTTTTACAATCCTACCCCTCCGCAACGGAGGCACTAACCCATTTAATCACACAAAACCGCGGTTCAAAACCACATCTTCTTCCTCCCACTCATCAAAAACTCCTAGCGGAAGCCTCTACGAAAAACATGGCTAACGCTCCCAGCTCCTCAGCACGCCCTTATGGCCAACGCCCAGGGGACTGGACCAGCTGCTCCATCACTCTCCTATGGCTCCGTAATCTCGAGACCCAAGGATATCTCCCATCATCAGATTTAGCGGCAACCCGCGCAGGTCTGCTTTCTTATGGTGACGAGGTCTTCGACGAGTGCTTCCCTAATCCAAACAAGGGGAGCACGTTTACTTCATCCCCTTCCTCCTTCGGGGCCTTGGGTTTCCAATCCACCCATTCTTGAGGGGGTTACTGGAGTTCTACGGGATTCAACTCCACCATCTCGGGCTTTGTCGCCCTCTGCGAGATGTTCTTAGGGTGCAAAGCTCATTTCAATCTGTGGAGGAAATTCTTCTACCTCATTCACCGAACTTGGGACAAGGCCATCTTAGAGGTCGGTGGAGCCGAAGTATGCCGCATAGCGGGAACAGGGTATCCGGCTGGCACGCCGAAGAAATCTAAAGAATGGACTTTGGAGTGGTTCTATATTGAAGACGTCCCCCTGTTTGAGCCAACTCGGACAGGTCTACCCGAATACTCCGACCTCCTCCTAAAGAAGAGGTACAACTGGCGACCCAAGAGCTCATCTCAGGAGGAGAGCGCCGAAGTGCAGCGCCTTGCCACGCAAGTGCAGATGCTTGCCCATCACCGGCTGACCATGATCAACGTCATGGCTGCCGCTATCTCTCAGTGCGTGCAACCCCTCCAACAAAGTGTGCAACCCTTATGGCGATACAACAGAACAAGCGACGCCACACGTTCTCGGAAACTAGGACCTGGATCTCCATATCGACTTCAAAAACAAAGTCTACTATAAGGACAACATCTTCCAGACCCTAGTGGCAATCATAGTCGATTACCCCGAGTCCTTCTCCATTCCGTCTGCGGGTAAGAAGAAAAACTCCTCTTGCAAGAGGCCTGCTACCAAGAGCGCCCCGGACGTGCTAGTCCCAGCCCCCAAATGCCGCCGATCAGCATGCCATGCGCCAGCAGCAGAAGCCGCGGGCGAGTCAAAGGCCGTCCGGGACCCTGCAGAGCAGCCGAACATGGGGACGAATCCTCCCGTTCACGCATCCCGAAGGTACATTGTTCGGATATCGTCCTTATCATTGTACATAGCATAATCTCATAACCACTCATTTTTTACCTAGGTGAAATGCCCAATCTTCTCCTATCGAGGAGGCTTCCCGGATGTCAGGAGACTCCCGGAGCTCCCGGGCCGCATTCCATGCAGCTTCCGCTATGGAAGCCCCCATGGCCGGTTAGGTGCCCGCCGAATCTGGCGACAAAGTATCCATCACCAAATCGGAAGTGGAGAGTGCCATGCATCATCGGCACCGATGGGAGGCCATGCGACATCCAATTTTCTCCGACCAGGAGTTTGGTGCCCCTACGCTCGGCGGATGCACATCTCGGGACCGCTCGAGTTGGATTCGGCAAAGCTATGAAACCGATAACAACCAACATTCAGGTAAAAGGTCGGATTTTATAGAATCTGCATACTTGTGTAAGCCTAGTAGCCCCCGAGCCTTAATTTGATTTAGAAAAAATGAATTAAGGATCTCCATACTGTTTGACTGCTGATGCAGGACTCAAAGCAACAGTCCGAGCAATTGGCCAAAGCCCTCGAGGAGAGTTGCATGGAAGTACAGTCCATGAAGGCCGAACTGGCACAAGTGAAGAGTTTCACGCGAGAGGCCCATGGTGAGTATGCTTTTAATGCTTATCCTTTTACATTATCGTGCCTGACATATGGATTCCGTGTATCAGCCGAATCAATAGGACATATGGAAAGGCAGCTGGAGGAAGCCCGGGAGTCACAAAGGTATGCAGAATCCCAGCAGCAAGCCGGTTGTCTTGTTATACAAAAACAGGCCGAAGAAATAAAGAGTTTAAAGACTCAATTGGTCCAAGCTCAAGAAGAGAATCAAAAGCTTCGGAGTGGCATAGTCGGTAAATACAATTCCGCTATGAGTAAGTATTTCCGATGTAGAGAAGGAGAGTAATCGCGCTTATTATCTTGTGTGCGGGTCTCCTGACTGGACATCCTGAAGAGGAGATCGAATCATACCAATTGGGACCTACTGAAGGAGCTGACCTCTCTCCACAAGCGTGTACAAAAAGCAATGAAGGGGATGGTGAAGGCATTATGGCCCACCGAACAGCCACCTGAAGGGCTAGCCGCACTTGTGGATCGATTTAGGGGGGCTCGGGATAGGTTCGAGCTATGGAAGACTCCGGCCTGCCGCGAAGGAGCACGGGAGGCATGGGCAATGGTCAAGACCCGTTTCACCGGACTTAACCCTAAGCATATGGTGCGGTTGGTCCTGTGGGATCGGATGGAAAAGAAGTGCCACCCCGCTTGGTATATGACCAAGTGATGCCAGTCGCCCGCCTCTCGCAAGCAGACTACCCCATCAACACAATAATCTATGATCTCGATCAACAGCCGCATATGTAATTTACATATACATTTGTAAAACAATCCGTGTTGTAAACTTTGTCTTAACCGACCATCGGCTTCTGCCTCCCGTGCGAAGAGCTCGGGAGTGTTCCTTTTTATTATTCCTTCGCCAAAGAGCGAACTTGTATTCGGGGAACCAGGCAATCCGACCATGTGGTGCAAACAGACAGAAAGCACACAGAAAGATATGTCATATTATGACGTAGCGTAAGAAACATCTTCCAATGAAAATAGTACCTCTAGTGAGACCTTTTGTTGGGGTTCTACGAAGAACGTCGATAGAAATCTGCATACTTACAGTACGCGACTAAGTGTCCTTTGGGAGTAAGAGACCCAAACACCAGAAATAGCAACCAGGGTCATATAAGATGTTTCTGTCATAGCCGACCAATTGACTACGTAAGATAGCTAACTTTCGGCTTCACCCGTCTAAGGTACATGTCCGGATGACCTGGTCGTAGCAATCGCAGAGGTGCTCCCTTTACTCTCTAGCCGAACAAGTGGGAACATAGAGAGTAACCACATGAGCAAGTCAACCCAGCTTGGCAAAGTCTTAGTTCGAATTGATGCATATAATGGCTAAAGCATGACAAAAGAAACACGCGTGCCAGGTAAGTATGAACAATTAAAATACTGGCTATTAAAAGAAGCCCCCACGTGTCGTGTTCAGATTTAACACTTTATGGTGTATGCCGAGTATCCGTAATACAAGATTGGTTCAGCCGAACATAGGGTAGGAAAAGAAATTGTCCCTATCGAACAGCAAAGTGGGGAAGGAAATGGCTAAAAAGGCAAAAAAATAACCAAAAAGGAAAAAGTGTAGGGGGGTATGGACGACACCGGTTTATCTGTAGAAGCACCAAGGATGAGCTGCGTTCCATGGGTTTGGTTCAAGGCGGTTATCGGATGAGTTCTGCAAATGATAGGCCCCTCCCGCGAGCACTTCGTCAATAATGAAAGGACCCTCCAACTTGGGGTTGAGTTTGTGCTTCTGCTTCTTCGGGAGCCATAGGACGAACTCTCCTACATTGTATGCCTTTTCCCTGACCTCCCTACTTTGGTACCACCGGGCTTGTTGTTCGTAAAGAGTGGATCAAGACAGAGCTATGTCCCGTTCCCCCTCCAAGGCGTCTAAGTCATCCTGCCGATCTAACTCGGCCTCCTTTTCCTCGTACATGTGCACCCTTGGTGCGTCATGGATAATATCTCAAGGGAGAACTGCCTCTGCCCCATAGACCATAAAAAACGGTGTATAACCCGTTGATCTGTTCGGGGTAGTATTGAGGCCCCATAGAATAGAGTCGAGTTCCTCCACCCAATGACAGTCGGACTCGTGAAGAGATCGGACCAAACGTGGCTTGATGCCGCTCATAATGAGACTGTTTGCTCGCTCAACCTGTCCATTGGTCTGCGGATGGTAGACCGATGCATAATCGAGCTTTATGCCCATTTTTGCACACCAGTCCTTGACCTCTTGGGCCGTGAAATTGGTTCCATTGTCTGTTATTATACTATGCGGGACACCATAACGGTGTACTATGCTAGATATAAATTCAATCACTGGTCCAAATTTAGCCGATTTAACAGGCTTTGCTTCTATCCATTTGGTGAACTTGTCAACCATGACCAGTAGGTATTTATTTTTCTTGGTTCCCCCTTTGAGGGGTCCAACCATGTCCAGCCCCCAGACCGCAAAAGGCCAAGTGATCGGAATAGTCCGAAGAGCTGTTGGGGACATGTGACTTTGATTTACGAAGAGTTGACACCCGACGCAATGTTGAACGAGTGATTGGGCGTCGGTCCGAGCTGTAGGCCAAAAGAAACCAGCTCGAAAAGCCTTGCTGACAAGAGATCTTGCCGCGGCGTGATGCCCGCCCATGCCTGCATGGATTTCGGCAAGGAGCTCCTGTCCCTCTTCCTCGGATATACACCTTTGTAATACTCCAGTGGTGCTTTTCTTGTATAACTCACCCTCGTGCACTTTGTAAGCCTTGGATCGCTGAACTATGTGTTGTGCCTCGGTTTGATCATCGGGGAGTTCCTTGTGAAGGAGTTAGGCGAGGAAGGGATCTATCCATGGCACGATTACTGCCATTACCTCATGAGATGAGGGCATTGCATTCATCATTGAGCCACCGATGATGCCATCATCTGGTTCATTTATAGAGGGAACAACCCCGTTCGCTGTTTTCAGACCGGTGCCATTTGCGTCATCCTGCCACACTACAGAGGGCTTGAAGAGCTGCTCCAGGAAGGTGTTTCTCGGGACGGGATCGCACTTAGCTCCCATACGGGCCAATATATCGGCGGCCTTGTTGTTGTCTCGAGCAACGTGGTGGAATTCAAACCCCTCGAACCGAGCAAATATCTTGAGGACAGCGTCTCTATATGCCGCCATCTTCGGATTTTTGGCGTCGAATTCGCTATTAATTTGGGATATGGCCAGGTTTGAGTCTCCCCGTACCTCTAGCCGCCGTATGCCCATTGATACCGCCATCTGAAGACCATGAAGAAGAGCTTCATATTTGGCGGCATTGTTGGAATCGGCATACATGATTTGCAAGACGTATCTTACGTTGTCGCCTGTGGGGGATGTGAGGATAACTCCAGCCCCCAGACCGGCCAAGGTCTTGGCTCCATCGAAGTACATTGTCCAATGGGAGTATGCACTATACTCCTTGGGGAGCTCGGCCTCTGTCCATTCAGCCAAGAAGTCCGCCGGTACCTGAGATTTAATGGCACGGCATGGCTTGTAGTTTATTTTAATGGGAAGGAGCTCAATGGCCCATTTGGCTATGCGACTAGTAGCATCCCTGTTGTTGATTATATCATTTAGGGGGACTTCCGATGCCACTGTTACCATGCACTCCTGGAAGTAGTGTCGGAGTTTCCTCGATGCCATGAATACTGTATAGGCTATTTTTTTGATAATGTGGGTATCTGGACTTGCACTACGTTAGTACCCATGACACATAATATATCGGCTTCTAAGTTCAGAATTTATGTCCCTCCTCATCTCAGTCGTCATGATGAGCACCGCGCTGACTACCTTGTTGGTGACCGATATGTATAACTACATGGGCTCACCGGTGCGTGGTGCCATGAGTATGGGATTGGTTTCCAGTATTGTTTTGATTTCTTCCAACGCAACCGCTGCTTCATCGGTCCATTCGAAATTGTTTGTCCATTTCAGCAGCTTATAGAGCGGCAAAGCTTTTTCTTCGAGGCGGGAAATAAAGCGGCTTAACGCGGCTACGCACCCGGCTAGTCTCTGGACATGCTTCGGCTCTGTGGGGATTGCAAGTTCTGATAGAGCATGGAGTTTAGCTGGATTTGCCTCTATTCCTCTATGGGAGACGATGAATCCAAGCAGCTTGTCCGAGGGAACTCCAAATACACATTTTTCCGGATTAAGTCATATATCATAATCGCGTAAATTAGCGAAAGTTTGACGGAGGTCGTCGATCAACTGATCGACATGTTTGGTTTTGATTACCACATCATCCACGTACACCTCAACGGTATTTCCGACCTGTGTGGCGAGGCAGGTTTGAATCATGCACTGGTACGTGGCCTCGGCGTTTTTTAGCCCGAAGGGCATTGTGTTGAAGCAAAATGGCCCGTAGGGGGTGATGAATGCGGTAGCCGCCTGATCGGATTCCTTCATTTTAATCTTATGGTATCTGGAGTAAGCGTTGAGGAAACACAACAAATTGTGTCCGGTTGGCATCAATGATCCAGTCTATGCATGGTAAGGGAAAAGGATCCTTGGGGCATGCTTTGTTGAGGTCTTTGAAATCGACACACATCCACCAGGATTTTTCTTTCTTAGGTACCATCACCAGGTTTGCTAGCCACTCAGGGTGTTTGATGTCCCGAATAAATCCGGCCTCGAGTAATTTTGCTAATTCTTCACCCATGGCTTGTCGTTTGGGTTCGGAGAAGCGGTGCAGGGTCTGTTTCACGCGCTTAAAGCCTGGAATAATGTTCAGGCTGTGTTCGGCAAGCCGACGTGGGATACCGGGTATATCAGAAGGATGCCAAGCGAAAATGTCCCAATTTTTGCGGAGGAAATTCCGCAATGCCTCGTCCATAAGGGGATCGAACTAGGCTCCGATGGACGTTGTTTTATTGGGGTCCGTTGGATGCACCTGAAATTCGACGAATTCCTCTGCGGGTTTAAAGGACGTGGACTTGGGCCTTTTACGGAGGATCACATCTTCGCTATTAAATGTTGACCGTAGAGCAGTCAATTCCTCCGCGGCTAAAGTTTCCGCTAATGCCTCGAGGGCGAGCATTGTCGTCTTGTTTTCGGCCCAAAGGGCTATATTCGGATCACTGGCGAGCGTGATCACTCCATTTGGTCCTGGCATTTTGAGTTTCATGTACCCGTAATGGGGTATAGCTTGGAACTTTGTAAAGGCGTCGCGTCCTAACAGGGCGTGATAGCCACTGGGGAAGGGGACGATGTGTAAGAGAAGTTCTTCAGATCGGTAATTTTCGGGCGTGGCGAACACAACGTCCAAGATGATACATGCGGAACAACGTGCCTCTTTCCCTGGGATAATTCCCCAGAAGGTTGTGTTTCTATGTTCGATGCGAGATCGGTCGAACTACATTTTCTCCAGAGTGGCCTCATAAATGAGGTTTAGACCACTGCCGCCGTCCATGAGCACCTTATGTAGTTTGTATCCATCAATGATGGGATTCAAGACTAGAGCGGCCGGTGAGTGATCGGGAAGGATGGGCGGCTGGTCAGTGTCCCCGAAAGTAATCAGTACATGTGCCTAGGGCTAGTAGTTGCCACGTGGTAGACTTTCTCGTGCTCCCTAAGTGCTCTTTTACGCCTTCTCCTCAAGGGGAAGACCTCATAGACCGTCAGGACTTCGTCATCAAATCCGTTTGGCGAAGGAGAGCACATGTTCGACGGAGGTGTGTCAAGGATAACCTCGCCACTTTTTGCGACTTGCCTGACGACCTAGCAAGCTCGAAGGCTATGCATAGGGTTTGTGTTCAACAACACGGAATGAATGGGTCAAGGTTTATCTAAAAGTCCGTCGAGGAAGGTGTCGGTCCCGGAAAGGGACTTGTTTCTTTTTTCGACGGGTTCATGCCTGACTGGCTGATTTGGGGGTACCCTCTTTCTTCGAAGTCCCTTAGGGTGTTCAGAGAATTTTGGTTCCGAGAACAACCGCTCAGATTGCCAGACACTCTCCATGTCATGGTACTTCTGTACCAATTAGGATAACTCCAAAAAGTCGTTTATGCGTCGGCGGGCCAGGGCATTAAGAATCCCTTGATCATGGCAATTGCTGATGAAAATTGCCATTACATCTTGGTCACTAAGACCTTTTACTCTGCTCCTAGTGAGGAGGAGTCTTGCCCAAAAGTGGTGGACTGATTTTCCTTGTATTTGCTTGATATCCCGGAAGTCCGAAGACATGGGCTTTGGCACGATACTTGGATAATCGTCTTGGGCGGTGGGTGGGAAAAAAATCCGTTCCCTGTCGTAGCGAGTGTTCGGAAGTGCAATTTCCGAATCGCGCGACAGATCCTGGACCGGTGACGGTCCGGCTTTAAAGCGATTCCCCGCCTCTGATTCTCCAACGGGGTCTTGGAGATCATGGACGTGGGTATAGACGGTTTTCAATTCTGGCTGTCGGGCAGAATTTGCGGCCGGACACTCGACGGTGGCGACAAGGTGAGTGACCGGAGGGACATGAATCTCCCTGTCATCGGGTGTGATCCCGAGCCAATCATAGATCGGAACCTGGTCATCTGATATACGCATAGCTTCGATCTGATCGAACAACTTGTTTAAGAATGAGGCGATGGAAGGATGCATGTCGCTGATACGAGTGGATTCGTCAAGCGGTGTGACGGTTCTGGAGTTACGCCAAAGCAGATTCGTGTTCCGTTCCACCATTGGCCCTGATGCATTGGACATTAACGCATCCGGATTTACAGGCTTTCCTTCGAAGGTTGAGGGGTCCATTGGAACGAGCGTTCCCCGTGAATCAGTCACGAACTCTAGGGTTCCGATCTTAATACACTAATTGGGGGGGGGGGAAACCTTACGGTCTCACCATGATGGCTGTTGGAAATATGCCCTAGAGGCAATAAATAAAGTGTTTATTATTGTATTTCCTTGTTCATGATAATGGTTTATTATCCATGCTATAATTGTATTAATTGGAAACATGGATACATGTGTGGATACATAGACAAACACAATGTCCCTAGTATGCCTCTAGTGAACTAGCTCGTTAATTGAAAGATGGTTAAGGTTTCCTAGCCATGGACATAAGATGTCATTTGATAACGGGATCACATCATTAGGAGAATGATGTGATGGACAAGACCCAAACTACAAACGTAGCTTATGATCGTGTCAGTTTATTGCTACAGTTTTCTACATGTCAAGTATATGTTCCTATGACCATGAGATCATGTAACTCACAGATATCGGAGGAGTACCTTGTGTGTATCAAACGTCGCAACGTAACTGGGTGACTATAAAGGTGCTCTATAGGTGTCTCCGAGGGTGTCTGTTCAGTTGGCATGGATCAAGACTGGGATTTGTTACTCCGTGTGACGGAGAGGTATCTCAGGGCCCACTCGGTAATACAACATCACAATAAGCCTTGCAAGAAATGTGACTAAGTGTTGGTCACGGGATCTTGTATTACGAAACGAGTAAAGAGACTTGCCAGTAACGAGGTTGAACTAGGTATGGAGATACCGGCGATCGAATCTCGGGCAAGTAACATACCGAAGAACAAAGGGAACATCATACGGGATTAACTGAATCCTTGACATAGAGGTTCGGCCGATAAAGATCTTCGTAGAATATGTAGGAACCAATGTGGACATCCAGGTCCCGCCATTGGTTATTGACCATAGAGGTGTCTCGGTCATGTCTACATAGTTCTCGAACCCGCAGGGTCTGCACACTTAAGGTTTGGTGACGTTTCGGTAGTATAGAGTTATGTATGGTGGTGACCGAAGTTTGTCCGGAGTCCCGGATGAGATCCTGGACATCTCGAGGAGCTCCGGAATGGTCCGGAGGTAAAGATTCATATATAGGAGAGTGAATATCAGCCCTTAGTGGGCTGGTGGAAACTCCCACACAAGGCCCATGTGTCTGGAAAAAAACCCAATAGGAAAAGGTGGAAAAAAGGCAAAAAGGAGCAATCCTAGTCCTACTAGGATTGGAGGAGGAGAGTCCTCCTCCACCTCCCACTTCGGCCGAACCAAGCTTGGCTTGGAGGCCAAGCTGCCTCCTCTCCTCCTATATATACTGGTGGTATTGAGGGTTTTTGCACTAGATTTTCAGCCACGTGCTACCCGTTCCTCCAGTGCATAGTTTCTCCTCTAGATCGGTTTTCTGCAGTGCTTAGGCGAAGCCCTACCGGAATTGCTCCACCACCATCGCCGGAGCGCCGTCAGGCTGCCGGAGAACTCTTCTTCCTCTCCACTCCTTCTTGCTGGATCAATACGGTGGAGATCGTCATCAAGCTGTACGTGTGCTGAACGCGGAGGTGCCATCCGTTCGGTGCTAGATCGGAAGGATCGTGATCAAGTTCGTGAGACGGATCGTGATCAAGTTCGCGGGACGGATCATGATCGGATCGCGGGATGGATCGTGATTGGATCGCGGGACGGATCATGATTGGATCGCGGGATGCACGGTGATTTGGATCGCGAAGACGTTCGACTACACCAACCGTGTTTCTTAACGCTTCCCGCTTAGCGATCTACAAGGGTATGTAGATCCACTCTCCCTCTCGTAGATTCTCATCACCATGGATAGATCTTTGTGTGCGTAGGAAATTTTTTGTTTCCCATGCAATGTTCCCCAACAGTGGTATCAGAGCTAGGTCTATGTGTAGATGAGATCTCGAGTAGAACACAAAAGGTTTGTGGGCGTTGATGCTTAGATTGCTTCCTCCCTTGGTCGGATTTTGATTCAGCGGTATTGTGAGATGAAGCGGCCCGGACCAACATTACTCGTACGCTTATGAGAGACCGGTTCCCTCGACGCAACTTGTTGCCTAGATGGCTTGCGGGTGGCAGTTTCTCTCACTTTAGTTGGATCGGATTCGACAAAGGCGGTCCTTGAGAAGGTTGCAAAGCAAATTATGTATCACCGTTGTGGTTTATGCGTAGGTGAGAATCGTTCTTGCTAGAAACCCGTAGCAGCCACGTAAAACATGCAACAACAATTAGAGGACGTCTAACTTGTTTTTGCAGGGTATGTTGTGATGTGATATGGACAATTACATGATGTGATATATGTGATGTATGAGATGATCATGTGATGTATGGAATTTCACGACTTGCATGTCGATGAGTACGGCGACCGGTAGGAGCCATAGGGTTGTCTTTAATTATTGTATGACCTGCGTGTCAATCATTAAGCGCTATGTAATGCTTTACTTTATCGCTAAATGGTAGCAATAGTAGTACAAGCATGCAGGGCGTGACAACCTCGATGGCGACACGTTGATGGAGATCAAGATGATGGAGATCATGGTGTCGTGCCGGTGACGATGAAGATCATGCCGGTGCTTTCAAGATGGAGATCTAAAGCACAAGTTCATGGCCATATCATGTCACTTATGAATTGCATGTGATGTTAATCCTTTTATGCACCTTGTTATGCTTAGTATGATGGTAGCATTATAAGGTGATCCCTCACTTAAATTTCAAGATAAAATTGTGTTCTCCCCGAGTGTGCACCATTGCGAAAGTTCGTCGTGTTGAGACACCACATGATGATCAGGTGTGATAGACTCTACGTTCACATACAACGGGTGAAAGCTAGTGTTGCACGCGCAGAACACGCGGGTTAAACTTGACGAGCCTAGCATGTACAGACATGGCCTCGGAACATAAGAGACCGAAAGGTTGAACATGAGTCATATAGTAGATATGATCAACATAATGATGTTCACCATTGAAGCCACCTCAACTCACGTGATGATCGGACTTGAGTTGGTGGATTTGGATCATGTGACACTCACATGACCTGAGGGATGTCAATTTGAGTGGGAGCTTTAGTAATTTGATTAACTAAACTCATTATCTTGAACAATAGTCTAAGTGAACTTTGCATATTTATGTTGTAGATCAATGGCTCGCGCAGTAGCACCCTTGAATTTAATGCGTTCCTAGAGAAAGCTAAACTGAAAGATGATGGAAGTAACTTTGTTGACTGGGCCCGTAATCTGAGGATTATCCTCACGGCTTCCCAGAAATCATATGTCCTTGATGCACCGCTTGGTGACCACCCAGAAGACATGACCTCCGAAGACGTTAAGAACGCTTGGGAGGCACGTACTAGAGATTACTCAATAGTTCAGTGTGCAATATTGTATGGCTTAGAACCGGGACTTCAAAGATGTTTTGAACGTCATGGAGCATATGAGATGTTCCAGGAGTTGAAGTTTATCTTTCAGAAGAACGCCCGGATCGAGAGGTATGAAACCTCCGAAAAGTTCTATGCTTGCAAGATGGAGGAGAACGGGTCTATCAGTGAACATATACTCAGAATGTCTGGGTATTCAACTCGTCTAGCGGAGTTGGGAATTGCCCTTCCGCCAGAGGCGATCACTGACAGAGTTCTTCAATCACTGCCACCTAGTTACAAGAGCTTTGTGATGAACTATCACATGCACGGGATGAACAAGTCAGTCGTCGAGCTGTTTGCGATGCTAAAAGTCGCTGAGTCTGAAATCCAGAAAGAACATGAAGTGTTGATGGTCAATAAAACCACTAGTTTCAAGAAAAATGGCAAAGTCAAGGGCAAGGGCAAGAAGGGTAAAACCAAGAAGGATGGCAAAGCAGTTGCTACTACTGCAAAGAAGCCCAAGCATGGACCCAAGCCATAAACTGAGTGCTTTCATTGCAAAGGAACTGGTCAATGGAAGCGGAACTGCCCCAAGTACCTGGCTGACAAGAAGGCGGCCAACGACAAACAAGGTATATATCATATACATGTTATTGATGTGTACCTTACTAGCTCTCGTAGTAGTGCCTGGGTATTTGATACCGGTTCGGTTGCTCACATTTGCAACTCAAAGCAGGAATTACGGAATAAACGAAGGCTGGCAAAGGACGAAGTGACGATGCGCGTGGGAAATGGTTCCAAGGTTGATGTGATCGCCGTCGGCACGCTCTCTCTTCGATTACCATTGGGATTAGTGATGAACTTGAATAATTGTTATTTAGTGCCTGCGTTAAGCATGAACATTATATCTGGATCTTGTTTATTGCGAGACGGTTACTCGTTTAAATCACAGAATAAAGGTTGTTCTATTTATATGAGTAATATCTTTTATGGTCATCCACCCAATGTTAGGGGTTTATTCATATTGAATCTTGATAGTGATGACACACATGTTCATAACATTGATGCCAAAAGATGTAGAATTGATAATTATAGTACCACTTTCTTGTGGCACTGCCGTTTAGGTCATATTGCTGTAAAACGCATGAGGAAGCTCCATGCTGATGGACTTTTGGAGTCACTTGATTTTGAATCACTTGACACATGTGAACCATGCCTCATGGGCAAGATGACTAAAACGCCGTTCTCTGGAACAATGGAACGGGCGAGTGACTTATTGGAAATCATACACACTGATGTGTGTGGTCCAATGAATGTTATAGCGCGTGGTGGATATCGTTATTTTCTCACCTTCACTGATGACTTAAGTAGATATGGGTATATTTACTTAATGAAACACAAGTCTGAAACGTTTGAAAAGTTCAAGCAATTTCAGAGTGAAGTTGATAATCATCGTAACAAGAAGACTAAGTTCCTGCGATATGATCGAGGAGGTGAATATCTGAGTTATGAGTTTGGCAGTCACTTAAGAGAGTGTGGAATTGTTTCACAGTTGACACCGCCCAGAACACCACAGCGTAATGGTGTGTCCGAATGTCGTAATCGAACCTTATTAGATATGGTGCGTTCTATGATGTCTCTTGCTGATTTGCCACTATCGTTTTGGGGTTATGCATTAGAGACAGCTGCATTCACTTTAAATAGGGCACCATCAAAATCCGTTGAGACGATGCCATATGAACCATGGTTTGGCAAGAAGCCAAAGTTGTCGTTTCTTAAAGTTTGGGGATGTGATGCTTATGTCAAAAAGCTTCAGCCTGAAAAGCTGGAACCCAAAGCGGAGAAATGCGTCTTCATAGGATACCCGAAAGAGACAGTCGGGTATACCTTCTATCTCAGATCCGAAGGCAAAGTGTTTGTCGCTAAAAACGGAACATTTCTCGAGAAAGAGTTTCTCTCGAAAGAATTGAGTGGGAGGAAAATAGAGCTTGATGAGGTTATTGAACCTTTACTTCAACCAGAAAGTAGCGCAGCGTAAAAAGATGTTTCTGTGGAACCTACGACGGTAGAAGAGGAAGTTAATGATGATGATCATGAAGCTTCGGATCAAGCCGCTATTGAACCTCGTAGGTCAACAAGGCCGCGTACTACCCCTGAGTGGTACAACAACCCTGTCTTGGAGGTCATGTTGTTGGACAACAATGAACCTACGAGCTATGGAGGAGCAGTGATGGGCCCGGATTCCGAGAAATGGTTAGAGGCCATGAAATCCGAGATGGGATCCATGTATGAAAACAAAGTATGGACTTTGGAAGTATTACCTGAAGGGCGAAAGGCCATTCAGAACAAATGGATCTTTAAGAAGAAAACAGACGCGGACGGTAATGTCACCGCCTATAAAGCTCGACTTGTGGCAAAGGTTTTTTCACAAGTTCAAGGAGTTGACTATGATGAGACTTTCTCACCCGTAGCGATGCTTAAGTCTGTCAGAATCATGTTAGCAATAGCTGCCTATCTCGACTATGAAATTTGGCAGATGGATGTAAAAACAGCGTTCCTCAACGGTTTCCTTGAGGAAGAGTTGTATATGATGCAACCCGAGGGTTTTGTCGATCCAGAGAATGTTGACAAAGTTTGCAAACTCCAGCGATCATTTATGGACTGGTGCAAGCATCTCAGAGTTGGAATAAGCGCTTTGATGAGGTGATCAAAGCGTTTGAGTTTATACAAGTTTACGGAGAAGCTTGTATTTACAAGAAAGTGAGTGGGAGCTCTATAGCGTTTCTAGTATTATATGTGGATGACATATTGCTGATTGGAAACAATATAGAAATGCTGGAAAGCGTGAAGGAATATTTGAACAAGAATTTTTCAATGAAGGACCTAGGAGAAGTGGCTTTCATATTAGGCATTAAGATCTATAGAGATAGATCGAGACGCTTAATAGCACTTTCACAGAGCACATACCTTGATAAAGTTTTGAAGAAGTTCAAAATGGAACAGTCCAAGAAGGGGTTCTTGCCTGTATTACAAGGTGTGAAGTTGAGTAAGACTCAATGCCCAGTAACTGCAGAAGATAGAGAAAAGATAAGTGTCATCCCCTATGCTTCAGCCATAGGCTCTATCATGTATGCAATGTTGTGCACAAGACCCGATGTCAGCCTTGCCATAAGTATGGCCGGAAGGTTTCAAAGTGATCGGAATGGAGCACTGGCAAGCGGTCAAGAATATCCTTAAGTACCTGAAAAGGACTAAGGAAATGTTTCTCGTTTATGCAGGTGATGAAGAGCTCGTCGTAAAGGGTTACGTCGATGCAAGCTTTGACACTGATCCAGACGACTCTAAGTTGCAAACTGGATACGTATTTATTCTTAACGGGGGAGCGGTAAGCTGATGCAGTTCCAAGCAAAGCGTGGTAGCTGATTCTACGTGCGAAGCGGAATACATCGCACCCTCGGAGGCGGCAAAGGAAGGTGTCTGGATGAAGCAGTTCATGACAGATCTTGGAGTAGTGTCCAGTGCACTGAATCCAATGAACCTGTTCTGTGACAACACTGGTGCCATTGCTCTGGCCAAGGAACCAAGGTTTCACAAGAGGATCAGACACATAAAGCGACGCTTCAACTCCATCCGCGATTACATCTTGAAGAAAGACATAAATATTTGCAAAGTGCACACGGATCTGAATGTTGCAGATCCGTTGACTAAACCTCTTCCAAGGGCTAAACATGATCAACACCAGAACTGCATGGGTGTTCGATTCATTACAATGTAAATCATATAGTGATGTGAACTAGATTATTGACTCTAGTGCAAGTGGGAGACTGTTGGAACTATGCCCTAGAGGCAATAAATAAAGTGTTTATTATTGTATTTCCTTGTTCATGATAATCATTTATTATCCATGCTATAATTGTATTAATTGGAAACATGGATACATGTGTGGATACATAGACAAACACAATGTCCCTAGTATGCCTCTAGTGAACTAGCTCGTTAATTGAAAGATGGTTAAGGTTTCCTAGCCATGGACATAAGATGTCATTTGATAACGGGATCACATCATTAGGAGAATGATGTGATGGACAAGACCCAAACTACAAACGTAGCTTATGATCGTGTCAGTTTATTGCTACTATTTTCTGCATGTCAAGTATATGTTCCTAAGACCATGAGATAATGTAACTCACAGATATCGGAGGATTACCTTGTGTGTATCAAACGTCGCAACGTAACTGGATGACTATAAAGGTGCTCTACAGGTGTCTCCGAGGGTGTCTGTTGAGTTGGCATGGATCAAGACTGGGATTTGTTACTCCGTGTGATGGAGAGGTATCTCAGGGCGCACTCGGTAATACAACATCACAATAAGCCTTGCAAGCAATGTGACTAAGTGTTGGTCACGTGATCTTGTATTACGGAATGAGTAAAGAGACTTGCCAGTAATGAGGTTGAACTAGGTATGGAGATACCGACGATCGAATCTCGGGCAAGTAACATACCGAAGAACAAAGGGAACATCATACGGGATTAACTGAATCCTTGACAGAGAGGTTCGACCGATAAAGATCTTCGTAGAATATGTAGGAACCAATGTGGACATCCAGGTCCCGCCATTGGTTATTGACCGTAGAGGTGTCTCGGTCATGTCTACATAGTTCTCGAACCCGCAGGGTCTGCACACTTAAGGTTTGGTGACGTTTCGGTAGTATAGAGTTATGTACGGTGGTGACCTAATTTTGTTCGGAGTCGCAGATGAGATCCTGGACATCACGAGGAGCTCTGGAATGGTCCGGAGGTAAAGTTTCATATATAGGAAGTCCTGTTTCGGTCGCCGGAAAAGTTCCGGGCTTATCGGTAGTGTACCGGGAGTGCCGGTAGTGTACCGGGAGACCTCCGGGAGGGGTATTTCGACCCAAGAGGCTTCATGGGCCATGGTAGAGTGAATATCAGCCCTTAGTGTGCTGGTGGAAACTCCCACACAAGGCCCATGTGGCTGGAGAAGAAAACCCAAAAGGAAAAAGGTGGAAAAAGGCAAAAAGGAAAAAAAAGGATGAATCCTAATCCTACTAGGAGTGGAGGAGGTGGACTCCTCTCCTAGTTCGGCCGAAGCCTAGGAGGCTTGGAGGCCAAGCTGCCTCCTCTCCTCCTCTCCTCCTATATATACTGGTGGTATTGAGGGGATTTGCACTAGATTTTCAGCCACGTGCTACCCGTTCCTCTAGTGCATAGTTTCTCCTTTAGATCGGTTTTCTGCAGTGCTTAGGCGAAGCCCTGCCGGAATTGCTCCACCACCATCGCCGGAACGCCGTCGGGCTGCCGGAGAACTCTTCTTCCTCTCCACTCCTTCTTGCTGGATCAAGACGGTGGAGATCGTCATCAAGCTGTACGTGTGCTGAACGCGGAGGTGTCGTCCGTTCGGTGCTAGATCGGAAGGATCGTGATCAAGTTCGTGAGACGGATTGTGATCAAGTTCATGGGACGGATTGTGATCGGATCGCGGGATGGATCGTGATTGGATCACGGGACGGATCGTGATTGGATCGCGGGACGGATCGTGATTGGATCGCGGGACGCACGGCGATTTGGACCGCGAAGACGTTCGGCTACACCAACCGCGTTTCTTAACGCTTCCCGCTTAGCGATCTACAAGGGTATGTAGATCCACTCTCCCTCTCTTAGATGCTCATCACCATGGATAGATCTTCGTGTGCGTAGGAAATTTTTTGTTTCCCATGCAACGTTCCCCAACAACGGCCGACCGGGCCGGCGTGCGACAAGATGTCGTTGTCGATGAAATTCTGATCGGGGGCGAGAGTCCCCTCGATACAGATCTCGCTACTTGCGACGAGGAGAGCCATCGATTCCTTCGGTGTTCACAAAGGAACTCTCAATGAAAGCACCAATGTCGGTGTCAAAACCGGCGGATCTCGGGTAGGGGGTCCCGAACTGTGAGACTAGGATCGATGGTAACACGAGACGAAGGGGACACGAGTTTACGCAGGTTCGGGCCCTTCTATGGAGGTAATACCCTATGTCCTGCTTGATTGTATTGATGGTGTAAGGGGTTACATAGTTGATCTACCCCGAGATCGTATGTTTAACCCTAGATGAGTTGTCCTGTGTCTAACCCCTAAAACCCTCCGGCTTATATAGATGCCGAGGGTGTCCTTGGCCTACACATGGTCGGTTACATGCTGAAGAGATAACTTGCCTAACTACAACTAATAACTTGGAGAATACGTCTCGACTCCATGAGGCTTCCGTCCTGGCACAGGTGGTCCTCGATCTTCCGATGCCTGCCTCGCGGCCCATACAGTCCGACCCATGAACAATGGGTCGGCTATTCGAGGACCCCTTAATCCAGGAATCCCTCAATCCCTATCATTATTCTTTATAGCATATGTGTCATCACAATAATCATCATACATAGGGGCATGCTGTAATCATAGTAAATATCATCCTCACAAGTAGGGGGGCTAAAAAGATAATCTTCATCAAACATAGCATCCCCAAGCTTGTGGCTTTGCATATCATTAGCATCACCGATATTCAGAGAATTTATACTAGCAATATTACTATCATGCTCATCATTCAAGGAATTCTCTAACAATTGAGCACAATTTTCTGAACCATCATTTTCACGAAAGACACTATAAGGACGAAGGAAATGAGGCAACCAAAACTCCATTTTTTGTACTTTTCTTTTATAAAACCAAACTAGTGCAAAACAATAAATTAAAAGATTTAATTGCAATATCTAAAGATATACCTTCAAGCACTCATCTCCTCGGCAACGGCGCCAGAAAAGAGCTTGATGTCTACTATGCAACTTTATTCTTGTAGACTATGTTGGGCCTCTAAGCGCAGAGTTTTATAAGACAGTAGCAATTTTACCTCAAGTGGATGACCTAAGGTTTATCAATCCGTGGGAGGTGTAGGATGAATATGGTCTCTCTAAAACAACCCTGCAATCAAATACAAGAAATCTCTTGTATCCCCAACACACCCAATACAATGGAAAATTGTATAGGTGCACTAGTTTGGCAAAGAGATGGTGATACGAGTGCACCATGGATGGTAGATATAGTTTTTTGTAATCTGGAAATATAAAAACTGTTGGAAATATGCCCTAGAGGAAATAATAAAATAGTTATTATCATATGTCCTTGTTCATGATAATCGTTTATTATCCATGCTAGAATTGTATTGACTAGAAACTTAGATACATGTGTGGATACATAGACAACACCATGTCCCTAGTATGCCTCTAATAGACTAGCTCGTTGATCAAAGATGGTCAGGGTTTCCTAGACATGGACATGAGATGTCATCTGATAACGGGATCACATCATTAGGAGAATGATGTGATGGACAAGACCCAAACTATAAACATAGCATATGATCGTGTCAGTTTATTGCTATAGTTTTCTACATGTCAAGTATTTGTTCCTGTGACCATGAGGTCATGCAACTCACTGACACCGGAGGAGTACCTTGTGTGTATCAAACGTCGCAACGTAACTGGGTGACTATATAGGTGCTCTATAGGTATCTCCGAGGGTGTCTGTTGAGTGAGCATGGATCGTGACTGGGATTTGTTACTCCGTGTGACAGAGAGGTATCTCAGGGCCACTCGGTAATACAACATCACAATGAGCCTTGTAAGCAAAGTAACTAAAGATTTAGCCACGAGATCTTGTATTACGAAACGAGTAAAGAGACTTGCCGGTAATGAGATTGAACTAGGTATAGAGATACCGACGATCGAATCTCGGGCAAGTAACATACCGAAGAACAAAGGGAACATCATACATGATTAGCTAAATCCTTGACGTAAAGGTTCAACCAATAAAGATCTTCGTAGAATATGTAGGAACCAATATGGGCATCCAGGTCCCGCTATTGGTTATTGACCATAGAGGTGTCTCGGTCATGTCTACATAGTTCTCGAACCCGCAGGGTCTGCACACTTAAGGTTCGGTGACGTTTCAGTAGTACTGAGTTGTGTATGTTAGTGACCGAAGGTTGTTCGGAGTCTACGATGAGATCCCGAACGTCATGAGGAGATCCATAATGGTCCGGAGGTAAAGATTTTATATATATAGGAAAGTGGTATTTGGGTTCCGGAAAAGTTTCAGGCACTTTCGGTAGTCTACCGGGAGTGACGAATGGGTTCCGTGGGTCCACCAAGTGGGGCCCACCCATCCCAGGGGCCACATGGGCCTAGGAGGTGGTGCACCAGCCCCTGGTGGGCTAGGAAGCCAGCCCCTAGAGGCCTATGCGCAAGGGGGTGGAGAGGAGGCCAAGTGGGAAGGAGTCCCACTAGGATTCCACCTCCCTTGTGGGAGGTGGACTCCTCCCCTCTTTGTGCGCCAAGGGCCCTAGGGGAAACCCTAGGGACTCCCACCTAACCCCTCTCCTCCTATATATATTGGATGGTTTTGGAGGGCATCCACCACCTGAAAAGCCACGTGCTGCCCTCCTCCCTCTAGATCGTCTCTCTCCTCTAGATCTGTTCGGTATAACTTAGAGAAGCTCTGCCTGATCAGCTTCACCACCACCGCCACCATGTCGTTGTGCTACCGGAGAAATCATCCACCTCTCCACCCCTTGCTTGCTAGATCAAGGAGGTGGAGATCGTCATCGAGCTGTACATGTGCTGAACGCGGAGGTGTCGTCCTTCGGCGCTAGATCGGAAGGACCGTGGTTGGATCGCGGGACGGATCATGATTGGATCATGGGACAGATCATGATTGAATCGCGGGACGGCTTGCAATTTGGATCGCGAAGACGTTCGACTACATCAACTGTAGTTTCTTAACGCTTCCCGCTTAGTGATCTACAAGGGTATGTAGATCCACTCTTCCTCTCGTAGATGCTCATCACCATGAATAGATCTTGTGTGTGCGTAGGAATTTTTTTGTTACACATGCAACGTTTCCCAACAAAAACAACAACATAGCAAGTGTAAAATAGCGAGCAAAACACTGTATAAATGCTTAGGAATAAGGCCTAGTGTCCATACTTTCACTAGTGCAATCTCCCAACAATGCTAACATAGTTGAATCATATGATCATCCCTCAACGCGCAATAAAGAATCACTCCAAAGTTCCTATCTAGCGGAGAACAAATAGATGAAATTGGTGTAGGTAGTAGAACCACCTCTCCTTTCCGATCAATCTTTTGGGCTATTCCTACAGGTGTCACAAACAACCCTAGAGTTCGTAGTAAAATAACACCAATGATACATATCAATCAACCCTAATGTCACCAAGATTTTTATCGGAGAACGTAGTATGAAAACGTGCAATCAACCCCTATGCATAGATCCCCAAGGTCACCGGAATCCGCAAGTTGATGCCTCAACATATATCAAGGGAATCAATAGAATACCCCAATGTCACTATGGCTATCCCACGCAAGACGTACATCAAGTGTTATCAAACCAAAACATTCGATCCAACTTAACGAGATCTAAAAGGGAAAGATTCAATTAATCACGACAAGATAGAGAGGGAAGCACACCATATGATCCAACTACATTAACAAAACCTGTGATACATCAAGATTGTGCCATCTCAAGAACACAAGAGAGAGAAAGAGACAGAGAGATTGAACACATAGGCACTGGTACAAACTGCCAGCCCCGAGGGTGAACTACTCCCTACTCATCATGGCCTCCGCCGGGATGATGAAGATGGCCATGAGATGATGATTTGCCTCTCCGACAAGGTACTAGAATGCCTCTAGATTGGTTTTCCGTAGATACAGAGAGTTGCGGCGACGGAACGAGGAGTCTCTCTTTATTTCCGGGATTTCTAGGATTTATAGGATTTTCAGTGTTGGAATCATGCGCAACGGAGCCACGTGGGACCCATAAGCCATCAGGGTGCGCCCCTAGGGGGCGCCCTGTTGGCTTGTGGCCCACAGGTGGCTCCCCTCCGGTTGTTCTTCGCTCCAATGTTACTTATTCCTCCAGAAAAAATCATAAAAAAGTTTCGTGTGATTCCGAAAACTTTCATTTTCTGCACAAAAAACAACACCACGGTAATTCTGCTGAAAACAACGTCAGTCCGGGTTAGTTCCAAATAAATCATATAAAGTGCATCAAAACCATATAAAAGTATTGTAAACATAGGTAACATGGCATAAATACTTCATAAATTATCGATATGTTGGAGACGTATCAGGCCTCAGACGCCCGGGATGACCGACACCTCTCACATCCAACCT
Source organism: Hordeum marinum (assembly GCA_022496015.1). Lineage (NCBI taxonomy): Eukaryota > Viridiplantae > Streptophyta > Magnoliopsida > Poales > Poaceae > Hordeum > Hordeum marinum. The sequence continues at coordinate 372,480,782 of CM039673.1, forward strand.
AAATATGGGGGAGCCATGGCACACTCGCCTGGCCCGCATCGATCCCACATATATTCATCCTCATCCGTTGGCCGGACCAACCCTAGCCACTCCACTCCACTCCCATCCACTCCCATTCGCCACCCTACCTTAGCTCTGGCGATCTCTGGCCTCCTTCGGCATGGGGGGAAGCGGATCCGACTCCGTCCAGTCCGGATCCATTGACTGGGGCCCGTCCCCTATAGAGTGGAGGAGGCAATGGCGGTTCGCATTGCACTCTGTCGCTCTAGCGAGGACAGCGCCCGACCGACGGTAGGATCTGTCCGCCACAACTCCATAGCGTCCGCTCAAAGGGCGCTCGGTTCCTCTGGGGCATGATCATCGAGGTCCTGGCGGGCGGATCCATCGATCGGTCCGATGGTCTTCTAGTCCCACTGGGAACAGGTTGCCCGCCTTAGGAAGGAGAGGATAAGGGTCGCCGAGGCCTTTCTCGCGAAGGAAATGGCGGAGGCGGAGGCGGCTGATGCGACGGAGCGGACGACCGCAGAGTAGGAAGCCATCCGTGCATGCATTTTGAAAAAACGACAGCGGGAAACACACGCGCCCGTGAAATGGCCAGACTACCATCGAAGGAGGAGGAGGAGGTGAGAGACGGCGAGGACAACTCCGGTGACGAGCAGATCCGGCTCGATCCGTACTGCGTCTTCGACCGGTACTTTCGCGAGAAGGGCGGCAAGGGCTCCCGGAAAGACAAGGCCAGCCGTGGCTGATGTCCACCATATCCAAACATGTCAATTTTGGGTAGTCTAATGACATTTTAGTAGTGATGGAGTAGTCGGACGATGTGTATAGATTCATCGACGTAGTTGCATGGTCTGTAATGAGATTTGAGGTGTCCGGTCGTAGAATGCATTATTTGAGGTGTCCGGTCGTAGAATGCATTATTTGTGGTGTGATCGGTCAGTGCCCGTGAACACGTCCGGACGTGTCGACGAGCGTTTGTGAGACCCGATTTGCAAATTACCGCTGTAGATGCTTTTAGTAGTTGCTTTCGAGCTATCGTGAGAAAGAACATATCTGTCCCACGAGTGCCTGTCAAAAAAAAACATCTCCCCCTCATTATTTTTGTTATGTTACGCCTGAATGGGCTTTATTTTTGCTAGGCCTTCTTACTGGCTGGGCCGTATCAGCAGAAAATCACGCTCATCATCAGACCCGGCCCACCACCTCCTACACGAAGAGACGGTGCGGATCCGTGACTCCGTGTCCTTCGTTATAAAACCACTTCCTCGGGCGCGAGGTGCCCTAACAAATCGCGCAGCCACCGGTCTCCCTCCCCGCGAGCAAGTGGCGGCGAGCCTCACGCTCGCCTCCCTCCCTCCCCCGCGACCCACAAGACAACCCAGCCCCGCCCCGCCCCCCAGGGCAAGAAGAAGCAGAGCACCCACGGCGACCGCGTATCAGCCCGACCTCAGCCATGGCCGTCTCCGATACCTCGCGCAACGCGCTGCTCCCCAGCTTCCTGTACGCGGCCCCCGTCGCCGCCTCCACCCCCTTCTCTGCCGCCGCTGGCATTGGTGGCCGCGGGCTCGTCGCACCGTCCGGTGCGGCGGCGACGAGGCCGGCGGTGTGGGCGCGGGCGCCCAGCGAGCCGTCCCGGAAGATCGAGATGTACTCGCCCGCGTTCTACGCGGCGTGCACGGCCGGTGGCATCGCCAGCTGCGGACTCACGCACATGACCGTCACGCCGCTCGACCTCGTCAAGTGCAATATGCAGGTTAGCTTCTATTAGAGTTTTCTTGTCTCCGTGGTATAAACAGATGATATACTGGGGGCTGGTTAGGTTCGGATCGCGTGCGTTTGTGTCTAATGCATAATGCACCTGGAGTATGCGCATATTCTACTACGTTTGTCTCCCGATTCCTGTACGTGATGTGATCCGACCTAAATGATCCTGCCAATGGGCTACTTAATTGCTTGTCGATATTTCTATTTGATTGGACGGGATACTCCAAAGCTGCTCGTGCATAGACCCAGAGTTGGATCATGCAATTGCTTACATTTGTTACATTTTCAACATTTAACTGTTGCTGTGGACCAACTGTCAATGAAGTATGGCATCCCTTGATTTTTTGTGTGTGTTTCTTGTAGTCGTCATTGATCGGCTGCTATGTGTTATCATTGTTGTGAAACCAGTTAGTAATGAAATCTCACTTTACCTGTTTTATTAGATTGATCCAGCCAAGTACAAGAGCATCTCTTCTGGATTTGGTGTTCTCTTGAAAGAGCAGGGGGCAAAGGGTTTCTTCAGAGGCTGGGTGCCTACTTTGATTGGTTACAGTGGTCAAGGCGCCTGCAAATTTGGTTTCTATGAGTTCTTCAAGAAATATTACTCGGATATTGCTGGACCTGAGTATGCAGCCAAGTACAAGACTTTGATCTATCTTGCTGGTTCTGCTTCGGCTGAGGTTATTGCAGATCTTACCCTCTGCCCTATGGAGGCTGTGAAGGTCCGTGTGCAGACACAGCCTGGTTTTGCCAAAGGTTTATCCGATGGGCTGCCTAAGTTTGTGAAGGCTGAAGGATATGCTGGGTAAGTCGAGGCAAGTGAGTGAAATATTGAAATCTATTGTTCTCTGTAACTGTAATCTCACTCTTCTGAAACAATGCTGGGTGTGCAGATTGTACAAGGGAATTGTTCCGCTCTGGGGCCGTCAAATTCCATGTCAGTATCTACTCCCTGCTCTGTTGTCACCATGAATCCAGATTGCTTTTCTTAGGAGACATTTGCTGCTCTAAATCATATAATGTTTGGGCAGTGGGCACCCTAGGAGACAATCGCTACTCTAAGTCATATAATAAATGTTGAAAACTAAATTTATTTGAAGAATGTAATAACCAAGTTGGTCTGTTATTGACGGATAAGTTGTGCCCCCCTAGAGTACATATGATGATAGGAGCGTTACTTTTGCTATCAGGGATACATGGAGTGCATTAATCATGCCTTATTATATTCTTGATTTTGAACATGGGACTATACATTCACGTAATTAAGGGAGCCTAATTATTTCCATGGACATCACAGTCATGCATATAACTGCACACAGTTCCTCTTGAGATCATAGTATGATTTCCAAGATTTTATGTGTGCATATACAGACATTTCCACACTGCTTGAGCTATCCCCATTATAACTGGGCATAAGCTCCAATGGAGTGGTGTACACTATTTATGGATAATGATCTCATTTACATACACTGCTTGCGGGTGACAAATCTTATTGTCTTTAACATACAGTGATATCATGCATTTTCATGATGGCTTTAAGTCTTTAAGTGTTACACTTCAATTTACTATGTCTTGTGCGTGCGCAACTCTAGCATATTTTTGCTAGAATTTTTTTGTTGCACATTGTTCTTGTTATTCTTGAAATCATACTATGATTGCCAAGATTATATACGTGCATATATAGATTTTCCACACTGCTTGAGTTCTCTCTGCTGTTCTGGAGTGAAACTCCAATTAAGTGGCATATATTTATGTGTGGGTAGCAACCTCCAATTCCTTCATTTGTTAAGACAGTTTTTCATCGCAACTCCAGTATGTTTTTTTTTCTAAAATATTAATTCTTTGTTGCACACAGTCATGTTCTTCTCAAAGTCACACAATGATTTTCGAGATATATTTGTGCATATACAGAATTTCACACTGCTTGAGTTATCTCTGTTATACTAGAGCGAAACTCCAATTACGTGGCGTACATGTTTGTTACGATAGATTACTCTTTGTTTATTAACAGTTTAACACATCTTTCATTGGGACTTCAGTATAGTTTTTTCTAGAATATTAACTATTTGTTGCACATAGTATTGTTCTTCTTGAAATCATGCAATGATTTTTGAGATTTATTTGTGCATACACAGAATTTTCACACTGCTTGAGTGCTCTCTGTTGTACTAGAGTGAAACTCCAATTACGTGGCGTACATGTTGTTAAGATAGATTATTACTTTGTTTATTAACACATCTTTCGTTGGAACTTAAGTATTGTTTTTTCTAGAATATTAACTCTTTGTTGCACATAGTATTGTTCTTCTTGAAATCGTGCAATGATTTACAAGATTTATTTGTGCATACACAGAATTTTCACACTGCTTGAGTTCTCTCTGTTGTACTAGAGCGAAACTCCAATTACGTGGCGTACATGTTTGTTAAGACAGATTATTTACGCTTATGCTATGAGAATTTGCTGCTCTTCGTTGTTTTCTTACACATATTTATCTTTTGTTGTTAGCACCTGAGCTTTATTAAGCTTACACAAAAAGTCAAATACTAATAATATTGCCTTGGATCTGTGATTTGCAAGTTGCAACTTTTTCCTGTGTGCGACAAACCTGGTACCTGCATCCTATGTGTTAAATGTGCGTAATTCTGAGACCACCCTGATACGGATTTTGTTTGCCTGCACAAATGTTGCACACTACTTGGGTCACTCCCATGTTGTGAAACTAGACTCAACTGTAGTGTTCTGTATTAGACAAATATTTATGATGCCTGCCTCTAAAGCAGCCACACACAATGTCCTAAAGAAAGAAGCTGCAGTATAGTTGTTTCATTTCTTTTGTTTCTGTTTGCTCCTTTTACCTTTTCTGTAGGCAGCTAGAGCTAGACTCCAATTAGGTGAATTCGAACTAATGTTTAAGAAATGGAAATAGTAACAGCACCATTGCCGTTGAGGTTTTCTATCTGTCTCCTTATTTCTGGCATAGCCATGGTCAACTCGTAGTAACGGAGAATTGCCTGCAGTTTAGATTATTTTTCCTTTTGGTAGATTGCTTATGTACATTATTCTTTTGCTTTGACACTGAACACTGGAGATGTAGTATTCTGCAGCGACCAAACTACCAGCTTAATCATCATCTGATCATCCTGTAATATGCAGACACTATGATGAAATTTGCCTCCTTTGAGACTATTGTTGAGATGATCTACAAGTACACAATTCCTGTCCCCAAGAGCGAGTGCAGCAAGTCTCTCCAGCTTGGAGTGAGCTTTGCAGGCGGTTACGTTGCTGGAGTGTTCTGCGCAATAGTTTCGCACCCAGCTGACAACCTTGTTTCATTCCTCAACAATGCTCAGGGAGCAACTGTTGGCGATGTGAGCTTCCTACCTTGTAACTCAGCTATTGACTCCCTGTTATGCTTGTCTTGGTTTGGTTTATTCACTATATATATTTTTTTACGTGTTCAGGCTGTGAAGAAACTTGGTCTGTGGGGTCTGTTCACGCGTGGACTCCCTCTGCGTATTGTGATGATTGGTACTCTAACCGGAGCTCAGTGGGGTATCTATGATGCCTTCAAAGTCATGGTTGGACTGTAAGTATTTCATTTTTAGTCGACCCCGTATACATTGGCAGCTATTAGTCCTGTCGCGGCAAACCTAATAGGGCTTTTGTCTTGTCCAGGCCAACTACCGGTGGAGTTGCTCCGACGCCTGCTGCCGCTGGAGAGCAGCTGAAGGGCTGAGGCTTGATTCTATACTACATATCTAACAACATTTTTTTGGCGCCGAATTGGATGATGACGAAGTAGCTCATCTTTCATCCTTTTAAGAGCAAACGATTTTTTTCAGGACTGCCTAGTCGCAGCAACCCTGGTAATTAGTGGACATCAAGACAGTTTAGGAACAATTTTCGGCACATGATCGTCTGGTTTAGGACGGTTGCCTGGAACCATAGCATACTTTTCGATTTCTATATAAGTGTTATCATATGTCTCAGCTCTGGCAAATAAGAGCTGTAATTAAGCGCTTGCTTATGGTTATATTTTGCTGGTCTGATATCACCAGTGTGTAGTAACATTGTTGTGTTTTGAGTCTGCGCACCTTGCTGTTTGCAGCTAGTACCATACCAACATTGTCGGCAAATGCCACAGCTGTTGCACAGCCGACCAAGTAAAAACCGAGCGTACACGGTCGATCTACAGTCGACCAAGTAAGAACCAAACGGGTTTCAAACAACGCGCTATTTTGTAGGAGAAACTAGGTAGTAGTACTCCCTAGTAAATGGCAAGATATGTTGGACTGTCGCTCTCTGAAACAGACGGCCGGCAAGAGAAGGGATGAAGCCATACGCCAAGCAGGAAAAAGATCTCCGAGCTCGTATGAAATAGCAATCTGCCACGTCTCCTCGCCTGCTTCTCTAGTTGCTCTCCTGATCCCATGTGGCAGTTCACTGCTACACAGAGGCACGCAAACTCGGTATGTGCAAATACAGAATGAAAGATTATACAATCTGGCTCAATACTGTCTGCATGGTTAGCGTAGTTGAATAGAGGAAAGACAAACCCCAATTGCGAACACATAACCAGAAATTAACGAAAATGAAAATATGAAACAACGCAAGAAGAAAAAGGGAAATAAAAACAATGAAACAACGAAATACGGCTATGTAGTACGCCTCTTGCATGAATACAGCGGGCTGTGTCGATTCTAATAATCCAACTTGGAGCTATCAGTCATCTACTCACGTAAAATAAAATGTTGTTTTAGTAACTTTTATCAACTTTTTTTTAGGGGTAGTAACTTTTATTAGCTACCTCTGCAAAATGTGCTACTAGTATAAGCTTGGGCACCCTGTGTTACGCGCGCAGAAGATTGCAGGATAAAATCCTGGGCCACGACGATCAATCCGGCCTTCCAAATGGAATCCAGCGATTGGCTGCGGTTCGTCCTCCTCCCGGCCTCTCACCACCACCAGTCAGCCCCCTCCCCTTCCCCTTCACAGCTTCAACCCCCCCCCCCCCCCACCCCCCCGCTCCTTCCACAAACTCCAGTCGAGCCGAGAGTTCTAGAAGCCAAGAAGCCCAGCCTTAACACTTCCCCTCCGGCCATAGCCTCTCCACCTCCACTTGCCCTCTTCTCATTCTGCAATTCCGCGGGAGCTCGATCAGACCACCGGGGTCCATGCCCATGGCGCTCCTCTCCGCCACCTCCCCGGCCAAGACGCTCTTCTGCCATGAGCAGGAGCAGTACCCGGCGCAGAACGGCCTCCTCTCGGTCCCGCAGTTAGGCGGCGGCAAGAGGCATAGGGCTCGCGCCAGCGCCAGGCTGGTGGCGGCAATGCGGCCGGCGGGCGCGGCGGCCACGGAGACGGCCCCGGCGGCTGCGCCGTTGTCGGGGGCGACGAAGGGGAAGCCGCGCGTGCTGGTGGCGGGCGGCGGCATCGGCGGGCTGGTGCTGGCGCTCGCGGCCCGGCGCAAGGGGTACGACGTGACGGTGTTCGAGCGGGACATCAGCGCGGTGCGCGGGGAGGGGCAGTACCGTGGGCCCATCCAGATCCAGAGCAACGCGCTGGCGGCCCTGGAGGCCATCGACATGTCCGTGGCCGAGGAGGTCATGCGCGAGGGCTGCGTCACCGGCGACCGCATCAACGGCCTCGTCGACGGCATCTCCGGCTCATGGTACGCCTCTCCAACTCGATAAGCCGTGCCTGCTTGGCTGCTCATGAACTGCTCAGCCGCTCTCTGTCGCTTGCTGCCGCCGTGTCTGTCCTGGGTTGCAGGGAGCGTGCACGTTTGACAGTTCCGCGGTCGCACTAGTATAAGTGGGCAGCGTGTGTTAGCCGAGCAAATGATTTCACTCTCACCGCGTGTATTTCCACTTGCCCGTACGCTCGCGCTACTAGTAGTAGTAGTTCTCACTTCTCAGCTGATCCCACGACCACGACCACCACCACGCACCCAGAGCCGGACCAGACGGCGCCGCCCACGAAGGGCCCGCCCCACCCGGGCGGGCGACGAAAAAGAGCCTGCGCTGCGCGCGGCGGCATCCCATTGGCCCGTAGGCGCGCCCACACGGGCGGGCAAACGGCCGCCCAAACGCACCGAGGAGGGCACCACCAATCCATCCATCCCGGACTCCTTTTCCTCGCCACTACGGGACACCGACGTACACCACCGACTCGGCTCACCTCCACAAGAGAAATTCAATCCATCCCTCCCGTTTCCGTGCCCGGTCCCTCGTGTCGGCCCGCATACATGAAATCCCGGCGCGTCGGTACGGTACAGGCCCCCTCTGACCGGTTGCGCCCAATGAATCCATGCTCGCGAGTACCGGCGCCCGGCGGTCTCATCCCCTGCCCATGTGTCCCTCGCCTACTAGCTGCCCCATCCCGATCGCCAGGCTAAAACAGCCAGCCAGCCGCCCGGGAACACGAACATCTCCTCCTTCTGTGAGGCCAGCCAGCCACAGCTGCATTTGGAGCTACAGAGCATGTCCACTGAGCCGACTTCCTAGTGGACAGTGGAGAGTCAACCCAGCACTGACCGGCAGCGAGCATACTCTGCTCATCTCATCTCGTCACCAACCTAAGCTTCCACTTCCCGGCTGCTTGTCCACCGTCGCCAATCACTCATGCCAAGCTCCGGCTGCGCGCGAGCCTCTCGCACGGCGATCTCCGCCCCGCCCGTAACCTCCTCCTCCTCCCAGACAGCACTAAGCTCGCACGTCCTCCGCTCCCGGCGCGCGCCGTACGGGCGCGGGCTCCGCTTTTCCGGCCCCGTGAGGTGCGCCGCGGAGGTCCTTGACGACGCGGCAATGCGCGCGCCGGGGCCCAAGGCGCGTGTCCTGGTCGCCGGCGGCGGGATCGGCGGCCTGGTCTTCGCGCTCGCGGCCAAGCGGAAGGGCTTCCAGGTGCTCGTGCTGGAGAGGGACATGAGCGCCGTCCGCGGGGAGGGCAAGTACCGGGGCCCCATCCAGCTGCAGAGCAACGCGCTCGCCGTCCTCGAGGCCGTCGACATGCCCGCCGCCGACCAGATCATGGACGCCGGGTGCATCACCGGCGACCGCGTCAACGGGATCGTCGACGGCATCTCGGGCTCCTGGTACAAATCACGGCCCACTCACTGACACCACTACCCGACTGCCTGTGCTTGCTTCTTTCTTATGCCACTACCAAGAAATTCTCTCTGCCTCTTTCTCCTGGATTTTTTTGCCCCGAGGCAAAAGCTCTTGCGCAGTTTAGCGTAAGAAGACTTTCTCTTCACGTGCTACAGTACAACATCGGCACTTGCTACAACCCGATTGGTAGCAATTCATGCTCACCTGCTTTAGTACGTCACACCATAGCAATGATCAGTACAGCTTACACTCGAATGGTTAATCGTAGTAGACCTACAATTAGTCAACGATAGCAACATGAGCGAATGAATAATACGAATATAATTTGTTGCTTATCGATGTTGATATGTATAATTAAACAAGCACGCACGTACTTGTGCTTACTCTACTGCATTTTTGAATTTGCCTATTGACCACCCTTCAAATTCATTTATTTTGGATTTGCCGACATATGCATCCAGTTGACTGAGCCATGTTGGTATGCAGGTACATCAAGTTTGACACGTTCACTCCTGCGGCTGACAGAGGGCTCCCGGTCACAAGGGTCATTAGCCGCATGACGCTGCAGCAGATCCTTGCCCGTGCCGTTGGTGATGACGCTATAATGAACGATTGCCATGTTGTTGACTTTACGGATGATGGCAACAAGGTGAGCCATCAGTTGTCTTTGAGTGGCCATCTTACTGCAACAAAACTGGCTCACAATGTTATGGAAAAATTCTAGTGTTTGTTCTTAACATTCCCCCGATAAGTGCAGGTTACCGCGATATTGGAGGATGGACGGAAATTTGAAGGTGATCTCTTGGTTGGAGCAGATGGCATATGGTCAAAGGTAATGCAGTCAGTTGCCTTTTCAAAAACAGGACCAAAGTTGACCTTAATAGAGATTATTTTTTTAGGGACCTGAATTAATATTTATTTCACTTGATAGGTGAGGAAGTCACTTTTTGGCGAAACGGATGCATCTTATTCAGAATACACTTGCTACACCGGAATTGCAGACTTTGTGCCTCCAGATATTGACACGGTCGGGTATGTGGCTCAGATCTGAGAAATGGATACTGTAAATTTTTTTTTTTGGAAAAGGAATGGATACTGTAATTTACTCTGATAGTAAATACTAATGCGCCTCCCCTTCTTCCTCTGTGGAAGGTACCGAGTGTTTCTTGGTCACAAACAATATTTCGTCTCCTCAGATGTTGGTGGTGGTAAAATGCAGTGGTATGCATTTCACAAGGAACCTGCTGGTGGTACTGATCCCGAGAATGGTGAGTGCCCAGAGGGAAGCTTTTGCACTAAGTTAGTTAAATGTTACCTTCCTCATATAGTCTATGATGCAAACGAGGGAAATATATTTGTTAGACCTTGCCTATGTGCTTGTCATCCATTCATCCGCTAATTCTGCATATTGACAGGCAAAAAGAAGAGACTGCTCGAGATATTTAGCGGTTGGTGTGATAATGTCATAGATCTGCTAAATGCAACTGAGGAGGAAGCAATTCTTCGCCGGGATATATACGACCGGCCACCTACTATCAACTGGGGGAAAGGTCTTGTCACCTTGCTTGGTGACTCTGTCCATGCTATGCAGCCAAATCTGGGACAGGGTGGCTGCATGGCTATTGAGGTAAGTACATAATTACTTAGCCATGCCTATGATATCATTGTCACTATCAGAAATTCAGCATGGTGGATAGGTTTCTTGCCTTGGTGTTGTGAGATATAGTACTCGCTGATCAATATCTTGTCACTTGTTAAAGGATGGTCAACACCTACTTTGCTGCTCTAAAATAACTTGTCACTTGTTATAGGATGGTTACCAGCTGGCTGTAGAGCTCGAGAAGGCCTGGGAAGAGAGCGTCAAATCTAGAACTCCTGTGGACGTTATTTCCTCCTTGAGGAGGTAACTATGTCTTTCCTTGTATTGTACAGTGTTGTACTCGTAGCATGTTAGTTTTGTTCAGATGGTATTGCTTTTAGCATCCAAGTAGAATACTAACAGAATCCAACTCCAAAGCTGTCCTTACTGATGGGCACGGTATTTGTTTGCATGTTTGTCTCTGCAGTTATGAGAAGGAGAGAAAGCTACGTGTTGCTATCATACATGGATTGGCAAGAATGGCGGCAATCATGGCTACCACTTACAGACCATATTTAGGTGTGGGTCTGGGACCTTTGTCGGTACGTCAAGAACTACACAGCTTTGTACTTCTAACACATCTAGTTGGCTTTTGTCCCACGGCCTGATTAAAACTGCTTGTTGTGTTGGCCACCCACAATTTTATTGGATATATGAAACAAGGTTTAAAATTAGATTACCTGTTTCATAAGAGTATTATCCAACAATGCAGACTAAAATTACTATATGGATATTTGTCATATGTAGTTTTTGACAAAGTTGAGGATACCACATCCTGGAAGAGTTGGCGGCAGATTTTTCATCAAGGTTGGAATGCCTTTGATGCTGAGCTGGGTTTTAGGTGGCAACAGGTGATTCTTTTGAACTATAAGTTTGTTTCCATTTCGAGCTCATAAGTAAATAGTGCTGTACTTTTTAATGGAATCTGTAAATACAGAAGAATACTTGATTTTCATTAGGGTTAGATGCCTTCTCACCATGCACAGAAGGACTTCCCAATTGTCTCTTCTTACTCTCCATCTATTAATCATGATGGAAATAGGAAATGAATGTTGTTTTTGATATGCAGCTCAAAGCTAGAAGGAAGACCGTTAAGTTGCCGGATTTCTGATAAGGTATATTTCTAAAAGACATGTAAACACTAACTACAAAACAAGATAACTATTTGACAATATCTAACATTTATCATCCCACTGTAGGCGAGCGACCAGCTTGGTCGATGGTTTCAGGATGACGATGCATTGGAACAAGCTATGGGTGGAGAGTACGTTCATTGTTTATCCTCTGGTTTCATTTTGAATCAGACATGTTCTGCATACTACTTTCAGCGCCTTTGAAAAGAGTGGTTATTTGAGTAACACTATTCACAGGTGGTACCTCTTCCCTGTGAGCTCTGGAGACGACTCTGCCTTGCAGCCCATTCGTTTGATCAGGGATGAACAGAGGACACTCTCTATTGGGTAAGTGTACATAGCAAAAATATTTCTCTTTATACAGCACTTCTTTCCTCGAGCGTTGCAGAATAAAACAAATGTCTCTTTTTTTTGGCAGAAGCAAACTAGATCCGAGCAATTCTGATTCTTCGTTGTCGTTGCCCTTGCCACAAGTAAGTTATTAAAATGATATGTGTCATATTTTTAGCGTAACCCGTTTAATCCTGAAAATTGGACCCATCACTGCATTTTCCTTTGTAGATAAACTTGTTAACATCCCTTTGATCTGTTGAACTTCCTTGCAGGTATCAGAGATTCATGCTACTATCACATGCAAGAATAAGGGTTTCTATTTGACCGATCTCGGAAGCGAGCACGGTACATGGTTTAACGAGTAAGTTCTGAAAGCAGCCTGATTCCACTCTTGCTCCAGAAGTTGAATCTTTACAATGTTATAACTCGTTCTTTTCCGCGTGTAATCTCTAGCAATGAAGGCAGACGCTACCGGTTACCTCCAAACTTCCCAGTTCGTTTCCACCCTTCCGATGCCATTGAGTTTGGTTCAGATAAGAAGGTAACCATATCCTGTTCTCCATGGCCTACATTTCTTCCTGTCTGCCCTGATAGTGAATCTTGATTCGTAGTGAAATGCCCACTTCTGAATTCAGAACCCTGATAAATTTGTGCAAATTTGTAGGCCATGTTCCGGGTGAAGGTGCTCAGCACGCTTCCGTACGACTCCGCGAGAGGCGGGGGAGAAGTTCTGCAGGCAGCATGAGTGGGAACTTCGGAGACCCCTTTGTCACCAGCCACTGTACAGCATTCCTCAGCAAACAGCCCACACCGCATCACGGAAAAGAAAAAAGAATTGTAATTTTTGCACTCATCCAGATATTCCAGAAACAGGATTTTGAATAGCTTCTGACAGAATTACTACGTCGCAGTTCTACGAAAAAGAACTGAGGGTGTACAATAGGGGTAGGCAATTTTAGCTGTTGCCACTGTAATAGGAATACGTACATTGTTGTGCCTATTAACACGTGTTCATATCGCAAGATATAGAAAAACATGTTAATGTTGCATAATCAAGCTGAAGGCAATTACACCCATGATGCAATGGATTCATTCCAAGGGAGTTAATTGCAGGACACTAGCACACTTTGGCACGTTGTAACGAATTGATACCAATAGTCAAAAAAATTGCATGTCAGTACCACCTCAGGGCCTAATTGTTGCGAAATGGGCTGATAGCCGTATAACTTAGTATTGACCGACCGGTCCGGCCCACTTGTCAGGCGACACGGTGGCGTATCCGTGCGCGCGCGATGCTGACTAGGACTGAACCGGCTCGGCCGGTCTCCCTCTCCTCGTCTCGTTCGAACCGGCTCGATCCGGACGAACCCTAACTTTCCTCTCCTCTCTCCCTCTCGTGGCTGTCTGGCGATGGCGGCGGCGACTCCCGGCGGCGACGACTGTGCGGGCGGGTACGGAGACCTTCCCGGCCTCGGGCCAGATGGCCACATAGGTCTGGCTGTGGACGACGGCGGCTCCAGTTCGTACTACTCCAGCGGCGACGATGAGGAGGAGGCGCTGCTTTCCATGGATGAGAGGGTGAGGCTGGCAGAGGTTTGGGTGGCCAACCCTACCAATAGCCATCACCGGACCAGTGAGGCTGGTGGCGGCGTTCTGTAAGTGCCTCTCCTCTATCCTTCTTTCTTCTTAATTCAAATCAGGGCGGCTAGGGTTACTTGCTCATGATATGTTAATATTGTGCTGTCAATTGTAGTTTGAATGATGCTGTTTGGGATGTTCGGATTCACTTTGATGCACAACCAAATTTAGATATGAAGCTACGTAGCTCAGATGTTACATTTCTGAACTTATATGCAATGATGCAAACACAAGATTTTTATTTGTCTGATGAGCTGTACCACATGAACAATTTGGACAAAGGAGAGGAGAGAGAGCATGGCTTAGAATTGATTGACACAAACATCAAATTTCAACAACTAAAGAAGGAATGTGAGCATAGTATAGTTTTGAATTTACTAGTGAGGGCAGCACCTGATTTATGCCAAAGAGAAGAACATTTAGTGAGATAAGATGTCAGTAATGTCTGTCATAGAGAAGAACAATTAGCAACAATATTGTATGAATCAACTGTTGTGTATGATCTTAGTATGTCTACAGTCCTTGTTGTTGATGTAGAAGGTGTTGTTTTTCATAGTCAGTGCAACAGCAGTCCTACTCAACCTAATGCTGTGTGCAGACAAGAGAGCAGAAACTACAGAAAGGACAAGCTCAAAGCTGTAATGGAGGAAGGGCCAGCAATTGAGCAAGCACATAATAGCATTGATGAGTCTGAGGCTGCATATGATAGTGATAGCAATCCTTTCTTCATGCAGAAGTACAAGATTTCTGAAGATGCAGAGATAATAGAGGAGAATAGATTAGCGAAACAAGAAGATGAAGATCAAGATGAAGATTCAGGAGAGGAACAACTACATTATGAGGGTGACACTGAGGTTGAGGATTTGTTTGAGATGGAGGAGGAAGAGGAGGAGGAGGAGGATGATGATGTTATTGTTGTTGCAAGAGAAGAACCACCAATGCAAAAACCTGCAAAAAGAGGAAGAAGTTGGCTGTTAGGAGAGGCCCCACTACTAGGTCACATTGAAATGTGTTAGAGGAGTTGAAACCTGATTTCTGTCCTTCATCATATGAAGAAGATGATGGGTTGCTATTTGAGGATGAAGATGATGGACATGAGCCAATCTCATTTGTTCTAACCAAAGGGAGGAAGAGTAGGGCCAAGAAAAGGAAACCAAGGATCTGGTACAATGGCAAACTTGAGCAACCACATCAGCAGTTATGCATGTATATGTGCTTTAAGGATCAACATCAATTCAGAGAGGCTTTGTTGAGCTTGCACATCGCACAGGCCAGAGACTTTAGGTATCACAGAAACCCAGACCAAAGAATCATTGCTTGTTGTAAGAAACAACACTTCCAGTTTTGCACAGTTGCTGCAGTTATCAAAGGTGAGAAGACTTTTACTATTAAGAAAATGAGGCTGGAGCACACTTTCCCTACCAACACAGAGACATCAAGGATTAGTGCAAAGTGGCTTGCAAAGACCTATGAGTCATTGTTCAGGTCAGATCCCACCACTAGCATAGACACTGATTGACAACTGCCAGGAGAAGTATGGTGTTGATGTGCCTAGGCACATGGCCTATAGGGCAAAAAACCTTGTTGTAGATGTTGTGTTAGGAGAGCACAAGAAGAAGTATCCCAGACTTAGGGATTATGCTCAGACCATCATGGATACAAATCCTGACAGCAGAGTTGTAGTGACAACAGTTAATCCAAAACCTACTACAAAAATACCACATCCAGGACCAAGGTTTCATGCAATGTTCTTCTACATAAATGGAGCAAGGGAGGGATTTCTGAATGGATGCAGACCATTCATTGATGAGTTATGCCTTCCTTGTAAATCACAAATTTTCATAGTGTACTAGTGTTTTATAGTGACTTAAATTGGTCTTTGCTTGCTTGCAACAACAAGTGTTGATGGATGCTTCATTAAGTTGACCACTGGTGCTCAAATCCTTGCCGCCGCTGGAAGAGATGGCAATAACAATATTTTCCCACTTGCATTTGCTATTGTTGGACAAGAGGACACAACTAACTGGTGTTGGTTTCTGCACCAACTGAAGATATGTCTAGGAGGTGAAGTTGGGAAATTTGGCCATTATACTATCATGTCTGATAGACAGAAGGTATGCATGCACATCTTACTGTTATTTAATTCTACATTAGCATGTTATGGTGCAGATTTAGTAGTACAAAAACTAAGTTTAGCATGCTTTCTAAACATGGGCTGCTAAATGCAATAAATCAAGTTTTTCCAAACTGCCATCAAAGATTTTGCCTTGGACACCTCTATGCAAATTTTCAGAATGTTGGGTTTAGGGGTGAAGATCTTAAGAAATGCATGGATAATGCCAGCTATGCTTATAACCAATATAAGTTTGACATTGCTATGAATGATTTGAAAAATGAGAGTGAAGAAGCTTGGAAGTGGCTAAGTGGACTACCTAAGCACACATAGGCTAGGCATGCTTTTGACCCTAACTGCAAGACAGACTTGGTTGTTAACAACCTATCTGAGGTTTTCAACAAGTATATCCTAGACTTTAGGAAAAAACCTATTAGGACTATGATTGATGGTATTAAGGAGAAGCAAATGGTGAGGTGGCATAGGAATAGAGAGAGAGGAAGGGTAGCTATGTGGGAGATCACCCCACATTATGCTGAGAAGCTAGAGGTGGAAAAGGAAAGGGCCAGATTCTACAAACCTATCCAAGCTGGTGTAAATCTTTGGCAAGTGACCAGTGGGCAACAAACACATGTTGTAAACTTGGAAGTTTATACATGTGGCTGCAGAAAGTGGGATCTGTCTGTCATACCATGCAACCATGCATCATCAATTAACAAGGCAAAAAGATTTCCAGAGGACTATGTGTGCAAATTCTTCAAAAAACAAATTTACCTAGCTGCATATGAACCAATGATATATCCTGTTCCTGGTGAGCATGATTGGACAAGGACAAGTGGACCAGACATAGAGCCACCCATATTTCATGTGAAGAAGGGAAGAAAGAAAGAGAAGAGAATAAATGGCAAATTTGAGGTTCCAAAACCAAAGGACAGTTCAAGAATGGCCACTATAACATGCAGCAACTGTGGGCTCCAAGGACATAGGTACACTAACTGCAAGCAACAGTTGAGACCAGAGTTGGCTATGAGGAAAAACAAGCATGTGGTAAATCCTTGTTTCCTTTTATGTTTGCATCTTACAATTTTTTATGTGATAAATCCTTGTTTCTGTAAGTGCATCTAGTGCCCCTTAGTGATTTTGGTGTATTGAAGACTTATAGGTTAAGGAACTAATGTGTTTTTGAGTGTACACAGGCTCTATAAGTCGATGAGGAGTTTGATATATTCGGAGATTACCGACCCATAAAAATGTATGTCTTCAACTGAAGACTTTGGTGAAGACTTTGCTGAAGACTTTGAAATTAAAGAAGTTGGTGTGACCTTGAAGATATGAACGAGGACTATGAAGCGTGAAGACTTTTGTTTTCGTAGTTTCATTTCCTTTCTTTGAGTCATAGGAAACACCGTACTGTTAAAGGGGGCCGAGGTAATACCAAGGAAAATTTCCAACTGATGCTCAACTCAAAATCATCAACCTATCCAATACTTGGAGTGAAGCCTTTTTTGGAAATCTCTTACGGTTCAGTCAAGGTCTTCAGTTACAGAGACGATGTTCTTCTGGTCTCTGAGGAAATTGGTCTGACCGAGGAGTTAGGATTTCGCTAGTGCGAATTGCCTACAAGTGAGAAACATGATAATCCTGAGGACTTTCATAGATCGAAATTACGACCGTTGCTGTGCTTAGCGCGAGTTGTCCCCAATCATAATATCCGCATAACGGTCATATCATTGGGGGCATTTATGTCTTACCATGTCAGGTTGCACCCTGGCTATAAATAGCCAGCCCCCACAACCACTAGTTGGTTGGCTGCTCCGAGAGAGAACTGACACTTTTCATTTGAGAGCAACCCATCCTCCGAGGACTTTGAGAGAAAATCATCAGTGAGGAAAAACCCAAATCCAAAGCACCAAACCCAAAGTGATTGAGCATCATTGAAGAGGTTGTTCCTGTGTGGAACCGACGCTTGTTACCTTTGAAGACTGTGTATCTTCCAGACGGTTAGGCGTCATGGTCTAGCGCATCCTGCAGTCAATTGGGGATCACAGAGTGACCCTGGTCTAGAGCATTCAACAGTCAATTGTGGATCGTCGGGTGACCAGTTTGTGAGGGTTTTGGAAGTCTACCTAGAAGACTTACCACGAGTGTTGGGCGAGGACTTTGTGACCTTAACTCAAGGAGAATACGGTAAGGACTGTGTGTCCTCTGGTTTAAATACCAGGCCGCTCCAAACCAGATGTATGACTGTCACAACAGTTGGAACTAGGTCATCAAACCATTGTCTTCATCGAGCTACCTAGTTCTATTTCCTCAACCCCTCTATTCCTCGTATACTTGTTGATGAAATTGATCATTAATGTTTGAAGAATTTGACTGAAGACTTTCACAATTTCCTCACCTCAAATTCTTCAAGTTACCTTGTTTCTCACCTGCTTATCCTGTATCACGCTACTTATAATCTGTGCATGTTTTATTTCATCATGATGATTATATTGTCACTATGTTTCTCATGCACTTGAGTACTTATTTCGCTGCTAGTTATTCATCACATTTCAAATTCCTCAAGTTGAAATTCCTCAAGTGATCAATTTGTAAAAACCGCCTATTCACCCCCTCTCTAGTCGATATAACGCACTTTCAATTGGTATCAGAGCAAGGTACTCCCTTGTTCTGTGTGATTTTGGTTTAACCACCTAGAGTTCTAGTTATGTCGACTACATGTATGATCAAGGATTTCGTGGGATGTCCTACTTTCGATGGGATGGACTATCCCTACTGGAAGAACAAGATGCGCATGCATATTGAGGCAATTGACAACGATCTCTCGTACGTTGTGGAAAATGGTGTTCCCTCTATTACTCCCACGATTAACGCTGCTGATGTGAAGAGATTCAAGCAACTCGATTCTCAAGCGAAGAATATCATTTGTGTCCATCTGAGCAAAGGTCAGTATGGCAGAGTGAGTGCTTTGGAGTCTGCTGAGATTATCTAGGATAGGTTGTCCAAAGTCAACGAAGGTGTTTCCACTCAACGTGTCTCTTGTGTTGATGTTCTTCGCAATCACTTCAACCACTTCAAGAGACTTGACAATGAAAATGTTCAGCAAACTTTTGATCGTCTCACTGATATCTCCAATGAGCTTCAAGCATTGGGTGCTACTGATATCACCGACCACAAAGTGGTGAAGAAACTGCTAAGATCTCTTGATTCCTCATTCGATACTCTAGCTTTGATGATTCAAGAACGTGGATACTACAAGTCACTTGATCCTGCTGATATTCTTGAGAGACTCAATACTCATGAATTCCAACAAGCTAAGAAGAGAGACCTCTACGGGCCAAGCTATGGAAGATCTCGTGCTCTGAAGGCAAGAGCAATTTCCTCATCCGAAGGCGAAGTTTCTGATAGTAGCCTTGGTGATCCTGAAGAACTAAGTCAGGAGCTAGCAATGCTCGTGAGGAAATTCCAGAAGTTCTCACGGAGAGGTGGATTTGGAAAGTCATCAAAAGGTGGTTTGAGGAAATCAGATTCCTCAGATGACTACAAGAGAACTTGTCACAAATGCAAGAAATCTAATCACTTCATCTCTGATTGTCCTCTCTGGGAAAAACAATCAAAGAAGAAGAAGAAGAAGTACAAGGACGACAGTTCTGATGACTCGAAGAAAAAGAAGAAATCTTCAAAGTCCTCATCTGCAAAGTCCTCATCTTCAAAGTCCTCAATGCACAAGAAGAATGGTTCCAAAAAGGCTCGGGCTTTCATTGGAAAGGAAATGGACTCAGAAGAAGAATTTGAAGAATATGAAGAAGAGGAAGAATCCGAGGTGGAATCTGAATCTGGTGTTGCTAGCCTTGCTCTAGCTACTGCTTTCGTTAGCAAGTCCATCTTCAACGATGAAGAAAATGACTACTCCAACGACTCTGACGTCAGCAATGATCATTACGCTCCCACCTATTGCTTCACGGCTAAAGGTTCCAAGGTACATAAGCATCAATCCTCCTCTGAATCAAGTGATGGTGAATCTGATGAATATGTGAAACCTAGCTATTCCAAACTTGCCAATATTGCTACTAGGCAACAAAGTGCACTCGAAAAGCTTCAAAAAATGCTAGACAAAAGTGATGATCTGTTGAATGAGGAAGTGGATTGGACTCAAACTTTGTCTGATGATCTCAAAAGTCTTCAGACAAAGTATGATAACCTTCAGAGTCATCATAATGCTCTCTTAACCGATCATGAGAAGCTTTCTTATGAATTTATTCAAAGAAAGCAAGATCTTGAGAAATTAAGCGTGTGCCATGAGGATCTCCAAAGGGAAAACGATTCCTTACTGGCTCAACAGATCAGTACCGCTCAAGAAGAATTTGTTCCACCTTGTTTGAAATGCATCGAATGTGAAACTGCTAATTCTTCACCTGAATGTTCAAATGCTTCTATTGTTGCAAATTCTTCAACTATTCCAGTGGTCACAAATTCCTCATCTGAGGATACCAAAAGTATCACTGACAAAAATGCAGGGTTGAAGGAATTGTATGTGACAGGCATGTACAAAAGTCTCAAAGGGCATCAAACCCTTTGTGATGTCCTCAAAAAGCAAATTCTGAACAAGAACCCTAGGAAAGAGGGTATTGCATTTGAGAGGAAAATCAATGTTGATGGATCATACTGGACACCTGAGCAGTACCCCAAAACCTCATGGGTTGCTGCAAAAGGACCTCCTGTAGATCCATCCACTTTATCTGACTTTACTTGTGAAACTTCATATTCCTCTGATGAGTCATTTGACTCCAACTACAAATTCTTCAAAAATCAAAAAGATGAAGTATTCGCCAGATTTGTTGGAACTAACTGCAGGAACGGTTCACCTATGAAGAAAATCTGGGTTCCCAAGATCTTCCTACAAAATCTTCAAGTGAATGTCCTCACGACACCACTCATGAAGAACAGGAACCCCAGATCAAATTCCTCATATGGACCAATGTCTTCATTTGGACCAAATTCCTCAAATGGTCAAAAATATCATTCTCATGCTAATGCATCTGTTTTGCAGGAAAAATCTAAGAGTTCTGAATATGTGCATTATTCTTCAAATCATTATGTTCATAAGTCCTCAAAGAATTTCTCTGCTTATTCATATGAGTACTCTAACCCGCGTTCTGTAAAACGAAGCGCACTTGCTTCAATGCCTCCCTTCTCATATGGTGCTCGCACAATGATGAACTCTTTACCACCCCTCCAGATGTGGGTGGTGAAGAAATTGAACTAATTTCTTATGCAGGGTCAGATCTCCAGATGAACTTGAACATCTGATGAATTTGCTAGAGACCTGAGGAAATGCTTGAAAGGACGCAAGCTAATCATGTAGAAATGAATTCCTCATTTCTCATGTTCTCACACTGCCTTATTTACTACGTTGCGTGATGAAATTCTGTCTGATGAAATTAATGTCATATTCTTCATTTTGAAGCATATGAGTTCATAAGTTGTACTAATTCATCTGCAGGATGAACCTCCAAAAGCTACTGAGTGGGTCCTCGATAGTGGATGCACAAACCACATGACTGGTGACAAGCACCTATTGATGAATTTGCCACTTGCTCCATCTCATCTAAAGCATATCACCTACGCTGACAAAGGAAAAAAGCAAGGTATTGGGTCTAGGTAAGGTTGCAATCTCAAAGGACCGAACCATGGATAAGGTGATGCTTGTCGAATCCCTCGGGTTCAACCTTATGTTTGTCTCAATGCTTTGTGACCTTGATATGGTTGTCTTATTTGGAAAATATCATTGTGTTGTCATCATGGAATCTGACAATTCCAAAGTCTTCGAAGGCTTTAGGAGAGGAGACTTGTATATTGTTGATTTCTCTACAGGTCCTCAGCCTGCCACATGCCTACTTGCAAAGTCCTCAGAAGGCTGGTTATGGCATCGATGACTTGGACATGCTGGTATGAGGAACTTGCACACGCTCGTGAAGAAAAAGCACGTCATTGGCATTGAAGGTGTCAAATTCCTCAAGGACCACCTCTGTGGTGCATGTGAGTCTGAGAAGATGACCAGATCCAAGCATCCCTCGAAGACAATCATGACCACAACTCGACCCTTGATACGTCCATATTGCATCATGATTTTATATTGATATCTATTGCATTATGGTTACACATTTTGGTAAAATACTTATGCCTTTTCTCTCTTATTTTACAAGGTTTACATGAAGAGGGAGAATGCCGACAGCTGAAATTCTGGACTGGAAAAGGAGTAAATCTGAGATACCTATTTTGCGCAACTCCAAAAGTCCTAAAAATCTACAGAGAATTATTTTGGAATATATAAAAAATACTAGGCGAAATAAATACATCAGGAGGCCCACCAGGGAGCCACAAGCCTGCTGGCCGCGGCCACCCCCTGACCGCGGCTAGCGAGCTTGTGGCCCACCTGGAAGCCCTCCGGTGCCCATCTTCTACTATATGGAGGGTTTCGTCGAGGAAAAAAAATCATAAGAGACCTTTTGGGACAAAGCGCTGCCGTCTCAAGGCGAAACTTGGGCAGAACCAATCTAGAGCTCTGGTAGGGCGATCTTGCCGGTGAAACTTCCCTCCGGGAGGGGGAAATCGAAGCCATCATCATCACCAACGATCCTCTCATCGAGAGGGGATCAATCTCCATCAACATATTCATCAGCACCATCTCCTCTCCAAACCCTAGTACATCTCTTGTATCCGATCTTTATCTCAAAACCTCAGATTGGTACCTGTGGGTTGCTAGTAGTGTTGATTACTCCTTGTAGTTGATACTAGTTGGTTTACTTGGTGGAAGATTATATGTTCAGATCCTTGATCATCACTTATACTCCTCTGATTATGAACATGAATATGTTTTGTGAGTAGTTACATTTCTTCCTAAGGACATGGGATAAGTCTTGTTATAAGTAATCATGTGAATTTGGTATTCGTTCGATATTTTGATGAGATGTATGTTGTCTCTCCTCTAGTGGTGTTATGTGAACGTCGACTACATAACACTTCACCATTTTTTGGGCCTAGAGGAAGGCATTGGGAAGTAATAAGTAGATGATGGGTTGCTAGAGTGACAAAAGCTTAAACCCTAGTTTATGCGTTGCTTCGTAAGGGGCTGATTTGGATCCACATGTTTCATGATGTGGTTAGATTTATCTTAATTCTTCTTTCGTAGTTGCGGATGCTTGCGGGAGGGGTTAATAATAAGTGGGAGATTTGTCCAAGTAAGGGCAACACCCAAGTACCGGTCCACCCACATATCAAATTATCAAAGTAGCGAACGCGAATCAAGTGAGCATGATGAAAACTAGCTTGACATAAATTCCCATGTGTCCTCGGGAGCGCTTTGCTTTATATAAGAGTTTGTCCAGGCTTGTCCTTTGCTATAAAAAGGATTGGTCCACCTTGCTACACCTTTGTTACTATTGTTACTTGCTACCTGTTATGAATTATCTTATCACAAAACTATCTGTTACCGATAATTTCAGTGCTTGCAGAGAATACCTTACTGAGAACCGCTTGTCATTTCCTTCTGCTCCTCATTGGGTTCGACACTCTTACTTATCGAAAGGACTACGATAGATCACCTATACTTGTGGGTCATCAATACTCTTTTCTGGCGCCGTTGCCGGGGAGTGAAGCGCCTTTGGTGAGTGGAACTTGGTAAGGAAAAATTTATATAGTGTGCTGAAATTTACTGTCACTTGTTACTGTGGAAAGTAATACTTTGAGGGGCTTGTTAGGGGTATCTTCACCTCGACAGGAAACACAAAGAGTGATCCCTCAACCTACTGAACCTACTGAAAATATTTGTTACGAAATTCCTTCGGGTATGATAGAGAAACTGCTAGCTAATCCTTATGAAGGAGATGGAACACTACATCCTGATTTGCATCTAATCTATGTGGATGAAGTTTGTGGATTATTTAAGCTTGCAGGTCTGCCCGAGGATCACATCAAGAAGAAGGTATTTCCTTTATCTTTGAAGGAGAAGGCATTGACATCGTACAAGCTATGTGATGATATTGGATCATGGAGCTACAACTGGTTGAAAATGGAATTTCATCAGAAGTTCTATCCTATGCATCTAGTTCATCGTGATCGGAATTATATTTATAATTTTTGGCCTTGTGAAGGAGAAAGAATCACTCAAGCTTGGGGAGGCTTAAGTCAATGTTATATTCATGCCCCAATCATGAGCTCTCGAGAGAAATTATTATTCAGAATTTTTATGCTCGGCTTTCTCGTAATGACCAATCCATGCTCGATACTTCTTGTGCTGGTTCTTTTATGAAGAAAAATATTGAATTCAAATGGAATTTATTGGAAAGAATTAAACGCAACTCTGAAGATTGGGAACTCGACGAAGGTAAGGAGTCAGGTATAAATCTTAAGTTTGATTGTGTTAAATCCTTCGTGGACACCGATGCTTTTTGTGAATTTAGCACTAAATATGGACTTGACTCTTTCTGTGAATCTTTTGCTACTCTTGTTAATCTCCCTAAGGATAAGTGGTTTAAATATCATCCTCCCATTGAAGTGAAAGTAGTGGAACCTATTAAAGTTGAAGAGAAAATTATTACTTACAATGCTGATCCTGTTATCCCTACTGCTTACGTCAAGAATCCACATTTCCCTGTTAGGATAAAGGAACATGCTAAAGCTTCAACTATGGTTCATAAGAGCTGTATTAGAACACCTACACCCCCTGAACAAATTAAATTTGAACCTAGTATTGCTATGGTTAAATATCTCTTGGTTGATAATATTGATGGGCGTGTTATTCATTTCTATGATGAAGCTGCTAGAATTTGTCCTAACAGGGAAAAATAGGAGAAGCATAAACATAGACCAGTTGTTGGCATGTTTGTTGTGTCTGTTAAAATAGGAGATCATTGTTATCATGGCTTATGTGATATGGGTGCTAGCGTAAGTGCAATTCCCTATTCCTTATACGAAGAAATCATGCATGATATTGCACCAGTTGAACTAGAGGATATTGTTGTTACTATTAAGCTTGCTAATAGAGACACTGTTGCACCAATGGAGATTGTCAGAGATGTTGAAGTCTTGTGTGGGAAAGTAAAGTATCCTACTGATTTTCTTGTTCTTGGTTCCCCACAAGATAATTTTTGTCCCGTTATATTTGGCAGACCCTTCTTGAATACTGTTAATGCTAAGATTGATTGTGAAAAGGAAATTGTTACTGTGAGCTTTGGGGATGTGTCTCATGAGTTTAATTTTTCTAAATTTCGTAGACAACCCCATGACAAGGAATTGCCTAGTAAAGATGAAATTATTGATCTCGCTTCTATTGCTGTGCCTCCTACTGATCCCTTAGAACAATATTTGCTAGACTATGAAAATGATATGCATATGAATGAGAGGAATGAAATAGATGAAATTTTCTTTGAGCACCAGCCTATTTTGAAACATAACTTACCTGTTGAAATACTTGGGGATCCTCCTCGACCCAAGGGTGATCCCGTGTTTGAGATCAAGCAATTACCCGATACGTTGAAATATGCTTATCTTGATGAAAAAGAGATATATCCTGTTATTATTAGTGCTAACCTTTCAGAGCACGAAGAAAAGAGATTATTGAAAACTCTGAGGAAGCATCGTGCTGCTATTGGTTATACTCTTGATGACCTTAAGGGCATTAGTCCCACTCTATGCCAGCATAAATTAATATGGAGCCTGATGCCAAACCAGTTATTGATCATCAACTACGATTGAACCCTAAGATGAAAGAAGTGGTAAGAAAAGAAGTACTAAAGCTTCTGGAGGCAGGTATAATTTATCCTGTTGCTGATAGTAGATGGGTTGGTCCCGTCCATTGTGTCCCTAAGAAGGGAGGTATTACCGTTGTTCCTAATGATAAAAATTAATTGATCCCGCAAAGAATTGTTACAGGTTATAAAATGGTAATTGATATTAGGAAATTAAATAAAGCTACTAAGAAAGATCATTACCCTTTACCTTTTATTGATCAAATGCTAGAAATATTATCCAAACATACTCATTTTTGCTTTCTAGATGGTTACCCTGGTTTCTCTCAAATACCTATATCAAGCTAGGATCAAGAAAAAACCACTTTCACTTGCCCTTTCGGTACCTTTGCTTATAGACATATGCCTTTTGGTTTATGCAATGCACCTGCTACCTTTCAAAGATGTATGATGGCTATATTCTTTGACTTTTGTGAATAGATTCTTGAGGTTTTCATGGATGATTTTTCCGTTTACAGAACTTCATTTGATGATTGTTTGAGCAACCTTGATCGAGTTTTGCAGAGACGTGAAGAAACTAATCTTGTCTTGAATTGGGAAAGTGCCACTTTATGGTTAATGAAGGTATTGTCTTGGGGCATAAGATCTCCAAAAGAGGTATTGAAGTTGATAAAGCTAAAGTTGATGCTATGGAAAAAATGTCGTGCCCTACGGATATCAAAGGTATAATAAGTTTCCTTGGTCATGCTGGTTTCTATAGGAGGTTTATCAAAGATTTCTCTAAGATTTATACGCCTCTCACAAACCTTCTGCAAAAAGATGTTCCGTTTGTTTTTGATGATGATTGCGTAGAAGCATTTGAAATTCTTAAGAACGTCTTGATTACCACACCTGTTGTTCAACCACCCGACTGGAACCTACCTTTTGAAATTATGTGTGATGCTAGTGATTATGTTGTTGGTGTTGTTCTAGGACAAAGAGTCGATAAGAAACTAAATGTTATCCATTATGCTAGTAACACTCTAGACAGTGCTCAAAGAAACTATGCTACTACTGAAAAGGAATTTCTAGCAGTTGTGTTTGCTTGTGATAAGTTTAGACCTTATATTGTTGATTCCAAAGTAACTATTCACACCGATCATGCTGCTACTAAATACCTTATGAAGAAGAAAGATGCTAAACCTAGAATTATTAGGTGGGTCCTTCTGCTACAAGAATTTGATTTGCATATCATTGATAGAAAGGGTGCTGACAACTCTATAGCAGATAACTTGTCCAGGTTAGAAAATGTTCTTGATGACCCACTACCTATTGATGATTCTTGATGAATAATTAGCTGTCGTGAATACTTCACATAATGCTCCTTGGAATGCTGATTTCGCCAATTACATTGTTGCTAAATTTATACCTCCTAGTTTCACATACCAACAAAACAAAAAGTTCTTCTATGATTTAAGGCATTACTTTTGAGATGACCCACATCTTTATAAAGAAAGAGTAGATGGTATTATTAGACGTTGTGTACCTGAGCATGAACAGGAACATATCTTACGCAAGTGTCACTCTGAAGCCTACGAAGGACATCACGCTGGAGATAGAACTGCACACAAGGTACTACAACCTGGGTTTTATTGGACTACTCTTTTCAAGGATGTTCGTAAGTTTGTCTTATCCTGTGATGAATGTCAAAGAATTGGTACGTGGTACGGTAAGTAAAAAAGACTCCAAAACTTTTTCTATGCCAATTTTCATTTCTTTGGAATATTTAAAAAATTAGGAAAATTTAAAGTAGTTTGAATAGTGCACGAGGAGGCGACAAGCCTGCTCGGCGCGGCCACCCCCTGGCTGCGCCCCTAGGGCTTGTGGCCACCTCGTGCACCACCCGGACTCCGTTTTCTTGTGGCATACTCCTTCGGATAGGTAACAATTCATTATATAATCTACCGAAGGTTTTGACTCTCGTATCACGACAATACCTCCCGTTTTCTTTTTGAGTTGTTTCTACAACAGATTTAGAGCAAGATGTCTTTGCAAGAGTCGGTCGGGGAGAACTACTTCGGGCCAGCTACGGAAGAAGCGATGGAGGATGATTTGAAAAGGATAGATGCCATGGAGGAGGACCAAGAAGTTACCTCTCATTCACAACCTGGAGCCATGCTAGAAGAACTTCAGAGCTCAGCAATTCTGAATTCGGTTATCCCTTCTAATGCTAAATTTCTTCATTTTGAAAATATGAAGAGGAGTATTGCTTCTTCCCTCGCGGCAATGAAACATCCATGGGTTAAAGGCGCTCTAGCCATCGTTGAAAAACTTTACAAGGAAATAATGGATCTCAGACGGCAAAATAACAAGCTCGAGGAGGAGAATCATATTCTAAAGGGCCTCATTGCCAAGTATATAGCACCATCACCTCCGAAGCCAGACAACTAAACACATGGGTATGGGCACTCCCCTTGGCTTGTGCCAAACTTGGGGGATATGCCCCGGTATCGTATCACCACCACATCCTTCGTTTTTATTTTTATTTTTATTTTCATCATCTTTTCTTAGTTCAATCCTTTCGGTTATATCTTGATCTAGTAGAATAAAGTTTTCGTGTGATCTAGCTTTGAGTCTTTGCTTTATGATTCCCCCTATGTAGGCAAGTCTGTGAGTTATATAATGAAAAGTGCTTTTGAGTTGAGGGCCTTGCTTGGTATGATCCTAATCTTGAGAAAGATAAAGTAGAAAGAAGTGTAGAATAAAAGCAAAGAGTACATATGAAAATCTTATGGAGAGTGATGACTTCACATATAAGAAGTATGTCCATTGAAACCTGTTGTGGGTTGACAAACATAGCTGTTGGTCATTGGGGCAATTAAAAGGAAGTAATAATGAAAGAGAGATTCACATATAAATATATTATCTTGGACATCTTTTATGATTGTGAGCACTCATTAAAATAATATATGCTAAGAAGTTGATGTTGGACAAGGAAGACAACATAATGAGTTACGTTTGCTTATTTCCGAATAGAAGTTATATTGTTATAGATCCCTCAACATGTGTCGCCTGCTT
Source organism: Hordeum marinum (assembly GCA_022496015.1). Classification (NCBI taxonomy): domain Eukaryota; kingdom Viridiplantae; phylum Streptophyta; class Magnoliopsida; order Poales; family Poaceae; genus Hordeum; species Hordeum marinum. The sequence continues at coordinate 372,509,320 of CM039673.1, forward strand.
CCACCTCATATCAGCAAAAACTTCCGCACCAAGTAGAGATACTACTTGTGCATCCAAACACCCTTAAACCCAAAGTTTTGCCATGAGAGTCCACCATACCTACCTAAGGATAGAATAAGATCGTTCAAGTAAGTTGTCATCAGTGCAAGCAATAAAAAATGCTCTCTAAATATGTGTGATCTATTAGTGTGAGGAAAATAAACTTTATACGAACTTGTGATAGGGAAGACATAAAAGCGACGGACTGCATAATAAAGTTCTCTATCACAAGGGGCAATATAAAGTGACGTTCTTTTGCATTAAGAGATTGTGCATCCAATTATAAAAGCGCGTGACAACCTCTGCTTCCCTCTGCGAAGGGCCTATCTGTTACTTTTATTTTCTAGTACTTACCTTTATGCAAGAGTCATGGTGATCTCAATCACCTTCGTTATTTTTGCCTTTATCTTCTGGAAAGTGTCACATGTTGGGGAATGATCTAGGCACATATATCCACTCGGAAGTGGGTGAGCATGAGTTATACTGTTGACATTACCCTTGATGTAAATAGTTGGGAGGCAACACTATAAGCCCCTATCTTTCTCTGTGTCCGATTGAAACTTTGAACTCATAGGTACCGCGTGAGTGTTAGCAATTGTGAAAGACTAAAAGATGATTGAGTATGTGGGTTTGCTTTACAAGCTCTTATATTGACTCTTTCCTACGTTATGATAAATTGGAATTGCTTCAATGACTAAGATCATAGTTTGTCAGTTCTCAATAGAGTTCTTGATTCATACTTTGCCATTGTGAATGAATTGTTACTTTAGCATAAGAAATTATATGTCAAAATATATTGCTGTTCTAAATATTATCATGATGCCTTCATGTCCGTATTTTATTTTATCGACACCTCTATCTCTAAACATGTGGGCATATCTATCTCTAAACATGTGGGCGTATTTTGAACGAATACCAAATTCCAGCTTGGGGGAGTTGATACGTCCATTTTGCATCATGATTTCATATTGATATTTATTCCATTATGGGCTGCTATTAAACATTTTGGTACAATACTTCTCTCTTATTTTACAAGGTTTACATGAAGAGGGAGAATGCCGACAGCTGGAATTCTGGACTAGAAAAGGAGCAAATCTGAGATACCTATTCTGCGCAACTCCAAAAGTCCTGAAAATCTACGGATAATTATTTTGGAATATATAAAAAATATTGGGCAAAAGAAATACATCAGGAGGCCCACCAGGGAGCCACAAGCCTGCTGGCCACGGCCACCCCCCTGACCGCAGCTAGCAAGCTTGTGACCCACCTGGAAGCCCTCGGTGCCCATCTTCTGTTATATGGAGGGTTTCGTCGAGGAAAATATCATAAGAGATCTTTCGGGACGAAGCGCCACCGTCTCGAGGCGGAACTTGGGCATAACCAATCTAGAGCTCCGGTAGGGCGATCCTGCCGGTGAAACTTCCCTCTGGGAGGGGGAAATCGAAGCCATCGTCATCACCAACGATCCTCTCATCAAGAGGGGGTCAATCTCCATCAAAATCTTCATCAGCACCATGTCCTCTCCAAACCCTAGTTCATCTCTTGTATCTGATCTTTGTCTCGAAACCTCAGATTGGTACCTGTGGGTTGCTAGTAGTGTTGATTACTCCTTGTAATTAATGGTAGTTGGTTTACTTGGTGGAAGATGATGTGTCCAGATCCTTTATCATCACTTATACTCCTCTGATTATGAACATGAATATGTTTTGTGAGTAGTTACGTTTGTTCCTGAGGACATGGGATAAGTCTTATTATAAGTAATCATGTGATTTTTGTATTCGTTCGATATTTTGATGAGATGTATGCTGTCTCTCCTCTAGTGGTGTTATGTGAACGTCGACTACATAACACTTCACCATTGCTTGGGCCTAGAGGAAGGCATTGGGAAGTAATAAGTAGATGATGGGTTGCTAGAGTGACAAAAGCTTAAACCCTAGTTTATGCGTTGCTTCGTAAGGGGCTGATTTGGATCCACATGTTTCATGATGTGGTTAGATTTATCTTAATTCTTCTTTCGTGGTTTCGGATGCTTGCGGGAGGGGTTAATCATAAGTGGGAGGTTTGTCCAAGTAAGGGCAGCACCCAAGCACCGGTCCACCCACATATCAAATTATCAAAGTAGCGAACGTAAATCAAGTGAGCATGATGAAAACTAGCTTGACATAAATTCCCATGTGTCCTCATGAGCGCTTTGCTTTATATAAGAGTTTGTGCAGGCTTGTCCTTTGCTATAAAAAGGATTGGACCACCTTGTTGCACCTTTGTTACTATTGTTACTTGCTACCCGTTACGAATTATCTTATCACAAAACTATCTGTTACCGATAATTTCAGTGCTTGCAAGGAATACCTTACTGAGAACTGCTTGTCATTTCCTTCTGCTCCTCGTTGGGTTCGACACTCTTACTTATCGAAAGGACTACGATAGATCCCCTATACTTGTGGGTCATCAACCCTTTGAATTGCTTCACATGGATCTCTTTGGCCCCACTCATTACTCCACACTAACAAATTCTTCAAGTTTGTATGGCTTTGTCATTGTTGATGATTAATCTCGTTACACTTGGGTGCATATTATTCTGTACAAGTTTGAAGTGCAGGATGTCTTCAGACGATTTGCGTCAAGGGCCTCTACGAATTTCGGCGTTAAGATCAAGCATATCAGGAGTGATAATGGGACCGAGTTCAAGAACACCAATCTTTATGAATATCTTAATGAACTTGGTATTACTCATGAGTTATCTACCCCATATACTCCTCAGCAGAACGACGTCATGGAGCACAAAAACAGGACTCTTGTTGAGATGGCTCGCACTATGCTTGATGAATACAAGACTCCTCGTCGCTTCTGGCCTGAGGCAATTGATACAACATGCCACGTCATCAACAGGGTATATCTTCACAAATTCTTCAAAAAGACTTCATATGAACTTATGACTGGCAAGAAACCCAATGTAAGTTATCTCAAAGTCTTCGGTGTAAAATGCTGGATTAGAGATCCTCACCATAGTTCTAAATTTGCATCGAAAGCACATGAAGGTTTTATGCTTGGTTACGGAAAGGACTCGCACACCTACAGAGTGTTCAACACCTACCACCAAAAGGTTGTTGAAACTGTAGATGTGCGGTTCGATGAAACTGATGGCTCGCAAAGAGAGCACCTGCCTTCTGTGCTAGATGAACAGTCTCCTGAGGAATCCATTAAGCTGAAGGCTACTGAAGATGTCATACCCACTGAGGAAGTCATTTCGACGAATGAAGACATTCATGCTGATACACCTGAAGAAAGTGGTGCTGAAGAAAATCCCCATCCACGTCAACTTGCTCATCCAAGAGTTGCAAATGAAGTGCAGATTGACAAAATCATCGATGACATCAATGCACCAGGTCCCCTCACTCTCTCAAGAGCTTCACATTTGACTAACTTTTGTGGGCACTTTGCTTTTGTATCTATCATAGAGCCCACCAAAGTTGATGAAGCATTCAAGGAGCTTGAGTAGATTCAAGCTATGCAAGAGAAATTGCATCAATTCAAGCTCAACAACGTGTCGGAACTTATTAAGCGGCCAGATCATCGCAAGCATAACATCATAGGTACCAAGTGGATCTACCGCAACAAGCAAGATGAAAATGGTCTTGTGGTAAGAAATAAGGCTCATCTTGTGGCTCAAGGCTACACACAAGTTGAAGGAATTGACTTTGATGAAACTTTTGCACCTGTTGCTAGACTTGAAGCTATTCGCATATTGCTTGCTTATTCTAACCATCATGATATCATCTTATATAAATTGGATGTGAAAAATGCATTCCTCAATGGTAAGCTTGAGGAAGAAGTATATATTGCTCAACCCCTAGGTTTTGAAGACCCTAAGCATCCCGACAAAGTCTTCAGACTCAACAACGCCCTCTATGGCCTCAAGCAGGCCCCTCGGGCATGGTATGACACTCTGAAGGAGTTCCTCATGAAGAAAGGCTTCAAACCCGGTTCACTCGACCCAACTCTTTTCACAAAATCCTATGACAATGGACTGTTCATATGCCAAATATATGTCGACGATATTATCTTTGGCTGTACTGACAAACGTTACACTGATGAATTTGCCTATATGATGAGTGAAGAATATAAAATGTCTATGATGAGAGAGTTGAAATTCTTCTCAGGTCTTCAAATTCGTCAGCGAGACAATGGCATCTTCATATCTCAAGAGAAATACCTCAAGGATGTTCTGAGGAAATTCGACATGCAAGATTGCAAAGGCGTCAAAACTCCAATGCCTTCAAAAGGCCACCTCGGCACTGACGAAAATGGTAAAGATTTCGATCAGAAGGTATATCGCTCCATGATTGGCTCATTATTGTATCTACATGCATCTAGGCCTGATATTATGCTGAATGTTTGCATGTGTGCCCGATTCCAAGCAACACTGAAGGAATCACACCATAAGGTTGTGAAACATATTCTTCGTTACTTAGCTCACACACCAAAGCTTGGATTATGGTATCCCAAGGGCTCAAATCTTCACCTCGTCGGATACTCTGATGCTGACTATGCTGGAGATCGTGTGGATCGCAAGTTACCCTCAGGCACATGTCATTTCCTCGGATGATCCTTAGTCTGTTGGTCCTCGAAGAAGCAGAATTGTGTGTCACTATCTACTGCTAAAGCTGAGTACATTGTTGCCGGTTCATGTTGCGCTCAGCTACTGTGGATGAAGCAAACCCTCAAGTACTATGGCATCAAGGTGAAGAATGTGCCTCTCTACTACAACAACGAGAGTGCCATCAAGATTGCTTACAACCCAGTTCAGCATTCCAAGACCAAGCACATCCAGATTCGTCATCATTTTCTTCAAGATCATGTACTCAAGGGCGACATCTCCATCGACCACATCCCTACTGAATAACAGCTCGCTGATATCCTCACAAAGTCCTTGGATGAAAAGAGATTTTGCAAGTTGCGGTGTGAGTTAAATATCTTATAATCTTTGAATGTTCTTTGAAAAAGGACAAATGTCCTAACACTTATGCAAAGTTGATGACTTAGATGTGCAACACACGAAGTAATGTTTTTCTTCAATCAATGAAGAATAACCTCTAAGTGTGAAGAAATAAATGAAGATTTTGATTCTCAGAACCCTACGACAATTGTACGTGGTGTCTGAAATCATCATTCTTATACGGTGGGTCACGCCACCAACAATAGTTGAAATTCTTCAAAGTTGAGTATTTCGTCATTTTGCAAATCCTTCAAATTTTCAAATTCCTCAAGTTTGAAATTTTTTCAAAATTTCAAATTCCTCAACTTTTCAAATTCTTCAAACTATGAAAGTCATGTTCTTCATTGACTATATATATATATATGTATATATTGAGTTTTCAATGTCCTCAACATCATTCGCTTATCGCTAATTCTTCAAGTTGATTTTCATCTAAGTGAATGTGATCGGACCTGTTACCCCTCTATGCTAAACTCAACCCAATCTGTTCACAAATTCTTCATATGCATTCTACTTTTAAACTCGTTCAAAGTCTTCATTGTGTCCTTGACAGCTGAAGAATTTGCGAGCATAAACTTTAAAAAATTTACTATCAAAATTTTCGGTGTTTCCCGCTCAAACTGTTCCGATTCCCATGACTGGATAACCCATGATCCCCCACTGTCGCCACTACTCAAAACATGGGCGACACATGTCGCATGGAGAGCAAGGGTCAGGGGCAATCTGGTCCACAGTCTTCGGACATATTGGTTTTCACCTCCGCTATAAATACCCCTGTCCTTTCATTGTGCTCAGTTACTCCTCACTTCTACTCTCTCCCAAGCTCAAACCTAGCGCCGCCGCTAAAATCATCGCCACCGGTGTGGAAGAGCTTCACTGCCTCGACCTTGATGTCGTCGTACTCTTATCGATCGTGGAAGTCTTCACCCCACCGCCGCTGTAGTTTTCTCCCTCTGCCGAGCTAGGGCGTGGGAGATCTGGACGGACGAACTTCCTTCATTTTATCTCACAGTTCGTCGTGTTCTTCATCAGGGTAAATAAAATCTGATTTTACTGCCCCTTGTTTGATCTTCAAATTTCCTCAAAGGTGTTTATTCTTCAAGAATTTCATTCTAAAGAACCTTACATGTCCATACACTTGATGTTTTTTCCTAAGTTATGATTTTCTTTAAGATTCCTCAATTGTGTGGATCCTCAAAATTTGCACAACTCTAGAATCTAAGACAAAGAACACGTAGTGAAAATCCTCAAGACACCCATGGTCAAATTCGTCACACTTGATGTTTTTGAAAACTTCTGAGAACGCATATGACCTCTTAAAATTCCTCGCACTTATACTCTGTTCATAGATACAAACATGCCCGCTGATGAATCACTAGGTTCTCATCAACTTAACTCATTTGCAGCATTTCTTGAGGAAAAATTGTGCACTTCTTCAGAATCTTCAAGAGTTCAGAATCGTGAGCTGAAGAAAATGGATGATGGCAAGAAGCCACAGAAAGGTAGAAAGAAACCTGAAGTGCAGACTGCTTTTGAGATACCTGATGACTTGTATGAGGAATATTGCACGCTAGATGAAGAAATTCATGGCAAAGAAACAACAAAGTAGAGAAAGATTCGCATACAGAAAATTGAGAGAAGATGGGCAAAGGAGTGGAAGGAATATCGCTATGTCACTCCCAAGTATATGATGAAATTCACAATTAAACCCCCTTGCAACAGGCCACCCTTGGCTCCGAATCAAACTGCTGATCCCACAAGTCTCAAGACTGGTGATGACTTTCCACATGAATGGGAAAGACATTAAGCCAAGCTGGCAAAGAAAGCAAAAGAGGCCGTGAAGAAATTCAATGAAGACTCTGCTGCTGCCACTGTCGGAGCCTCTGCTAGTGCTCTGAAGTAATCAATTGTGAAGAAATCTGCTGTGAAGTCAAAGTCTTCAACTTCAAAATCATCACTTCAGATTCCTCAAGCAAAGCCTTCAAAGACCTCAGCCACTGGTTCAGTAGTTGCTCAGTCCTTTGCTACTGCCGCAAAGTCCTCAACACCTATACATCTTGCAACATGTCAGAGAACCGAGGGCTTCTCAATTGCTTCAGGGGCATCAGCAAGTTCTTCAGCCCAAGCACAGTCTTTAACAAGTCCTAATCTCTTGAAGTTAAAGAAAACTGTTGGACGCGGTCAAAGACCAAGTCCTCACACTAGCAAAGCTATAGTGAATGTACTCTCAGGATCTAAGGATGATGATGAGGCCAATGATGACGAACTAGAAGAAATCATCAGAGAAAGTCAGCAAAAGGCTGTAATAGCCAAAGGCAGCTCTGTTCCTCTTATGTTGGATCCCAAGATGATCCTCAACTTCATCGACATATGGCATGAGGATCCCAGCACCCCACTTTCCTCACTAAACCCACCTCTTGGTGTGGATCATGTCCTCACACACTTGATTGCTGAGAAAAAATGAAAAAAGAGATCAAGCTCTGAGAGCTAAGAGGAGCAGGGCTCGAAAAGAAAAATTTCTAAGGAATAATGTGATGAATTTGACTCCAAATCGACTCATCACTGTTCAGTCTGAAATTCGCTGCCTCTCTAAGGAACAAGACAAATATGATGCTGAATGGAAGGGCACCAAAGTAAGATTTGTCAGGGCAGCCCAAGATGCCGTTAACGACCATAACTCAAGGGTTGTAGCTCGATCGCAACGACAAATTCCTCATGCTGAAGAATCTGCTCAGCCTGCTGAAGAAACTGCTCCCACAGCTGAAGAAATTCAGGCTACTGAAGAACATGTGAGGACAACCTCCACAATTGTGCTTGAAGAAATTGCCAGGCCAGCCGAAGTTTTTGCTGCGCCTGAGGAAATTGAGACCACAAGGGTGACTGCATCAGTTGCACCTGAAGAAAATGCTCCTCCTTCACCCTTTGCAGAGACAGTAAAATCATCAAGGGTGAAGATCATCAACCTTCCTTCTGCATCAGAAGCAAAGAAAAAAAAGGTTGTGAAGAAGAAGGCACTGAAAAGAAAAGCATCAACTTCAGCCTCAGCTGGTTACAAGTTCATATTCTTCATCATGCAAAACAGATGAATCTGAGGATATTGACGACACTGCGGCAGGCCCTGCATCGACAAACGACACCGACAACGCTGGCGCTCCTTCCTCACCAACAAGATGAAATTCTTCAAGGGGCGTTAGTCCTCATTTTTTGTCCCTTTTGGTCTTCGATAACAAAGGGGGAGAAAATTTGTGTTAGTCTTCAAGGGGGTCTATATATATGGGCTGGTTTTTTGTTGAAGTTACAACCCTCGCTCTTCTGAAGTTTTTGTTGGTTGAGTTGTAAACTTAAGTCCGATGTGTTGGGGAACGTTGCATGGGAAACAAAAAATTTCCTACGCACACGCAAGATCTATCCATGGTGATAAGAAACACGGTTGATGTAGTCGAACGTCTTCGTGATCCAAATCGCTGAGCGTCCTGTGATCCCATCATGATCCATCCCACGATCTCATCACGATCCGTCTCGCGATCTCATCGCGATCCGTCCCGCGATCCAATCACGAATCGTCTCGCAATCTTGATCACGGTCCTTACGATCTAGTGCCGAACGGACGACACCTCCGCGTTCAGCACACGTACAGCTCGATGACAATATCCGCCTTCTTGATCCAGCAAGAGGGAGTGGAGAGGTAGAAGAGTTCTCCGGAAGCGCAACGACATTGCAGCGATGGTGGTGGAGGAATTCCAGCAGGGCTTCACCTAAGCACTGCTGAAAACAAATCTAGAGGAGAAAATGATCTAGAGGAACAAGAGGGCAACACGTGGCAATTAGGGTTAGGGCTGCCCTCAAAACCTCTAGTATATATAGGAGGAGAGGAGGAGGAGGCTTGGCACAAGGGACAGGCCCTCTTTGGTTCGGCCGAAGTGGAGAGGAGCAGTCCTCCTCCTCCACTCCTAGTAGGATTAAGACTCCTTCCTTATTTCCACTTTTTTGCCTTTTTCCCACCTTTTCCACTTTGGAATTTCTTCCCATCCGCATGGGCCTTGTGTGGGACTTTGTACAGCCCACTAAGGGCTGGTATTTATCCTCCCACAGCCCATGTAGCCTCTTGGGTTGAAATACCCCTCCCGATGGTCCCCCGGTACACTACCGGCACTCCCGGTACACTACCGATGAGCCCAAAACTTTTCCGGTGACCAAAATAGGACTTCCTATATATCAATCTTTACCTACGGACCATTCCGGAGCTACTCGTGAAATCCAAGATCTCATCTGGGACTCCGAACAACCTTCGGTCACCACCATGCATAACTATATACTACCGAAACGTCACTAAACCTTAAGTGTGCAGACCCTGCGGGTTCGAGAACTATGTAGACATGACTGAGACACCTCTACGGTCAATAACCAAAAGCGGGACCTGGATGCCCATATGGGTTCCTACATATTCTATGGAGATCTTTATCGGTCCAACCTCTATGTCAAGGATTCAGTTAATCCCGTATGTTGTTCCCTTTGTTCTTCGGTATGTTACTTGCCCGAGATTCGATCATCGGTATCTCCATACCTAGTTCAACCTTGTTACTGGAAAGTCTCTTTACTCGTTTCTGTAATACAAGATCCCGTGACTAACACTTAGTCACATTGCTTGCAAGGCTTATTGTGATGTTATATTACCGAGTGGGCCCTGAGATACCTCTCCGTCACACGGAGTAACAAATCCTGGTCTTGATCCATGCCAACCCAACAGACACCCTCGAAGATACCTGTAGAGTACCTTTATAGTCACCCAGTTACATTGCGACGTTTGATACACACAAGTCACTCCTCCGGTGTCAGTGAGTTGCATGATCTCATGGTCATAGGAACAGATACTTGACATGCAGAAAACAGTAGCAATAAACTGACACGAGCATATGCTATGTTTGTAATTTGGGTCTTGTCCATCCCATCATTCTCCTAATGATGTGATATCGTTATCAAATGACATCTCATGTCCATGACTAGGAAACCATAGCCATCTTTGATCAATGAGCCAGTCTACTAGAGGCATACTAGGGACATGGTGTTGTCTATGTATCCACACATGTATCTATGTTTCCAATCAATACAATTCTAGCATGGATAATAAACGATTATCATGAACAAGGAAATATGATAATAACTAATTTATTATTGCCTCTAGGGCATATTTCCAACAACTCCTTCTTGTTTTGTACCTTCGCGGTGTCGTACATCACGAATAGCTCAAGGATCATTATTTCCATCCTTGGCAATTTATAGTTAATCAACAACTTCTAGTAGCTTAGTGACAGTGACTTGGAGAACTATATCAATCACTATGTTATCTGGAATATCAACTCCCACTCGATTCAAGCGATTGTAGTACCCAGTGTTGGAAATATGCCCTAGAGCCAATAAATAAAGTGTTTATTATTGTATTTTCTTGTTCATGATAATCGTTTATTATCCATGTTATAATTGTATTAATTGGAAACATGGATACATGTGTGGATACATAGGCAAACACAATGTCCCTAGTATGCCTCTAGTGAACTAGCTCGTTGATTGAAAGATGGTTAAGGTTTCCTAGCCATGGACATGAGATGTCATTTGATAACGGGATCACATCATTAGGAGAATGATGTGATGGACAAGACCCAAACTACAAACGTAGCTTATGATCGTGTCAGTTTATTGCTACTGTTTTCTGCATGTCAAGTATATGTTCGTATGACCATGAGATCATGCAACTCATAGATATCGGAGGAGTACCTTCTGTGTATCAAACGTCACAACGTAACTAGGTGACTATAAAGGTGCTCTACAGGTGTCTCCGAGGGTGCTTGTTGAGTTGGCATGGATCAAAACTGGGATTTGTTACTCCGTCTGACGGAGAGGTATCTCAGGGCTCACTCGGTAATACAACATTATAATAAGCCTTGCAAGCAATGTGACTAAGTGTTGGTCACGGGATCTTGTATTACGGAACGAGTAAAGAGACTTGCCAGTAACGAGGTTGAACTAGGTATGGAGATACCGACGATCGAATCTCGGGCAAGTAACATACCGAAGAACAAAGGGAACATCATACGGGATTAACTGAATCCTTGACATAGAAGTTTGACCGATAAAGATCTTCGTAGAATATGTAGGAACCAATGTGGGCATCCAGGTCCCGCCATTGGTTATTGACCGTAGAGGTGTCTCGGTCATGTCTGCATAGTTCTCGAACCCGCAGGGTCTGCACACTTAAGGTTTGGTGACGTTTTGGTAGTATAGAGTTATGTATGGTGGTGACCGAAGTTTGTTCGGAGTCCCGGATGAGATCCCGGAAATCACAAGGATCTCCAGAATGGTCCGGAGGTAAAGATTCATATATAGGAAGTCCCGTTTTGGTTGCCGGAAAAGTTTCGGGCTCATCGGTAGTGTACCGGGAGTGCCGATATTGTACCGGGAGGCCTCCGGGAGGGGTATTTCGACCCAAGAGGCTTCATGGGCTGTCGGAGAGTGAATATCAGCCCTTAGTGGGCTGGTGGAAACTCCCACGCAAGGCCCATGTTTCTGGAAGAAAAAAACCAATAGGAAAAGGTGGGAAAAAGGCAAAAAGGAGCAATCCTAAACCTACAAGGATTGGAGGAGGAGAGTCCTCCTCCACCTCCCACTTCGGCCGAACCAAGCTTGGCTTGGTGGCCCAGATGCCTCCTCTCCTCCTCTCCTCCTATATATACTGGTGGTATTGAGGGTTTTTGCACTTGATTTTCAGCCACGTGCTACCCGTTCCTCCAGTGCATAGTTTCTCCTCTAGATCGGTTTTCTGCAGTGCTTAGGCGAAGCCCTGCCGGAATTGCTCCACCACCATCGTCGGAGCGCCGTCAGACTACTGGAGAACTCTTCTACCTCTCCACTCCTTCTTGCTAGATCAAGACGGTGGAGATCGTCATCAAGCTGTACGTGTGCTGAACGCGGAGGTGTCGTCCGTTCGGAGCTAGATCGGAAGGATCATGATCAAGTTCGTGAGACGGATCGTGATCAAGTTCGTGGGACGGATCATGATCGGATCGCGAGACAGATCATGATTGGATCGCGGGACGGATCATGATTGGATCGAGGGATGCACGGCAATTTGGATCGCGAAGACGTTCGACTACACCAACCGCGTTTCTTAACGCTTCCCGCTTAGCGATCTACAAGGGTATGAAGATCCAATCTCCCTCTCGTAGATGCTCATCACCATGGATAGATCTTCGTGTGCGTAGGAAAATTTTTGTTTCCCATGCAACGTTCCCCAACAGTGGTATCAGACCTAGGTCTATGTGTAGATGAGACCTCGAGTAGAACACAAAAGGTTTGTGGGCGTTGATGCTTAGATTGCTTCCTCCCTTGGTCGGATTTTGGTTCAGCGGTATTGTGAGATGAAGCGGCCCGGACCAACATTACTCATATGCTTACGAGAGACCGGTTCCCTCGACGCAACATGTTGCCTAGATGGCTTGCAGATGGCAGTTTCTCTCACTTTAGTTGGATCGGATTCGACAAAGGCGGTCCTTGAGAAGATTGAAAAGCAAATTATGTATCACCGTTGTGGTTTATGCGTAGGTGAGAATCGTTCTTGCTAGAAACCCGTAGCAGCCACGTAAAACATGCAACAACAATTAGAGGACGTCTAACTTGTTTTTGCAGGGTATGTTGTGATGTGATATGGCCAATTACATGATGTGATATATGTGATGTATGAGATGATCATGTGATGTATAGAATTTCACGACTTGCATGTCGATGAGTACGGCAACCGGCAGGAGCCATAGGGTTGTCTTTAATTATTGTATGACCTGCGTGTCAATCATTAAGCACTATGTAATGCTTTACTTTATCGCTAAACGGTAGCAATAGTAGTAGAAGCATGCAGGGCGTGACAACCTCGATGGCGACACGTTGATGGAGATCAAGATGATGGAGATCATTTCGTGCCAGTGACGATGAAGATAATGCCAGTGCTTTCAAGATGGAGATCTAAAGCACAAGTTCATGGCCATATCATGTCACTTATGAATTGCATGTGATATTAATCCTTTTATGCACCTTGTTATGCTTAGTACGACGGTAGCATTATAAGGTGATCCTCACTTAAATTTCAATATAAAATTGTGTTCTCCCCGAGTGTGCACTGTTGTGGAAGTTCGTCGTGTTGAGACACCACATGATGATCGGGTGTGATAGACTCTACGTTCACATACAACGGGTGCAAGCCAGTGTTGCACGCGCAGAACACTCGGGTTAAACTTGACGAGCCTAGCATGTACAGACATGGCCTCGGAACACAAGAGACCGAAAGGTCGAACATGAGTCATATAGTAGATATGATCAACATAATAATGTTCACCATTGAAGCCACCTCAACTCACGTGATGATCGGACTTGAGTTGCTGGATTTGGATCATGTGACACTCAGATGACCTGAGGGATGTCAATTTGAGTGGGAGCTTTAGTAATTTGATTAACTAAACTCATTATCTTGAACAATAGTCTAAGTGAACTTTGCATATTTATGTTGTAGATCAATGGCTCGCGCAGTAGCACCCCTGAATTTTAATGCGTTCCTAGAGAAAGCTAAACTGAAAGATGATGGAAGTAACTTTGTTGACTGGGCCCGTAATCTGAGGATTATCCTCATGGCTTCCCAGAAATAATATGTCCTTGATGCACCGCTTGGTGACCAACCAGAAGACATGACCTCCGAAGACGTTAAGAACGCTTGGGAGGCACGTGCTGGAGATTACTCAATAGTTCAGTGTGCAATATTGTATGGCTTAGAACCGGGACTTCAAAGACGTTTTGAACGTCATGGAACATATGAGATGTTCCAGGAGTTGAAGTTTATCTTTCAGAAGAACGCCCGGATCGAGAGGTATTAAACCTCCGATAAGTTCTATGCTTGCAAGATGGAGGAGAACGGGTCTATCAGTGAACATATACTCAGAATGTCTGGGTATTCAACTCGTCTAGCGGAGTTGGGAATTGCCCTATCCGCTAGAGGCGATCACTGACAGAGTTCTTCAATCACTACCACCTAGTTACAAGAGCTTTGTGATGAACTATAACATGCACGGGATGAACAAGTCAGTCGCCGAGCTGTTTGCGATGCTAAAATTCGCTGAGTCTGAAATCTAGAAAGAACATCAAGTGTTGATGGTCAATAAAACCACTACTTTCAAGAAAAATGGCAAAGTCAAGGGAAAGGGCAAGAAGGGTAAAACTAAGAAGGATGGCAAAGCAGTTGCTACTCCTGCAAAGAAGCCCAAGCATGGACACAAGCCAGAAACTGAGTGCTTTCATTGCAAAGGAACTGGTCACTGGAAGCGGAACTGCCCCAAGTACCTGGCTGACAAGAAGGCGGCCAACGACAAACAAGGTATATATGATATACATGTTATTGATGTGTACCTTACTAGCTCTCGTAGTAGTGCGTGGGTATTTGATACCGGTTTGGTTGCTCACATTTGCAACTCAAAGCAGGAACTACGGAATAAATGAAGGCTGGCAAAGGACGAAGTGACGATGCGCGTGGGAAATGGTTCCAAGGTTGATGTGATCGCCGTCGGCACGCTCTCTCTTCGATTACCATCGGGATTAGTGATGAACCTGAATAATTGTTATTTAGTGCCTGCGTTAAGCATGAACATTATATCTGGATCTTGTTTATTGCGAGACGGTTACTCATTTAAATCAGAGAATAAAGGTTGTTCTATTTATATGAGTAATATCTTTTATGGTCATGCACCCAATGTTAGGGGTTTATTCATATTGAATCTTGATAGTGATGACACACATGTTCATAACATTGATGCCAAAAGATGTAGAATTGATAATGATAGTACCACTTTCTTGTGGCGCTGCCGTTTAGCTCATATTGGTGTAAAACGCATGAGGAAGCTCCATGCTGATGGACTTTTGGAGTCACTTGATTTTGAATCACTTGACACATGTGAACCATGCCTCATGGGCAAGATGACTAAAACTCCGTTCTTTGGAATAATGGAACGGGCGAGTGACTTATTGGAAATCATACACACTGATGTGTGCGGTCCAATGAATGTTACAGTGCGTGGTGGATATCGTTATTTTCTCACCTTCACTGATGAATTAAGTAGATATGGGTATATTTACTTAATGAAACACAAGTCTAAAATGTTTGAAAAGTTCAAGCAATTTCAGAGTGAAGTTGAGAATCATCGTAACAAGAAGATTAAGTTCCTGCGATCTGATCGAGGAGGTGAATATTTGAGTTATGAGTTTGGCAGTCACTTAAGATAGTGTGGAATTGTTTCACAGTTGGCACCGCCTGGAACACCACAGCGTAATGGTGTGTCCGAACGTCGTAATCGAACCTTATTAGATATGGTGCGTTCTATGATGTATCTTGCTGATTTGCCACTATTGTTTTGGGGTTAGGCATTAGAGACAGTTGCATTCACTTTAAATAGGGCACCATCAAAATCCGTTGAGACGACGCCATATGAACTGTGCTTTGGCAAGAGGCCAAAGTTGTCGTTTCTTAAAGTTTGTGGATGTGATGCTTATGTCAAAAAGCTTCAGCCTGAAAAGCTAGAACCCAAAGCGGAGAAATGCGTCTTCATAGGATACCCGAAAGAGACAGTCGGGTATACCTTCTATCTCAGATCCGAAGGCAAAGTGTTTGTCGCTAAAAACGGAACATTTCTTGAGAAAGAGTTTCTCTTGAAAGAATTGAGTGGGAGGAAAATAGAGCTTGATGAGGTTATTGAACCTTTGCTTCAACCAGAAAGTAGCGCAGCGCAAAAAGATGTTTCTGTGGAACCTACGACGGTAGAAGAGGAAGTTAATGATGATGATCATGAAGCTTCAGATCAAGCAGCTATTGATCCTCGTAGGTCGACAAGGCCGCGTACTACCCCTGAGTGGTACGGCAACCCTGTCTTGGAGGTCATGTTGTTGGACAACAATGAACCTACGAGCTATGGAGGAGCAGTGATGGGCCCGGATTCCAAGAAATGGTTAGAGGCTATGAAATCCGAGATGGGATCCATGTATGAAAACAAAGTATGGACTTTGGAAGAATTACCTGAAGGGCAAAAGGCCATTCAGAACAAATGGATCTTTAAGCAGAAGGCAGACGCGGACGGTAATGTCACCGTCTATAAAGCTCGACTTGTGGCAAAGGGTTTTTCACAAGTTCAAGGAGTTGACTACGATGAGACTTTCTCACTCGTAGCGATGCTTAAGTCTGTCAGAATCATGTTAGCAATAGCTGCCTATTTCGACTATGAAATTTGGCAGATGGATGTAAAAACAGCGTTCCTCAACGGTTTCCTTGAGGAATAGTTGTATATGATGCAACCCGAAGGTTTTGTCGATCCAGAGAATGCTGACAAAGTTTGCAAACTCCAGCGATCCATTTATGGGCTGGTGCAAGCATCTCGGAGTTGGAATAAGCGCTTTGATGAGGTGACCAAAGCGTTTGAGTTTATACAAGTTTACGGAGAAGCTTGTATTTACAAGAAAGTGAGTGGGAGCTCTATAGCGTTTCTTGTATTATATGTGGATGACATATTGCTGATTGGAAACAATATAGAAATGTTGGAAAGCATGAAGGAATATTTGAACAAGAGTTTTTCAATGAAGGACCTAGGAGAAGCTGCTTTCATATTAGGCATTAAGATCTATAGAGATAGATCGAGATGCTTAATAGCACTTTCACAAAGCACATACCTTGATAAAGTTTTGAAGAAGTTGAAAATGGAACAGTCCAAGAAGGGGTTCTTGCCTGTGTTACAAGGTGTGAAGTTGAGTAAGACTCAATGCCCAGTAACTGCAGAAGATAGAGAAAATATGAGTGCCATCCCCTATGCTTCAGCCATAGGCTCTATCATATATGCAATGTTGTGCACAAGACCCGATGTCAGCCTTGCCATAAGTATGGCCGAAAGGTTTCAAAGTGATCCTGGAATGGAGCACTGGCAAGCGGTCAAGAATATCCTTAAGTACCTGAAAAGGACTAAGGAAATGTTTCGCGTTTATGGAGGTGACGAAGAGCTCGTCGTAAAGGGTTACGCCGATGCAAGCTTTGACACTGATCCGGACGACTCTAAGTCGCAAACTGGATATGTATTTATACTTAACGGGGGAGCGGTAAGCTGGTGTAGTTCCAAGCAAAGCATGGTAGCTGATTCTGCATGCGAAGCGGAATACATTGCAGCCTCGGAGGCGGCGAAGGAAGGTGTCTGGATGAAGCAGTTCATGACAGATCTTGGAGTAGTGCCCAGTTCACTGAATCCAATGAACATGTTGTGTGACAACACGGGTACCATTGCTCCGGCAAAGGAACCAAGGTTTCACAAGAGGACCAGACACATAAAGCGACGCTTCAACTCCATCCGCGATTACATCTTGGAGAAAGACATAAATATTTGCATAGTGCACACGGATCTGAATGTTGCAGACCCATTGACTAAACCTCTTCCAAGGGCTAAACATGATCAACACCAGAACTGCATGGTTGTTCGATTCATTACAATGTAAATCACATAGTGATGTGAACTAGATTATTGACTCTAGTGCAAGTGGGAGACTGTTGGAAATATGCCCTAGAGGCAATAAATAAAGTGTTTATTATTGTATTTCCTTTTTCATGATAATCATTTATTATCCATGCTATAATTGTATTAATTGGAAACATGGATACATGTGTGGATACATAGACAAACACAATGTCCCTAGTATGCCTCTAGTGAACTAGCTCGTTGATTGAAAGATGGTTAAGGTTTCCTAGCCATGGACATGAGATGTCATTTGATAATGGGATCACATCATTAGGAGAATTATGTGATGGACAAGACCCAAACTACAAACGTAGCTTATGATCGTGTCAGTTTATTGCTACTGTTTTCTGCATGTCAAGTATATGTTCCTATGACCATGAGATCATGCAACTCACAGATATCGGAGGAGTACCTTCTGTGTATCAAACTTCGCAACGTAACTGGGTGACTATAAAGGTGCTCTACAGGTGTCTCCGAGGGTGTCTGTTGAGTTGGCATGGATCAAAACTGGGATTTGTTACTTCGTGTGACGGAGAGGTATCTTAGGGCCCACTCGGTAATACAACAACACAATAAGCCTTGCAAGCAATGTGACTAAGTGTTGGCCACGGGATCTTGTATTACGGAACGAGTAAAGAGACTTGCCAGTAACGAGGTTGAACTAGGTATGGAGATACCGACGATCGAATCTCAGGCAAGTAACATACCGAAGAACAAAGGGAACATCATACGGGATTAACTGAATCCTTGACATAGAGGTTCGACCGATAAGATCTTCGTAGAATATGTAGGAACCAATGTGGACATCTAGGTCCCGCCATTGGTTATTGACCGTAGAGGTGCCTCGGTCATGTCTACATAGTTCTCGAACCCGCAGGGTCTGCACACTTAAGGGTTGGTGACGTTTCGGTAGTATAGAGTTATGTATGGTGGTGACTGAAGTTTGTTAGGAGTCCCAGATGAGATCCCGGACGTCACGAGGATCTCCGGAATGGTCCGGAGGTAAAGATTCATATATAGGAAGTCCCGTTTTGGTCGCCGAAAAAGTTTCGGGCTCATCGGTAGTGTACCGGGAGTGTCGGTAGTGTACCGGGAGGCCTCCGGGAGGGGTATTTCGACCCAAGAGGCTTCATGGGCTGTGGGAGAGTGAATATCAGCCCTTAGTGGGCTGGTGGAAACTCCCACACAAGGCCCATGTGTCTGGAAGAAAAAACCCAATAGGAAAAGGTGGATAAAAAGGCAAAAAGGAGCAATCCTAGTCCTACTAGGATTGGAGGAGGAGAGTCCTCCTCCACCTCCCACTTCGGCCGAACCAAGCTTGGCTTGGTGGCCCAGATGCCTCCTCTCCTCCTCTCCTCCTATATATACTGGTGGTATTGAGGGTTTTTGCACTTGATTTTCAGCCACGTGCTACCCGTTCCTCCAGTGCATAGTTTCTCCTCTAGATCGGTTTTCTGTAGTGCTTAGGCGAAACCCTGCCGGAATTGCTCCACCACCATCGCCGGAGAGCCGTCAGGCTGCCGGAGAACTCTTCTACCTCTCCACTCCTTCTTGCTTGATCAAGACGGTGGAGATCGTCATCAAGCTGTACGTGTGCTGAACGCGGAGGTGTCGTCCGTTCGGTGCTAGATCGGAAGGATCGTGATCAAGTTCGTGAGACAGATCGTGATCAAGTTCGTGGGACGGATCGTGATCGGATCGCGGGACGGATCGTGATTGGATCGCGGGACAGATCGTGATTGGATCGAGGGACGCACGGCGATTTGGATCGCGAAGACGTTCGACTACACCAACCGCGTTTCTTAACGCTTCCCGCTTAGCGATCTACAAGGGTATGTAGATCCACTCTCCCTCTCGTAGATGCTCATCACCATGGATATATCTTCATGCACGTAGGAAATTTTTTGTTTCCCATGCAACGTTCCCCAACACCCAGACAATCTGAGCACACGCTCAATGATTGAGCTATTCTCCTTCATCTTCAAGGCAAAAGAATCTTGTTGGAGATCTCATATCTCACAACACGGGCACGAGCCTGAGATCCCAATTTCAGCTCTTAGAACATCGCATATGTTCCGTGACGTTCAAAACGGTTTTGGGCCTCAATTCTAAGCCGTAATGCATGACGCACTGAACTATCAAGTAGTCACCGGAACGTGCCTGTCAGATGTTCACAACATCTACAAACGACGCTAGAGGGGGTGGCGCACCGAGCGGTGCATTAAGGACATAAGCCTTCTGTGCAGCAATGAGGACAATCCTAAGATCACGGACCTAGTCTACAATATTGCTACCATCATCTTTCAACTCTATTTCTCTAGGAACATATAAAAATTTAAGGGAGCTAAAGCGTGAGCTAGTAATCTACAACATAATTTGCAAAGACACTACTGACTATGTTCATGATAATGAGTTCAATTAATCATATTACCTAAGAACTCGCACTCAAATTGACATCCCTCCGGTCATTCGAGTGATACATGATCCAAATTCACCAACTCAAGTCCGATCATCACGTGAGTTGAGGTGGTTTCAATGGTAAACATCATCATGTTGATCATATATACTATATGACTCATGTTTGACCTTTCGGTCTCTTGTGTTCCGAGGCCATGTCTGTACATGCTAGGCTCGTCAAGTTTAACCCGAGTGTTCTGCATGTGCAACACTCGCTTGCACCCATTGTATGTGAACGTAGAGTTTATCACACCCGATCATCACGTGGTGTCTCGACACGATGAACTTTTGCAACGGTGCACACTCAGGGAGAACAAAATTTATCTTGAAATTAAGTGAGGGATCACCTTATAATGCTACCATCGTCCTAAGAAAAACAAGGTGCATAAAAGTATTAACATCACATGCAAATCATAAGTGACATGATATGGCCATGAACTTGTGCTTTTGATCTCCATCTTGAAAGCACCGGCATGATCTCCATCGTCACCAGCATGACACCATGATCTCCATCAATGTGTCGTTATTGGGGTTGTCGCGCCCACCATGCTTCTACTACTATTGCTATCGTTTAGCGATAAAGTAAAGCATTACATAGCGCTTAATGATTGACATGCAGGTCATGCAATAATTAAAGACAACCCTATGGCTCCTGCCGGTTGCCGTACTCATCGACATGCAAGTCGTGATATTCTATACAACACATGATCATCTCATACATCACATATATCTCATCATGTAATTGGCCACATCACATCACAACATACCCTGCAAAAACAAGTTAGACGTCCCCTAATTGTTGTTGCATGTTTTACGTGGCTGCTACGGGTATCTAGCATGAACAATTCTCACCTACGCAAAACCACAACGGTGATACATAAATTGCTTTTCAACCTTCTCAAGGACTGCCTTAGTCGAATCCGATCCAACTAAAGTAGGAGAAATAGACACCCGCCAGCCATCTTTGTGCAATGAAGTTACACGTCAGTCGATGGAACCGGTCTCTCGTAAGCATACAAGTAAGGTTGGTCCGGGCCGCTTCATCCCACAATACCGCTGAACCAAAACACGACCAAGGGAGGAAGCAATCTAAGCATCAACACCCACAAACTCTTTGTGTTCTACTCGAGATCTCATCTACACATAGACCTAGCTCATGATGTCACTGTTGGGAAACATTGCATGGGAAACAAAAAAAATCCTACGCACACGCAAGATCTATCCATGGTGATGAGCATCTACGAGAGGGAGAGTGGATCTATGTACCCTTGTAGATCGCTAAGCGGGAAGCGTTAAGAAACGTGGTTGATGCAGTCGAACGTCTTCCCGATCCAAATCACTGAGCATTCCGCGATCCCATCATGATCCATCCCACGATCTCATCACGATCCGTCTCGCAATCCGTCCCGCGATCCAATCATGAATTGTCTCGCAATCTTTATCACGGTCCTTCCAATCTAGCGCCGAACGGACGACACCTCAGCGTTCAACACACGTACAGCTCGATGACGATCTCCGACTTCTTGATCCAGCAAGAGGGAGCGGAGAGGTAGACGAGTTCTCCGGCAGTGCGACGGCGTTGTGGCGATGGTGGTGGAGGAATTCCAACGGGACTTTGCCTAAGCACCACTGAAAACCAATCTAGAGGAGAAAACGATCTAGAGGAAGAAGAGGACATCATGTGGCAATTAGGGTTAGGGTTGCCCTCAAAACTTCTAGTATATATAGGAGGAGAGGAGGAGGAGGCTTGGCACAAGGGCCAGCCCCTCTTTGGTTTGGCCGAAGTGGAGAGGAGGAGTCCTCCTCCTCCACTCCTAGTAGGATTAGGACTCCTTCCTTATTTCCACCTTTTTGCCTTTTTCCACCTTTTCCACTTTGGAATTTCTTCCCAGCCGCATGGGCCTTGTGTGGGACTTTGGCAAGCCCACTAAGGGCTGGTATTTATCCTCCCATAGTCCACATAGCCTCTTGGGTCGAAATACCCCTCTTGATGGTCTCCCGGTACACTACCGGCACTCCCGGTACACTGCCGATGAGCCCGAAACTTTTACGGTGACCAAAACAGGACTTCCTATATATCACTCTTTACCTACGGACCATTCCAGAGCTCCTCGTGACGTCCGGGATCTCATATGGGACTCCAAAAAACCTTCGGTCACCACCATACATAACTCTATACTACCGAAACGTCACTGAACCTTAAGTGTGCAAACCCTGCGGGTTCGAGAACTATGTAGACATGACCGAGACACCTCTATGGTCAATAACCAATAGCAGGACCTGGATGCCCATATTGGTTCCTACATATTCTATGAAGATCTATATCGGTCGAACTTCTATGTCAAGGATTCAGTTAATCCCGTATGTTGTTCCCTTTGTTCTTCGGTATGTTACTTGCCCGAGATTCGATCGTCGGTATCTCCATACCTAGTTCAACCTCGTTATCGGAAAGTCTCTTTACTCGTTTCCGTAATACAAGATCCCGTGACTAACACTTAGTCACATT
The DNA here is from genome assembly GCA_022496015.1 of Hordeum marinum. Classification (NCBI taxonomy): domain Eukaryota; kingdom Viridiplantae; phylum Streptophyta; class Magnoliopsida; order Poales; family Poaceae; genus Hordeum; species Hordeum marinum. The sequence continues at coordinate 372,531,893 of CM039673.1, forward strand.
GCTTGCAAGGCTTATTGTGATGTCCTATTACCGAGTGGGCCCCGAGATATCTCTCTGTCACACAGAGTAACAAATCCCAGTCTTGATCCATGCCAACCCAACAGACACCCTCGGAGATACCTGTAGAGTACCTTTATAGTCACCCAGTTACGTTGCGATGTTTGATACACACAAGGCACTCCTCCGGTGTCAGTGAGTTGCATGATCTCATGGTCATAGGAACAGATACTTGACATGCAGAAAATAGTAGCAATAAACTGACACGGTCATATGCTACATTTGTAATTTGGGTCTTGTCCATCACATCATTCTCCTAATGATGTGATCCCGTTATCAAATGACATCTCATGTCCATGACTAGGAAAGCATAGCCATCTTTGATCAACGAGCCAGTCTACTAGAGGCATACTAGGGACATGGTGTTGTCTATGTATCCACACATGTATTTGTGTTTCCGATCAATATATTTCTAGCATGGATAATAAACGATTATCATGAACAAGGAAATACAATAATAACTAATTTATTATTGCCTCTAGGGCATATTTCCAACACGATGGTGGTCTGACTCTTTTGAACTGCTTTCCGCATGCTTATTTCATCAAGCACCTTAATGCATGCATGCTGAATTTCGCCAGACACCATTTTCATCGTGCATTTAAAATTCTTCATATTATATGTTAAATGCGTGTATGAATTACAAGATATAGGGGGGGTTCTCCATGTTTTTAACCTGCCATGTGCATTTGCAGTCCAAAGCAAATTCCTAAAATATGCACATCTTCAGGGGGTGTTCTTCTATATCTTGCAATCAAATTCCTCAAACTAAGTATTTACACTTCATAGTATTATCCCCGTTGAAAACTTAACCTATTTGTCATCAATCACCAAAAAGGGGGAGATTGTAAGTGCATCTAGTGCCCCTTAGTGTTTTGGTGTATTGAAGACTTATAGGTCAAGGAACTAATGTGTTTGTGAGTGTACACAGACTCTAAAGTCGGTGAGGAGTTTCATATATTCGGAGATTACCGACCCCTAAAAATGTATGTCTTCAACTGAAGACTTTGGTGAAGACTTTGTTGAAGACTTTGGTTTTCCCTGAAGTCTTTGAAATTGAAGAAGTTGGTGTGACCTTGAAGATATGAACGAGGACTATGAAGCATGAAGACTTTTGTTTTCGTAGTTTCATTTCCTTTCTTTGAGTCATAGGAAACACCATTACTGGTAAAGGGGGCCGAGGTAATACCAAGGAAAATTTCCAACTGATGCTCAACTCAAAATCCTCAACCTATCCAATACTTCGAGTGAAGCCTTTTTGGAAATCTCTTATGGTTCAGTCAAGTTCTTCAGTGACAGAGACAATCTTCTTCTGGTCTCTGAGGAAATTGGTCTGACCGAGGAGTTAGGATTTCGCCAGTGCAAATTGCCTACAAGTGAGAAACATGATAATCATGAGGACTTTCATAGTTCAAAATTCCGACCATTGTTGTGCTTAGCGCTAGTTGTCTCCAATCATAATATCCACATAACGGTCATATCATTGGGGGCATTTATGTCTTACCATGTCAGGTTGCTCCCTGGCTACAAATAGCCACCCCCCACAACCACTAGTTGGTTGGCTGCTCCGAGAGAGAACTGACACTTGTCATTTGAGAGCAACCCATCCTCCGAGGACTTTGAGAGAAAATCATCAGTGAGGAAAAACCCAAATCCAAACCACCAAACCCAAAGTGATTGAGCATCACTGAAGAGATTGTTCCTGTGTGGAACCGATGCTTGTTACCTTTGAAGACAATGTATCTTCCAGACGGTTAGGCGTCATGGTCTAGCGCATCCTGCAGTCAATTGGGGATCACGGAGTGACATTGGTCTAGAGCATCCAACAGTCAATTGTGGATCGCCGGGTGACCAGTTTGTGAGGGTTTTGGAAGTCTATCCAGAAGACTTACCACGAGTGTCGGGCGAGGAGTTTGTGACCTTAGCTCAAGGAGAATATGGTAAAGTCTGTGTGTCCTAGGACCGTGTGTCCTCTGGTTTAAATACCAGACCGCTCCAAACCAGACGTACGACTGTCACAACAGTTGGAACTGGGTCATCAAACCTTTGTCTTCATCGAGCTACCTAGTTCTATTTCCTCAACCCCTCTATTCCTCGTATACTTGTTAATGAAATTGATCGTTACTGTTTGAAGAATTTGACTGAAGACTTTCACAATTTCCCCACCTCAAATTTTTCAAGTTACCTTGTTCCTCACCTGCTTATCCTGTATCACGCTACTTGTAATCTGTGCATGTTTTATTTCATCATGATGATTATGATGTCACTGTGTTTCTCATGCACTTGAGTACTTATTCCACTGCTAGTTATTCATCACATTTCAAATTCCTCAAGTTGAAATTCCTCAAGTGATGAATTTGTAAAAATTGCCTATTCACCCCCCCCCTCTAGGTGATATAACGCACTTTCAGTTTCCTTTTATGTTCGCAAGGCACCTGCAAGATCAAGGAATGGAGCTGAAGCTACTCCACCTGCAAGATCAGAACCTCCACAAGCAAGACCAGATCCTCCACAAGCAAGATCACAGCAGCCACAAGTAAGATCACAGCAGTCACAAGCAAGATCACAGCAGCCACAAGCAAGATCTGCTACTGCCAGATCTGCAAGAAGGTCAAGTAGTACAACATATGCAAGTTCACAGCAGCCTTTCACTGCCCCAAGATTAGCTCGTGGAGCTTCATCATCATCTACTCCAACATATGCACATGGAGCTTCATCATCTGCTCCTGCCCCAAGATCAGCAGCTCCTCCTGCCACTGGTGTCCCAAGAAACCATTCTAGTTGGATGGCATTTTTTACTGCCAGTGGTAACCATCATTGATGTATGAGCACTATGTTGTATGATGTGTACTAAGTGACTTATTGTGTCCTGGATCTATGATATGTAGTAAGTGATTAGTACTAAGTGATGTTTCTGGATCTATGATATGTGATCTATGATATGACATCATGTGTGATATAGTATGATATGATGTGATCTATGATATGATCTATGATATAGTATGATATGATGTGATCTATGATATAATTCAACATAGATCAACGTAGATCAAGTGGAGTTCAACATAGATCATATCATAGTGGGTACATACCATAACAAAGTGGTACAAACCACAACATAGATCAAGTCACTTAAAACATGCATAATTAATAGATCCTTACATTAGAACATGGGTACAAACCACAGCAAGGTGGAGTTCAACCTACTCAGTTCTTAAATTACAACCAGTACATCCATACATTACACTGCATTAAACAACCATAATTCACAAAAGGGCAGCACATCATACTCCTTCATCCACTCACTTCTTCTTCATCATCTTCATCTTCATCTAGCTCATCCATCAATAATGTCCCTGATCATCTCAACTTCTCTTGTTTCTTCTCATCTGCCTTCAACTGATCAGCAATCTGGAGCTTTAGCTGATCCCTGCGTTTAATGAGATTGTCCATTCCTTTCTTCATACCACCAATGTGAAGGTTGAGCACCACAATGTCATCTTTGAGTTATTCCTCATAATTTTTCATTTTATCAACCTGAACCTTCAAATTGTAGTTCTCTTCACTTAGCTTCTCCTTCTCCTTCAAATGATTAGACTTCAGGTTCCTAATGACCCCGCCTTGAGCTTCTACCAGGTTCATAAGCACTGAATACTTCTCTTGTAGCTCCTTTTTCTTTGCCTCTTTGGTCTCAATCTCAGTTTTCATGCCAGCTATAGCTGCACTAGAGCTCTCAACACCCTTTACCTTATCCTACAAATAGGTGAAATCCATGACCCTCTCCTCCTAGGCATTCAGCAGTTGATTCACATATTCTACTAGTTTGTCATAGTTTGCATCAAGATTTTTTTCTCTTCTGTCAGATGGTGCATTTTCAGTGAACTATCCAAGTTATCCATCGTACGAGCACTCTTGCCGTCTTCTAACATTCCCCAAGGTTTCAGCAATGCATTTTGCATTGTGGGAGGCCACTCTGGGTCTACCCACCCCACAAAACCACAATTCTGAGGTTGCTGCAAAATACAAAAACACTGATTATAATACTCTGTAAAGAACGTACAACTTGAAATTAACAATGATTACCTACAACTCGAAATAAACAATGATAATCAACACTACCAAAGTCATAGTTAACTAAAAAGTGTCCATCTTAAGTACTACTAAACAATGATTGATGCCCATTAGTAATAAACGACGACCATCAATAGCCTAAACTATAAGTCACACACAGAGCAACGCCGAAACAGATCCTACATTGCAAAATTAAGCATATGACCAAGATTCTTACCGGCTTAGCACACACTAAAAAACTCCTACCGTTTTGAAATCCTTCAACTGCTACACGACGCTCAGCCGGCAGCCGATGCTCCATGCAAACTTCCAAGGCAGAAGTCTCGATGCCCATGTAGTCCTCGTCTTCTATGCTAGCAGGAATCTAAAGAACCAACCAAGAATCAGAGACAAATTCCCCAAATCAAGAATAAAAAACCCTAACCCTAACCCTAGCTCTAACACTAACCTGGTACAACATGTCGGAGGAGGAAGAGCTGATGTCCAGGCTGGACATGTCGTTGCTACTTTCATCCTCGTAGACCATGGCGCGGCGGAGGTACTGGCGACGGACGATGACCGGCGGCGAGAGGGACAGAGAGGAGGGTGACAGAGTGCGAGGAGAAGGGGGGGGGACGAATGGCTCGGTCGTCGGCTCAATCGAACAGACCCGAGCACTTTAGACCGGTTCGGTCCTAGTCAGCGTCACGCGCGCGTGCGGATACGCCACCGTGTCGCCTGACAAGTGGGCCAAACCGATCAGATACACGATCAATACTGAGTTATATGGCTGTCAGCTCGTTTCACAACAATTAGGCCGTGAGGTGGTATTGACATGTAATTTTTTTAACTATTGATATCAATTCGTTATAACGTGCCGAAGTGTGGTAATCTCCTGCAATTAACTCGTTCCAAGGCATGTGCACCAGTAGCTTGTAGTTTGGTATTTTCTCTTGGTAAGAGCGAGGCTTACGACCAAGGAACCAACTTAGTAGAAAGAAGTAATCGTCAGCAGCTGAATCTTAGGATCATGACGGTGGATCCAAGACATACGGTGGTGTGGTCTTCGCCGCCGCGGCCGTGGCTCGCCGTCGAGGTGCGTGATCTGGGGCGGAACCAACCACTCGATCGCAGCCCCGCACAGACCGATTCTACAGCCGTTGGATCATCCTTGGTCGGCCCAGAAGTACGCTTGGTAGGCATGTATACTCCACCGGTACGCCGAGTGGGGTGTCTGTCCTCGTAAGCTATGTCGCCCCGGGCCGCCGGCGACCGCCGCGGGAGCGAGACCCTAGCCAAGGTCTCCCTATCGTCGGTCTCGGCCGCCACGGCGGAGGTCTCCACCTTCCCCCTCGACGCCCTCAAGACGCGCCTCCAGCTCCACCGCAGCACCGGTGGTGCTGGCGGCGGCGGCGGCGGCGTCTTACGCGTAGCCGGCGAGCTCGTCCGCGACGGGGGGCTCTACCGGGGCCTCTCCCCCGCCGTCCTCCGGCACCTCTTCTACACCCCGCTCCGCATCGTCGGCTACGAGCACCTCCGGTCCTCCCTTGCCAGCGGGAGCCGGGAGGTGGGCCTCCTCGAGAAGGCGGTTGCTGGGGGAGCCTCCGGCGTCGCTGCGCAGGTAAACATGTCTCTGTGAATATCAGATCCGTCCAAGTGCTTTGCTCTTGTGCCTGCAACTGCAAGGCGGTGTGCGATTCGGCTTAGCTAATCAGGGAGCTTTTGATCTGTGCTATGATGGAGAAATGTGATCTCCTGAAACTAAATTTAGGGTCAGTTCTTTAGAAGCCTACTAATTAAGACTTGACTAGTAGGTTTCTGAAAAAATAAATTTGGTTGGCAACTTATTCCGGCTTATCCTAGAAGCCAACAAAAAAACTGTCCCTTAGAACTTGTGATGCACTCACGGTGCGAGAACTTATATCTGCTTTGGTAATATTAGCCTATTATAGGCTTTCAAAATAGTATATATGAAATTATGTCCATTGGAGAACTGAGAGAATGTATATCTGAAACTAGCATGCCTGTTTGGACGCCGTAACAAGCTATTCATTTTAAGCACCGCTAAGCATCGCCATTCTTTTACATTCCTATGAAGTGTATTAGGGATGTATCTGTTTCATTACATAACTTACATTTTTAAATATTGCTGGCATTCCACTTTATCCTCATGTGATGACTATATTTGCTATTACCTCCGTGACACATGAAGCCACAGTGGGATCCATCTTGGCCGTGGCATCAACCCTCAATCATGTCTGTTGCATCTGCTGATAATGCCTCAACGAACCAAGTATAAGATTGTGATCAAACTTGCAGTGACTAAGGATTGCAATTCACAGTGTAGGATTTTTTTTGGGGTGGGGGGGGGGGGGGATGATTCTTGGGACCGAGGTCCAGGGTACTCAATGATGCCCCATTACGGTTGTGAAGTTGCTGGATACAATATTGTTTGACTAGCACACTCATCCAGGCCTCAATCGTATTCCTCACTGTTAGGTTTCACAACGGGCAAATAGGTGTGAGGTGCGGTGTTTGTGATGGCCAGATGAGAAATTATGTTTAGATTTGAATTTGTATCACCTAACTGGACTAGTCCACATAACCCCCTTCCCCTCCCCTGGACGGTTGGCAGTTCATCACTACACCCCTTGCGTGATATAAATGGTACTTGTATGGGTTGTATCCCTGGTAAAATTTGTGATATTTGCACAAGGAAAGCAACAGCCAGTGGTCAGCATGTTATAGTTATCTGCTAGATTTAGACTCATAGTCTCTTAACAAATGTAACTATTTCCTTGCCTGATATATTGCTATCTAACGCAATAGTTAATGTGCCTCCTACTTTGCAGTGCAGGTGGTGGCAAGCCCAGCTGATCTCATCAAGGTAAGGATGCAGGCAGACAGCAGATTGTTGGCCCAAGGCATTCGACCTCGGTATACAGGGATCTTAGATGCCTTCACAAAAATCACCCGCGCAGAAGGTCTGTTAGGACTTTGGAAGGGGGTTGGTCCTAATGCCCAGCGAGCATTTCTTGTCAACATGGGCGAGCTGACCTGCTATGACCAGGCAAAGCATTTCATCATCCGCAAGCAGATCTGCGACGATAACCTGTATGCTCACACGCTGGCCTCCGTTGCCTCCGGTCTGTCTGCGACTACGTTGAGCTGCCCAGCGGACGTGATCAAAACCAGGATGATGAACCAGGGCCTGGGGGCGAAAGCTCTATACAGGAATTCTTACGATTGTTTGGTCAAGACCGTCAAACATGAGGGCCTGACCGCATTGTGGAAGGGTTTCTTACCTACATGGGCCAGGCTTGGGCCATGGCAGTTTGTGTTCTGGGTTTCCTACGAAAAACTCCGACAGGCATCAGGTATTTCTTCCTTCTGATGATAGTGCTGTGCTGGCTGAGCTTTCATACAATAGGTATGCAGATCAAAGATACTGTTATTTCTGAACCTATTTAGTCTGTGGCTACGTATTACTATGCCCATGTGCATTCACGTTTACTTTGGGCCCTGAACGCTGTATATCTGATGGTGCAGCAGCCGGCTCATAGATTTGTCATCCCTCAGAGATCACATTTCCTCATGCTCTTCCTTTTGGGTGCTACGTACTCCCTGTTCAGACAAGAATTCAAAACGAATGCCCTTCTGTGTTCCCCTTCACTTGATGGCATTGTTTGTTTTTGCCGGGACGCTGTTTGAGAGTTGTGTCATCGCCACAACTTTGCTTGCTTGCGCTGCTGCGGCGACCGCAAGAAGTCATCTTGCACTGCGGAGCTGCTGCAGGTGCTCGGTATCTCTTGCACCGCAATATGTGTATGTGCGCAGACCAGGTCGCTTCTCAAGTGGATCTACGGAGTCATTGGCCAGGGCGATGTACCTGCTCTGTCATATTCATCGCGCAGCGACTCATGGGCATTCGAATCAGGTGCAGGGAGGAATCCGTTAAGTAAGCGTGAAAGTTGATGCCTGTGTTGTAGTACAAAGATTTCAGTTGCTCCTCAGGAATCACATGGAGAAATTAGAACCTGGTCAAAACGCCATCGCAAAGAGCGGGAACCTCAAGAATGATTGCACTTGGATACGGCGTGCGAGTGACGGTCGTGCAAAGCCTGTGTATTTCCAGGTCTTTTTATTTAGCATCTGCGTGTTTTCAGGTCAATCCTTCGATTGAGCCAAAGTGCATACCCAGTCGTCAATGAATAGGGCCAATAGCGCGAGCGTGTGTTTTGAGGAAAAAAAAAAGGCACCAAGGGCTTGCTTAGCACAGTTATAATTTTTGTGTGGCCACTTGAGATAAATGCCGGTAGGCACATAAAAATCACAACAAATTCAAAAAACCCTACAAGTGTAACACATGCTGAACTGTAGTGTTGAGCAATCCGGCGACCCGGGTAGAGGGATTATCTTGCTATGGCCATCTAAGAGCATCTCCAGCCCCCCACCCGACCCCCAAGCCCCTCCAGGCACATTTTTAACCGTCGACAAAAAAAAATCGTCCAGTCACGTTCTAGAAGCCCAAATTTCACTGGTTTTGGCTGAAATGGTTGCCGGCGGAGCCAGACTGAACCCAACGCGTTTGGGGCGACTAGGGAAAGGAAATTGGCGCAAAAATAAACCGCGCTAGATCCCCCCCCCCTTGGGCTCGCCGAGTCATCGACTGTGCTTCGTCGAGCCTTTGTCGTCCTTATCGCCTTGCCTCGGTTCCCCTGCAGGTTGAATGCGGTGGTATTCCATTGATGAAGGTCTGGCCGCGCAGTAATGGCGAGCTGTCTTGCGTTCTGCCTTTTCCCGCCACGCGTACACACCGCTCATGTCCTCTCACCGCTATACAAGCCGGCTTTCGCCGTCGTTCACCGCACACTCGCCATCTCCCTCTCTCTCGCCTCCAGCACCGACACCGACGCCCAAAAACTCACCCGATGCCATGGCGGAAAGGTTTCTCGGCGACTAAGTGTTGGCCAACGGCTTCGGCCGTCGGTGGCTGCACGAGTGGGAGGCGCGCGCCTATTGTAGGAGGCGAACTACCTGACGCCGCCCGATATGCGCGTACCGGGCGCATGGGGGCTGAGCGCCGACGGTGTCCCCGTGCCTTTGTTGGGTAACGTTGCATGGGAAACAAAAAATTTCTTACGCACACACAAGATCTATCCATGGTGATGAGCATCTACGAGAGGGAGAGTGGATCTACATACCCTTGTAGATCGCTAAGCGGGAAGCGTTAAGAAAGCAGTTAGTGTAGTCGAATGTCTTCGCGATCCAAATCGCCGAGCGTCCCGCGATCTCATCACGATCCGTCCCGCGATCCAATCACGATCCGTCTCGCGAACTCATCACGATCTGTCCCGCGATCTCATCACGATCCGTCTCACGATTTTGATCACGGTCCTTCCGATCTAGCGCCGAACGGACGACACCTCCGCGTTCAGCACACGTACAGCTCGATGACGATCTCCGCCTTCTTGATTCAGCAAGAGGGAGCGGAGAGGTAGATGAGTTCTCCGGCAGCGCGACGGCGTTGCGGCGATGGTGGTGGAGCTATTCCAGCAGGGCTTCGCCTAAGCACCGCTAAAAACCGATCTAGAGGAGAAACTATGCACTAGAGGAGAGGGTGGCACGTGGCTGAAAAACTAGTGTAAAAACCCTAAAACCTGTAGTATATATAAGAGAAGAGAGGAGGATGTTTGGTGCAATGTCCAAGCCCTCTAGGCTTCGGCCGAAGTGGGAGGAGAGGAGGAATCCTCCTCCAATCCTAGTAGGACTAGGACTCCTTTTCTTTTTGCCTTTTTTGCCCTTTTCCACCTTTTCTCTTTGGGCTTTTCTTTCCCAGCCGCATGGGCCTTGTGTGGGACTTTCACCAGCCCACTAAGGGCTGGTATTCATCCTCCCACAGCCCATGTAGCCTCTTGGGTCGAAATACCCCTCCTGATGATCTTCCGGTACACTACCGGCACTCCCGGTACACTACTGATGAGCCTTCCTAATTGAGAAACATCTCCTTAGTCTTTTAGTTATTAAGGATAATCTTGATCTCTGTCCAATGATCCACTCCTAGATCACTCTTGTACCCCTTGACGGACTCATGGCAAGGCACACACAAGTGCGGTACACAACATGGTATACTATACAGAGCCTATGGCTAAGGCATAGGGGACGACATTCGTCCTTTCTCTTTCTTATGCCGTTGTCGAGCTTTGAGTCTCACTCAACTTCACACCTTACAAATCAGGCGAGAACTCTTTCTCTGACTGGTCCATTTTGAACTCTTTCAAAATCTCGTCAAGGTATGTACTCATTGAAAGTCTCATCAAGCATCTTGATCTATCTCTATAGACCTTGATGCTCAACAATTAGGTAGCTTTATCCAAGTCTTCCTTTGAAAATCACTTTTCAAACAACTGTTTATGCTTTCTAGAAATTCTACATTATTTCCGATCAATAATATGGCATCCACATATACTTATCAGAAATTCTATAGTGCTCCCACTCATTTTATTGTAAATACAAGTTTCTCGTAAACTTTGTATAAACTACAAAACTTTGATCACCTCATCAAAGTGTATATTTCAACTCCGAGATGCTTGCTCTAGCCCTTAGATGGATTGCTGGAGCTCGCACACCTTTTAGCATCCTTAGGACTGACAAAACCTTCTGGTTGTATCACATACAACCTTTCCTCAAGTAAACTGTTAAGGAAATGATGTTTTGTCATCCATCTGTCAGATTTCATAATTGAAAAATGCAGCAACTGCTAACATAATTCCAAGAGACTTTAGCATCACTACGAGTGAGAAAGTATCATCGCAGTCAACTCTTTGAACTTGTCAGAAACTTCTTTGTGACAAGTCGAGCTTTATAAATGGTGACATTTACCATCAGTGTCTGTCTTCATCTCAAAGGTTCATTTGTACTCAACAACTTGTCGTCCAACGAGCAAGTCCACCAAAGTCTATACTTGGTTTTCATACATGGATCCTTTCTCGGATTTCATGGCCTCTAACCATTTGTCGGATTCCGGACCCGTCATCGCTTCTCCATAGCTCATAGGTTCATTGTTGTCCAACAACATGACCTCTAAGACAGGGTTGTCATACCACTCAGGAGCAGTACACGGCCTTGTCAACCTACGAGGTTCGATAATAACTTGATCCGAAGCTTCATGATCATCATCATTAACTTCTTCTTCAACTAACGTAGGCTTCACAGAAACGTCTTCCTGTGCTTTGCTACTCTCTCGTAGAAACAAAGGTTCAATAACCTCATCAAGTTCTATCTTCCTCCCACTCAATTCTTTCGAGAGAAACTTTTTCTCGAGAAAGGACCCAGTTTTAGCAACAAACATTTTATGCTTGGATCTGAGATAGAAGGTTCACCCAACTGTTCTTAGGGTATTCTATGAAGATGCATTTGTCCGCTTTGGGTTCGAGCTCATTAGGTTAAAACATTTTCCACACAAGCGTCGCAGCCCCAAACATTAAGAAATGACAGCTTAGGTTTCTATCAAACCATAATTCACACTGTTTCATCTCAACGGATTTAGATGGTGCCCTATTTAAAGTGAATGTAGTTGTCTCTAATGCATAACCCCAAAATTATAGTAACAAAACGATAAGAGACATCATAGCACGCACCATATCCAATAGAGTACAACTATGACGTTCGGACACACCATCATACTATGGTGTTCCAGGTGGCGTGAGTTGTGAAACAACTTTCACATTGTCTAAAGTTGTATGTCAAACTCGTAACTCAGATATTCACCTCCACGATCATATTGCAGACATTTTTATCTTCTTACCACAATGATCTTAAACTTCACTCTGAATTTGCTTGAACCTTTCAAACGTTTCAGACTTGTGTTTCATTAAGTAAATATACACTATATCTACTCAAATCATCAGTGAAGGTAAGAAAATAACGATATCCACCGCACGCTACAAGGCTCATTGGATTGCATACATCAACATGTATCATTTCCAATAAATCACTTGCCCGCTTCATCAATCTGGAAAACGGGGTCCTTAGTCATCTTGCCCAAGAGGCATGGTTCGCATGTCTCAACTGATTCGAAATCGAATGAGTCCAAAGATCCATCAGCATGGAGTTTTTTCATGCGCTTTATACCAATATGACATTTAGCGGCAGTACCATAAGTATGTTGTACCATCATTATTAACTTTGTATCTTTTGGCATCAATGTTACATGTGTATTACTACGATCAAGATTCAGCAAACCATTCTCACTGGATGCATGACCATTGAAGGTATTATTCATGTAACCAGAATAACCATTATTCTCTAACTTAAATGAATAACCGTGTTGCAATAAACATGATTTAATCGCGTTCATGCTCAACGCAAAACACCAAATAACATTTATTTAGGTTCATCACTAATCCCGAAGGTAGAGAGAGCGTGCGATGTTGATCACATCAACCTTGGAAACATTTCCAACACACATTGTCACCTCACCCTTAGCTAGTTCTCCATTTATTCCATAGCTTTTATTTCGAGTTACTAACATTTAGCAACCGAACCGGTATCCAATACCCAGGTGCTACTAGGAGTACTAGCAAGGTACACATCAATAACACGTATATCAAATATACTTCTATCGACGTTGCCAGCCTTCTTATCTACCAAGTATCTAGGGTTATTCCACTTTAGCGATCGCTCTCCTCATAATCGAAGCACTTAGTCTCGGGTTTGGGTTCAACTTTGGGTTGCTTAACTCGAGCAGCAACTGACTTGCCATACATGAAGTTTCCCTCCTTGCCCTTGCCCTTCTCGAAACTAGTGGTTTTTACTAACCATCAACACTTGACGCTCCTTCTTAATTTCTACCTTCGCGGTGTCAAACATCGCGAATAGCTCAGGGATCATTATTTCTATCCCTGGCATTTTATAGTTCATCACCAAGTTCTAGTAGTTTAGTGACACTGACTTGGAGAACTATATCAATCACTATCTTATCTGGAAGATCAACTCCTACTCGATTCAAGTGATTGTAGCACCCAGACAATCTGAGCACATGCTCAATGATTGAGCTATTCTCTTTCATCTTGCAGGCAAAGAATCTTGTTGGAGATCTCATATCTCACAACATGGGCACGAGCCTGAGATCCTAATTTCAGCTCTTAGAACATCTCATATGTTCCGTGACGTTCAAAACATTTTGGAGCCTCAATTCTAAGCCGTAATGCATGACGCACTAAACTATCAAGTAGTCATCAGAAGGTGCCTGTCAGATGTTCACAACATCTATAGATGACGCTAGAGGGGTTAGCGCACCAAGCGGTGCATTAAGGACATAAGCCTTCTATGCAGCAATGAGGACAACCCTTATATCACGGACCCAGTCTGCAATATTGCTACCATCATCTTTCAACTCTATTTCTCTAGGAACATATAAAAATTCAAGGGAGCTACAACACGAGCAAGTAATCTACAACATAATTTGCAAAGACACAACTGACTATGTTCATGATAATGAGTTCAATTAATCATATTACTGAAGAACTCCCACTCAAATTGACATCCCTCCGGTCATTCGAGTGATACATGATCCAAATTCACCAACTCAAGACCGATCATCACGTGAGTTGAGGTGGTTTCAATGGTGAACATCATCATGTTGATCATATCTACTATATGACTCATGTTCGATCTTTCGGTCTCTTGTGTTCCGAGGCCATGTCTGTATATGCTAGTCTCATCAAGTTTAACCCGAGTGTTCTGCATGTGCAACACTGGCTTGCACCCGTTGTATGTGAACGTAGAGTCTATCACATCCGATCATCACGTGGTGTCTCGACACGACGAACTTTCACAACGGTGCACACTCGGGGAGAACACAATTTATCTTGAAATTAAGTGAGAGATCACCTTATAATGCTACCGTCGTCCTAAGAAAAACAAGGTGCATAAAAGGATTAACACCACATGCAAATCATAAGTGACATGATATGGCCATGAACGTGTGCTTTTGATCTCCATCTTGAAAGCACCGGCATGATCTCCATCGTCACCGGCATGACACCATGATCTCCATCATCTTGATCTCCATCAACGTGTCGCCATTGGGGTTGTCACGCCCACCATGCTTCTACTACTATTGCTACCGTTTAGCGATAAAGTAAAGCATTACATAGCGCTTAATGATTGACACGCATGTCATACAATAATTAAAGACAACCCTATGGCTCCTGCCGGTTGTCGTACTCATCGACATGCAAGTCGTGATATTCTATACAATACATGATCATCTCATACATCACATATATCTCATCATGTAATTGGCCATATCACATCACAACATACCCTGCAAAAACAAGTTAGACGTCCTCTAATTGTTGTTGCATGGTTTACGTGGCTGCTACGGGTATCTAGCAAGAACAAAAACCACAACGGTGATACATAAATTGCTTTTCAACCTTCTCAAGGACCGCCTTTGTCGAATCCGATCCAACTAAAGTAGGAGAAACAGACACCCACCAGCCATCTTTGTGCAACGAAGTTACACGTCAGTTGATGGAACCGGTCTCTCGTAAGCGTACGAGTAAGGTTGGTCTGGGCCGCTTAATCCCACAATACCGCTGAACCAAAACACGACCAAGGAAGGAAACAATCTAAGCATCAACGCCCACAAACTCTTTGTGTTCTACTCGAGATCTCATCTACACATAGACCTAGCTCATGATGCCACTGTTGGGGAACGTTGCATGGAAAACAAAAAAATTCCTACGCACACGCAAGATCTATCCATGGTGATGAGCATCTACAAGAGAGAGAGTGGATCTACATACCCTTGTAGATTGCTAAGCGGGAAGCGTTAAGAAACGCGGTTGGTATAGTCGAACGTCTTCGCGATCCAAATCGCCGAGCGTCCCGTGATCTCATCACGATCCATCCCGCGATCCAATCATGATCCGTCCCACGAACTCATCACGATCCATCCCGCGATCTCATCACGATCCGTCTCGCGATCTTGATCACGGTCCTTCCGATCTAGCGCTGAACGGACGGCACCTCCGTGTTCAGCACACGTACAGCTTGATGACGATCTCCGCCTTCTTGATCTAGCAAGAGGGCACGGAGAGGTAGATGAGTTCTCTGGCAGCGCGACAACGTTGCGGCGATGGTGGTGGAGCTATTCCAGCAGGGCTTTGCCTAAGCACCGCTGAAAACCGATCTAGAGGAGAAAGTATGCACTAGAGGAGAGGGTAGCACGTGGCTGAAAAACTAGTGCAAAAATCCTAAAATCTCTAGTATATATATAAGAGGAAGAGAGGAGGAGGCTTGGCGCAAGGGCCAAGCCCTCTAGGCTTCGGCCAAAGTGGGAGGAGAGGAGGAATCCTCCTCCAATCCTAGTAGGACTAGGACTCCTTCCCTTTTTGACTTTTTGCCTTTTTCCACCTTTTTTCTTTGGGCTTTTCTTTCCCAGCCGCATGGACCTTGTGTGGGACTTCCACCAGCCCACTAAGGGCTGGTATTCATCCTTCCACAGCCCATGTAGCCTCTTCGGTCGAAATACCCCTCCCGATGGTCTCTCGGTACACTCCCGGCGCTCCCGGTACACTACCGATGAGGCCGAAACTTTTCCGGCGACCAAAATAGGACTTCCTATATATCAATCTTTACCTACGGACTATTCCGGAGCTCCTCGTGACGTCCGGGGTCTCATCCGGGACTCCGAACAACCTTCGGTCACCACCATACATAACTCTATACTACCGAAACATCACCAAACCTTAAGTGTGCAGACCCTGCGGGTTTGAGAACTATGTAGACATGACCGAGACACCTCTACGGTCAATAACCAATAGCGGGACCTGGAAGCCCATATTGGTTCCTACATATTCTACGAAGATCTTTATCGGTCAAACCTCTATCTCAAGGATTCAGTTAATCCCGTATGATGTTCCCTTTGTTCTTCGGTATGTTACTTGCCCAAGATTCGATCATCGGTATCTGCATACCTAGTTCAACCTCGTTACAGGAAAGTCTCTTTACTCGTTCCGTAATACAAGATCCCGTGACTAACACTTAGTCACATTGCTTGCAAGGCTTATTGTGATGTTGTATTACCGAGTGGGCCCTGAGATACCTTTCCATACTTTGATATATATATCAGTTTTACGTTAATTACATGTGATTGCACTTTGATATATACATTGATGTACCGTGTGTGCCAGCATACTGATCCAGGGATGGCACAGAACACACAGAGGCTTGACCTTTCCATGTCGGGTCGCTACACCTATATATCAATCTTTACCTCCAGACCATTCCGGAGCTCCTCGTGACGTCCATGATCTCAGCCAAGACTCCGAACAACCTTCGATCACCACCATACATAACTCTATACTACCGAAACGTCACTAAACCTTAAGTGTGCAGACCCTGCGGGTTCGAGAACTATGTAGACATGACCGAGACACCTCTATGGTCAATAACCAATAGCGGGACCTGGATGCCCATATTGGTTCCTACATATTCTACAGAGATCTTTATCGTTCAAACCTCTATGTCAAGGATTCAGTTAATCCCGTATGTTATTCCCTTCGTTCTTTGGTATGTTACTTGCCCGAGATTCGATCGTTGGTATCTCCATACCTAGTTCAACCTCGTTGCCCGCAAGTCTGTTTACTCATTTCCGTAATACAAGATCCCATGACTAACACTTAGTCACATTGCTTGCAAGGCTTATTGTGATGTTATATTACTGAGTGGGCCCTGAGATACCTCTCCGTCACACGGAGTAACAAATCCCAGTCTTGATCCATGTCAACCCAACAGACACCCTCGGAGATACCTGTAGAGCACCTTTATAGTCACCTAGTTACGTTGCGACGTTTGATACACACAGGACACTCCTCCGGTGTCCGTGAGTTGCATGATCTCATGGTCATAGGAACATATACTTGACATGCAGAAAACAATAGCAATAAACTGACACGATCATATGCTACGTTTGTAGTTTGGGTCTTGTTCATCACACCATTCTCCTAATGATGTGATCCCGTTATCAAATGACATCTCATGTCCATGGCTAGGAAACCTTAACCATCTTTGATCAACGAGCTAGTTTATTAGAGACATACTAGGGACATGGTTTTGTCTATGTATCCACACATGCATCTAAGTCTCGATCAATACAATTATAGCATGGATAATAAACGATTATCATGAACAAGAAAATATGATAATAACTAATTTATTATTGCCTCTAGGGCATATTTCCAACAGCCTTCGCCGCCCTCCGACGCGGAATGCCTCGGCGAGATTGCAAGGATTCACGCCTCCTTGTCGGAGTACACGCACGAGTAGCCACGCTACGCGCCCGACAACCACGTGTTCTAGACGACGTACTTTCAGCGCCGCCACGCCGACCAACTCACGTTGACCAACGGCGCCCCGGTGCCGAGGGGGCGGCACAACTCTGACGTCCGTCAACAATTTTGGGGCGCCCCCGGGCGCACTCTTCACGCCATCCTCGCGCACATCGAGAGCGGCAACGAGCCGCCGCTAGAGTACCTGATGCCTTCCTTCTCTTGCCGCTGCGGGAGCTCATGGATACCGAGGCACATGGACCCGTCGTCCTCTGGCTCCCGCTCCTTCGGTACGGTGACGCCACTCGTTGCCGTCAAGCCCGAGCCGCAGGAGACGCCGCTCCGCCGGCGTAACCACGGCGGCAACCTCGTCATAGGCGAGGGCCACCGCGCCCCTTCCCCTCCCCACGGCCACATCCGCCTGGTCAAGCCGAGGAAGGAGCCGTTGGCGTGGTGAAGCAGGAGCACGCGGAGATGGGCGCCGACCTCGAGAGCGTCCTTGCCTGGTCACGCATCGACTACGTCAAGCAGGAGATGGAGCGCGAGCATCGTTATCTTGAACAAATCGCCGAGCGACGCCGTGGACGCAACGAGGGCGACCTCATTGTCCTCTCCGACAGCGACGAGGAGGTCGCCACACCGAGCAACCGTGGCGGCGATTCAGGGCAAGGCCGCAACAAGGCCGCCGCCACGGACGGGCCGCCGAGCGACGACGACAGCGACTACACCATTTTCTACAACCTCCTCGGCATGAACTAGGCGTAGTTTTTTGTAGGTTTTTTAACTATGTTTCTTTAATTCGCCAAATATCAATGAAACCACCTATATTTCATCTAAATTGAATGAATTTTGTCGAGTTTGGCCGTCCAAATTTAGACGCGTTGCGTCCCTCCCCCCCCCCCCCCCCAAAAAAAAACCCGAGGGACCGAACGGCTGGAGATGCTCTTGCCCATATTGTCAAATCTAGACACTGAAAATCACAAATTTTGCCACACAGAAGAGTGAGCCGTCACGTCATTCACAAAGGAATACAGGGGTGCAAAGAAATGGTGAACATGTCTTGTTTACTCACAACTTATCCTTAGGTGTTAATTACAGCATTGAATCATGTAAGATACGGCATGATTCCGATAGGGGGCGGGCCAGGTGACCTTAATTCAGCTCAGATCTGCCCAAAATGAAATTCAGGATCTCACAGCTAATCCTACTTGACAAATACAACGTCGCGGCTATGTGTCACGCTTCTATACGATGGATAATTTACATGGTGGCTAACCTTAGAAGAGATTAGCCGTTCTTGGTTAACACGCCTTCGTCCTGTTTATGCGCCACCGACAGAAAGCCCACTCAACATGCTGGTACCAATAGGCAATCTTTTGCTTTGGCTCTTCAATACAGGTCCGTCCCTTCCTCCCTCTCTGTTAATCCCAGCTCTTCATCTTATATCCTAACTCCATGACAATACATCTAACAGATCAACCATTGCAAGAATGCCAAGTGTCAGCTATGCATCGGTCTTTCGGAATATCAAGATGACTGACTCTTGCCCTTGGCTACTACTCGCTTGACCCACTGTTTCTTGAGGAAGAATCTGCAGGTATAGCAAGATTTATTCCAAATGTGGCTTTCAAGCTGACAAATACTCCCTCCATTCCTAAATATAAGTCTTTTTAGAGGTTCCACTAGTAGACTACATACGGAGCAAGTCTTTTTAGAGATCTCACTAGTAGACTACATACGGAGCAAAATGAGTGAATCTATACTCTAAAGTATGTCTATATACATCCGTATGTAGTCTCCTAGTGGAACCTGTAAAAAGACTTATATTTAGGAACGGAGGGAGTAGATCACGAGAGAGTGGAAGACA
The DNA here is from genome assembly GCA_022496015.1 of Hordeum marinum. Taxonomy (NCBI): domain Eukaryota; kingdom Viridiplantae; phylum Streptophyta; class Magnoliopsida; order Poales; family Poaceae; genus Hordeum; species Hordeum marinum. The sequence continues at coordinate 372,551,207 of CM039673.1, forward strand.
TAATACCGCGTGAGGGCCGCTTTCCCTCCATTGCTTCTTTCTTTTCCTGGCAACTGTGACAAAGGAACGGACCATCCCAGGGACACACCTTTCCTGGCTTTGACAAACCCTCGTGTATTGATATCCCCTGACCAGACTCTAACTCTACTTGACAAATTGCACATACAAAGAGCTTGAACATATTTCGGACCGGATACTCAGAGTCTAGCCTGCATCCACCAGAAATAAAATGACAACAATTAATAGACAATAACGATAAAGAAGTTTCGACAAGACCGAAGCCATTCAGCTTCATAGGGTATTTCCATATGGAGCAAAACAGGTGCTTTGTTTGCTTTTTCACTTTGAAAAGTTGACTTTTCACCCCTGAACTACAGGAAAAGATAGTTTTTTCAACCCTGAAACCTAGAACCGCTTGAATTGCAACCTCGAACCATTGAAATAGCCATTTTTTACTCTCAGCTGGTTCCATGAGTGGTTTCAGGTGACTGGATGCCATGTGCCGTCCAAGCACTGCAATGTCACTGCCATGGAGAAACAAACACTACGGGAACAAGCAATGCAAGACAAACAGAACCATTGGGATAAAATAACTTCCACAGAGAAAAGACTCTTATAATTCTAGAAGCCAGAGAAAAATAGTAGTACAAGGTAGGCTAGAGTTGAACTCATAAGATCTCGAAACTAAGTCATGATTCTGGCACATGGATAGCTAACTTCCACACAAAGGCAAAGATTTTCTTTTTATGATGTGGCAGTGAGGTTGCAGACCCGAGGTATCCATGTGGGCTGCAAGGCACTTGTGAAACCACCTAAGGTGAAACTGAAGCGCTTCAATAGTTCAAGGCAGTATTTTAAATGGTTTTAAAGTTCAGTGTTGAAAAGTGAACTTTCGCCATAAGTTTAGGATTGGACGGTTGACATTTCTTTCTCTTTTGATGTTTGTGTCAAGTTCTGGATGAACACTCTTCTGGTGGGGGAGTTTGAGTTGTCCCGTTGTTGTCAGTCAATAGTGGAAACCGACCAGACGTATTGCTAAAAATGGTGTTTCCATGAGACATGACAGTTGTTGACAATCAAACATCAAATCATATTTTTTGACAAAATAATCTTGAAGGACGTAATCCAAATATTTAGCAATCCTATAAAAGAAGTCCTACAATAAGAGTTGTCAAAGGAAGACTTATTGCCTGATTGATAAAATTTAATGCTAGCTAACTGTACTAAATTAAACAGAAATGTAACATGTGGTAGCCCAATCACAGCAACACCTGTACCAACCTGACTTCAGTCTAAAGGCTATGCCCTGTTTCGTCGGATGTTAAGGTGTTATATAGTAGAAAACCCATACCCAATGCACAATCAAAATGATATTTTCTATTAGCAGAGATGGACACGATAGAGAAAGGGAACATACCATCTTAGCAGAGATGGGCACCCATCCTCAAAGACTTCCTCCACCAAGTCGGGCTCAGAAGTACGTTCCGTATCAGCATGTGATAATGTGTCTGATGTTTTTTTTCTGATGAATATATTTTTCAAAAGACTAAAACCACTCCGTGCCTTCTTTCGAGACTGTATAGTGGATTTCGGTTTTTCTGGCGGTATTATGTCAATAACAATACAAGTTGTATCATCCCTTAATCCTTTTGAATCCACTGCTTCCTGCAAAAGATCAACAGTAAAGAACATTTTTATTCCATTGCATAAAGACACATGGTACAAACTGAGGATTCCATGTTGCATGCCAAGAAATGAGGGGTTAAGTGGCTGTACTTTGACAATTTGATCCGCTGCAGCCTCTGGAGAAAGCCCTCGTGCGCAACTAAAAGCCATTTCCGCTGTCAAGGCATCCCAAACACCGTCACTTGAAATAATAAGACGACCTCCAGCACTAGATAGCTGCAGCAAGCATTAGAAGACATTAGTATTTCGCAAAAAATGATTAGAAAAATCTTCAGAAAAACACTTTATTACAAGAATGTGGATCTTTCACACATGGGTGCGGACAAAACTTTTTGCAAAATGTACCTTGTATATTTCAAAAGGCAATATGGATTCTGTGTAGATGCGACACATACATGTGCACTTGAGAAACATCATGCAAAGATATGAACTACTCCCTCCGTCCGGAATTACTTGTCGCACAAATGAATAAAAATGAATGTATCTAGAACTAAAATACATCTAGATACATTCATTCCTATGACAAGTATTCCTGGACGGAGGGAGTATTTGTGAACCACAAAAATCTGTACTGCTACAACTCTTGTATGTTTGCAAATAAATCGTATCTTTTCTGTACAATACACAAAATAGTACTATGATTTTTTTCAGATGGTGTTGAATTTTACAGGTTGTGCTTCTGCAATAGGTTGCAAAAGCACCCATGTCTGTCAAATTTACACAAAAAGAACATTTCACGACAAGAAAATAAAGATGACAAAGACAACAAGAATATTCAGACAGTAGAACTTCTGGTGCCTATCACTTTTATTGTGCAAGTTTTGAATTTGGTTTTCTACACAAGATATGTGAAGAAAACTTTAGGACATTATACCTTGATTTGCTTCACAAAAGGAACAGGAATGATAAATTCACCAACATCCTGATCACCAATTGATCTTGATAGGCATAAACCTCCTGGCCAACATCTAAGAGGGCCAATCTGGATGGGCAATAAAGGAAAGAAGGGTCAAGCTAAAGGTGTGAATCAGACCTATTAACACAATTATGGTTCAGGGAAACATGAGAAGATATATATACAATATATGTAATCGTCACGATGTGCAAGCACAAAGTTTTGAAATGAACCACCGAACGGTGAACACTCAACAGCATGTAGAGTAGGCACTCATTAAAATTCCATAGGTACACAAAATATGGAAAGTGTAGTTCTAAACCAAAATTAGTACTTGTATAATAAGTACATCGATTCATTAGTCCCCACATATTCAAATTACAAAGAAACAATTAAACAATTAGAAAGGGACGAATTTGAAGTAAACAGCAAACCCTGGTCACCAAATGAAAATTCTACGCTTAATGACTTGGTACAGGTCAAATCAGTCGCTAACAGATAGCAATACATTCCTAGCTGCATCTTTTCAAAGTCATCAAAATATAAGGATTCAACTTTAGAAAGTTCCTTGGCTACCAACACGCAAAATAGAGGGAAAACTTGAGCAGAAGCAAAAGATGAAGAGCAAAACCTCAGCTCCACCAACAATATTTAGTCTGCCAACTTCACCTCCACATTCCATTACACGTCCAACTCTACAAATGGAAACCAAAAAGTGGTTAGTAACCAGCGATGTGGAGTATATTCATGAAGAGAGTAACGGAAATAATGCTTTTGTGATATGATATATAAACAAATCTTACTCCTCCCCACTAGCATCAAAACGATGATCGGCCGATAAATAGTAAATCGAACCCTCTGCTTCAAGGACGCAGCGAGAATCACCGACAGATGCTGCAGTCACAACGGAGCCGTCGATTATGACGAGCGTCACGGTTGTCCCCGAAGAGTGCGCTGAAAGAGAGGAGCAGACAAACAAGGTTCAGCACCGGTACTGTACGAGTGTACCACGAGACCATGCCCATGCACGATTTGAATTGATGCCCAAATAAGGTTGGGCATAGAGCCGTGTGTACTTCTAGATATGGCAGTAGTAGTAATTGGTGGTAGTACTGGGAATGGAGGGTCTTAATTAGGTCCATGTATGGGAGGGGGCAGGGAATTTGACCTCTTGTCTGGAAATCCTTGTCGGTCTTGACGAAGCCGGCGACGAGCGCCCTGGGCAGCGCGGCGAGCCACTCGTCCCTGGTGAGGTGGGCGGGGACGCAGCCGAGCACATTGGCGAGGAGCCTCTCCTTGGCGTAGACCGCGGCGGCGGCCCCGTTGTGGCCGTCGAACATCTGCAAGCAGACGCATGTCAGAGCAGATCGCCCGCGGAACGGGCGAGATGAATGAATCCTACTAGGTAAAATGCAGCGGGGAAGGAGGCTTACGGCGAATGCGGAGAAGGAGGCGCCCGGGTGGCGCTCGCAGGCCTGCTTGAGCAGCGCGTAGTCCTCGCCCTTCCTGGCCCTTGCGGCCTGCCCCGCCGCGACCCCGGGCCGCTCGCCCCCCGCCGCGTCGGTCCGCTCCGCCGACGCCTCCCGCAGCAGCAGGTCGCCGAGCGCCATGCTCCCGTGGCGCCGCCTGGGCGTCACCGCCATCGTCATCGTCGCTCAGATCCCGGCCGCGGATCCGGCGCGCATGGCAGGCTGGCAGGCTGGCTGGGCGAGGAGGAGCAGGGGTCTCTCGCGCTGGCAGGCGGGCAGGCAGGCAGGAGGGTTGGCCTAGCGGTGGTGGTGTGGTCGGGTGGAGCGAGCAGGCGGCCCCGAACCTTTCCGCTGCCTTTTTTGCCTGGGCGCGCGACGCGAGCTGTTGCTTTGCGGGATCGGCGAGGGGTGGAGGGCCCCGGCGCTCACATGGGGCGCGCCGCTCCGGGAGAGAGAGGGTGGGAGGGGGGGGGGGGGAAGACGACGCGCAAATCCAGCCCGCTCCCACGCGCGCCGTCCCCGGCCGGACAAATTTATTGCGCGGCACCAATCAAATCACGCTGCGTTGCGTTTTTAACGGACGCGCCGCGGCACAAAGGTGGGTCTGGGTCGAAAAAACGTTGCAGAGGCCGGTCTGCAGGTAGCGCGGAATCCACCCTGCAAAACAAGCATCGGGATATGTGTTGTCAGTCATATTGCAATTTTCACCACTCCGTATACCACCGTATTTTACTATTGGACCCCAGTCGAAGGAACATGTATCGAACCTGGGCAAGCCAGCATCTATACTACTCCTAAAACCTGGGTAATCGTTGGTGCGTAGATAAGTGATTGATGGCCATTACTCCTTTTCGCAGGTCGCCACTGTTCACAATATTAATGACGGATTGACTTGTTATGGAGGGTTGGTGACAGAGAATTCATTGAAGATCCAACGGATTAGCACCATAATGACAGCCCACGAAGACTAGTTTATTCAATATGGGAGATTAGCAATGCGGCTCACGAAGGAACATGTAGTCTTTTTTTTTCCTAGTATAGTCTGCAGTCATTTATCTGTCAATTGACATGGCACAATGTTGTAGATAATCAAAATACTGAATATATGATTTTTGGTATTTAAAAATAGTAGGTTGAATGGTACTGGAAAAAAATTAGAGAGGTTAACACACATTCGGCCAGTTTCATCCGAGACACGGATTAACGGGGTCTAATTTTATTTCAGATGCATAATGAACCAAAAAATTCGTGAGATGGTTGTGAACAAAACGTTTAATTGACTTTAGTTTGGCCCAAAACTCTTCCCTGAACAAATATTACCCAATTTGCTTTTTCGCCCTTCTCAGATAAAAAAGGGTTGCCCACCGTAAGTTAATAGAGAACGCGACCTATTTCTTTTGTTTGCGTGCGATGGTACTCTCCGTTAGTAATCTAACATTGTATCCGCGATGAAATTTTCAAAAAAACAAGGATCACCCAAGGTTACAAACGAATGAGATGTGTATTTCTATAAAAACTAGGTATCAGATAATATAGAAATAAAAAACCTTAGCAAAAAGAAAATACAGATGGACATAATAATTCCACCACCCATGAACTGGCTGAACTTCCTTGCTACCCGCGTGCCAAAACTTGACAGGCCAATCAAAATCAAACCATTTCGCACTACACCCGGCCGTGGTGATTGGTCATCCAAAGGCCCATTGTATAACCTACCAATATCACATCTAACAAAAACAAGAAAACATGGAATGGATAAACAAAAAGACACATTAATTATTTCACCTACCCATCCGCCCTAATGGTTATATTGCAAAACAGTCGGGGAAACATTAGCTCTGTAAATCCTTGCAATGCCAACACCTTGATAACCACCTTTCTGGTAGTTGGTGTATTTTTGTTTAAATAATTATGTGTTTGGGAAACGTTGAATGGGAAACAAAAAATTTCATACGCACACGAAGATCTATCCATGGTGATGAGCATCTACGAGAGGGAGAGTGGATCTACATACCCTTGTAGATCGCTAAGCGGGAAGCGTTAAGAAACGCGGTTGGTGTAGTCGAACGTCTTCGCGATCCAAATCGCCGTGCGTCCCGCGATCCAATCACGATCCGTCCCGCGATCCGATCACGATCCGTCCCGCGATCCGATCACGATCCGTCCCACGAACTTGATCACGTTCCGTCTCACGAACTTGATCACGATCCTTCCGATCTAGCACCGAACGGACGGCACCTCCGCGTTCAGCACACGTACAGCTTGATGACGATCTCCACCGTCTTGATCCAGCAAGGAGTGGAGAGGAAGAAGAGTTCTCCGGCAGCCTAACGGCGCTCCAACGATGGTGGTGGAGCAATTCCGGCAGGGCTTCGCCTAAGCATTGCAGAAAACCGATCTAGAGGAGAAACTATGCACTCGAGGAACGGGTAGCACGTGGCTGAAAAACTTGTGCAAAAACCCTCAATACCACCAGTATATATAGGAGGAGAGGAGGCAGCTTGGCCACCAAGCCAAGCTTGGTTCGGCCGAAGTGGGAGGAGGAGGAGGACTCTCCTCCTCCAATCCTAGTAGGACTAGGATTGCTCCTTTTTGCCTTTTTTTCCACCTTTTCCTATTGGGTTTTTTCTTCCAGCCACATGGGCCTTGTGTGGGAGTTTCCACCAGCCCACTAAGGGCTGATATTGACTCTCCCACAGCCCATGAAGCCTCTTGGGTTGAAATACCCCTCCTGGAGGCCTCCCGGTACACTACCGGCACTCCCGGTACACTACTGATAAGCCCGGAACTTTTCCGGCGACCAAAACAGGACTTCCTATATATGAATCTTTACCTCCGGACCATTCCCGAGCTCCTCGTGACGTCCAGGATCTCATCCGGGACTCCGAACAAACTTCGGTCACCACCATACATAACTCTATACTACCAAAACGTCACCAAACTTTAAGTGTGCAGACCCTGCGGGTTCGAGAACTATGTAGACATGACCGAGACACCTCTAGGGTCAATAACCAATGGCGGGACCTGGATGTCCACATTGGTTCCTACATATTCTATGAAGATCTTTATCGGTCGAACCTCTATGTCAAGGATTCAGTTAATCCCGTATGATGTTCCCTTTATTCTTCGGTATGTTACTTGCCCGAGATTCGATCGTCGGTATCTCCATACCTAGTTCAACCTCGTTACTGACAAGTCTCTTTACTCGTTCCGTAATACAAGATCCCATGACCAACACTTAGTCACATTGCTTGCAAGGCTTATTGTGATGTTGTATTACCGAGTGGGCCCTGAGATACCTCTCCGTCACACGGAGTAACAAATCCCAGTCTTGATCCATGCCAACTCAACAGACACCCTCGGAGACACCTGTAGAGCACCTTTATAGTCACCCAGTTACGTTGCGACGTTTGATACACACAAGGTACTCCTCCGATATCTGTGAGTTGTATGATCTCATGGTCATAGGAACATATACTTGACATGCAGAAAACAGTAGCAATAAACTGACACGATCATAAGCTACGTTTGTAGTTTGGGTCTTGTCCATCAAATCATTCTCCTAATGATGTGATCCCGTTATCAAATGACATCTCATGTCCATGGCTAGGAAACTTCAACCATCTTTGATCAACGAGCTAGTCCATTAGAGGCATACTAGGGACATGGTTTTGTCTATGTATCCACACATGCATCTAAGTCTTTGATCAATACAATTATAGCATGGATAATAAACGATTATCATGAACAAGGAAATATGATAATAACTAATTTTATTATTGCCTCTAGGGCATATTTCCAACATTACGGTCACTTGGCTTTTTCTGAGAGAGGTGAACCACTACTCTTCGAGAAAAAAAATAGGTTCCAATATGCCTTTTTTGGCTCGTTTCCGCTAGAAGAGGGTTGACCGCCGTAAGTTAGTAAAAAAATTTTACTTATGTTTTTTGGTTGCCCACGACAGTACTCTCGGTTAGTAATCAGACATTGTCTCCACAATGAAATTTTCGAAAAAACAAGGGTCACCCGAGGTACAAACAAATCAGAGGTATGTTTCTATAATTACTTGTTTTTTGATACTATAACAATAAGAAAGGATAACCAGAAAAACAGATGAGCATATTAATTCCATCACACATGGATTGGCAGAGCTTTCCTGAAACTCGCATGCCAAAACATGTCGGGCCAATCAAATCAAAAACCTTCGGCATTGCACCCCGCCATGGAGATTTGTCGGACACGTTCCGAACAGAGGAGGGGGTCACCCAACTTACGACTACATAAGAGGCAAAGGTGTAGACCGTTTTCCATATAAGAGTCGTAGTTTCAATTCCTTTTCGAATGACGGAGCAACCAATAAAAAATCATACATCGATGCACAAGATTCTATAGCCCCATTCAAGCGGAGAACATATTATTGTCTAAATAACTAAGGTGCATGATCAACTACCAAAAGATGGGGTCCAACAATGTACCGGAACAAAAATGTTTCCCAATGCAATTTCTGAATCGGAATATATTAAAGGGGTGGACTATAAGTAAGTTGGTAGATAATTTTTATATAACTTAAGGTTCAAGGTGATAGAAGGTTCATATTTATATAACTTACCAATAGGGTCGGGCCAGTAGTTATGCTAAACGTGCTGCCCGCACAGGGCCCACAATTTTAGGGGCTCCCGAATTTTGTATATAGGCCTTGTAGTATTTCACAAAAAAATCCTACATGGTGGAGATGGGTTTGAGTTGAGGCCATCGAGCACATGAGTGCACATGAGTGTTGGTGCTCGATTGATATTTCTCAAAAGAAAAGGAAATCACTCGATCTATAAAATATGGAAACGCTACAGTCGGTCTAAAAAAAGGGATCGCTACAGAAGTCTATCGTGATCATCTCGTCTCTCAATCTGAAGACCGCAACAACATTCGCATCGACTTCACCATAGGAAACATGATCGTCTCATCGACTTCGCCTCATTAGATCGACATGATTCAGGCCGCCACCGTTGTTGCCTTCGTAGGTTCCTCTCCCAAATTTCAGAGTCATCGCCTTCTCAGATCGATCCTTGACCGACTCTAGCCTCCAGATGCTTAGTGAGTCCTCCTTTCCGATTAACTTCGGTTCCTACTCCTAATTCCGAATTTCCTAGTTAACCTTTGGCAGAGATCGTTATTTCGTTAGAGATCGATTTTTACCTCCTCTGTTAAAGATCCTAGTGTAGCAGATCAACCGGACATGACCTAAAATAAGGTGAGTTAGATGGTTTGCCTAATATCCAAACATTAACGCATGATCTTCAATTGATACTACTTTATAACGTCAGTTTATTTTATTCATTTTTTATCTTGTGTTCTAATAATACAAATTTGAATCATCATTAAATATATTAGTCGGATTCATGTCATTGCTCGTTAACTCATTTTTTTTGTGAGATAGGGGCCCTTCTTTTAGTTTCACACAGGGCCCCAGATTTTGCTGGTCCGGCCCTGCTTACCAATATCACTGCAAGTAAATATAAAAAAACTAGAATGGATGTCAGCAGATAATATGTGTTCCCTTCATTATTCATTTCACTTTTCTGGCACCCTCTTACATGTTTTATTTTATTTTCCTTGAATTATAATAATACAATCTCCATCAACAATCAAAACCCTATGTTTGCAATGAAATACATAAACCAGCAACAATATAAAACAGACGTCTAGCATTTTTCAAGTATAGCCACATACTCCTTCCGTTACTAAATATAAGTCTTTTAAGAGTTTTCACTAGAGGACTACATACTGATGTATATAGACATACTTTAGAGTGTAGATTCATTCATTTTGCTCCGTATGTAGTCTTCTTGTAAAATCTCTTAAAAGATTTATATTTAGAAACGGAGGAGTATAACTCAAGTATAGTTCTTAAGTAGTACAACAGAACACGGTAGTACAATAGAATTTCTAGCATCTCAGTTCAAAACACTCCAGTGAAGCGAGGCTCGAACTGTTCAGACAGTTTGTCACACACATTCTTCCGGTGCTATTCCAAAACCGGGCTAGGGCGTATGTGCGCCATGGAACAGCCGGGCAGCAAACAGCCCATCATTTATACCTGTGCAATTGCTCCTGACCCTGGGCAAACACTATACGGTTACACTGTTACATGATCTGTATATTGTGCCGTATAGCTCGGAAAAGCCTGACAGAAACGAATCGCGACGATCCAAACTCGTTTGTAAATACTCACGGGACTTGGAAGACGGGGCAGACGACGCCTTCTCTACAAAGAGCGCGACCTCGTCGTGTGATAACGCGAGACGAGAGAGACCCAGACCCAGACCCGAGTGTGGCGTTGCAGAGGCCGGGCGTCAGACAGCTCGGTATCCCCTTCGTGTGGATTTGCTTAACGACGATTCTATTTCGATGCATGGTTGGTTCGACACAGGGGAAGACGACATGGAAAAGTAGCAGCAACAGGTGGCTCCAAAACAGCGACCCATCTGGTCCGATCGTGTCTGTTTGGATCAGCGTGGTTGAAAACCATGATCCAATGCGTAGACGTGGCCGTATATATTATGAGACTTGTTTTTCTCAGGACGTATTTTTTTTTCTAAATTAAAGGGCTTAATTTACCTCCACACGAATACGGAACGAACGCGTCGCACGTCGACTTAGTGCTTGCCCCATGTCTGTGCGTCCGCCTCCTGATCACCATTACCGGCCCTATTAAATTCAACGCATGCGTCAGGGCCTGCACGCCAGACACAGAAACGGCTTACACACGTTCTTTCTAATAGCAAGTCTGTTGTGTGTGTGCGCGCGCGTGTGGCGGTGGTGGGGGAGGGGCTTATCCACTTTCTCCCGCTGTCCACATCTTCCTCTTGCCTCCCTGGCAGTCCGACGCCAACCCTAGCCGATACTGTCACCATGGCTTACTTCTCGTGGAAAGACCAACCACGATGCCCGCTCGTTGTCGACGCGCCACCTGACCACGTTCACGGCCGCGATCGACATGCCAACGCAAAAATATGTGTTTATAGAATAAAAAATGCACATAGACTCGTCGTGATGATGAAAATGCGTCCGCGCGTTGGACGCATGGCTAACCCAAACGCAAAAGAGGATGGACGAGCGGACCCAAACGGAAAGCGCGTCCGGCCAGGTCGCCCGGTTTGAGTTGCTCTAAGGGCATCTCCAAGATGGATCCGCAAACCGCCTACATCCGTCTGGATCGCGTTGTCCGGACTGCGAAAGCCATCCAACGCGGGTATGTATCGGTCCACGGGCGGTCCAGACACGGTTTCTCCTGCAAACCAAAGAAAAAGTGGGGGAGGTTTACGGGAGTCCGGACATGCGAAACGTATCAATCCGACACCCCAGGCCCACCCGAAGACCTTTCCGGACCCCGCGACTCCATCCTCCTTATTTTCTCTCCTACCTTCTTTCTCTCTTGCCTTCGTTGCCGCTCCACCACCCCGACCACCACACCACACCTCTGCCAAACCCTGCGTCTCCATCACCTCCGGCGCTCCAGTAGGGCTCCCCGCCGCTTCTTCACTGTCTTCGTTCAACCATTATCCTCCGACCACCCAGTTAGGTACCTTCTGATACTTGTGATCTGCGTTGGGTTTTTCCGCGAAGAGGAGCGGAGGATGCAACACTGTATAGATAAGCACTTCCCTTAGTGAGAACGAAGGTTATAGAACCAATAGGAGGACCACGCAGCGGGAGGAAGACGGGAGCCGCTGTCCACATCTTCCTCTTGCCTCCCTGGCAATCCGACACCAACCCTAGCAGATATTGTCACCATGGCTTACTTCTCGTGGAAAGACCAACCACGATGCCCGCTCGTTGTCGACGCGCCACCCAACCACGTTCACGATGGCGCCGTGGCCGCGATCGACATGCCAACGCAAAAATATGTGTTTATAGAATAGAAAATCCACATAGACTGGTCATGATGACGAAAATGCGTCCGCGCGTTGGACGCATGGCTAACCCAAACGCAAAAGAGGGCGGACGAGCGGACCCAAAAGGAAAGCGCGTCCGGCTAGGTCGCCCGGTTTGAGTTGCTCTAAGGGCATCTCCAAGGTGGACCCGCAAACTGCCTGCATCCATCTGGATCGCGTTCTCCGGACTGCAAAAGCCATCCAACGCGGGCCTGTATCGGTCCGCGGGCAGTTCGGACGCGGTTTCTCCTGCAAACCAAAGAAAAAAGTGGGGGAGGTTTGCGGGAGTCCGGACATGCGAAACATATCAATCCGACACCCCCGACCCACCCCAAGCCCTTTCCAGACCCCGTGACTCCATCCTCCTTATTTTCTCTCCTACCTTCTTTCTCTCTTGCCTTCGTTGCCGCTCCATCACCCCGACCACCACACCACACCTCTGCCAAAGCCTGCCTCTTCATCACCTCCGACGCTCCAGCAGGGCTCCCCGCTGCTTCTTCACTGTCTTCGTTCAACCATTATCCTCCGACCACCTAGTTAGGTACCTTCTGATACTTGTGATCTACGTTGGGTTTTTCAGCAAAGAGGAGCGGATGATGCAACACTATATAGATAAGCACTTCCCTCAGTGAGAACGAAGGTTATAGAACCAATAGGAGGACCATGCAACTCCCGTCTTCAACGCCTACACACAAAAGAGCAAACACTTGCACTCAGCGCGGGCAACAGAGTTGTCAAGCCCCTTGAACTCGTTACTTGCAAGCAGATAAGTAGTGTAGTTGATAGTTGGATACATATAAATTATAAAATAAATAAAAAGGAAATAATAACAACAAGGAAATAGTAGCATTTGTAAATATATAAGTGAATAGTCCAGGGGGCATAGTGTTCTCTAATGGCATCTCCCTCGAAGTAGGCATACAGTGGGTAAACAAATTACTGTTGGGCAATTGATAGAAAAGTGCATAGTTATGTGATATTCATGGCAATGATCATGTGTATATAGGCGTCACGTCCATAAAAAAGTAGACCGACTCCTGCCTGCACCTACTACCATTACTCCACTTCGAGAGTGCTTCTATGCTTGCCTCTTTAGGTATTAAGTTCATGACAAACAGAGTAATGCTTGGAGAAAGATGACATGATGTAGACAAAGTAAACTCAACTAATATGAATAATCCCGATCGTTTTATCCTTAGTAGCAACAATACAAATACGTGTCGTGTCCCTTTATGTCACTGGGATATAGAGCACCGCAAGATTGAACCCACTATAACGCACCCCTCTCACTGAAGATAGATCAATCTAGTTGGCCAAACCAAATCAATAGATCGGAAAGATTTATGAAGCTATACTAATCATGCAAATAAGAAACATATAATTTAGAGGAGACTCAAATCATTTTCATGAATAATCTGAACATAAACCCACAATTCATCGGGTCCCAACAAATGCACTGCACAAAGTGATTACATCGAATAGATCATCACGAAGATGCGATGAACTTAGTATTTAAGAACACACACACACACACACACATATATATATATAGAGAGAGAGACTAGCTATGGACCCAAAGGTGATAAACTACTCACACATCATCATGGGAGTAGCAAGGTTGATGAAGAGGCCCTTCATGACCGACCCCCCTCCAACAGGGCACCGGAATAGGGCTCCAGATGGGCACACGGCAGAACAGAGACTTGCGACGATAGAAAAAGTGTTTCAGGAGATCTCCTAGGGTTTTCAGAATATATGTGAATTTATAAGTCAGAGAGGGGCATCGGGAGACGAGAGGGGGACCGACGAGCTAACAAGGCACGCCGACCCCCCTGGGCGTGCCCTGTTGCCTTGTGGCTCCCTCGTGCGGCCTCTGGTCTTCTACCGAATCTCCTAGGTATTGTTTTGGTCGAGAAAAAATCATCAAAAACTTTCGTGGCAATTGGACTTCGTTGTACTGTAAAGTTGAAAAGCCAAAAACATGCAGAAAACAACAGCTGGCATTGGGCGCTAACTTAATAGGTTATTGCTCAAAAATAATATTAGTTAGCAAATAAATACCCAAAAAGCATCCTAGAATGATAATATTATAGCATGGAACAATAAAAAATTATAGATACATTGGAGACATGTCAGCATCTCCAAGCTTAATTCATGCTCGTCCTCGGGTAGGTAAATGATAAAAAAACAGAGTTTTTGATGTGACATGCTACCCAACATGCAATCTGTTGTAGGTGTGGTCATTGAGAAATGATGAACCAATAAACATTAACATAGTAATATCCATAAACATAAGTAACATAATCATCAATATTCAAAATATACGATCCTTAAAGAATGTTTATCCCCCATTCATTTTATCATATTAGCATGGCATGACTCTGTCTTCACCACATAAATATAAATGTCAAGCACCACAATGTTAATTCGGGCAATTGGATCATACTTTTTAACGCGCTTTAGTTTTTTATTACTCACGCAATACATGAGCGTGAAACATGGATATAGCATATAGGTGGAATAGAATATGATGGTAGATATCAAAGCGATAAAAAGTGGAGAAGAAAGTCTTGTATCAACTCGGCATATCAATGGGCTATGAAGATGCCCATCAATAGATATCAATGCGAGGAGTAGGGATTGCCATGCAACGGATGCACTAGAGCTATAAGTAAATGAAAGCTCAAATGAAGCTAAGTGGGTGTGCATCCAACTTTCTTGCTCATGAAGACCTCGGGCATTTGAGGAAGCCCGTCATTGGAATATACAAGCCAAGTTCTATAATGAAAAAATTCCACTAGTATATGGAAGTGACAAAACATGAGACTCTATATGAAAAACATGGTGCCACTTTGAGGTACAAGTGTGGAAAAGAGGTAGTAGCACTGCCCCTTTTCTCTTTTCTCTCATTTTTTCTTTCTCTTTTTTCCCACTTTTTTCTTGCTTTCCTTTTCTCTTTTTTTTCTTTCTTTTATTTTCCGTCCGGAGTCTCAACCCAACTTGTGAGGGAATCATCATCTCCATCATCCTTTCCTCACTAAGATAGTGTCTTAATAATGATGAACATCACACTTTTATTTACTTACAACTCGATATGAAAAACTACTAAACAATATGACTCTACATGAATGCCTCTGGCAGTGTACCAGGATGTGCAGTGATCTAGTATATCATGTAAACAATGATGAACGATGGCATTGCCACAAATACTATAGGCTACATGATCATGCAAAGCAATATGACAATGAGTGTGCTAGTTATATGATGTAATGGTGGAAGTTGCATCGCAATATATTTCAGAATGGCTATGGAATGTTGGAAATATGCCCTAGAGACAATAAATAAAGTGTTTATTATTATATTTCCTTGTTCATGATAATCATTTATTATCCATGCTATAATTGTATTAATTGGAAACACATTACATGTGTGGGTAAATAGACAACACTTTGTCCCTAGTATGCCTCTAGTGAACTAGCTCGTTCATCAAAGATGGTCAAGGTTTCCTGACCATTGACATGTGATGTCATTTGATAACGGGATCACATCATTAGGAGAATGATGTGATGGACAAGACCCAAACTACAAACGTAGCATATGATCGTGTCAGTTTATTGCTACTGTTTTCTGCATGTCAAGTATGTGTTCCTATGACCATGAGATCATGCAACTCACGAACATCGGAGGAGTGCCTTGTGTGTATCAAACATCGCAACGTAACTGGGTGACTATAAAGGTGCTCTATAGGTATCTCCGAGGGTGTCTGTTGAGTTGGCATGGATCAAGACTGGGATTTGTTACTCCGTGTGAACGGAGAAGTATCTCAGGGCCCACTCGGTAATACAACATCACAATGAGCCTTGCAAGCAATGTGACTAAGTGTTACTTGAGGGATCTTGTATTACGGAACGAGTAAAGAGACTTGCTAATAACGAGGTTGAACTAGGTATGGAGATACTGACGATCGAATCTCGGGTAAGTAACATACCGAAGAACAAAGGGAACATCATACGGGATTAACTGAATCCTTGACATAGAGGTTCGACCGATAAAAGATCTTCGTAGAATATGTAGGAACCAATACGGGCATCCAGGTCCCTCTATTGGTTATTGACCGTAGAAGTGTCTCGGTCATCTCTACATAGTTCTTGAACCCGCAGGGTCTGCACACTTAAGGTTTGGTGACGTTTCAGTAGTATAGAGTTATGTATGGTGGTGACCGAAGGTTGTTCGGAGTCCCGAATGAGATCCTAGATGTCACGAGGAGCTCTGGAATGGTCTGGAGGTAAAGATTGATATATAGGAAGTCCTATTTTGGTTGCCGGAAAAGTTTCGAGCTCATCGGTAGTGTACCGGGAGTGCCGGTAGTGTACCGAGAGACCATCGAGAGGGGTATTTCGACCCAAGAGGCTACATGGGCTGTGAGAGGATGAATACCAGCCCCTAGTGGGCTGATGTAAGTCCCACACAAGGCCCATGCAGTTGGGAAGAAAATCCCAAAAAGAAAAAGGTGGAAAAAGGCAAAAAAGGCTAAATTAGGAAGGAGTCATAATCCTACTAGGAGTGGAGGAGGAGGATTCCTCCCTCCTGGTTCGGCCGAACCTCCTTGGCTTGGAAACCAAGGCTGCCTCCTCTCCTCCTCTCCTCCTATATATACTAGAGGGTTTTAGGGTTTTTGCACAAGATTTTCAGCCATGTGCAACCCTACCCTCTAGTCCATAGTTTCTCCTCTAGATCGGATTTCTGTAGTGCTTAGGCGAAGACCTACCGGAATAGCTCCACCACCATCGCCGGAGCGCCATCACGCTACCGGAGAACTCTTCTTCCTCTCTGCTCCTTCTTGCTGGATAAAGACGGCGGAGATCATCATCAAGCTGTACGTGCGCTGAACGCGGAGGTGCCGTCCGTTCGACACTAGATCGGAAGGATCGTGATCAAGTTCGTGGGACGGATCATGATCAAGTTCGCGGGACGGATCGTGATTGGATCGCGGGACGGATCATGATTGGATCGCGGGACGCACGGTGATTTGGTTCGCGAAGAAGTTCGACTACACCAACCGCGTTTCTTAACGCTTCCCGCTTAGCGATCTACAAGGGTACGTAGATCCACTCTCCCTCTCGTAGATGCTCATCACCATGGATAGATCTACGTGTGCATAGGAAAAAATTTGTTTCCCATGCAATGTTCCCCAACAGTGGCATCATGAGCTAGGTCTATGTGTAGATGAGATCTCGAGTAGAACAGAAAAGGTTTGTGGGCGTTGATGCTTAGATTGCTTCCTCCCTTGGTCGGATTTTGGTTCAGCGGTATTGTGAGATGAAGTGGCCCGAACCAACATTACTCGTACTCTTACGAGAGACCGGTTCCCTCGACCACAACTTGTTGCATAGATGACTTGCAGGTGCCAATTTCTCTCACTTTAGTTGGATCGGATTCGACAAAGGCGGTCCTTGAGAAGGTTGAAAAGCAACTAGTGTATCACCGTTGTGGTTTTTGCGTAGATGAGAATAGTTCTTGCTAGATACCCGTAGCAGCCACGTAAAACATGCAACAACAATTAGAGGACGTCTAACTTGTTTTTGCAGGGTTTGTTGTGATGTGATATGGCCAATTACATGATGTGATATATGTGATGTATGAGATGATCATGTGATGTATAGATTATCATGACTTGCATGTCGATGAGTATGGCAACCGGTAGGAGCCATAGGGTTGTCTTTAATTATCGTATGACATGCATGTCAATCATTAAGCGCTATGCAATGCTTTACTTTATCGCTAAACGATAGCAATAGTAGTAGAAGCATGTTGGGCGTGACAACACCGATGGCGACACATTGATGGAGATCAAGATGATGAAGATCATGGTGTCATGCCGGTGACGATGGAGATCATGCCGGTGCTTTCTAGATGGAGATCAAAAGCACAAGTTCATGGCCATATCATGTCACTTATGAATTTCATGTGATGTTAATCCTTTTATGCACCTTGTTTTGCTTAGGACGACGGTAGCATTATAAGGTGATACCTCACTTAAATTTCAAGATGAATTGTGTTCTCCCCGAGTGTGCACCATTACGAAAGTTTGTCGTGTCGAGACACCACGTGATGATCGGGTGTGATAGACTCTACGTTCACATACAATGGGTGCAAGATAGTGTTGCACACCTAGAACACCTGGGTTAAACTTGACGAGCCTAGCATGTACAGACATGGCCTCGGAACACAAGAGACCGAAAGGTCGAACATGAGTCATATAGTAGATATGATCAACATGAGATGTTCACCATTGAAGCCATCTCAAATCACGTGATGATCGGACTTAAGTTGGTGAATTTGGATCATGTGACACTCAGATGACCTGAGGGATGTCGATTTGAGTGGGAGCTTTAGTAATTTGATTAACTAAACTCATTATCTTGAACAATAGTCTAAGTAAACTTTGCATATTTATGTTGTAGATCAATGGCTCGCGTAGTAGCATCCCTGGATTTTAATGCATTCCTAGAGAAAGATAAGTTGAAAGATGATGGAAGTAACTTTGTTGACTGGGCCCGTAATCTGAGGATTATCCTCACGGCTTCCCAGAAATCATATGTCCTTGATACACCGCTTGGTGACCAACCAGAAGACATGACCTCCGAAGATGTTAAGAACGCTTGGGTGGCACGTACTGGAGATTACTCAATGGTTCAGTGTGCAATATTGTATGGATTAGAACCGGGACTTCAAAGACGTTTTGAACGTCATGGATCATATGAGATGTTCCAGGAGTTGAAGTTTATCTTTCAGAAGAATGCCCGGATCGAGAGGTATGAAACCTCCGATAAGTTCTATGTTTGCAAGATGGAGGAGAACGGGTCTATCAGTGAACATATACTCAGAATGTCTGGGTATTCAACTCGTCTAGCGGAGTTGGGAATTGCCCTTCCACCAGAGGCGATCACTGACAGAGTTCTTCAATCACTGCCACCTAGTTACAAGAGCTTTGTGATGAACTATAACATGCACGGGATGAACAAGTCAGACGCCGAGCTGTTTGCGATGCTAAAAGTCGCTGAGTCTGAAATCCAGAAAGAACATCAAGTGTTGATGGTCAATAAAACCACTAGTTTCAAGAAAAATGACAAGGTCAAGGGCAAGGGCAAGAAGGGTAAAACCAAGAAGGATGGAAAAGCAGTTGCTACTCCTGTAAAGAAGCCCAAGCATGGACCCAAGCCAGAAACCGAGTGCTTTCATTGCAAGGAAACTGGTCATTGGAAGCGGAACTGCCCCAAGTACCTGGCTGACAAGAAGGCGGCCAATGACAAACAAGGTATATATGATATACATGTTATTGATGTGTACCTTGCTAGCTCTCGTAGTAGTGCCTGAGTATTTGATACCGGTTCGGTTGCTCACATTTGCAACTCAAAGCAGGAACTACGGAATAAACGAAGGCTGGGAAAGGACGAAGTGACGATGCGCGTGGGAAATGGTTCCAAGGTTGATGTGATCGCCGTCGGCACGCTCTCTCTTTGATTACCATCGGGATTAGTGATGAACCTGAACAATTGTTATTTAGTGCATGCGTTAAGCATGAACATTATATCTGGATCTTGTTTATTGCGAGACGGTTACTGTTGGAAATATGCCCTAGAGGCAATAATAAATTAGTTTTTATCATATTTCCTTGTTCATGATAATCGTTTATTATCCATGCTATAATTGTGTTGATCGGAGACTCAGATACATGTGTGGATACATAGACAACACCATGTCCCTAGTATGCCTCTAGTAGACTAGCTCGTTGATCAAAAGATGGTTAAGGTTTCCTAGCCATGGACATGAGATGTCATTTGATAACGGGATCACGTCATTAGGAGAATGATGTGATGGACAAGACCCAAACTACAAACGTAGCATATGATCGTGTCAGTTTATTGCTACTGTTTTCCGCATGTTCAGTATGTGTTCCTATGACCATGAGATCATGCAACTCACGGATATCAGAGGAGTGCCTTGTGTGTATCAAACATCGCAACGTAACTGGGTGACTATAAAGGTGCTCTACAGGTATTTCCGATGATGTCTGTTGAGTTGGCATGGATCGAGACTGGGATTGTTACTCCGTGTGACGGAGAGGTATCTCGGGGCCCACTCGGTAATGCAACATCACAATAAGCCTTGCAAGCAATGTGACTAATTGTTAGTTGCGGGATCTTGTATTACGAAACGAGTAAAGAGACTTGCCGGTAACGAGATTGAACTAGGTATGGAGATACCGACGATCGAATCTCGGGCAAGTAACATACCGAAGAACAAAGGGAACGTTATACGGGATTAACTGAATCCTTGACATAGAGGTTCGACCGATAGATCTTCGTAGAATGTGTAGGAACCAATGTGGACGTCCTGGCCCCGCCATTGGTTATTGGCCGTAGAGGTGTCTCAGTCATGTCTACATAGTTCTCGAACCCGCAGGGTCTGCACACTTAAGGTTTGGTGACGTTTCGGTAGTATAGAGTTATGTATGGTGGTGACCGAAGGATGTTCGGAGTCTCGGATACGATCCCGGACATGACGAGGATCTCCGGAAGAGTCTGGAGATAAAGATTGATATATGTGATAAGAGTGTTTTGATCTCTGGAAGAGTTCCGGAACTAACCGGAAGGGGTTCCGGATGTTTACCGAAGTGTTCAGCTACAGCAACACTTTATATGGACCAATGGGGTAAAACCCACGAGGTATTGGAAAGGGCAAAAGGAAGTTTTGTTGTTTCCTTAAGCAGTAAGGCAGTACTACCGCTTGTGAAGCGGTACTACCGCTCAAGCGGTACTACCGCTCGTGAAGCGGTACTACTGCTTGTGCGCGGGACTGCAGGGATCCGAGTTGGACTCTTTTCTTGCAGGCCAAACCGACCTTGTGCGGGCAAAATCGACCTTGTAGAGGTTTTTGCTCCAAGTTTAGACCCCAGGGCTCAACATATAAATAGAGGGGCAGGGCTAGCACACGGGACACAACTTACGGCCACGTGCTACCCGTTCCACCAGTGCTCCTCTAGATCGGTTTTCTGCAGCGCTTAGGCGAAGCTCTGCCGGAATTGCTCCACCACCACCATCACCGGAGCGCCGTCACGCTGCCGGTGAACTCCCTTTACTCTCCACCTCCTCTTGCTGGATCAAGATGGTGGAGATCGTCATCAAGCTGCACGTGTGCTGAACGCGGATGTGCCGTCCGTTCGGTACTAGATCGGAAGGATCGTGATCAAGGCCACGGGACGTTCGTGATCGGATCGCGGGACGGATCGTGATGAGATCGCGGGACGGTTCTTGATTGATTCGCGGGACGGTTCGTGATTAGATCGCGGGACACTTGACGATTTGGATCGCGAAGAAGTACGACTACAGCAACTGCGTTTCTTAACGCTTCCCGCTTAGCGATCTACAAGGGTACATAGATCCACTCTCCCTCTCGTAGATGCTCATCACCATGGATAGGTTTGCGTGTGCGTAGGAAATTTTTTGTTTCCCATGCGACGTTCCCCAACAGTTACTCATTTAAATCAGAGAATAAATGTTGTTCTATTTATATGAGTAATATCTTTTATGGTCATGCACCCAATGTTAGGGGTTTATTCATATTGAATCTTGATAGTGATGACACACATGTTCATAATATTGATGCCAAAAGATGTAGAGTTGATAATGATAGTACCACTTTCTTGTGGCACTGCCGTTTAGGTCATATTGGTGTAAAACGCATGAGGAAGCTCCATGCTGATGGAATTTTGGAGTCACTTGATTTTGAATCACTTGACACATGTGAACCATGCCTCATGGGCAAGATGACTAAAACGCCGTTCTCTGGAACAATGGAACGGGCGAGTGACTTATTGGAAATCATACATACTGATTTGTGCGGTCCAATGAATGTTAAAGCGCGTGGTGGATATCGTTATTTTCTCACCTTCATTGATGACTTAAGTAGATATGGGTATATTTAATTGATGAAACACAAGTCTGAGACGTTTGAAAAGTTCAAGCAATTTCAGAGTGAAGTTGAGAATAATTTTAACAAGAAGATTAAATTCCTATGATTTGATCGAGGAGCTGAATATCTGAGTTATGAGTTTGACAGTCACTTAAGACAGTGTGGAATTGTTTCATAGTTGACACCGCCCGGAACACCACAGCTTAATGGTGTGTCCGAACATCGTAATCGAACCTTATTAGATATTGTGCATTCTATGATGTCTCTTGCTGATTTGCCACTATCGTTTTGGGGTTATGCATTAGAGACAACTGCATTCACTTTAAATAGGGCGCCATTGAAATCCGTTGAGATGACGCCATATAAACTGTGGTTTGGCAAGAGGCCAAAGTTGTCATTTCTTAAAGTTTGGGTGATGCTTATGTCAAAAAGCTTCAGCCTGAAAAGCTGGAACCCAAAGCGAAAAAATACGTCTTCATAGGATACCCGAAAGAGACAGTCGGGTATACCTTCTATCTCAGATCCGAAGGCAAAGTGTTTGTCGCTAAGAATGGAACATTTCTTGGGAAAGAGTTTCTCTCGAAAGAATTGAGTGGGAGGAAAATAGAGCTTGATGAGGTTATTGAACCTTTACTTCAACCAGAAAGTAGCGCAGCGTAGAAAGATGTTTCTGTGGAACCTACGATGGTAGAAGAGGAAGTTAATGATGATGATCATGAAGCTTCGGATCAAGCTACTATTGAACCTTGTAGGTCGACAAGGCCGCCTACTACTCCTAAGTGGTACAACAACCCTGTCTTGGAGGTCATGTTGTTGGACAACAATGAACCTACGAGCTATGGAGGAGCAGTGATGGGCTTGGATTCCGAGAAATGGTTAGAGGCCATGAAATCCGAGATGGGATCCATGTATGAAAACAAAGTATGGACTTTGGAAGTATTACCTGAAGGGCGAAAGGCCATTCAGAACAAATGGATCTTTAAGAAGAAGACAAACGCGGACGGTAATGTCACCGTCTATAAAGCTCGACTTGTGGCAAAGGGTTTTTCACAAGTTCAAGGAGTTGACTACGATGAGACCTTCTCACTCGTAGCGATGCTTAAGTCTGTTAGAATCATGTTGGCAATAGCTGCTTATTTCGACTATGAAATTTAGCAGATGGATGTCAAAACAGCGTTCCTCAACGGTTTCCTTGAGGAAGAGTTGTATATGACGCAACCAGAAGGTTTTGTCGATCCAGAGAATGCTGACAAAGTTTGCAAACTCCAGCGATCCATTTATGGGCTGGTGCAAGCATCTCGGGGTTGGAATAAGCATTTTGATGAGGTGATCAAAGCGTTTGAGTTTATACAAGTTTATGGAGAAGCTTGTATTTACAAGAAAGTGAGTGGGAGCTCTATAGCGTTTCTAATATTATATGTGGATGACATATTGCTGATTGGAAACAATATAGAAATGCTGGAAAGCGTGAAGCAATATTTGAACAAGAGTTTTTCAATGAAGGACCTAGGAGAAGCTGCTTTCATATTAGGCATTAAGATCTATAGAGATAGATCGAGATGCTTAATAGCACTTTCATAGAGTACATACCTTGATAAATTTTGAAGAAGTTCAAATGGATCAGTCCAAGAAGGGGTTCTTGCCTGTGTTACAAGGTGTGAAGTTGAGTAAGACACAATGCCCAGTGACTACAGAAGATAGAGAAAAGCTGAGTGTCATCCCCTATGCTTCAGTCGTAGGCTCTATCATGTATGCAATGCTATGCACAAGACCGGATGTCAGTCTTGCCATAAGTATGGCCGGAAGGTTTCAAAGTGATCCTAGAATGGAACACTGGGCAGCGGTCAAGAATATCCTTAAGTACTTGAAAAGGACTAAGGAAATGTTTCTCGTTTATGGAGGTGATGAAGAGCTCATCGTAAAGGGTTACATCGATGCAAGCTTTGACACTGATCCGGATGACTATAAGTCACAAACCGGATACGTATTTATTCTCAAGGGGGGAGCGGTAAGCTGGTGCAGTTCCAAGCAAAGCGTGGTAGCCGATTCTACATGTCAAGCGGAGTACATCGCAGCTTCGGAGGCGGCGAAGGAAGGTGTCTGGATGAAGCAGTTCATGACAGATCTTGGAGTAGTGCCCAGTGCACTGAATCCAATGAACCTGTTCTGTGACAATACTGGTGCCATTGCTCTGGCCAAGGAACCAAGGTTTCACAAGAGGACCAGACACATAAAGCGACGCTTCAACTCCATCCGCGATTACATCAAGGAGAAGGACATAAATATTTGCAAAGTGCACATGGATCTGAATGTTGCAGACCCGTTACCTAAACCTCTTCCAAGGGTTAAACATGATCAACACCAGAACTGCATGGGTGTTCGATTCATTACAATGTAAATCACATAGTGATGTAAGCTAGATTATTGACTCTAGTGCAAGTGGGAGACTGTTGGAAATATGCCCTAGAGGCAATAAATAAAGTGTTTATTATTATATTTCCTTGTTCATGATAATCGTTTATTATCCATGCTATAATTGTATTAATTGGAAACACATTACATGTGTGGGTAAATAGACAACACTTTGTCCCTAGTATGCCTCTAGTGAACTAGCTCGTTCATCAAAGATGGTCAAGGTTTCCTGGCCATTGACATGTGATGTCATTTGATAACGGGATCACACCATTAGGAGAATGATGTGACGGACAAGACCCAAACTACAAACGTAGCATATGATCGTGAGTTTATTGCTACTGTTTTCTGCATGTCAAGTATGTGTTCCTATGACCATGAGATCATGCAACTCACGAACATCGGAGGCGTGCCTTGTGTGTATCAAATGTCGCAACGTAACTGGGTGACTATAAAGGTGCTCTATAGGTATCTCCGAGGGTGTCTTTTGAGTTGGCATGGATCAAGACTGGGATTTGTTACTCCGTGTGAACGGAGAGGTATCTCAGGGCCCACTCGGTAATACAACATCACAATAAGCCTTGCAAGCAATGTGACTAAGTGTTAGTTGCGAGATCTTGTATTACGGAACGAGTAAAGAGACTTGCCGATAACGAGGTTGAACTAGGTATGGAGATACCGACGATCGAATCTCGGGTAAGTAACATACCGAAGAACAAAGGGAACATCATACGGGATTAACTGAATCCTTGACATAGAGGTTCGACTGATAAAAGATCTTAGTAGAGTATGTAGGAACCAATATGGGCATCCAGGTTTCGCTATTGGTTATTGACCATAGAAGTGTCTCGGTCATCTCTACATAGTTCTCGAACCCGCAGGGTCTGCACACTTAAGGTTTGGTGACGTTTTGGTAGTATACAATTATGTATGGTGGTGACCTAAGGTTGTTTGGAGTCCCGGATGAGATCCCGGACGTCACGAGGAGATCTGGAATGGTCCATAGGTAAATATTGATATATAGGAAGTCCTATTTTGGTCGCCGGAAAAGTTTTGAGCTCATCGGTAGTGTACCGGGAGTGCCGGTAGTGTACCGCGAGACCATTGGGAGGGGTATTTCGATCCAAGAGGCTTCATGGGCTGTGGAAGGATGAATACCAGCCCCTAGTGGGATGGTGGAAGTCCCACACAAGTCCCATGAAGTTGGGAAGAAAAGCCCAAAAGGAAAAAGGTGGAAAAAGGCAAAAAAAGCCAAATTAGGAAGGAGTCTTAATCCTACTAGGAGTGGAGGAGGAGGATTCCTCCCTCCTGGTTCGGCCGAACCTCCTTGGCTTGGAAGCCAAGGCTGCCTCCTCTCCTCCTCTCCTCCTATATATACTAGAGGGTTTTAGGGGTTTTGCACAAGATTTTCAGCCACGTGCAACCCTACCCTCTAGTCCATAGTTTCTCCTCTCGATCGGATTTCTGCAGTGCTTAGGCGAAGCCCTCCCGGAATAGCTCCACCACCATCGCCGGAGCATCGTAACGCTGCCGGAGAACTCTTCTTCCTCTCCGCTCCTTCTTGCTGGATCAAGACGGCGGAGATCGTCATCATGCTGTACGTGTGCTGAACGCCGAGGTGCCGTCCGTTCGGCACTAGATCGGAAGGATCGTGATCAAGTTTGTGGGGCGGATCATGATCAAGTTCGCGGGGCGGATCATGATTGGATTGCGGGACGGATCATGATTGGATCGCAGGACGCACGACGATTTGGATCGCGAAGACGTTCGACTACACCAACCGCGTTTCTTAACGCTTCCCGCTTAGCGATCTACAAGGGTACATAGATCCACTCTCCCTCTCGTAGATGCTCATCACCATGGATATATCTGCGTGTGTGTAGGAAATTTTTTGTTTCCCATGCAACGTTCCCCAACATGGAAATGCCATGATAGATAGGCATGGTGGCTGTTTTGAGGAAGATATAATGATGCTTATGTGCAACAGAGCGTATGATACCGCAGGGTTTGGATGCACCGGCAATGTTTGCACCGATCCTCGAGGTGAGAATGGACAATGCACGGTACCGAAGAGGCTAGCAAATATGGAAAGGTGAGAGTCCGTACATCCATGGATTCATATTAGTCATAAAGAACTCACATACTCATTGCAAGGTTTTATTAGCTCTCTCGAAGCAAAGTACTACTCGCATGCCCGTAGGGAGGAGGTTGGGAGGAGTTAACCATCACACACCTCCGACTTAAACAACACTAAGATTCCAACGAGGAATAAGAATGCTCACACATCATCACCATGCCATGACCAATATTTAGATGAACAACAAATTAACATCCTGTAAATATTGATATTTCTACTAACCAACAACCATGCACTCACGCCCTTTCATATTACCATATCAATATCATTAATCCACTATTTATCCTTTATGTGTTACGTGAAGGTTTTTATTATGCACTCCTTGAACACCTATTATTTTTGGACTAGTCTTATAACCCATGCAAATTGCCATCACTGTTTATTAAATCTCAAAAAAATATAAGTGAAGGACTATAATGCAATTATTTCTATAAAATCTATACGCGATCGTACTCAAAAAGATATAAGTGAAGTACTAGAGCAACTGCTAAGCTCAAAAGATATAAGTGAAGCACATAGAGTATTCTATCAAATCATGGTGAACATTGTCTCTCTCAAGTATGTGTGTCTCACAAATAATGATTGTGGAAAACTAAAACAAAATCAAACCAAAACAAACGATGCTCCAAGCAAAACTCATATCATGTGATGAATAAAAATATAGCTCAAAGTGACATACTGATGGATTGAGACGAAAGAGAGGATGCCTTCTCGGGTATCCCCAAGCTTAGACGCTTGAGTCTTTCTAAAATTTGACTTGGGTTGCCTTGGTAATCCCCAATCTTAGTCTCTTTTCCGCTCCTTATTTCTTTATCCATCATGATAACACCTAAAACTTGAAAACTTCAGCACACAAAACTGAGTAGAAACCTTCGTGAGATCCGTTAGTATAATAAACATATCAAATACTTTAGGTACTGTTATAAATTGATTCATAATTTATTATTGCATAAGGTACTGTATTCTAACTTTTACATGACTTATACCCCCCTATGTAATCCATAGCATCATCAAAACAAGCAAACTATGCAAGCAAAAAACAGAATATGTCTAAAACAAAATAGTCTGTAATGATCTGTAAAGAAACTATACTTATGTAACTCCAAAAATTCTGACAACTTATAAAACCTGGGTAATTTGTATAGAAATACCGTGTAAAAATTTCAGATCAAAAAGACATTTATGTAAAATCAGAGAAATTCTGCATTGGACGCTAAAGTTTCTGTTTTTGCATCATAGCAATTCTACTCATCATGCAAGTCATCCCAAATGCTTTACTTGATGATACGTCTCCAACATATCTATAATTTGTGAAGTAATCATGCCATGTTTACAATAATTCTATATGATTTTGGTATGATTTTATTAGAACTAACCCGGACTGACGTTGTTTTCAGCAGAACTACCGTGGTGTCGTTTTTTGTGCAGAAATAAAAGTTCTCGGAATGGGCTGAAATTTAGTATGATTTTTTGTGGACCAAAAGAGACCCCCGAAGCATTGGAGCTGGGCCAGAAGAGCCATGAGGAGGCGACAAGCCTGCCATGCGCGACCACCCCCTGGCCGCACCTAGCAGGCTTGCCACCGCCTCGTGGCACCCCTTGACATGAGATCGACGACAAAAATTCCTATAAATATAGAAACCATCGAAAAGAAACCTAGATCGGGAGTTCCGCCGCCGCAAGCCTCCAGAGCCACGAAAAACCAATCGGGAGCCCATTTCGGCACGCTGTCGGAGGGGGAAACCATCACTGGAGGCCATCTTCATCACCCCAATGGTCTCCATGACGAGGAGGGAGTAGTTCACCCTCGGGGCTGAGGGTATGTACTAGTAGCTATGTGTTTGATCTCTCTCTCTCTCTCTCTCGTGTTCTTGAGATGACACGATCTTGATGTACCGCGAGCATTATTGATATAGCTGAATCATATGGAGTTTCCTCCTCTTTATGTTCTTGTGATGAATTGAGTTTTCCCTTTGAAGTTTTCTTATCGGATTGAGTCTTTAAGGATTTGAGAACACTTGATGTATGTCTTGCGATGGGATATCCGTGGTGACAACGGGATGTTCTATTGATCCACTTGATGTATGTTTTGGTGATCAACTTGCGGGTTCTGTGACCTTGGGAATCTATGCATAGGGGTTGGCACACGTTTTTGTCTTGGCTTTCCAGTAGAAACTTTGGGGTAGTCTTTGAAGTTTTTTTGTGTTGGATTGAACATGATGAATCTGAAATTATGTGATGCATATCGTATAATCAAGCCGATGGGTACTTGTGGTGACATTGGAGTATCTAGGTGACATTAGGGTTTTGGTTGATGTGTGTCTTCAGGTGTTATTTTAGTACGAACTCTAGGGCTATTCGTGACACTTATAGGGATAGCTCACAAGATTGATTGGAAAAGATAACTTTGAGGTGGTTTCGTACCCTACAATAATTTCTTTGTTAGTTCTCTGCTATTTGTGAATTTGGAGTGAACTCTTTGTCGCGTGTGAGGTATTTACTTATGATTCAACTATGTCAGTATTGTTGAGAGAAAATGCACTAGTGAAAGTATGAACCCTAAGCCTTGTTTTCAAGCATTGCAATACCGTTTGTGCTCACTTTTGTTACTTTCTATATTTCTATTTTTATATTTTCAGATTACAAAAACCTATATCTACCATCCATATTGCACTTGTATCACCATCTCTTCGCCGAACTAGTGCACCTATACAATTTGCCATTGTATTGGGTGTGTTGGGGACACAAGAGATTTCTTCTATTTGATTTCAGGGTTGTTTGAGAGAGTCCATCTTCATCCTACACCTCCCACGGATTGATAAACCTTAGGTCATCCACTTAAGGGAAAATTGACACTGTCCTACGAAACTCTGCGCTTGGAGGCCCAACACGAGTCTACAAGAAGAAGGTTGTGTAGTAGACGTCACTCGACACAAATACTAATTAAAACATAAAAACACAATAAATATAGTATTAACAATCATATTATCAAACCAAAACAGGAAGTAAAACAAGAAAAATAAGATAACTATTGGGTTGCCTCCCAACTAGCACTATTGTTTACACCCCTAGCTAGGCATAATTCATCTTTGGCACTCAATCCATAAGTAACCCTCATGATAGATTCATAAGGTGGTTTAATTCTCTTCCTAGGGAAGTGTTCCGTCTCTTTCTTTAATGGGAATTGGAATCTTATGCTTCCCTCTTTCATAACAATAATTTCATCTCTAGTTCGTAAGAAAGGTCTTCCAAGTATAATTGGACAAGTAGGATTGCACAAAATATCAAGCCCAATGAAAATCTATGGACACGTAGTTCGTATTTGCAAGGATAAGCACATCATTTATTCTACCCAAAGGTTTCTTAATGGTAGAATCCGCAAGATGCAAGTTTAGGGAACAATCTTGAATATCGGTGAGACCTAGCACATCACAAAGAGATTTAGGTAAGTTGAAATAATAGCACCAAGGTCATACGTATCATTGCATTAATATTCTCTTAGTTTTATTTTGATAGTAGGTTCCCATTCATCATGCATTTTTCTATGTATAGAAACTTCTAGCTCAAGTTTCTCATCATAAAGCTTTTATCATCGCTTCTACTATATGTTTAGTAAAATCCTTGTTTCGTTCATAATCATTGGGTGAGTTAATCATGGATTGCAACAAGGAAAATACATTCTACTAAAGAACTGATTTCATAATTAAAGTCCTTGTAATCCAAGATAGTGGGCACATCACTAGTTAAAGTTTTGACCTCTCCAAACCCACTTTTTTCAATTTTATCATTAGAATCATCACCCTCCGAACAAACGGGACGCCTTGTAGATAAAGTTGACCCATCTCCAGTCCCTTTATAATCTATTTTCAGATTATTAAACAAAGATTCAATAGGAGAAGTACCAATCATTGTAAGATCTTTGTCATGTTTACGGTAAAGACCGGGTGACAGAGCCTTTCTAAGAATTCTCGCTTAGCTCTCAACCTCGCAGTTCTCTCCTTACTTTCATTAATAGATATTTGGATAGATTCAATAGTTTCATTAATATAATGATTGGGTGGCAAAGTTTTATTTTTAAGAGTTTCCACTACAAGAGCAATTATATCCATATTCCTTGCCAAATGATCAACTTTATGCAACTTTTCTTCTACCATAGTATTAAAAATCTTTTGAGAACTATTAAATTCTTTAATGATGTTTTCAAGATGTGAGGGTATCCTATTATTATTAGTAGGATAATTTCCATAAGAATTTCCATAATTGTTAAAGGAATTACTAGGATACGGTCTAGCATTGACATTTCCTCTATAAGCATTGTTCTTGAAACTATTTCACGACATAAAGTTCACATCAATAGAATCATCATTTTTCCAATAAAGGTAGACAAAGTCATATCATTGGGATCAACACGAGCATTTTAACTAGCAACCATATTCATAAGAGTGTCCACTTTTGCACTCAAAGTAGCGATTTCTTCAAGAGAATTTACCTTCTTATCGGTTGAGCTCTTTCGGTATGCTATTTAGAATAGTTTGTAATTATGTTGTCCAAAAGTTTGGTGGACTCTCATAATGTCACCTCCATGAAGGTACCACCTGCAGCAGAATCTAGAAGATTTCTACACAAAGTTTAGTCCAGCATAGAAATTTTCTATAATCATCCATAAGTTCAAGCCATGTGTTGGGCAATTTTTAATCATAATTTTCATCCTATCCCAAGCTTGTGAAACATGGTCTTTATCATGTTGATTAAAATTCATAATTTAATTTCTAAGGGAGATGATCTTAGCAGGAGGAAAATACTTGGTAATAAAAGCATCTTTACATTTATCCCATGTTCCAATACTATTACATGGTAAAGATGAAAACCAAGCCCTAACTTTATCTCTTAATGAAAAGGGAAACAATTTTAATTTGACCACATCATTATACATATCCTTTTTATTTTTCATATCCCATAATTCAACAAAGGTATTGAGATGCGTAGCCGGATCCTCATTGGGACTTCCGGAAGATTGTTCTTTCATCACAAGATTTAGCAATGCATCATTAATATCATAAGACACTGCACTAATGGCGGGTGGTATAGGAATACTAATAAAATCATTGTTATTAGTATTTGAGAAGTCACATGACTTGGTATTATTTTGAGACATGGTGACCAAGCAAGCAAAGTAACAAGCGAATCAAGTAAACTAGCAAGTAAAGAAGCAAACAAGTAAACTAGCAAACTAGCAAAGATAATCATTTTTGTATTTTTAATTTTTATAGCAAGAAAAATATAACAGAAAATAAAAAGTAGAACAAGTGAATGATAATTTGTGAGTAGGTACTTGATAGTAAGTTGGTGATACTCCCCGGCAACGGCGCCAGAAATCCTTCCTGATACTTGTGATCTGCATTAGGTTTTTCCGCGAAGAGGAGCGGATGATGCAACACAATATAGATAAGTAATTCTCTCAGTGAGGACCAAGGTTATCGAACCAGTAGGAGGACCATGCAACCTCCATCTTCAGTGTCTACACACAGAAGATTAAATACTTGCACCCAACATGGGCAAGAGGATTATTAAACCCCTTGAACTCGTTACTTGCAAGAAGATAAGTAGTGTAGTTGATAGTTGGATAAATATAAATTGCAAAATAAATAAAAAGGAAATAATGGCAGCAAGAAAATATTAGCGTTTGTAAATATTTAAGTGAATAGACCCGGGATCCATAGTGTTCATCTCTCTCAAAGTAGGGAAATTGATAGAAAAGGGAGCATGTGTCCCCGATGGACGAGCCAAGGGAGGACAAGAGTGCGCATCTCGCCCGTCTGCGTGCTGTCCATTTCGACGCAAACACGACCAAATTTGGGTCAGAAATATGGCGAAAGCGGATAGAAAACGTACAAATGTACGTTTGCTCCTGCGCTTTGGGCTTAGGTTTGTGTCCGTTTACCCCCAAACGGACGCGGCTGGACCATTTTGGGGTCGCGCAATGGAGTTGGCCTTAGGCTAGCTGCAACGCGATGACCCATTTGATCCTTTTGGGTCAGCGTGGCCGGAAACCATGGCCCAATGTGCCGATGTGATCGCATATATTGTGTGACTTGTGTCCCTCTGGATGCATTTCTTTCTAAATTGGGGCCCGATTTACGTCCACACGGGCATGAGAAGGACACGCCACACGTTCGCTTGGTGTTCGCCTCGGGCTTGCATCAGGGCCTGCATCTCAGACACATAAAATGGTCGACACACGTCTTTTTTAATGGCAAGCGTGTTATAGGGGGGCCCTCATCCAGTTCCTTCCCCGCCCACATCTTCCTCTTTCCTTGCCAGCAGGCCGACCCTAATCCTAGACGACGCCATCACCATGGATTACTTCTCATGTGGAAATGCCAACCACGAGGTTGGCTCATCGTCGACGCGCCACCCGACCACCTTCACGATGGACCCGCGATCGCGGCCGACACGCCAACGCCTATACATCCTCATCCATTGGTGCCACTACCATTGGGAGCATCACGTGTCGGTGACGTGTGCGAGCGTGAAGTCGCATGACTGGCACCTCAACCCGGTCATGGTTCCAGTGTCGGCCGTGCCACAATCTTCCCATGCACGGGCCATGGAGGTCCGTCGTCGTCGTGTTGAACTCCCGCCCAATCTTCGTTTCCACCCAGACCAAGCACGATGTGCGCCGTCGGGGGAGCTTCTGGGGTGCGACCAACACTCCACCACTGATGGTGGTGAAAGAGGAGGACCGGGAGGAGGATGCCTACGTTGTCGCCCTCGAGGAGGCCACCGGAAGGGTGATTGAGGAGTCGGTGCTCGACGATCTGACCATGTGGTCGGGCCTTGCACGAGCACTGGTGGAGTCGACGACCGGTGTGGGGGCGAACGCGCCCCCACCGCCACTAGCACCACTTATGTCCGAGCCTGTGGACGAGCATAGTGCCCTTCTACATGTCGTGCATGCCCGTTTGACTGGGCGCGACAAACGAGGGCCGAGCACCACGTCCTGGAGGCCAAGCACCAGGCGTTGGAGGCCGAGCAACAAGCGGCGAAGCGGCACGCACAGAAGGCCTTCCTATGGATGAAGGCGTCGGCATTCGTCAACCCAACTGAGGAGGAGGACGATGACGACCCCTAGGGCTACGGTATGCGGGGCTACTTTTCCTTTTAAGTTTTTTTAATGTTTTACGTTTCAATCAATGTAGGTGGACTTTCTTCGGTGGCCCATAAAAGGTTGTCAGAGTCACGATTCTGTCATATGATTCTACGACTTTACAAACCAAACTAATTTCCCTGATTCTATGATTTTGGTTAGTAAAGTCTATGTTTTTATGATTCTGTTAGTTAAGATTTTACGATTTGCGATCTTACCATTGGAACTCCGATCCGGGTAAGAATAACGACCCTGATAATCTTAAGTAGAATATTAAGTTTATGTTCTTAATATTTTATTTGGATTTTTTTAAATGCCCAAGTCCGTGTGGGACGTGTCGGGCGCACCTACGTGCCCGCGGCTAAAATTGGTCATCGGCGTCTGGCCGACCCAAACAGACAAAAACCAGACCAATTCTGCGTCTGTTTGCATGGACACGCTGGAGTTCGTCTTAGGGCCTCTTTGATTCAAATGATTTACATAGGATTTTTGAAAAAATAGAATTCTTGAGAATTTTTTCTACATTGGTCATTTAATTCGTAGAGTGAAATCCTATACTTTTTTTCTTTCTAAAGATTCATATGTACTGCATTTTATGGAATTTTTAGCATCCACTTCGACCTTTTGAAAGAAATCCTTTGTTTCTCCCGTGACACAATCAAACAAACTTAAATTGTTTAGAAATTCAATGGACTTGTCATTTCAATCCTAAGTCTCTTCTATTCCTACGTTTTTGCAATCCTACAAATCAAAGAGGCGCTTAGTTTCTTTTGCCGCTTGCAAGCAATAGATGGCTGGGCTGGGCAAAGAAGTAGAAAAATCGAGCATAACGATGCGCGTTGGCCTAGAGCGGACGTAATCAAGGAGAGCTTTCCCTTTCGGTTTTGCGTTTTTCTTTTTAAGTTAATATGTTCACATGGACGGATGCAACCAAGGAAGTGGTTGGTTGGTTGCCTTTCTTGGCATTGCAGGCCAGCGGCGCACTTGTGCTCCTTCGGGCCTTGTTGGCTCTTTTCTTGTTCCACCGTCGGCATGCTGTTCCCTTCGACGACTTCGGTTCCATCGTTTTCTGTTCTAGACTGGATGGCGATTGGGGCCGTGAATTGTGGAGGGCCGGCCGCTGACTGGGAGTGCCATGCATGGCGGAGAACGGTTCTTTGGTTCGCCGGCCGTGGCTCTTGCCTCTTGGTCGTCGGATGGATCATGGATGATGGATGTGATCACACATTCACACAGGTCATGACGAGGGCACGAGGCTTATTCTAGTCCTGAACTCTATTGTCAGAAATTAACCTCTTGTTTGAGAATGCAGCAATCCGCATTGAGATGCATTAGTTTGAACGCTCGGGCATGGGTGTATTATTCTAGTACTGTGGTTAACTATGAAGAGGTCGGCTTCCAAGCTTCGGTGACATTGACAAGTCCGGTTTCTGTTCAGACCTACCAGCAGGTTGTGCACCAGCTAAAAGTATCCGTAGCAGACTCCTTATGTCGTGCCGAACTGGAAAACAACCGTCAGTTTACGATTTTACATGAAAAAAGTGATCCGAAATGATACCGTATCGAACCGAGGCCTTTACAAATTTTTGCGGGGTGCAGCAAATTCTCGCCCTCAACCTTTAGAAACATGGAGCGAGAGGTCGACCCAAAGGTGACCCCTATCGCTAGCAAGATTTGGCGGGAGGGACATTTTTGCGAGGCAATTCCCGCTCTTCCTTCCCTCCGCCGCCATTGATCTTCCTCCGCCCGCTTCAGACCACCTTCCCCGGCTCTGTAGCGTCGCCATGGACGCCTCCCAGCTGTCACCCATCACAGTAAAAGTCATGGACGCGCCAACCCCTCAAGCAAATCTCGTTGCTAGCCTTGTTACGTCCGTCCGTCGCCGTTCAAGCCTCCACCGCCCATCCCCGCAAATGCAAGGGAAACTTTGTTGTCAAGAGCGGCGCTCCCACAACAGCTGCTGGGAAGGCACATGCACCCGCCACCGCTGCGATTCCGGTCCAGGCCGTCCCCACCCCGCCGGTGAAGATGCGCAATGTGGCGGGTGTTTGCCCCAAGAAAGCAGCCGAAAAAGGTACCGCAACACTGCACCACCACCTCCGTCGACCGCCATTGCTTGAGCTTCCCTGAGGACGCCCGCCGACGACGCTACTGCCGTCGCCCCCGAGGTTAGTTTGAGTCATGGATGAAAACTATGTTTACTTTTCGCTCAAACTATGTTTGATTGTTTGAATTTGTAGCCCTTTATTAGAATTGCGGTCAAATTGTCTAATTTGTTTATTTTTTGGTGGGCTGGCGCGGCTTGCGGCCAAACAGACCTCTCAAGGTCGATCAATAAAACAGAATATTCTGCGAATATTTCGTTTTACTGTTCGGCCGCAGCCCGCGTCAGCCCTCAAAACACATTTTCTGCTGCCCTTCTACTCACTTTAAGGTATGCACGATAAGGGGTTTGCTAGAGATACTCTAATAAACCTCCATCCGGGCCTTACTCGAAGCACCAAGGGCTTGAAGTGTGTGTTGTGTTGTGTTGTGTTGTGCCGATGTGTGTGCGTGGTGGTGTAACATTCCACATTTTCAATTTGGATATTAAAACAGAAGGATGTCATTATTTCATGCATATTTGTATTTTCATTTGAATTTTAAGCACAAAAACTATGTTTTGGGATTTATTAAAACTCTAAAATCAATTTAGGGAATCATTTAAAAGCACAAAATTAGATTTAAAAAATGAAATGATTTGTTAAAAATGCATCTTGGGTTCAAAATATTTTCCTAAGCTCATAATATGCATTTGATTTTATCATATTTTTTGGAATTTTGGGAATCAAAATGATATGATTTAAAAATCCTATTGAATTCATGTGTTTTAATAAATAAAAAAGGAACGACAATTTAAAGGCTCAACAGGCGTTAGCCCGATAGCTATGCACAACCGACACCCGCTAGGACATAGGAGCAACCCATTG
This sequence comes from Hordeum marinum, assembly GCA_022496015.1. Classification (NCBI taxonomy): domain Eukaryota; kingdom Viridiplantae; phylum Streptophyta; class Magnoliopsida; order Poales; family Poaceae; genus Hordeum; species Hordeum marinum. The sequence goes on from CM039673.1 coordinate 372,587,828, forward strand.
GCCTGAGGCCCAATCACAACTTGTGCCCTCTCTCCTTTCCCTTTTCTTTTAAGGCCAAAAGATGGGGCGTTGAAAGCAGAATATGCTCTCTTGGTGGTTTTGATAATTGATGACAACATACATTGTCTCTATAACATCCCAAATTTTGGAATGTTATAATAAATAGATGAATGATTGTTTGTATGATTGAGTGACTAAAATTGGGTGAAATTTGAAGCTTTTTGAAACTTTTGAATGAGAGGACTTTCGCCTTTTGTTTTGAATTCATATTTCATCCAATGCAAAATAATGAGAGAAGATGACATGACTTCTTCATAATAAAACATTTAAAAAATGAATTTGAAAACTATTTGAAATCTTTTTGTTATGGAGTTCATTTCATATTTGGTTCCATTTTAAAGTTTGAAAGAATTCAAATCCCCTTGACAAAAAATTGAGAGGAGGAACATGACCCTTCCAATACCAGGGGCTTTTTTTGTGAAACATTTGACCCATAAAACTCAGGGGGTTATTTGAAAAATTATTTGCAAAAGAAATCAATTTAGGCATTTTATGACATATTTTTTTTATTATTTATTTTGGCCGTGGGAAAAATGTTACTCACATTCCTTATTTTCTCCTGATCATTTTGATATATAATATCACTATTTTTGGATTTGATTTGATTTCCAAAACACCTTTTACTTTCCTATTTTTTTAAATCCTTTTAATTAGGAAACCTTCGAGGCCTAGTTGGACAGATCCGACCCAGATCCTCTCCGGATCAGATCTGAATCACTCCGGATCGGCCACCGCCCCACCCCACACTCTGTCCCTCCCACTGACCCGTGGATCCCACCACCCGACCACGAATCCCTCGGTCATCCCCTTCCTCCCCCTCACCCGCACTTTCCTTCACCGGAAGGTCGCCAGAGCAAATCAGATCTGCGTGCCCCCCTTCCGTTTAGAGCCCCGACCCCCATGGATATAAAAGCCACAACTCCCTCTCTCCGTTCCACGCAAATACCCCTACCCCGAGCCCCTCTCGCCGGCGCAATCCCTCACTAGAGCCACCGGACGCCGCCACGCCATTGCCAACCCCCTGCTCACCCTGACCTCCCCCGACGCCCCGGAGGACATACCGCCCCTTCTTCATCGTCCGGAGCCACCCGCCGTCGCCGGAGGTCCCTGGAGCACCTTCCTGGACCACAACGCCGGAGTAGCCGCATCGCTGGAGCTCCCCGAGCTCGTATAGCTCACTCCCGTCGCCCCCGAGCCACACCAAGGTCATCATCGTCATCGCCATCCTCGCCTTCTTCGAACGGAGTCCTCACCATCGCCAGAGGACCACTGGGATGCTCACCCACATCACGCTGTCGCCGTCGCCATCGCCGGAGTCCACCATTGCTAGCCACCTCCCCCGTGGTGAGCTCCCCTTCCTCCTCCCCTGTCCGATCTAGATACACGGCTAGGATTAGATTCGGCGTACCCCTTCGGTTTAAATTAATAAACCCGCCGGTTTTCTGTTTAGATTATATTAGTCGAATTGTTTTTCCTAAGTAACGGTCATCCGCTAGTTTAGACGCCGCATACACACCCCATAGCCAGTGAGAAGCTGACACGTGTACCTGTCCGTTAGTTAGATTTTCTCTTTTTCTGTTTTCTGTTTTAAAAAAATAGAATAGTCCTGTTTTTGTTTTCTTTATATCTTTTATGTTTTTAATTGTTTTGATTTGATTCTTTTTGCATTGTGTCACAATTTTATTCTAGTTTTTGTAGATATCAAGTTTGACCATATTTGAAATTTTTAAATTTGAATTCTTTGAATTTACTCAAATAACTAGAATTTGAATAAATTGAGTTTTAAAATATATTTTTGAGTGATTATTAGTTCTATTTATCACTATGTTAAATTTTGGAATTTTGAGAATATTATAAATTAGGGTTTCAAGCAAAACTGATTATGTTTTAGTTCTTCTTAGGTTTATTTCTATTTCTTTTGTTTTAAATTGTTTTATTTTATATTAGTTGACAAATTTTACTTTGTTTTCTATTAGTTAGCAGTAGTACTTCAACCAAATTTATTTTATATTATTTATTATTTTTATAACATGGAATCAATTCTAGTTTCTTAATAACTTGCAAATTGATTTCAATTGCTAGTTGGATTTCCTATTTGAAATTATTTTCATAAATTATTTTAAAAGTTTTACTCTTTGTTAACTTAGTTATTATATATTTTTTGTTTTCTCTTATTTTAGTATTTTATTTGTTTTACTTGTTGTTAATTTTATTAACTAGAAAACTCTTGTTGTTAGTGTGTTGTTTTCAAAGTCCTTGGTTGTTCTTCAAAAGTAATTCTTTTGCTAGTAAAATATTTACCAAAATACTTTTGTTAGATTTTTCTTTGTTATTGTTTTGTTGCATTTGAAATTAGGTTATTTGTAGGGAAAACTACACATGGTTGATTTGATGAAGTTTTGTTATTTTAACTTTTGTCTTAAGTATTTCCTTCATCACCACCCTTTTGTGTTTTGGTTTTGTGTTACTTTTTGATTGTTAGTATTGATTGCTAGTATGATTGCTTATAGAAAGGCAATGTTTGATTATATAGATTTTCATCGGAGAGTGACGAATAGTTCTATCAAGTGTTATTTTCTGAGAGCGGTATCATCTTCTTCAACTTACCAGGCAAGTTCACTTTGACCATCTATTTCATACCTATGTTTTATTGCATGTAGTGACATCATTCAACAAAGCCCTCCAGTAGTGTTATTGAAATTCTTGTAGTTGAGTAGAATGCATGAGGTAGGAACCCACCACTTGTTACTAAAGCTCCGGGAATGCTGGTTATTTTAATGCTATGCTAAAGTAGACGAGGGTCTGGTATGAGTGTTCGTGAGTGGTGTGAGAAGGAGGGCTCCACGTCAAAACGACAACTTCATGAAGACATCTTCAAGTCCTGCATCTTCAAGACCTCAAGACTTCGAGACTCGAAAAACAAGTTTTCAATACACACTACTGGGTGAAGGATGGATTTGATGGGCACCCTGGAGTAACCAGTGGATGGCCGGATGCATGGAGAAGCGCCATGACATCTTGCGGAAAGCTTCACCCAGACTCAAAGAGATAGATGAGTACTTCATGCCCGGAAGCTTACCTGTGTAGCCACAAGTCATTATGGGCTCTGGCTTGGTTGATCTTTGTTGTGACTCTGGTTGGGCAGTGCTACGAGATGTAGTCGACGTTATGATTGGATGGGCACTGAGAGTGGTCAGGGAAACACTCTGAAAGACCATGTTTCGTTCGTCCTGTTCTCAAGCACCCGGTAGTGCGAGGACTTACAAGGAAGGACGAATCTTGTGGGTAAAGTACACAACACTTTGCAGAGTTAAACCTAATCAATTAGCCGTGTCCCCGGTTACGGACAATTTGAGCCTCTAGACTTGGATCTATCTCTGAACTCTCAACACTGGACTGATAATTAATTGTGGGCAACTTATGATACTTGTGGGCATTAAGACATCGGTTGGTGGAACCATGCCATGATAGATAACTCTATAGTGAAAACTCCTGATATTCCTTTGTTGTAGGAAAAGAAAATAAAATCAGCTTTTATGCAAAAGCTCAGACATAGAGCCACAAAGTCCTAATGCATATACAATAGTCCTTATCTTCTGTTCTACTATGGTGATCTTGTCGGTACGTTCAATGTACTGACCTACACGGCTGCAATGTCTTATGTTGCTGATAAGTTCTACGATGAGTAAGAGTACTATTCAGGGTTACGGTCTGCACTCAACCTGTCGTTGGTGTTATTGGAACTCCACTCTCATTGACTGTTTCCGCTGAGATTTCGAGGTATATATCAGTTTTACGTTATTTACATGTGATTGCACTTTGATATATACATTGATGTACTGTGTGTGCCAGCATATTGATCCAGGGATGGCACAGAACACACAGAGGCTTGATTCGTTTTGAGTCGGATCGCGATAGTCTCTTGGACTAATACTTTCATCTAGTGTATTTTAGATAAAGTACATAGAGAGAGATGGAATGGCAAAAAGGAGTGTGGAGAGTATCCCCATGAAGAAGAAGGAGAAGGAATACCATTGGCAAAAGCTTTAAGCAAGAGGACTCTACATTTTACTTTGTGAGAAATCACTTTGAGTCCATAGGAAAGCCAATACTATTAAAAGGGGGTAAGGTACTGTTGGTGAACAAAATGCTCATACATGTACACGTGATAATCACCACATACACCCACAAGCTCTTCCACAAAAGCCTGTCCAAAGCCAAATATCCAAAATCGGTGCAACCAACACTTTCCACTCGGTGCCACCGATTCTAAGCCTCAGACAGACTCAACCAAACCCTAGACCTTCGGTGCAACCGATTCTGCTTTGGTGCCATCGAGTTTGGGTTGTCAACTTCTAGTTACGCAAATTCAAAAAATCGGTACCACCGACTTTGTTGAATCGGCGTCACCAAGTTTGGCAATCTAACCGTTGGTCACCTTATCGGTGCAACCGAGTTTTATGTATCAGTCTCACCAAGATTCAAAAGTTGCTACCTTTGAGGCAACTCGATACCACTGAGATTAACACATCGGTGTCACCGAGTGTGACTTATTAGGTGTAACGGTTGGATTTTTGGCACAAGTGAAGCACTCATAAAAGATCCCCACCTATCCTATCTAATTTTCTGAGAGAGAGCCACCTACTCATGTGTTGAGATCATGCCATTTTATTCCAACCATATGAATATTGATCTCTAGCCTCCCCAAGTTGCTTTCCACCCAATCAATCTCTTCCACCAAAGCCAAATCTGTGAGAGAGTGATTGGGTGTTTAGCAGTCTATCATCTTGAAGCACAAGAGCAAGGAGTTCATAAACATTATCGAGCCTATTACCTTTTGGAGGGTGGTGCCTCCTAGATTGGTTAGGTGTTGCTTGGAAGCCTCCTACTTAGTGTTGTGGAGTGAACCAAGAAGTTTGTAAGGGCAAGGAGATCGCCTACTTCGTGAAGATCTACCCATAGTGAGGCTAGTCCTTCGTGGACGGAAGCCGTTATGGAATAGTCAAGGTTGCTACTTCGTGGACCCTTATGGGTGGAGCCCTCCGTGGACTCTCGCGACTGTTACCCTCCGTGGGTTGAAGACTCCATAAACGTGGATGTACGATAGCACCACCTATCGGAACCACGAGAAAGATCTTCATGTCCTTCATGCATTTGATCTTCCTATCTCTACTCCTTACTTCAATGTGCAATGTCTTTACTTTCCGCTGCTATACTTGATGACTTGCATGTGTAGGGTGTGTTAGACTTGCTATATTTGCTAAAATCGGCCAACACATAACTTTGCACCTTGTGTAGATTTTAAATTCCTGCTAGTAGTCTATTCACCCCCCCTTTAGGCATACTCTTCTAGTGACCCCGCAATTGGTATCAGAGCATTGGTCTCCATTGCTTCAGTTTCATCACCGTGGAGGAAGATGGATGTGTCTAGTGTGGAGAGTTTCTATTGTAGAGTGCCCATTCTTGATGGAGAGTAGTATAGTCAATGGAAGAATGCCTTGATTGATCTATTTGACAAATTCCATTTGAGAAAACATATTGAAAATCCCTATGTACTCCCCATTGATGAATTGCATCCCACACACGAAGAGGAAATTAACATGCTTGGTAACCTTAGAACTGCCAGTCTAATTGTTAGAGGCCTACCAAGATTCGTGCTTTCTCAATTGAAGAACTTTTCATGTGCTTATACTTTGTGGAATGATTTAGAGAAACGATATCCAAATCTTTCATTAAGTAATCTTGATGAAATTCTTCAAAAAAGGTTGCTTTTTGTTGGGGAACGTCGCATGGGAAACAAAAAATTTCCTACGCACACGCAAGATCTATCCATGGTGATGAGCATCTATGAGAGGGAGAGTGGATCTACATACCCTTGTAGATCGCTAAGCGGGAAGCGTTAAGAAACGCCGTTGGTGTAGTCGAACGTCTTCGCGATCCAAATCGCCGAGCGTCCCGCGATCTCATCACGATCCGTCCCGCGATCCAATCACGATCCGTCCCGCGAACTCATCACGATCCGTCCCGCGATCCAATCACGATCCATCCCACGAACTCATCACGATCCATCCCACGAACTTATCACTATCCGTCTCGCGATCTTGATCACGGTCCTTTCGATCTAGCACAAAACGGACGGCACCTCCGCGTTTAGCACACATACAGCTCGATGACGATCTCCGCCTTCTTGATCCAGCAAGAGGGAGTAGAGAGGTAGAAGAGTTCTTCGGCAGCATGACGGCGCTCCGGCGATGGTGGTGGAGCTATTCCGGCATGTTACTTGCCCGAGATTCGATCGTCGGTATCTACATAGCTAGTTCAACCTTGTTTCCAACAAGTCTCTTTACTCGTTCTGGGGCTTGATCATGCCTTGCATGTGAGAGAGGTCTTATAGTCAACGGTTCTGCGACATTTAGATCCGTATGTACTTTGCAAATCTCTATGTCAAACTATAAACACTGCTACCACACTCCACTTGGTACTATTACAAATGGCTGCTCCACTATACGTATCCGGATTGCTACTAAGAGTCATCCGGATTAGTGTTAAAGCTTGCATCGACGTAACTCTTTACGACGAACCCTTTATCACCTCCATAATCGAGAAATGTTTCCTTAGTCTTTTAGTCACTAAGGATAATATTGACCGCTGCCCAGTGATCCACTTCTGGATCAAACTTTTACCCCTTGACAGACTCATGGCAAGGCACACACAGGTGCGGTACACAACATGGCATACTATACAGAGCCTATGGCTAAAGCATAGGGGACGACATTCGTCCTTTCTCTTTCTTCTGTCGTTGTCGAGCTTTGAGTCTTACTCAACTTCACACCTCGCAAATCAGGCGAGAACTCTTTCTCTGACTGGTCCATTTTGAACTCTTACAAAATCTTGTCAAGGTATGTACTCATTGAAAGTCTCATCAAGCATCTTGATCTATCTCTATAGATCTTGATGCTCAACAATTAGGTAGCTTTATCCAGGTCTTCCTTTGAAAAACTCTTTTCAAACAACCATTTATGCTTTCTAGAAATTCTACATCATTTCCGATCAGCAATATGTTATCCACATATACTTATCAGAAATTCTATAGTGCCCCCACTCACTTTTTGTAAATACAAGTTTCTCGTAAACTTTGTATAGACTCAAAAACTTTGATCACCTCATCAAAGTGTGTATTCCAACTCCGAGATGCTTGCTTCAGTTCATAGAAGAATCACTGAAGCTTGCACACCTTTTAGCATCCTTAGGACTGACAAAACCTTCTGGTTGTATCACATACAACCTTTCCTCAAGTAAACCGTTAAGGAAACGATGTTTTCATGTCCATCTGCCAGATTTCATAATTGAAAAATGCAGCAACTGCTAACATAATTCCAACAGACTTTAGCATCGCTACGAGTGAGAAAGTCTCATCACAGTCAACTCCTTGAACTTGTCGTAAACTTCTTTGCAACAAGTCGAGCTTTACAAATGGTGACATTTACCATGAGCGTCTGTCTTCATTTTAAACATCCATTTGTACTCAACGACCTTCCATCTAACGAGCAAGTCTACCAATGTCTATACTTGGTTTTCATACATGGATCCTTTCTCGGATTTCATGGCCTCTAACCATTTGTCGGAATCCAAGCCCATCATCGCTTCTCCATAGATCGTAGGTTCATCGTTGTCCAACAACATGACCTCCAAGACAGGGTTGTCGTACCGCTCAGGAGCAGTACACATCCTTGTCGACCTACGAGGTTTGATAGTAACTTGATTTGAAGCTTCATGATCATCATCATTTACTTCCTCTTCAACTGACGTAGGTTCCACAAAAACATCTTTCCGCGCTGCGCTACTCTCTGGTTGAAACTAAGGTTCAACAACCTCATCAAGTTCTATCTTCCTCCCACTCAATTCTTTCGAGAGAAACTTTTCTCGAGAAAGTACCCAATTTTAGAAAGAAACACTTTATGCTTGGATCTGAGATAGAAGGTTCACCCAACTGTTCTTAGGGTAATGTATGAAGATGCATTTGTCCGCTTTGGGTTCGAGCTCATTAGGTGAAAACATTTTTCCACACAAGCGTCGCAGCCCCAAACATTAAGAAATGATAGCTTAGGTTTCTATCAAACCATAATTCAGATGGTGTCATCTCAACGGATTTAGATGGTGCCCTATTTAAAGTGAATGTAGTTGTCTCTAATGCATAACCCCAAAATTATAGTCAAAACTATAAGAGGCATCATAGCACGCACCATATCCAATAGAGCACGACTATGACGTTCAGCCATACCATCACATTATGGTGTTATAGGTGGCGTGGGTTGTGAAACAACTTTCACATTGTCTAAAGTTATATGCCAAACTCGTAACTCAAATATTCACCTCCATGATCATATCGCAGACATTTTTATCTTCTTGTCACGATGATCTTAAACTTCACTCTGAATTTGCTTGAACCTTTCAAACGATTCAGACTTGTGTTTCATTAAGTAAATACACACTATATCTACTCAAATCATCAGTGAAGGTAAGAAAATAATGATATCCGCCGCACGCTACAAGACTCATTGGATTGCATACATCAACATGTATCATTTCCAATAAATCACTTGCCCGCTCCATCAATCCGGAAAACGGGGTCCTTAGTCATCTTGCCCAAGAGGCATGGTTTGCATGTCTCAACTGATTCAAAATCGAATGAGTCTAAAGATCCATCAGCATGGAGTTTCTTCATGCGCTTTATACCAATATGACATCTAGCGGCAGTGCCACAAGTATGTGACTATCATTATTAACTTTGTATCTTTTGGCATCAATGTTATGAACATGTGTATTACTACGATCAAGATTCAACAAACCATTCTCACTAGGTGCATGATCATTGAAGGTATTATTCATGTAACAGAATAACCATTATTCTCTAACTTAAATGAATAACCATGTTGCAATAAACATGATCTAATCACGTTCATCCTCAACGCAAAACACCAAATATCCTTTATTTAGGTTCGTCACTAATCCTGAAGGTAGAGAGAGCGTGCGATGTTGACACATCAACCTTGGAAACATTTCCAACACACATCATCACCTCATCCTTAGCTAGTATCTGTTTATTCCGTAGCTTTTATTTCGAGTTACTAACATTTAGCAACCGAACCGGTATCCAATACCCACGTGCTACTAGGAGTACTAGCAAGGTACACATCAATAACACGTATATCAAATATACTTCTGTCGACGTTGCCAGCCTTCTTATCTACCAAGTATCTAGGGTTGTTCCGCTTCAGCGACCGCTCTCCTCATAATCGAAGCACTTAGTCTCGGGTTTGGGTTCAACTTTGGGTTGCTTCACTGGAGCAGCAGCTGACTTGCTATCCATGAAGTTTCCCTCCTTGCTCTTGCCCTTCTCGAAACTAGTGGTTTTACTAACCATCAACACTTGACGCTTCTTCTTGATTTCTAACTTCGCGGTGTCAAACATCGCGAACAGCTCAGGAATCATTATTTCTATCCCTGGCATTTTATAGTTCATCACCAAGTTCTAGTAGCTTAGTGACAGTGACTTGGAGAACTATATCAATCACTATCTTATCTGGAAGATCAACTCCCACTCGATTCAAGCGATTGTAGCACCCAGACAATCTGAGCAGATTCTCAATGATTGAGCTATTCTCTTTCATCTTGCAGGCAAAGAATCTTGTTGGAGATCTCATATCTCGCAACACGAGCACGAGCCTGAGATCCTAATTTCAGCTCTTAGAACATCTCATATGTTCCGTGACGTTCTAAACGTTTCGGAGCCTCAATTCTAAGCCGTAATGCATGACGCACTAAACTATCAGGTAGTCATCAGAACATGCATGTCAGATGTTCACAACATCTATAGACGACGCTAGAGAGGTTGGCACACCGAGCGGTGCATTATGGACATAATCCTTCTGTGCAGCAATGAGGACGATCCTCAGATCACGGACCCAGTCCGCAATATTGCTACCATCATCTTTCAACTCTATTTCTCTAGGAACATATAAAAATTCAAGGGAGCTACAATGCGAGCAAGTAATCTACAACATAATTTGCAAAGACACTACTGACTATGTTCATGATAATGAGTAAATTAATCATATTACTGAAGAACTCCCACTCAAATTGACATCCCTCCGGTCATTCGAGTGATACATGATCCAAATTCACGAACTCAAGTCTGATCATCACGTGAGTTGAGGTGGTTTCAATGGTGAACATCATCATGTTGATCATATCTACTATATGACTCGTGTTCGACCTTTTAGTCTCTTGTGTTCCGAGGCCATGTCTGTACATGCTAGGCTCGTCAAGTTTAACCCGAGTGTTCTGCATGTGCAACACTGGCTTGCACCTGTTGTATGTGAACGTAGAGTCTATCACACCCGATCATCACGTGGTGTCTCAACACGACGAACTTTCGCAACGGTGCACACTCAGGGAGAACACAATTTATGTTGAAATTAAGTGAGGGGTCACCTTATAATGTTATCGCCGTCCTAAGAAAAACAAGGTGCATAAAAGGATTAACATCACATGCAAATCATAAATGACATGATATGGACATGAACTTTTGCTTTTGATCTCCATCATGAAAGCACCGACATGATCGCCATCGTCACCGGCATGACACCATGATCTCCATCAATGTGTCGCCATCGGGGTTGTCACACCCACCATGCTTCTACTACTATTGCTACCGTTTAGCGATAAAGTAAAGCATTACATAGTGCTTAATGATTGACACGCATGTCATACAATAATTAAAGACAACCCTATGGCTCCTACCGGTTGCCATACTCATCGACATCCAAGTCGTGATATTCTATACAACACATGATCATCTAATACATCACATATATCACATCATGTAATTGGCCATATCACATCACAACATACCCTGCAAAAACAAGTTAGACGTCCTCTAATTGTTGTTGCATGTTTTACGTGGCTGCTACAGGTATCTAGCAAGAACAATTCTCATCTACGCAGAAACCACAACGGTGATACACTAGTTGCTTTTCAACCTTCTCAAGGACCGCCTTTGTCGAATCCGATCCAACTAAAGTGAGAGAAACTGGCACCCGCAAGGCATCTATGCAACAAGTTGTGGTCGAGGGAACCGATCTCTCGTAAGAGTACGAGTAATGTTGGTTCGGGCCACTTCATCTCACAATACCGCTTAACCAAAACACGACCAAGGGAGGAAGCAATCTAAGCATCAACACCCACAAACGCTTTGTGTTCTACTCGAGATCTCATCTACACATAGACCTAGCTCATGATGCCACTGTTGGGGAACGTCGTATGGGAAAAAAAATTCTACTCACACGCAAGATCTATCCATGGTGATGAGCATCTACGAGAGGGAGAGTGGATCTACATACCCTTGTAGATCGCTAAGCGGGAAGCGTTAAGAAATGCGATTGGTGTAGTCAAACGTCTTCGCGATCCAAATCATTGAGCGTCCCGCGATCTCATCACGATCCGTCCAGCGATCCAATCACGATCCGTCCCGCGAACTCATCACGATCCGCCACACGATCCAATCACGATCCGTCCCGCGAACTCATCATGATCCGTCCCGCAAACTCATCACGATCCGTCTCGCGATCTTGATCACGATCCTTCCGATCTAGCGCCGAACGGACTACACCTCCGCGTTTAGCACACGTACAGCTTGAATCAAGGTCCTCGGAGGTACGTGACCTTTGAAGACAACTCTAAGGGCAAGGTACTTAGCCTTGGTAAGGTGGCCATATCTCATGATAGCTCCATTCAAAATGTGATGCTTGTTGAATCCCTTGGCTACAATCTTCTTTCAGTATCTAAACTAGCAGGCTTCGGTTTCAATGTGCTATTTACTAAAGTAGATTGCCAAGTGTTTCGATTTGATAATCATAAAACTGTCTTTACCGTTATTTGTAGAGGTGATCTATACATTGTCAATTTCACTAAAAAGTCCCAACCTCGTACTTTTCTCATTGCAAAATCTTATAAAGGTTGGCTATGGCATAGAAGGTTAGGACATGTAGGCATGCGTAATCTAGATAAGGTTATCAAGGGCGATCACATTCTTGGTATTAAAAATGTTATCTTTGACAAAGATAGGCTTTGTAGCACTTGTCAAGCAGGAAAGCAAGTAGGTGGAAGTCAACCGGTCAAGAACATCATGACCACTAGGAGACTGTTGGGGATATAACCCCGCAATATGACCCGCCCTGGAGGCTCCGGGTCATGTTGCTGACTCGTGAGCCGGCCCAAGGGTGAGCCATAAGACTGGTTGCCCAGGAAGATAGGCGGCTCAAGGTGTGGGCCGTACGACGGCCCGGACGGAGAAGACCCGGGCGTGTAAGCCGTATCAAAGGTGGCTTGGACAAGAAGATAGAGAGAGACTCGGACATACAATAAGACTCAGTTAACGATTGTAACGACTCGGTGGTCCTGACCTCCTATATAAAGGCAGACCCGGGGCGACTTAGAGGAGAGGTGATCGGGAACTAGGTCAAGCTTCTAGCTCCTTGTAATCGATACACAAGCAATACAAACACAAGCAGGACGTAGGCTATTACCTCGACTTGAGGGGCCGAACCTGGGTAAATCCGTGTCTTTCGTCCCGATCAACCCCTTTGAGTCCACCCCATTAGCGATGGCCTCGAATCCAAGTCCGTTCACCCGGACATCTGCCGTGATAAATCCACGACAGTTGGCGCCCACCGTGGGGCTAGCGCTTGGTGGTGTTGAGTTCTCAAAGGGCTCTCTCCCAGGGCTCGAAGGATACGTGGTTGGAAGGATGAGCAAGAGTCGTCGTGGCCGGCTCTACATCGATGACGCCGGCTGGGGGCTTGACGCTGATTCTGTGGAGTATGGATTCCGGGTTCCGTTTGGCGGGATCAAGGTTTTCATTGGAAAGGCTGATGGATCTACACCCGGGCCGGACATCTGCACCAACATCGTCGAGCCGGCTCGACGTCTCCAATCTGCGAGTGGTGTGTGGCCTGCCCGTGCCCATCCAGGTCAAAAGCATGTTTTCGTGGGTTTCACTCAAGGTATGTACCTGGAAGCGTCCGGGTCACCGGGAACTCTTGTTTGCTCGAAAGATGAGTCCTCTAGTGGGGAGACAGAGTTAGTGTATCGGCTCAGTAACGATGGCCTTGGGGGATACTACGACACCTATTCTGAGGCAGAGGGCTTTGAGTCGGATGCTCCGAGACCCCCGATTCATGCGGTGGTGTTCATGGCGGGATCGGCTCCAGCCGCCGATCACACAGCTGCAGGAGCCGCCATAGCGGGTGATAGCCCGCCGCCGCCGGCTCAGGTTCTAGTGGAGTTGATGGACGAGCTTACAACTCTCATGGCCACGGAAGTAACACCGGATAATCAAGCAGCCCGGAATCTAGAGGTGGCACGGATCAAGGGCCGGATGGCAGAGGAATGACAAAGGATGGCTGAGCTGAAGATCCGGATGGAGGAAGAAGCGGAGCGTATCAAGGCAGATGCTTTCCATCTGGAGCTGGAACAAAGGTCAGCAGCCGCGGTGCACCGGAGGAGGCATCAATCCCGTCTGCTAGAATGTTACGAAGCAAGGAACCTGTTTAATACCCCTAGTGTGGGGCGGGTTGCAGGCGCACCGGAAAGCCGCCCGATGGAACGCCCGGCGACTCATCCACCCCAGCATAACCAAGCTTCACCTAGAGCTTTTCTGACACCGGCGGGTCATTACTCTAACCAGGTCGATAACATGGTGGCGGTGGCACCCGGCTTGAGACGATCCCCATCCCAGATGAAGCACCCTTCGCGGAGGACGTGCGAAACGCCATTGGATATTTACAGACGGCCATGGCCCAGCAAGAGAGATATGCTCACAGTCGGAGCCGGGTTCACTCTACCCCCCTCCCCAGTCAAAGTTTCAGCCAGCGTTACGAGTCGCCGGCGTGTTCCAGCAGTCATTCGCGTCGGGGACCACCGAAGGATGAGCGGGTGGCTCTAGATGCACAAGCCCTCGCGGACCGGGCGAGGAACAGGCGAGAGGCGGAGATAGCGTCAACCCGTCCAGAGCCGACGCTTTCCGTCTCAATGGGAGTAGTTAGTACCAGAGCCGTAGGGGTGCCATGTTTAACTCCGGCTCTAAGAAGTGAACGACTATCGAAAGATTTTAAGGGGCCTCGAAAAGTTCCGAATTACACAGCTGATCTACCTCCCGACGCTTGGGTTGAGAGTTATGAGCTGGCCATGGAGATGTTGGACGTCAGTGAGGTGGTATGTGCAAAATATTTCATCATGATGCTTGAGGGTCCGGCTCGCACATGGTTGAAAGGTCTGCCGCCTAACACGATAAGTTCATGGGCGGAGCTGAGAGCGAAGTTTATTAAGAATTTTCAGGGGACCTGTAAGCAGCCTATGACCATTGTAGACTTGGACCATTGTGTTCAACAGGAGAATGAGTCGTCCCATCATTGGGTCCAGCGGGTGTCGACCATTATTCACTCTTCGGAGCAGATCACGGCGGCTCAAGCGGTGCTTATTATGGAAAAGAACTCTCATTTTGTTCCATTGAAACAGAAGCTCGGCCGGCTCAAGCACACGTGTCAGGATATGGGAGAGCTCATGACGGCCCTGGCAAAGTATGCCGACTCAGATAACACCAAGGATCCAGGCTCGGATGATGAGAAAGCCAATCAAGGGAAGAAGAACAATCAAGGAAAAGGCTTTGTGAACAATGGGAATAAGAATAAACGGAAGAACGCCGATGGCGGGTCAAAGCTAGTGGCAAACACCAACACAGAACAGAACCGTCCCAAGGGGAACAGAAAATTCAGGTCGTTTCGCCAAAGGAACAGAGGTCCTTTCAATTTATAAGAAGTGCTTAAGAAGCCTTGTCCGGAGCACGGCACGCCTGATAGGCCGGCGTTACATGCGTGGGGTGATTGCTTTGTCATGCAGAGTTTCAAAAACCAGCATTCCTAGCCACGCAATAACCAGGGCGGTGGCCCGCCTGGCAGCTCAGGGCACGGCGGTTCAGGAGCCAGGCATCCGGGTCAAAATTTGAGTTGAAGTGGTTTGTTCGCCGTCAAAACGGCTGATCTGTCATCCGGCTTTATGCCCTATCAAGCGCTGTTGCAGGGAGGCTTCTTGCCTTCAGGTATAGCTTACATCTCCCCTGCATAGTCTACTGTTACGCTGTTGCAAGGAGGCTTATTGCCTTCGGGTATAGCTTACATCTCCCTTGCGCAGCCGGCATTATGCCCAATTAAAGCACTATTGCAAAGAGGCTTCTTGCCTTCGGGTATAGCTTACATCTCCTTTGCACAGCCAGTTGTTATTAAGCTGTTGCAAGGAGGCTTCTTGCCTTCGGGTATAGCTTACATCTCCCTTGCACAGCCGGCGTTATGCCCAATTAAGCACTGTTGCAAAGAGGCTTCTTGCCTTCGGGTATAGCTTACATCTCCCTTGCACAGTTGGCTTTATGCCTAGTTTGGTTACACTAAGTGCTGTTGTTGATGGAGGCTTCTTACTTTAGGTATAGCTTACATTACCCTAAGACAACAACGTGTACACCAAATTCCAGTTGCTTATCAACTGCGGCCATCGAAGGGGGCTTCTTACCGACGGGTTCGCTTATCTCACCCTAATGGCCGGCTTTATGCCACTTCCGGTTACTTATTAACCACGGTTGTCGAAGGGGGCTTCTTACCGACGAGTTCGCTTATCTCACCCTAACAACCGACGTTTACGCCCAAAACTCAGTTGCTGAAAGAGGCTTCTTGCCTTTGGGTATAGCTTACATCTCCTTTCAAACAGCCGACTTTATGCCATCTTAGGCTAATTATTAGCCGCGACTGTCGATGGAGGCTTCTTGCCTTGGGGTATAGCTTACATCTCCCATCGACAGCCGGCGTTCACGCATACACCATTTGCTGTTAAAAGGAGGCTTCTTACCGTCATGTATAGCTTACATTACCCTTCATACAACCGGCTTTAGGCCGCTTCCGGTTCATCAATAGCCGCAGTTGTCGATAGAGGCTTCTTACCATCAGGTATAGCTTACATTATCCTAAGACAACCGGCTCCTTAATGGATTCATCCAACAAGAGCCGGAGCCATGTTGCTCCGGTTGACAAAATTCAAATTTCCAAAGATATTATTCGGCTCTAATCTTTTGGAGAAGGAATGACGTCTTCAAAGACAAACACCCCTCATCAGAAAAGCTCAAGGTATATTTATGCAAAGGAACGATCAATCAATGGAGAGCCGGCAATACATCAAATTGAAACACAGAGAGACGGAAAGTATACACAAAGAGATGGAAATATATACAACCGGCACTATCTTTAGAACGGCAGAGTCATCCTTAAGCTATTACAAAAATTGCTCTCAGAAGGAGCAAAGGCATTACCAAGTTGCAACCGCCCACGGCGGGTCATTGCATGAGCCATCGCTCAGAAGGTTACAAAATGCAAAGTCAGACGGCCGGATCATCCTGCACCGGCTCTTCTACTGGCTTCATCTGGAGAGTTTCCAAATCCCAGCTGCAGTCAGCCAGCGCGGCGAAGGACTCTTCCTCAAAAAAGGGAGACATGTCAAGATCATTAGGAAAGAGTTCCTTACTGCGGGCGGGTGTTAGAGATTTCCACTCGTAGAGAGGCCCGCGGATCCTCTTATCCTTGCCATCATAAGCCGCCTGGTAGACATTTACGTCGGCTTCATCTGCATGTACAAACGCCAAGAAGCGGCAGTCCTTGACACACTG
Organism: Hordeum marinum; assembly: GCA_022496015.1. Taxonomy (NCBI): domain Eukaryota; kingdom Viridiplantae; phylum Streptophyta; class Magnoliopsida; order Poales; family Poaceae; genus Hordeum; species Hordeum marinum. Next base: position 372,604,653 of record CM039673.1, read on the forward strand.
GATGTAGTCCGCCTCTATAAATTCTGAGCCGTCATCTTGCTTCGATGCATAGCCATCCATCATTTTAGCCGGCGTCAGCTCAGGGGCGAAGGCAGAGCCCGGCTCAATCTGGCGATTGCTCCTTGACGAAAAGCTGATTTCTTCAGTTCTTCAATCTGCTTTGGCATGGTGGAGAAGAGTTCCAAGACCCCTTTCAGAGCGGTGGGGATCTTCTCCTTATATTGAACACTCTTGATCGTGAAGATGGCGCCACAGTATAGTTGTTCCACAAAGGTATAGATGGCCTTTAGTGGCAGAAGGATATCAGAAGCCAACTGCCGGCTCCTGGGACCCGGATAAGCCGGATAAAGCTAACGAGTCGCCAGTTTTTCAATAGCAATGTTAAAATACAAAGTAAAATATAAGCTTACCAAATAGGGCGGCTGACATCTTCGCTATGTGCCGCTTCAGGCCTTGGAGCTCCTCCGCCACAGCCATAAGCCGCTAATCGGCGTCGTCCGCCCGTTTGGTCAGAGCGGCTTTTTCAGATTCTGCCGTCTCTTTCAAATAGGTAAGCTCAGCAGTGGCATTGGCCAAGTCCTCAGAGAGAAGCCGACACCTTTCGTCAGCAATGCTTTGGGCTTTTTGCTGAGCCGCCAAGTTGGCCTTCAGATCTGTCAACTGAGACCCGGCCTCATTTACAGCTTCCTATAATACATCAAAATATAGGATAAGTCACCAAAATACAGGACAGGTGTTAAAAGCGAATTTATGCAAGTCTCAAACAGATTGCAAGCAATATATTTGACACTTGGGGGCTAATGTATATTTGATCTTTTAGTATGCAATGCCGTTCCGGTTCATCTGCTTCGAAGTTAATCTGGAACTTGGGGGCTACACTGTGGCTCTTCAGTGTACTAATAATGGAAGCACCGATTCAACTTGATCAAGTTTGAGCCGGCCCTTGGGGGCTACGAATTGGATCTTCAAAGACTACTCCTGATGGAAGATCTGACTCAATTTTTTCAAAGTGGACTCAGCTCTTGGGGGCTATGATTAGATCTTCAAGCTGTCTATACTACAGACCCGACTCAAATAAAATCTGAGCCGGCCCATGGGGGCTACGATTGGCGGTTCACTTTATCTACAACACTAAGCTAAAGCAATTCTAAGTGAATTTGGCATGACAATATCTACAGAGGTCACAAAAAGACCCGGTTCAACTATCAAATAGATTAAACCGGCTCTTGGGGGCTAAGTAAGGATATGGTAAGAAGGAAAGGTACCTCATATTTGGTTTTCATCAAAGTCACCAGCCGAAGCTCCAAGTCACGGCTGGTATTTAGCCTGTTCACATATCCGGCATGGAGCTCATCAGCTGTCATCTTCTTGTATGAAGAATCAAAGTTTAAATTCCTCGAGGCCTCTGACGATTCGGTATGTTTAGTCAGCACATGAGCCGGAGGCGTCTGCTGAGCTGACCCGGTGATCATAACCTCCGGAGTTGCAGGAGTTTTTGCAGGAGTCGGTGGCTTGGAAGGAGCTTTGGGAGGACTCTCCATAATGACATCTTCAACAGCCGGCTCCGTAGAAGGAGCCGGTGGAGTTACTTCCGGATGAGCCTCCTCTGGGTGTTCAAATTCCTGGTCTTGAATGAAAGGGCCGGAGGAGGGCTTGTTAGTCTTACGACGCTTCGCTTGAGCACTACAAATTGGAAGGAGCAGCATTTGAAGATGTTACTATCGTATTAAGAGCCAGAGACCCGGATGTCATAATAAGGAGTACTTATAGCGGATTGATCTTGGGTGGTGGTAGAACCAATGCCGAAGAGTCGCCAGAGGATGGGGTTTTCTAAAAGAATCAAACAGGAAAAATGAGGAAGTATCAAGACTACAAAGGAAAGTCAAAAGAAAAGTAGAGACGTAAACCTCCGCGGGGCGCTTCTTGGGAGCCGGAGAGTTTGGTAAACCGGACACGAGCTCAGTAGAGCCGGCACTCCGAGTCTGTCGACGCTCGGCCTGCTGTTGCTTTTTCAAGAGAAAATCGGGAGCCAGGTAATCAAGATGGTGAGAAAGAGGGACTTTTCTGATAACCCACCGTGACTTTCGGGGGACGAAACAGTCTGAGCCGGAAGAAACATAATTTACCTCAAGAGCATTGGCGCGGCTGGTTTCCAGTTCATCCTGCGAGTAAAACAAGCATTAATAAAGCAGGAAGGTAAAAGATCAAGCAAAGCAATTAAAATATTACCTCTGAGCTGGATGATGGTGGCGGGTCAAACAAATTCTCTTGTGGGGCATCTTTTTTAGCCCTCTTGGTCGCGCCCTTCTTCCTGGATTTCTTTGGAGGGGCAACATATTCCTTTTTCCAGAAGTCTGAGTCGGCCTACAGGAATGACCCGGAGAATGAATAAGCAAATCAACAAAGTACAAGCAACATTTAAGAGATGGATGGGAAGAGATTAACTTACATCAGGAGCCGGATTATTGACGCAGAAAGGCACCAGGCCGATGGCACTGCATGAGCCAGAGGCTTTGTGGACAAGGCTTCGATGGTAGTGGTAATATCATCCTCCGTCAGCGTTAACTTGGTGAAGCACAACGAGCTGTCATAGTTGCCTTCGTACTAGCACATAAGCCGACCTCTGCGGCTTAAAGGCATGATCCGCCAGGAAATCCAGCAGCGGATCAAATCCAATCCTATTAAACCATTGGCCAGGAGCGCTTTGATCTTGGCGTGGAACGGCTCGTATCTGGCATGCTCTGAGGCTGAGAGCCGGCCGGGAAGCTCTATATCTGTCCTTAGCCGGGAGGGGCGATAACCTGCCAACGAGTGCTCTTTCTCAAGAGAGGTCTCTTGGCAGTAGAACCACGTCTTATTCCAATCCTTTGGGTGACTCGGCATTGGAGTGGCAGGAAAGATGATGTCTCGACGGCGTTGAATAGAAATGCTGCCCAGCTCCAAACTCGGACCACCCTTCATTTCAGTTTGGCGGTTGGCATAGAAGAACTCTCGAAAGAACCCCACAGATGGCTTAGTTTGCAGATAAGCTTCGCAGAGAACTTGGAAGTTGCAGATGTTTGAGATGGAGTTGGGTGCCAAGTCTTGAGGATGCAGCTTGTCAAAATAAAGAACATCCTGGAAAAACTTAGAGCCGGGTGGCACGAACCCTCGCTCGATGTGATTAGTGAAGACGACTATCTCTCCTTTTTGGGGAGAAGGCCGGGTCTCTTTACCCGGAACCCGCCAATTGAGGACCTCTTTGGGAGGGAGAGTACCCGCTTCAACATAATCTGCTAAGTACTCCTCCATGACGCAAGAACCAACCCAGTTGCATGATTTGGACACACGAGACATATTGGCGGCTTAAATAGTGTGCAAGGAAAAGGGCGTGATGAGTCAAGCGCAAGGAAATATTTATGATGGCTTACAGGTTTAAGGGTTCTACGGATAATGTGGAAAGACTCGGTTGATGAGAGCCGGAGAAGCTTAGCGACTCAACAGAGGAAAGGAAGATTGAAAATTGGCTAAGTCCTAAAAAAACAGATTCCGCAAACTACTACTATGGCTATGGATCTACAAAAGCGGGGAAAAGGATTTTAATCCTGACCTAGCGATGAACAACGGAAGAAAAGAAAATGGACCGGAGCCATCGCGGTCCGCGCATTACGCGCGGCCGGTCCGCGTGCGGCGGCGAGGCGAGAGCGCACTCTAAAGGTGCCAACGGCGTCGAGATATACTCGCGATGGTGGTGCCGGAGCCCGAGCGGCGGCGGCGAAGCCCCCGGTGAAACCCTGCTACATCGGTGGGCAATCTAAGAAGAAGGAGAACTCACCGGAGATGTCGCGGCGGAGGCGGAAGGTCTTTGGTACGAATCAGGGTGATGCAGCGGCCCGGTCGGTGTAGCTGCGAAGACGGCACCGGACGACGAGGACGCTGGAGCGGCGGCGATAGGAAGAAGAAGAAGAGGCGTGAGCGGGAAGAGTGAAAAGCTTCGACCCACACGAGTCGTATTTAAAGAGGGAATGAGGAAGGCACAAAAATCCAGGCGATGACACCGTTTGACCGAGGCAAACGCCTCGATTCTCGGGATGACTGTTTAATGAAAGATTCGGTGATACGTCAGCGGATCTCATGACGTCACGCCGGGTCATTTCCGGGCGACTCACCAAAATTAGGAGAGAAGGATGAAGTGAGCAAGCTCAATTCAACCTGGGGCCTAATGTTGGGGATATAACCCCACAATATGACCCACCCTAGGGGCTTCGGGTGATGTTGCTGACTCGTGAGTCGGCCCAAGGGTGAGCTGTAAGACTGGTGGCCCAGGAAGATAGGCGGCTCAAGGTGTGGGCCGTATGACGGCCCGAACGGAGAAGACCCGGGCGTGACAGTGCCCTGAAGACGGGGTAAGGAGCCATTAGAGCCCAATGACAGGTTTGACCTGCGAGATGACCTGGATCACAGTGCAGGCCGCACAAGATCCATCTATGGATCCAGAGAGTACTCGCTCGATAGACAGGGCGAATATAGACCATGGTTCGACCAAAACAACAGAGTTCGGGAACGCAACCGTCCCCATACAGACGCTGAATACAGGCGTGACGTAGCACGGGTCAGAGGTGCCGCTCACCCACTGTGCTTCACAGATGAGGTAATGCGGCATCAGTTCCCCGAGGGTTTTAAACCCATGAATATTGAACAGTATGATGGGTCCACTGACCCAATCATATGGATTGAGGACTTCCTCCTTCATATCCACATGGCGCAAGGAGACGATCTCCATGCCATCAAATACCTCCCTCTTAAGCTTAAGGGGCTAGCTCCACCCTAGTTAAACAACCTCGCCTAAAACTCCATTGGATGCTGGGAAGACCTGGAAGATGCGTTCCACTCTAACTTTCAAGGAACCAATGTTCGCCCGCCAGACTCTTCCGATCTTAGCAACGTCGTCCAGAATCCCGGTGAATCTTCTTCGTAATTCTGGAATCGGTTCGTGACTAAGAAGAACCAAATCGTCGACTGTCCGGATGTTGAGGCCATAGCCTCCTTCCGGCACAATATCCGGGACAAATGGTTGTCCCACTAGCTAGGCCAGGATAAACCTCGGACCATGTCTGCCCTTACCTCCCTCATGACTCGCTTTTGCGCAAGCGAGGACAATTGGCTGGCAAGACGCAACCACAATTCCGAAGATCCCGTAGCACCTAAAGCCCGGGATGGCAACTTAAAACCAAAGCGCAATAAGAATAAGCGCCGACATAATAATAGCGATGCTGATGATACAACTATAAACGCCGGATTCCGCAACTCCAGACCTGGGCAGCGGAAGAAGCCTCCTAAAGGAAATCGTGACAGAACCACTTAGCTCAAGAAGATCATGGAAAGGCCTTGCCAAATCCATGGGACTTTGGAAAAGCCCGCCAACCACACACACCGCAACTGCTGGGTGTTTCAACAGGCCGACAAGATACCACCCAAAGACCAAGGCAAAAGCTCTCGCAGCGAGGACGAGGATGAGCCTCGGGGTCCAATTGGTGGCGGACAGAAGAAATTCCCTCCCGAAGTCAAAGCGGTGAACATGATATACGCCACCCATATACCCAAGAAGGAGAGGAAGCGCGCCCTCCAGGAAGTCTATGTTGTAGAACCCGTAGCCCCAAAGTACAACCCATGGTCGGCATACCCGATCACCTTTGATCGGCATGATCATCCGACCAGTATTCGCCATGGGGGGTCGGCGGCCCTCGTCCTAGACCCCATTATAGATGGGTATCACCTCACAAAGGTCCTAATGGACGGAGGAAGTAGCCTCAACCTGATTTATTTAGACACGATGCAAAAGATGGGCATAGATCCGTCAAGGATCAAGCCTTGCAGCACTACCTTCAAAGGAGTGATCCAGGCGTTGAGGCCCGATGTACGGGCTCTGTAACTCTGGAAGTTGTGTTTGGCTCGCCCAATAACTTTCACAGCGAGGACTTGATCTTAGACATCGTGCCCTTCCGTAGCGGCTATCACGCGCTGCTTGGTCACACAACGTTTGCTCATTTCAACGCGGTCCCACACTACGCATACCTCAAGCTTAAGATGCCGGGCCCCAAGGGGATCATTACTGTTAACGGCAATACCGAGCGCTCCCTATGAACTAAGGAACATGCACTGGCCTTAGCGGCTGAATTTAGTTACAAAGAAGATCGACAAGTTCCGACATCCTCCATAAAGGCACACAAGGCTGGGAATCGAGTTTGGCTTCAGACCAAAAACTCATATCCTTCCTTCTCCCCTCTATAGGGACTCGCCCCCCACCACACAACCTCATGACCAGCAAAGTATGTGTCGAAGAGGCACAACTTCGCACTTGAGATTCCATGGGTAGCGATGGGAAAATAAAGATGGGTGTTCGGCCGTCCCAAACTGCTACTATCAACATGTGTTCGGACAAAATGCAGGCGCTCCTCAATGAGCCTGCCTATGGCGTAAAGCTCACGTAACATTCGGCAGCCTCTCAAGATTTTGTTGGCAAAATCCGCCCGCCGAACACTAACACCCATCAAGGTGCATCTAAGAGCAGGAGTCAACTAGCAAGGGGGCATATCGAGGATGTCGGGTTACCAATAAAAGACCCCTGGTACAACAACTCCTATATATTTTTAGTTTTATTTCTTTCACATACATGTAAACAGTTGCTTCGACAATCCGAGTTATAAGAGTTGTTGAGAAAATGCAAAATTGCGTGGCGCAAGTTCACCTCATCTGTCCTTTTTTTGACGCATACTTTTTCTCCTTTCTCCCTCTTCTCGTGAACCTATTCGGTATGACACGAGGTAACCGGCTAATAGACCGGGGGCTCAAGTTCAGACACAAATCGCCTTATCTATCATGTGTTTGGCGTCTTGGCATTCGCTTTATATGCATCGGTTCCGAACTATGTCTTTGGTCAATAAGTTGGGTTGCCCGACTCCTGTGCTTGCCCCTTTATGTTCCACTCGTTCGGCTAAAAGGGCAGAGGGAGCACCCCTACGATTGTGCTTCCAGATAGTCTGGTCAAGCACCTCAGGGGAGAAAGCCGAAAACGGACTGTCATAGTATGCGTGATCCGATCTGTTAACCCCGAGATGGAAGTGTTATATTTGAATCCTCGCAGGTGGATATTCCGTGTTATACGAGGAACTTGCCCTTTGTGCAGACATTGTGATACCGGCTTTGGCCACGGTTTGTCCGAACATCACAACACTCAGGTGGCTAATCGTACGCTTCCCATAGTCCTTTTCGCACCCCTTCGGCTAAGTGAAATAAATAAAGCACTATAGTCTGATTGCCTAGTCTGCCACATTGTACCGCCTTCGGATTCCGATAATACGGCTAAGGGACATAGTGCATTGGCATAGACACCCCATCTAGTATCTACGTGGGGGCTGAAGCCGACGACTCGCATCTTTCAGTATTAAACAACCACATAGGAGTTATAAAGGAATTTAAAACCATATAAAAACAAATACTAATATCATTAAAAGTCTGGGCAAGTCTTCGGACACATTACAGCTCATTCAAACAATTTATGACCCGAACACTATGGTGCTATCACCCGAGCACTCTCCATTAGTCCATCAAAGTATAGCTCGGGGCGTCGATGCTCCTTCTCGGGTGGCGGCGGGTCAGTGGCTACCTTCATCGGATTTAGCCCCGGCCAGTACACTTTGGCCTTGGCAAGGGTCATCCTGTTGGAAATATCCCCTAGAGGCAATAATAAATTATTTATTATAATATTTCCTTGTTCATGATAATCGTTTATTATCCATGCTATAATTGTATTGATCGGAGACTCAGATACATGTGTGGATACATAGACGACACCATGTCCCTAGTATGCCTCTAGTAGACTAGCTCGTTGATCAAAAGATGGTTAAGGTTTCCTAGCCATGGACATGAGATGTCATTTGATAACGGGATCACATCATTAGGAGAATGATGTGATGGACAAGACCCAAACTACAAACGTAGCATATGATCGTGTCAGTTTATTGCTACTGTTTTCTACATGTCAAGTATATGTTCCTATGACCATGAGATCATGCAACTCACAGACATCATAGGAGTGCCGTGTGTGTATCAAACGTCGCAACGTAACTGGGTGACTATAAAGGTGCTCTACAGGTATCTCCGAGGGTGTCTGTTGGGTTGGCATGGATCAAGACTGGAATTTGTTACTCCGTTTGACGGAGAGGTATCTCAGGGCCCACTCGGTAATTGACTGAATCCTTGACATAGAGGTTCGACCGATAAAGATCTTAGTAGAATATGTAGGAACCAATATGGTCATCTAAGGCCCGCTATTGGTTATTGACCGTAGAGGTGTCTCGGTCATGTCTACATAGTTCTCGAACCCGCAGGGTCTGCACACTTAAGGTTCGGTGACGTTTCAGTAGTATAGAGTTATGTATGGTGGTGACCGAAGGTTGTTCGGAGTCCCGGATGAGATCCCGAACATCACAAGGAGCTCCGGAATGGTCCGGAGGTAAAGATTGATATATAGGAAGTCCCATTTTGGTCACCGGAAAAGTTTCGGGCTAATCGGTAATGTACCGGGAGTGCCGGTAGTGTATCGGGAGACCACCGGGAGGGGTATTTCGACCCAAGTGGCTTCATGGTCTATGGGAGAGTAAATACCAACCTTTTGTGGGCTGGTGGAAGTCCCACACAAGGCCCATGCGGCTGGGAGAAAAAGCCCAAAGGGAAAAAGGTGGAAAAAGGCCAAAAAAGGAGGAATCCTAGTCCTATTAGGATTGGAGGAGGAGTCCTCCTCTCCTCCCCACTTTGGTCGACCCAAGGGCTGGCTTTTTGGCAGCCAAGACTCCTCCTCCTCTCCTCCTATATATACTAGAGTATTTTAGGGTTTTGTCACAGAATTTTCAGCCACGTGCTACCCGTTCCTCTAGGGCATAGTTTCTCCTCTAGATCGGTTTTCTGCAGTGCTTAGGCGAAGCCCTGCCGGAATAGCTCCACCACCATCGTCGCAGAGCCGTCACGCTGCCGAAGAACTCTTCTACCTCTCCACTTCTTCTTGCTGGATCAAGAAGGCAGAGATCGTCATCAAGCTGTACGTGTGCTGAACGCGGAGGTGTTGTCCGTTCGGCGCTAGATCGGAAGGACCGTGATCAAGATTGTGAGACGGATCGTGACGAGATCGCGGGACGGATCATGATGAGATAGAGGGACGGATCGTGATGAGTTCGTGGGACGGATCGTGATTGGATCGCGGGACATACCGTGATGAGATCGCGGGACGCTCGGCGATTTGGATCGCGAAGACGTTCGACTACACCAACCGCGTTTCTTAACGCTTCCCGCTTAGCGATCTACAAGGGTATGTAGATCCACTCTCCCTCTCGTAGATGCTCATCACCATGGATAGGTCTTGCATGAACATAGGATTTTTTTTTGTTTCCCATGCGACATTCCCCAACAGTGGCATCATGAGCTAGGTCTATGTGTAGATGAGATCTTGAGTAGAACACAAAAGGTTTGTGGGCGTTGATGCTTAGATTGCTTCCTCCCTTGGTCGGATTTTGGTTCAGCGGTATTGTGAGATGAAGCGACCCGGACCAACATTACTCGTACGCTTATGAGAGTTCGGTTCCCTCGACCGCAACTTGTTGCATAGATGGCCTGCGGGTGCTAGTTTCTCTCACTTTAGTTGGATCGGATTCGACAAAGGCGGTCCTTGAGAAGGTTGAAAAGCAACTAGTGTATCACCGTTGTGGTTTTTTGTGTAGATGAGAATTATTCTTGCTAGATACCCGTAGCAGCCATGTAAAACATGCAACAACAATTGGAGGACGTCTAACTTGTTTTTGCAGGGTATGTTGTGATGTGATATGGCCAATTACATGATGTGATATATGTGATGTATGAGATGATCATGTGTTGTATAGAATATCACGACTTGCATGTCGATGAGTACGGCAACCGGCAGGAGCCATAGGGTTGTCTTTAATTATTGTATGACCTGTGTGTCCATCATTAAGCGCTATGTAATGCTTTACTTTATCGCTAAACGGTAGCAATAGTAGTAGAAGCATGTTGGGCACGACAACCCCGATGGCAACACGTTGATGGACATCAAGATGATGGAGATCATGGTCTCTTGCCGGTGACGATGGAGATCATGCCGGTGCTTTCAAGATGGAGATCAAAAGCACAAGTTCATGGCCATATCATGTCACTTATGATTTGCATGTGATGTTAATCCTTTTATTCACCTTGTTTTGCTTAGGATGACGGTGGCATTATAAGGTGATCCCTCACTTAAATTTCAAGATGAATTGTGTTCTCCCCGAGTGTGCGCCGTTGCGAAAGTTCGTCGTGTTGAGACACCACGTGATGATCGGGTGTGATAGACTCTACGTTCACATACAACGGGTGCAAGGCAGTGTTGCACATGCAGAACACTCGGGTTAAACTTGATGAGCCTAGCATGTATAGACATGGCCTTGGAACACAAGAGACCGAAAGGTCGAACATGAGTCATATAGTAGATATGATCAACATGATGATGTTCACCATTGTAACCACCTCAACTCACATGATGATCGGACTTCAGTTGGTGAATTTGGATCATGTATCACTCGGATGACCGGAGGGACGTCAATTTGAGTGGGAGTTCTTAAGTAATATGATTAATCGAACTCATTATCATGAACATAGTTAGTAGTGTCTTTCCAAAACTGTGTTGTAGATTACTAGCTCACGCTGTAGCTCCCTTGAATTTTATATGTTCCTAGAGAAGTACAGTTGAAAGATGATGGTAGCAATATTGCGGACTGGCTCCGTGATCTGAGGATTGTCCTCATTGCTGCATAGAAGGCTTATGTCCTTAATGCACCGCTCGGTGCGCCAACCCCTCTAGCGTTGTTTGTAGATGTTGTGAATATCTGATTGGCACGTTATGATAACTACTTAATAGTGTAGTGCGTCATGCATTACATCTTAGAATTGAGGCTCCGAAATGTTTTGAAAGTCATGGAACATATGAGATGTTCTAAGAGCTGAAATTAGGATCTCAGGCTCGTGCCCGTGTTGCGAGATATGAGATCTCCAACAAGATTATTTGCCTGTAAGATGAAAGAGAATAGCTCAATCGTTGAGCATGTGCTTAGATTGTCTGGGTGCTACAATCGCTTGAATCAAGTGGGAGTTGATCTTCCAGATAAGATAGTGATTTATATAGTTCTCCAAATCACTGTCACTAAAGCTACTAGAACTTGGTGATGAACTATAAAACGCCAGGGATAGAAATAATGATCCCTGAGCTATTCGCGATGTTTGACACCACGAAGGTAGAAATCGAGAAGGAGCGTCAAAGTGTTGATGGTTAGTCAAAACCGCTAGTTTCGAGAAGGGCAAGTGCAAGGAGGGAAACTTCATGGATAGCAAGTCAGTTGCAGCTCCAGTGAAGCAACCCAAAGTCTAACCGAAACCCGAGACTAAGTGCTTCGATTATGAGGAGAACGGTCGCTGAAGCGGAACAACCCTAGATACTTGGTAGATAAGAAGGCTGGCAAAGTCGACAGAAGTATATTTGATATACGTGTTATTGATGTGTACCTTGCAAGTACTCCTAGTAGCACCTGGGTATTGGATACCGGTTTGGTTGCTAAATGTTAGTAACTCGAAGTAAAAGCTACGGAATAAACGGATACTAGCTAAGTGTGAGGTGATGATGTGTGTTGGAAATATTTCCAAGGTTGATGTGATCAACATTGCATGCTCTCTCTACCTTCGAGATTAGTGACGAACCTAAATAAATGTTATTTGGTGTTTTTGCATTGAGCATGAACGTGATTAGATCATGTTCATTGCAACACGGTTATTCATTTAAGTTAGAGAATAATGGTTATTCTATTTGTATGAATAATACCTTCAATGGTCATGCACCCAGTAAGAATGGTTTGTTGAAACTTCATCGTAGTAATACACATGTTCATAACATTGATGCCAAAAAGATACAAAATTAATAATGATAGTACCACATACTTGTGGCACTGCCGCTAAATGTCATATTGGTATAAAGCGCATAAAGAAACTCCATGCTGATGGATCTTTGGACTCATTCGATTTCGAATCGGTTGAGACATGCGAACCATGACTCTTGGTCAAGATGACTAAAGACCCCGTTTTCTGTTTTGATGAAGCGGGCAAGTGATTTATTGGAAATGATACATGTTGATGTATGCAATCCAATGAGTCTTGTAGCATGCGGTGGATATCGTTATTTTCTTACCTTCACTGATGATTTGAGTAGATATAGTGTATATTTACTTAATGAAACACAAGTCTGAATCGTTTGAAAGGTTCAAGAAAATTCAGAGTGAAGTTTTAAGATCATCGTGACAAGAAGATAAAAATGTTTGCGATATGATCGTGGAGGTGTATATCTGAGTTACGAGTTTGGCATACAAATTTAGACAATGTGAGAATTGTTTCACAACTCATGTCACCTGGAACACCATAGTGTGATGGTGTGTTCGAACGTCATAGTCGTGCTCTATTGGAAATGGTGCTTACTAGGATGTCTCTTATCATTTTGATACTATAATTTTGGGGTTATGCATTAGAGACAACTACATTCACTTTAGATAGGGCACCATCTAAATCCGTTGAGATGACACCGTGAGAATTATGGTTTGATAGAAACCTAAGCTGTCATTTCTTAATGTTTGGGGCTGCGACGCTTGTGTAGAAAATGTTTTCACCTAATGAGCTCGAACCCAAAGCGGACAAACGCATCTTCATAGAATACCCTAAGAATAATTGGGTAAACCTTCTATCTCAGATCCAAGCATAAAGTGTTTGTTGCTAAAACTGGCTCCTTTCTCGAGAAAAAGTATCTCTCGACAGAATTGAGTGGGAGGAAGATAGAACTTGATGACGTTGTTGAACCTTTGTTTCAACTAGAGAGTAGCGCAGCGCAGAAAGATGTTTCTGTGGAACCTACGTCAGTTGAAGAGGAAGTAAATGATGATGATCATGAAGCTTCAGATCAAGTTACTATCGAACCTCGTAGGTCGACAAGGATGTGTAATGCTCCTGAGCGGTACGACAACCCTGTCTTGGAGGTCATGTTGTTGGACAACAATGAACCAACGAGCTGTGGAGAAGCGATGATGGGCCCGGATTCCGACAAATGGTTAGAGGCCATGAAATCCGAGAAAGGATCCATATATGAAAACCAAGTATAGACTTTGGTAGACTTGCTCGTTGGACGACAGGTCGTTGAGCACAAATGGATCTTTAAAATGAAGACACACGCTGATGGTGAATGTCACCATTTATAAAGCTCGACTTGTCGCAAAGAAGTTTCCGGCAAGTTCAAGGAGTTGACTGTGATGAGACTTTCTCACTCGTAGCGATGCTAAAGTCTGTTAGAATTATGTTAGCAGTTGCTGCATTTTTCAATTATGAAATCTGGCAGATGGATGCCAAAACATCGTTAGGAAAGGTTGTATGTGATACAATCAGAAGGTTTTGTCAGTCCTAATGATGCTAAAAGGTGTGCAAGCTTCAGTGATCCTTCTATGAACCAAAGCAAGCATCTCGGAGTTGGAATATACACTTTGATGAGGTGATTAAAGTTTTTGAGTCTATACAAAGTTTATGAGAACCTTGTATTTACAATAAAGTGAGTGGGAGCACTGTAGAGTTTCTGATAAGCATATGTGGTTGACATATTGTTGATCGGAAATGATATAGAATTTCTGGAAAGCATAAAGGGTTGTTTGAAAAGAGTTTTTCAAAGGAAGACGTGGATAAAGCTACCTAATTGTTGAGCATCAAGATCTATAGAGATAGATCAAGATGCTTGATGATACTTTCAATGAGAACATACCTTGACAAAGTTTTTGGAAGAATTCAAAATGGATCAGTCAGAGAAAGAGTTCTCGCCTGATTTGTAAGATGTGAAGTTGAGTAAGACTCAATGCCCAGTGACTGCAGAAGATAGATAAAAGATGAGTGTCATCCCCTATGCTTCAGCCATAGGCTCTATCATGTTTGCGATGCTGTGCACAAGACCCAATGTCATCCTTGCCATAAGTATGGCCGGAAAGTTTCAAAGTGATCCTGGAATGGAGCACTGGATAGCGGTCAAGATTATCCTTAGTAACTAAAAGACTAAGGAGATGTTTCTCGATTATGGAGGTGATAAAGAGTTCATCGTAAAGAGTTACGTCGATGCAAGCTTTAACACCAATCCGGATGACCCGCAGTAGCAATCTGGATACATATAGTGGAGCAGTCATTTGGAATAGTACCAAGTGGAGCGTGGTAGCAGTGTTTACAGTTTGACATAGAGATTTGCAAAGTACATACGGATCTAAATGTCGCAGAACCGTTGACTATAAGGCCTCCCTCACATGCAAAGCATGATCGAGCCCCAGAACTCATTGGGTGTTAGATTCATAACAATGCGAATCACATAGTGATGTGAACAAGATTACTGACTCTAGTGCAAGTGGGAGACTGTTGGAAATATGCCCTAGAGCCAATAATAAATTAGTTATTATCATATTTCCTTGTTCATGATAATCGTTAATTATCCATTCTATAATTGTATTGATCGGAGACTCAGATACATGTGTGGATACATAGACAACACCATGTCCCTAGTATGCCTCTAGTAGACTAGCTCATTGATCAAAAGATGGTTAAGGTTTCCTAGCCATGGACATGAGATGTCATTTGATAACGGGATCACATCATTAGGAGAATGATGTGATGGACAAGACCCAAACTACAAACATAGCATATATCGTGTCAGTTTATTGCTACTGTTTTCTGCATGTCAAATATATGTTCCTATGACCATGAGATCATGCAACTAACAGACATCAGAGGACTGCCTTGTGTGTATCAAACATTGCAACATAACTGGGTGACTATAAAGGTGCTCTACAGGTATCTCCGAGGGTGTCTGTTGGGTTGGCATGGATCAAGACTGGAATTTGTTACTCCGTTTGACGAAGAGGTATCTCAGGGCCCACTCGGTAATACAACATCACAACAAGCCTTGCAAGCAATGTGACTAAATGTTAGCCACAAGATCTTGTATTACGGAACGAGTAAAGAGACTTGCCGGTAACGAGGTTGAACTTGCTATGGAGATACCGACGATCGAATCTCGGGCAAGTAACATACCGAAGAACAAAGGGAACGTTATACGGGATTGACTGAATCCTTGACATAGAGGTTCGACCGATAAAGATCTTCGTAGAATATGTAGGAACCAATATGGTCATCCAGGGCCCGCTATTGGCTATTGACTGTAGAGGTGTCTCGGTCATGTCTACATAGTTCTCGAACCCGCAAGGTCTGCTCACTTAAGGTTCGATGACGTTTTAATAGTATAGAGTTATGTATGGTGGTGACCGAAGGTTGTTTGGAGTCCCGGATGAGATCCCGAGTGTCACGAGGAGCTCCGGAATGGTCTGGAGGTAAAGCTTTATATATAGGAAGTCCCATTTTGGTCGCCGGAAAAGTTTTGGGCTAATCGGTAATGTACCGGGAGTGCCGGTAGTGTACCGAGAGACCACCGGGAGGGGTATTTCGACCCAAGAGGCTTCATGGTCTGTGGGAGAGTAAATACCAGCCTTTTGTGGGCTGGTGGAAGTCCCACACAAGGCCCATGCGGCTGGGAGAAAAAGCCCAAATGGAAAAAGGTGGAAAAAGGCCAAAAAAAGGAGGAATCCTCTTCCTATTAGGATTGGAGGAGGAGTCCTCCTCTCCTCCCCACTTTGGTCGACCCAAGGGCTGGCTTTTTGGCAGCCAAGACTCCTCCTCCTCTCCTCCTATATATACTAGAGGATTTTAGAGTTTTGGCACAGAATTTTCAGCCACGTGCTACTCGTTCCTCTAGTGCATAGTTTCTCCTCTAGATCGGTTTTCTGCAGTGCTTAGGCGAAGCCCTGCCGGAATAGGTCCACCACCATCGTCGCAGCGCCATCACGCTATCGAAGAACTCTTCTACCTATCTTCTTCTTCTTGATGGATCAAGAAGGCAGAGATCATCATCAAGCTGTACGTGTGCTGAACGCGGAGGTGCTGTCCGTTCGGCGCTAGATCGGAAGGACCGTGATCAAGATTGCGAGACGGATCATGACGAGATCGCGGGACGGATCGTGATGAGATAGCGAGACGGATCGTGATGAGTTCGCGTGACGGATCGTGATTGGATCGCGGGACGGACCGTGATGAGATCGCGGGACGCTCGGCGATTTGGATCGCGAAGACGTTCGACTACGCCAACCGCGTTTCTTAACGCTTCCCGCTTAGCAATCTACAAGGGTAGGTAGATCCACTCTCCCTCTCGTAGATGCTCATCACCATGGATAGGTCTTGCGTGAACATAGGAATTTTTTTGTTTCCCATGCGATGTTCCCCAACACATCCGGACTCCTTCGATGCAAGAGGAGTACTTGACGGTGTCAAGTCGGGGCAAAGCAGCGATCGACCTCTGCACCAGGACAAAGTAGCTGCCTGGCAGTGGTTCCTTGGGCCATAAGCGGATGCAGGGGCCCTTCATGGCAGGCTCCGTCATCTGGTGGGGCTCCATCAACTGTTTCAGCTGCTCCACCAGAAAAGGAGGACGCTTGGGGGCTTCCAATTCTTCCCAGAACAACCGAGCTTCATCTCCTTCTCCCCGTGAGGCAAACAGGTGATCGGCATCTACCACACTCTTCTTGAGATTGGAGGATGCGCCTGAGGATCGCCACACCCGGGTAAGCAATGCAAATTTTCTATCCCTGAATACACACTTTAGTGAGTATGGCTTACTATCTGCTATTTCCTTGGCCTGGCGCACTTGTTCCTCATAGAACCGCCTGTCCATCCGCTCCTTTTGGAGTTTGGTTTTCAAGGTGGACAATTTGGTTGAGTTCGCCTTATTCTTCTGCTCCAAGGCCTCGCATCTTTCACTGGCATCTTTGAGCTCCTGTTGGACCTCAGCCATGCGAGCTTCATGCTTGCCACTAGTGGCTCGCATGGCAGAAAGGGCGAAAACCATTTCCTTAGCAGCCGCCCTTTCGGCGGCCGTTTCGTCCTTCGCGCGTTGGAGCTCGGCCTTGAGCCTCTCCATCTCCTTCGCTGAGGCTGCACATGCATTATACAATGTGAAGAAGCTGCATTGGCAGTATTCAGATGACAGAGCTCAGACTAGGGCATTAGAATTCTATTTTGATGTACCTTGAGCCTCATCGAGCCTTTGGTTAAGGGTCTCAGCTTCGTCTTTGGAGCGCTTCAGCTTCCGATTTAGCTCTTCCAGCTCGGTGTCGTTTATGGCCGCCGCCGATTATGAAGCCTGCATTATACACATAGTTAATACATTACATGGGCTCTCAATTCCCGAATTAGAGACAATCCGACCATATGTCGAGTTATTCTAACATTCTGGACACTTAAAGTGCATTTAGTTCGGTATCGAATTCAAATGTGACCCCTAGGTGAGTTTTTTCACCTCACCTAGGGCTTGGGGGGCTTCCATGTATATAATGCGAATAAATAACTATTGGACATATGCCCTAGATGCAATAATAAATTGGTTATTATCATATTTCCTTGTTCATGATAATTGTTTATTATCCATGCTATAATTGTGTTGATCGGAAACTCAGATACATGTGTGGATACATAGACAACACCATGTCCCTAGTATGCCTCTAATAGACTAGCTCGTTGATCAAAGATGGCTATGGTTTCCTAGTCATGGACATGAGATGTCATTTGATAACGGGATCACATTATTAGGAGAATGATGTGATGGACAAGACCCAAACTACAAACGTAGCATATGATTGTGTCAGTTTATTGCTACTGTTTTCTACATGTCAAGTATTTGTTCCTATGACCATGAGATCATGCAACTCACTGACACCAGAGGAGTACCTTGTGTGTATCAAACGTCGCAATGTAACTGGGTGACTATAAAGGTGCTCTACAGGTATCTCCGAGGGTGTCTATTGGGTTGGCATGGATCAAGATTGGGATTTGTTACTCCGTGTGCCGGAGAGGTTTCTCAGGGCCCACTCGGTAATACAACATCACAATAAGCCTTGCAAGCAATGTGACTAAGTGTTAGTCACGAGATCTTATATTACGAAATGAGTAAAGAGACTTGTCGGTAACGAGGTTGAACTAGGTATGGAGATACCCACGATCAAATCTCGGGCAAGTAACATACCGAAGAACAAAGGGAACATCATACGGGATTAACTGAATCCTTGACATAGAGGTTCGAACGATAAAGATCTTCATAGAATATGTAGGAACAAATATGGGAATCCAGGTCCCGCTATTGGTTATTGACCTTAGAGGTGTCTCGGTCATGTCTACATAGTTCTCGAACCCGCAGGGTCTGCACACTTAAGGTCCGGTGACTTTTCGGTAGTATCGAGTTATGTATGGTGGTGACCGAAGGTTGTCCAGAGTCCCGGATGAGACCCCGGACGTCACGAGGAGCTCCGGAATGGTCTGGAGGTAAATATTGATATATAGGAAGTCCTGTTTTGGTCGCCGGAAAAGTTTCGGGCTCATCGGTATTGTACCGGGAGTGTCTGTAGTGTACGTGGTAGTGGTATTTCGACCCAAGAGGATACTTGGGCTGTGGGAGGAGGCAAAAAAGCCCCTGGTGGGCTGGCCAAAGCCTCCTCTAAGGAGCCATGCGGCTGGAGTGGTTTGAGAAGGAAAAAAATACAAAGGTGGAGAGGTGGAAAGAGTTTCCAAGTGGAAACGAGGAATCCTACTCCTAATAGGATTGGAGTAGGACTCCTCCACCTCCAATTTCGAACAAACCTTGAGGGTTTGAGGCTGCCTCCTCCCCTCCCTACCTCTTATATATACTAGAGGATTTAGAGGAAAAAGCTAACCCTAATAGCCACGTGCTACCTCTCCTCTAGATCGCAGTTTCTCCTCTAGATCGGTTTTCAGTGGTGCTTAGGCGAAGCCCTGTTGGAATAGCTCCACCACCATCGCCGCAACGCCATCGCGCTGCAGGAGAACTCATCTACCTCGCCGCTCCCTCTTGCTGGATCAAGAAGGCAGAGATCGTCATCGAGCTGTACGTGTGCTGAACGCAGAGGTGCCGTCCATTCGATGCTAGATCGGAAGGACCGTGATCAAGATCGCGAGACGGATCATGATGAGATCGCAGGACGAATCGTGACGAGTTTGCGGGATGGATCATGATTGGATCGCGGGACGGATCATGATGAGATCACGGGATGCTCGGCAATTTGGATCGTGAAGACGTTCGACTACACCAACCGCGTTTCTTAACGCTTCCCGCTAAGCGATCTACAAGGGTATGTAGATCCACTCTCCCTCTCGTAGATGCTCATCACCATGGATAGATCTTGCATGTGCATAGGAATTTTTTTGTTTCCCATACAACGTTCCCCAACAGTGGCATCATGAGCTAGGTCTATGTGTAGATGAGATCTCGAGTAGAACACAAAGAGTTTGTGGGCGCTGATGCTTAGATTGCTTCCTTCCTTGGCCGTGTTTTGGTTCAGTGGTATTGTGGGATGAAGCGGCCCAGACCAACCTTACTCGTAAACCTATGAGAGACCGGTTCCATAGACTAACGTGTAACTTCGTTACACAAAGATGGCTGGCGGGTGTTTATTTCTCCTACTTTAGTTGGATCGGATTCGACTAAGGCGGTCCTTGAGAAGGTTGAAAAGCAACTTATGTATCACCGTTGTGGTTTACGCGTAGGTGAGAACTGTTCTTGCTAGATACCCGTAGCAGCCACGAAAACATGCAACAATAATTAGAGGACGTCTAACTTGTTTTTGCAGGGTATGTTGTGATGTGATATGGCCAATTACATGATGTGATATATGTGATGTATGAGATGATCATGTGTTGTATAGAATATCACGACTTGCATGTCGATGAGTACCGCAACCTGTAGGAGCCATATGGTTGTCTTTAATTATTGTATGACCTGCGTGTCAATCATTAAGCGCTATGTAATGCTTTACTTTATCGCTAAACGGTAGCAATAGTAGTAGAAGCTTGGTGGGCGCGACAATCCCGATGGCGACATGTTGATGGAGATCATGGTATCATGCCGGTGACGATGGAGACCATGTCGGTGCTTTCAAGATGGAGATCAAAAGCACAAGTTCATGGCCATATCATGTCACTTATGATTTGCATGTGATGTTAATCCTTTTATGCACCTTGTTTTGCTTAGGACGACGGTAGCATTATAAGGTGATCCCTCACTTAATTTCAAGATAAATTGTGTTCTCCCCGAGTGTGCACCGTTGCGAAAGTTCGTCGTGTCGAGACACCACGTGATGATCGGGTGTGATAGACTCTACTTTCACATACAACGGGTGCAAGCCAGTGTTGCACATGCAGAACACGCGGGTTAAACTTGACGAGCCTAGCATGTAAGGCCTTGGAACACAAGAGACCGAAAGGTCGAACATGAGTCATATAGGCG
Source organism: Hordeum marinum (assembly GCA_022496015.1). Lineage (NCBI taxonomy): Eukaryota > Viridiplantae > Streptophyta > Magnoliopsida > Poales > Poaceae > Hordeum > Hordeum marinum. The sequence goes on from CM039673.1 coordinate 372,625,135, forward strand.
AGGCAGCAAGGGTGGCCACGGTGGCTGCGAGCGACGATGACAGATGCGTTCAACCGAGCAAGAGAGAGAGGTCCACGGGATGGGGAAGAGGGCGAAAGAGAGTTAGTTGGGTTTGGGGACATGCGTGGAGTTCTAGGCAACATCCAGGGCGAGCAGGCAGGCAGGACGTGGTTGTGCGCGTGGCGACGCACGACATCCATGCGCATGCATCCTTCTATTACGAGGAGGATGATGACTGGCGGTTGGCTGGTTGGGCCTTCTCCTGTGCTGGGCCGGCTACAGGTAAGTTTTTTTGCCTTTTTTGTTATTTCTTGTTTTTTTCTAATTTGGGTCATTTGTTTTGATTTAGATAAGATTGTAAAGCATTTTTGTAAATTCTGAAAATTTTCATGTGAGCTAGGTGAAAATAACCAATGCCACATAAAAAGTTTCAATATTGTTGGTATTATATTTAACATATAAAAAATATAATTCCAATGAATACAATATTTGGATTAACTCAAATGCCCCAAATAAATATTTTTGTGATTCCAAAAATATTGGTTTGCATTTTACCCCTTGCCAATATTTTCTTAGAATACCATATTCATTTTCTTGGACTTATTCCTGACACTTTTTATATTGCTCATTTTGTCAAAAGTTCTTGAGTCTTGCACCCCCAATTCAAATTCATTTGAATTAAAAAAATGCATGCATGAATATGCAATGACAAGCAAAGCTAAAACTAGGGTTGTGACAACTCACCCCCACTAAACAAGAATCTCATCCCTACATTCAGGCGTAGGTTAATGATACGTCCATTTTGCATCATGGTTTATTACTGTTATTTATACTGTTTTGATGCATACTAATGCTTTGGGGAGTAATTCTAATGCCTTTTCTCTCACAGTTTTCAAGGTTTACATCAAGAGGGAGAATGCCGGCAACTGGAATTCAACACCCCGAAAAAGCACGTCAGAGATACCTATTCTGCACAACTCCAATAAAGCCAAAAATTCACGGAGAATTTTAATATATTAAATAACAATTTTTGGAGAAAAGAACTACCGGACACCAGGTGGCCCCTCCACCAGGATGCGCCTACTCCCTACCCACGCCCTAGTGGAGGGTGGGCACCCAAGCCCACCTCCGGATCCCATCTTCTGGTATATCGTCCCAAAAACCTAGAAAAAAATCAGACGAGGACTTTCGGGACGAAGCGTCGCCACCTTGAGGCAGAACTTGGGGCAGGAGCACTTTTGCCCTCTGGCGGAGCGATTCTGCCGGGGGAACTTCCCTCCTGAAGGGGGAAATCGAAGCCACCGCCATCACCAACAACCCTCTCAGCTTGGGAGGCCATTCTTCATCAACATCTTCAATAGCGCCATCTCCTCTCAAAACATAGTTCATCTCGTGTGTTTAGTCTTTGTACGGAACCTCAGATTGGTACCTGTGGGTGACTAGTAGTGTCGATTACCTTATGTAGTTGATTACTATATGGTTTATTTGGTGGAATATTATATGTTCAGATCCATTATGTTATTCAATACACCTCTGATCTTGAGCATGCATATTATTTGTGAGTTGTTACTTTTGTTCTTGAGGTCACGGGAGAAGTCATGTTGCCTATACTCATGTGAATTTGATATGTGTTTGATATTTTGATTATATGTATGTTGTGATTCCCTTAGTAGTGTCATGTGAACGTTGACTACATGACACTTTACCATCCTTGGGCCTAAGGGAATGCATTGTGGAGTAGTTATTAGATGATGGGTTGCTAGAGTGACAGAAGCTTAAACCCTAGTTTATGCGCTACTTCGTAAGGGGCTGATTTGGGTCCACATGTTTAATGCTATGGTTAGACTTTGTATTAATACTTTTCTCATAGTTGCAGATGTTTGCGAGGGGGTTAATCATAAGTAGGTTGTTATTTCAAGTAAGAACGTCACCTTAGAACCGGTCCACCCACATATCAAATTATCAAAGTAGTGAACACAAATCAAACCAACATGACGAAAGTGGCTAGATGAAATTCCCGTGTACCCTCAAGAACACTTTGCTCATCATAAGAGATAGTTTTGGCCTGTCGTTTGCCACAAAAAGATAGGGCTACCTTTCTGCACCTTACCTATTGTTACCGTTACTTTCTCGTTACAAATTACCTTGCTATCAAAACACTTGCTACTTATAGTTTCAATGATTGCAGAAATTACCATGCTAAAAACCGCTTATCACATCCTTCTGCTCCTCGTTGGGTTCGACACTCTTACTTATTGAAAGGACTATGATTCATCCCCTATACTTGTGGGTCATCAAGACTCTTTTCTGGCGCCGTTGCCGGGGAGTGAAGTGTTCTTGGTAAGTGGAAATCGGTAAGGAAAAACTTATACTACGTGCTGAAATTTATTGTCACTTGTTACTATAGAAAGCAATCCTTTGAGGGGTTTGTTCGGGGTATCTTCACCATGTACGAAACCGCAATTAGTTTCCCCTCAACCTACAACACCTACTGAAAATATTGGTTATGAAATTCCTTTGGGTATGTTAGAACAACTGCTAGCTAGTCCTTATGTAGGAGATGGAACTGAGTATCCTCATATGCACCTAATCCACGTGGAAGAAATTGGTGGACTATTTCAGCTTGCAGGCTTATCCGGAGATGAAGTTAAGAAGAATGTTTTCCCTTTATATTTGAAGGGAAAAGCATTGACATGATATAGGTTATGTGATGATATTGGATTATGGAACTGGAATCGTTTGAAATTGGAATTCCACCAAAAGTTTTATCCTATGCATCTAGTTCATCGTGATCGGAATTATTTATATAATTTTTGGCCTCGTGAAGGAGAAAGTATCACTCTAGCTTGGGGGAGGATTAAGTCAATGTTATATTCATGCCCCAATCATGACATCCCGATAGAAGTTATCATTCAGAATTTTTATGCTCGCCTTTCTCATAATAGTGAAACCATGCTCGATACTTCTTATACATGTTCTTTTATGAAGAAGACTATTGAATTCAAGTGGGATCTCTTGTAAAGAATTAAACATAACTCTGAAGATTGGGAAGTCGACAAAGATAATGAGTCAGGTATAAATCTTGAATTTGATTGTGTTAAATCTTTTATGAATACCGATGTTTTTCACAAGTTTAGCACTAAATATGGACTTGACTCTGAGATAGTAGCCTATTTCTGTGAATCATTTGCCGCTCATGTCGATCTCCATAAAGAGAAGTGGTTTAAATATCACCCCCTATTAAAGAAGAAATTAAAGAACCGATCATAGATAAAGAAGAAACTATTATTTACAATATTGATCCAGTTGTACCTACTGCTTATATTGAGAACCCACCTTTACTTGTTAGGATAAAGGAACATTTCTAAGGTATCAAATGTGGTTCGCAAAAGTAATATTAGAGCACCTAAGCCCTCTAAACAAATTAAAGTGGAAACTAGTGTTGCTATGGTTAAAGATCTCTTGGTAGAAAATATTGATGGGCATGTCATTTACTTCTGTGATGAAGCTGCTAGAATTGCTAAATCCGATGAAAAAGACAAACATAGACCCGTAACTGGCTTGCCTGTTGTCTCAGTCAAAATAGGAGATCATTGTTATCATCGCTTATGTGATTTGGGTGCTAGTGTGAGTGCTATTCATTTTACCTTATATCAAGAAATTATGAATGAGATAGCACCAGCTGAAATAGAAGATAATTGATGTTACTATTAAACTTGCTAATAGAGACACCATCACACCACTTGGGATTGTTATAGATGTTGAAATCTTGTGTTGGAAAATAAAATATCCTACGGATTTTCTAGTTCTTGTTTCCTCGCAAGATGACTTTTGTCCCATTATCTTTGGTAGACCTTTCTTGAACACTGTTAATGCCAAGATATATTGCAAAAAAGAAACTGTTAGTGTTGAGTTTGGTGATGTGTCTCATGATTTTAATTTTTCCAAGTTTAGTAGTCAACCTCGTGATAGAAAATTACCTAATAAGGATGAACTAATTGGTCTTGCTTCTATTGCCGTTCCTGCTACTGATCCACTAGAACAATACTTGCTAGACCATGAAAATGATTTGCATTTTCGTGAAACAAATGAAATAGATAAAAATTTCTTTGAACAACAAGATCTACTGAAACACAATTTTCCTATCGAAACTCTTGGAGGTCCTCCTCCACCTACAGGTGATCCTGTGTTTGAACTTAAAAAATTTCCTGACACTCTGAAATACACTTATCTTGATGAGAATAAGATATATCCTGTTATTATTAGTGCTAACCTTTCAGAACACGAACAAGAAAGATTATTGAAAATTCCGAGTAAGCACCGGGCTGCTATTGGATATAATCTTGATGATCTTAAGGGCATCAGTCCCACTCTATGTCCACAAGATTAATATGGAACCTGATGCTAAACCCATTGTTGATCACCAACGATGATTGAATCCCAAGATGAAAGAAGTCGTAAGAACTGAAATATTAAAGCTTCTAGAAGCAGGTACAATCTATTCTATAGCTGATAGTAGATGGGTAAGTCCCGTTCATTGTGTCCCTAAGAAAGGAGGTATTACTGTTGTTCCCAATGATAAAAATGAGCTTATTCCGCAAAGAATTTTTACTGACTATTGGATGGTAACTGATTTTAGAAAATTAAACAAAGCTACTAGAAAAGATCATCATCCCTTGACTTTTATTGATCAAATGCTTGAAAGATTATCTAAGCACACACACTTTTCTTTCCTGGATGGATATTCTAGTTTCTCTCAAATACCCGTGTCATAGTCTGATGAAGAGAAAACCACCTTTACTTGTCCTTTTAGAACCTATGCTTATAGACATATGCCTTTTGGTTTATGCAATTCACCTGCTACCTTTCAAAGATGTACGACTGCTATATTCTCTAATTTTTGTGAAAAGATTGTGGAGGTTTTCATGGATGATTTTTCCGTTTACGGAACTTCTTTTGATGATTGCTTAAGCAACCTTGATCGAGTTTTGTAGAGATGTGAACAAACTAATCTTGTATTGAATTGGGAGAAGTGCCACTTTATGGTTAATGAAGGTATTGTCTTGGGGCATAGGATCTCTGAACGAGGTATTGAGGTGGATCAAGCTAAAGTTGATGCAATTGAAAAAATATCATGTCCTGAAGATATCAAAGGTATTCGAAGTTTCCTTGGTCATGCTAGTCTCTATATGAGGTTTATTAAAGACTTCTCAAAAAATTCTAGGCCTCTTACTAATCTTTTGCAAAAGGATATTCCCTTTGTTTTTGATGATGATTGCATGGAAGCCTTTGAAACACTAAAGAAAGCCTTAACCACTCCACCTATTGTTCAACCACCTGATTGGAACTTGCCTTTTGAAATTATGTGTGATGCTAGTGATTATGTTGTTGGCTTTGTTCTAGGACAAAGAGTTGATAAGAAATCAAATGTTATCCATTATTCTAGCAAAACTCTAGACAGCGCCCAAAGAAATTATGCCACTATTAAAAAGGAATTTTTAGGAGTCATGTTTGCTTGTGATAAATTCAGACCCTACATTGTTGATTCCAAAGTTATTGTTCACACTAATCATGCTTCTATAAAATATCTTATGGAAAAGGAAGATGCTAAACCTAGACTCATTAGGTGGGTTCTCTTGCTTCAGGAATTTGATTTACATATCGTTGATATGAAAGGAGCCGAGAACCCCGTAGCTGATAACTTGTCTAGGTTAGAAAATATTCTTGATGACCCACTACCTATTGATGATTGTTTTCCCGATGAACAACTAGCTGCAATAAATGTCTCGCAAAACACTCCATGGTATGCTGATTATGCTAATTATATTTTTGCTAAATATATTCCACCTAGTTTCACATACCAACAAAAGAAAAAAAATTCTTCTATGACTTACGACATTACTTTTCAGATGACCCACATCTTTACAAAGGAGTAGATGGTATTATTACACGTTGTGTACCTGAGCATGAACATGAACAAATCTTACAGAAATGTCATTTCGAAGCTTATGGAGGACATCATGCTGGAGATAGAACTGCTCATAAGGTATTACAATCTGGTTTTTATTGGCCTACTCTCTTTAAGGATGCTCATAAGTTTGTCTCGTCTTGTGATGAATGCCAAAGAATTGGTAATATCAGTAAGCGTCAGGATATGCCTATGAACTATTCACTTGTTGTTGAACCATTTGATGTTTGGGGTCTTGATTATATGGGACCTTTTCCTTCCGGTAATGGGTACACTCATATTTTGGTTGCTGTTGATTATGTCACTAAGTGGGTAGAAGCTATTCCAACTAGTAGTGTTGATCATCATACTTCCATTAAAATGCTTAAAGAAGTTATTTTCCCAAGGTTTGGAGTCCCTGGATATCTAATGACTAATGGTGGTTCACACTTTATTCATGGTGCTTTCCATATGATGCTTGATAAATATGATGTTAACCATATAAATGCATCACCCTATCATCCTTAATCTAGTGGTCAAGTTGAACTTAGCAATAGAGAAATAAAATCGATATTACAAAAAACTGTTAATAGGTCTCGAAAGAATTGGTCTAAGAAACTAGATCATGCACTTTGGGCCTATAGAACAGGATATAAAGAACCTATGGGTATGTCCCTGTCGGTGTACTAAAGTTTGGGATTTTAGTACCCCATACTTGTGCATGGGCAGTTGTAGCCACACCAGCGGCAAGGTACGCTAGGGGACTGCTGGAGGCAAATACGAAGACGTCAAGAAAATGTTCAAGTCAACAAGCAGAAGACCAAAGGCCAAAGGGATGGAACCCTGGCAAGATCTTGCCGGGGCAGCTTGCAGAGCCCCAGCAAGAAGTGCACCTAGCAAGACCTCGCCACCCTGCCAGCTCAGAGACCAGGTGTCATCCCACCAAGATACGTGTCAAGGCGTTGGCGATGGACAGGCTAAGCGGTGCCGATGGGAAGGGCTCCTATCCCGTCTCGTAGAAGGTCAGGGACGCCTGACGGAGCATTAAATGCATTTGTCCTACACCATCAGTGTTAAGTATGATAACACTGTAGCACTATACACCTCGTGATGTACTTTATGCCACTGTTGGAGACCCCTTAGTCATATAACGGAGGCCCAAGGCATTACGAGGGGATTCCTTCCACCTTCTAGCTCACGCGCGTAGCAGCTGTGTACTATTCGTAGCGCTCCTATAGCCAGAATCCAAAACACCCATAATACACTAAAGAAGGAGTAGGGTTTTACACTTCTCAACGGCCCGAACCTGGGTAAAAACGTCCCCTCGTGCTGCTCATCAAATCTGCTCTTTGCGCATACCGTCTCCCTGCCGAACCACAAAGGGATCCACGCGATCCCATAGGTGTCGTACATCGAGAGTGTCCATATAAGATGGTCTATGGGAAGGCTTTTCATTTGCCTCTAGAATTAGAACATAAAGCACTTTGGTCAATCAAAGAACTAAACTATGATTTCAAACTTTCCGGTGAAAAGTGATTATTTGATATTAGCTCATTAGATGAATGGAGAACCCAAGCTTATGAAAATGCCAGGTTATTTAAAGAAAAAGTTAAAAGATGGCATGACAAAAGAATCCAAAAGAGAGAATTTAAAGTTGGAGGATATGTTCTTTTGTACAATTCTCGTTTCAGATTTTTTGCAGGAAAACTTCTCTCCAAATGGGAAGGACCTTATATTATTGAAGAGGTTTATCGCTCTGGAGCTATTAAGAGTAATACTGCCGAAGGTACCAACCCGAAGATGGTTAATGGACAAAAAATTAAAGACTATATATCACGTACGCCTATTAATATTGAAAGCAATGTTATCCTAACCATGATAGCGGAGGAAGACATAAAAGAAACCTTCCGAAACGCTCCAGAATTGTGAAAATAAAGAGGTGCGTGATACTGTGAGTAAACAGTCTCCGAAAAATCCGCAAAAATATTTTTTATGAGTTTTGGAATATTTATGAATTTTAGGAAATAAAAAATAATCCGGAATATAATCGAGGAGGGTACGGAGCACCAGGGTGCGGTTGTTATCCCTAGTGCGCCCTGGTGGAGCGTGCCCACCTCGGGAATCTTCCCGACTCTGTTTTCCTCTCGTTTGCTTTGTTTCCAAGAATAAAAATTCTCTTTTTATACCCCGACGGTTTTGGTCACCGCATCGCGAGATTTTCTTCTGTTCTTGTTTCGTGTTGTTTTTCTGCCAGATCTAAAAATATGTCGTCCCAAGATTCTGAGGGACAGAGCTATGTGTCCAAATATGTTGCTGATCCAAAGATCTTTGGGGAAATTTGCCCCTACTTGTGGACTTCATAGGAAGAATAAGACACTCATCTGGAGGAAACAGGAGATGCTGGACCAGATGGTGGTTCAGATGAAGACGAACCTCCACTACCTCAACTTGGAGATATGCAGGTAGAGTTCAAGAAGTCAAGCCTACCTAATGGTTGGAGTATACCCAATACTCCTTTTATCCCTTCTCATTTTCTGCAGGAGGGCACGACATCTTTATGCAAAAGGATATTGAAACTTGAGCAAGAGAATGACAACTTGAGGGAAGAAAACTTCATCCTCAAGCGTAAATTGGCAAAGAACAATGACGCCTCACCATCACCTTCATCATCATCACCACCAAAGGGGATCTGAGTACGGGTATGGGCACTCCCCTTGGCTTGAGCCAAGCTTGGGGGAGGTGCCCCGGTATCGTATCACCATCACTTTTACTTTTTGGTTTCTATTTTAGATCATTAGACTTTTCATGATCTAATTGAATAAAAGTTTAGTTTGATCTGTTTTCGAGTGTTAGTTTCGTGATCTATCTATCTATGTAATCGAGTAAGAGTTATATAATAAAGTTTAGTTTGAGCCTTTGCCCCTTTTACTTTCTAGTTGCAATCTTGATAAAAGAAAATATATGAAAAAGATCATATACTAATCTTATGGTGAGTAATGATATTGCAATAAAGAAAAGTATAAGTGGTAAAATTTATTGGAGATTAGCAAACATATCATTATTCAATGATGCAACGCATGAAAGAATTAACTAGGGAAGAGAAGATTCACATGCAAATATACTATCATGAACATATTTTATGATTGTGAGCCCCTAATAAATACTATATGCCAAAATTGTTGACGTTGGACAAGGAAGACAACGTAATGATTTATGCTTGTTCATATTCACATAGAGGCTATATTGTCATAGATACTTTAACATGTGGTGCTTGCCCAATATCTTCGCTAGCCAAAAATTCCGCACTAAGTAGAGATACTACTTGTGCATGTTGGGAACATCGCACGGGAAACAAAAAATTTCCTACGCACATGCAGATCTATCCATGGTGATGGGCATCTACGAGAGGGAGAGTGGATCTACATACCCTTGTAGATCGCTAAGCGGGAAGCGTTAAGAAACGCGGTTGGTGTAGTCGAACATCTTCGCGATCCAAATCGCCGTGCGTCCTGCGATCCAATCACGATCCGTCCCACGATATAATCATGATCCATCCCACGAACTCGATCACGATCCGTCCCACGAACTTGATCACGATCCGTCCCACGAACTTGTTCACGATCCGTCCCACGAACTTGATCACGATCCTTCCGATCTAGCGCCGAACGGACGACACCTCCGCGTTCAGCACACATACAGCTTGATGACGATCTCCACCGTCTTGATCCAGCAAGAAGGAGTGGAGAGGAAGAAGAGTTCTCCGGCTGCGTGATGGCGCTCCGGCGATGGTGGTGGAGCTATTCCGGCAGGGTTCGCCTAAGCACTGCAGAAATCCAATCTAGAGGAGAAACTATGCATTGGAGGAACGGGTAGCACGTGGCTGAAATTCTAGTGCAAAAACACTCAATACAACCAGTATATATAGGAGGAAGAGAGGAGGTGGCTTGGCCCAAGGTCCAAGCCACCAAGGAGTTGGCCGAACCAAGGGTGGAGGTGGAGTCCACCTCCAATCCTAGTAGGACTAGGATTCACCCTCCTTTTTGCCTTTTTCCACTTTTTCTCTTAGGAATTTTTTTCTTCCAGCTGCATGGGCCTCTTGTGGTTGTTCCACCTGCCCACTAAGGGCTGGTTTCCACTCTCCCACATCCCATGTAGCCTCTTGGGTCGAAACACTCGTCCCGGAGGCCTCCCGGTACACTACCGGCACTCCCGGTACACTACCGATGAGCCCGAAACTTTTCCAGTGACCAAAACAGGACTTCCTATATATGAATCTTTACCTCTGGACCATTCCGGAGCTCCTCATGACGTCCGGGATCTCATCTGGGACTCCGAACAAACTTCTGTCACCACCATACATAAATCTAGACTACCGAAATGACACCAAACCTTAAGTGTGCAGACCCCGCGGGTTCGAGAACTATGTAGACATGACCGAGACACCTCAATGGTTAATAACCTGTGGCGGGACCTGGATGTCCACATTGGTTCCTACATATTCTATGGAGATCTTTATCGGTCGAACCTCTATGTCAAGGATTCAGTTAATCCCGTATGATGTTCTCTTTGTTCTTCGGTATGTTACTTGCCCGAGATTCGATCGTCGGTATCTCCATACCTAGTTCGACCTTGTTACTGGCAAGTCTCTTTACTCATTCTGTAATACAAGATCCCACAACTAACACTTAGTCACATTGCTTGCAAGGCTTATTGTCATGTTGCATTACCGAGTGAGCCCTGAGATACCTCTCCGTCACACGGAGTAACAAATCCAGTATTGATCCATGTCAACTCAACAGACACCCTCAGAGACACCTGTAGAGCACCTTTATAGTCACCCAGTTACATTGCGACGTTTGATACACACAAGGCACTCCTCCGATGTCCGTGAGTTGCATGATCTCATGGTCATAGGAACATATACTTGACATGCAGAAAACAATAGCAATAAACTGACACGATCATAAGCTATGTTTGTAGTTTGGGTCTTGTCCATCACATCATTCTCCTAATGATGTGATCCCGTTATCAAATGACATCTCATGTCCATGGCTAGGAAACCTTAACCATCTTTCGATCAACGAGCTAGTTCACTAGAGGCATACTAGGGACATTGTGCTTGTCTATGTATCCACACATGTATCCATGTTTCCAATTAATACAATTCCAGCATGGATAGTAAAAAATTATCATGAACAAGGAAATATAATAATAAACACTTTATTTATTGCCTCTAGGGCATATTTCCAACAGTGTCCCACTTGTACTAGAGTCAATAACCTAGCTCACATCACTATGTGATTTACATTGTAATGAATCGAACACCCATGCAGTTCTGGTGTTGATCATGTTTAGCTCTTGGAAGAGGTTTAGTCAACAGGTCTGCAACATTCAGATCCGTGTGCACTTTGCAAATATTTATGTCCTTCTCCTCGATGTAATATCGGATCGAGTTGAAGCGTCGCTTTATATGTCTGGTCCTCTTGTGAATCCTTGGTTCCTTGGCTAGAGCAATGGCACCAGTGTTGTCACAGAACAAGCTCATTGGATACAGTGCACTGGGCACTACTCCAAGATCTGTCATGAACTGCTTCATCCAGACACCTTCCTTCGCCGCCTCCGAGGTTGCGATGTATTCCGCTTCGCACGTAGAATCAGCTACCACGCTTTGCTTGGAACTGCACCTGCTTACTGCTCCCCCGTTAAGAATAAATACGTATCCGGTTTGCGACTTAGAGTTGTCCGGATCAGTGTCAAAGCTTGCATCGACGTAACCCTTTACGACGAGCTCTTCATCACCTCCATAAACGAGAAACATTTCCTTAGTCCTTTTCAGGTACTTCAGGATATTCTTGACCGCTTGCCAGTGCTCCATTCCAGGATCACTTTGAAACCTTCCGGCCATACTTATGGCAAGGCTGACATCGGGTCTTGTGCACAGCATTGCATACATGATAGAGCCTATGGCTGAAGCATAGGGGATGACACTCATCTTTTCTCTATCTTCTGCAGTTACTGGGCATTGAGTCTTACTCAACTTCACACCTTGTAACACAGGCAAGAACCCCTCCTTGGACTGATCCATTTTGAACTTCTACAAAACTCTATCAAGGTATGTGCTCTGTGAAAGTGCTCTTAAGCGTCTTGATCTATCTCTATAGATCTTATTGCTAATATCAAAGCAGCTTATCCTAGGTCCTTCATTGAAAAACTCTTGTTCAAATATTCCTTCATGCTTTCCAGCATTTCTATATTGTTTCCAATCAGCAATATGGCATCCACATATAATACTAGAAACGCTATAGAGCTCCCACTCACTTTCTTGTAAATACAAGCTTCTCCGTAACATTGTATAAAGTTAAACGCTTTGATCACCTCATCAAAGCGCTTATTCCAACTCCGAGATGCTTGCACCAGTCCATAAATGGATCGCTGGGCCTTGCAAACTTTGTCAGCATTCTCTGGATCGACAAAATCTTCGGGTTGCATCATATACAACTCTTCCTCAAGGAAACCGTTGAGGAACTCTGTTTTGACATCCATCTGCCAAATTTCATAGTCGAAATAAGCAGCTATTGCTAACATGATTCTGACAGACTTAAGCATCGCTACGGGTGAGAAAGTCTCATTGTAGTCAACTCCTTGAACTTGTGAAAAACCCTTTGCCACAAGTTGAGCTTTATAGACGGTGACATTATCGTCTGCGTCTGTCTTCTTCTTAAAGATCCATTTTTTTTGAATGGCCTTTCGCCCTTCAGGTAATGCTTCCAAAGTACATACTTTGTTTTCATACATGGATCCCATCTCGGATTTCATGGCCTCTAACCATTTCTCGGAATCCAGGCCCATCACTGCTCCTCCATAGCTCGTAGGTTCATTATTGTCCAACAACATGACCTCCAAGACAGGGTTGCCGTACCACTCAGGGGTAGTACGCGGCCTTGTCGACCTACGAGGTTCAATAGCAGCTTGATCCGAAGCTTCATGATCATCATCATTATCTTCCTCTTCTACCGTCATAGGTTCCATAGAAACATCTTTCTGCATTGTGCTACTTTCTGGTTGAAGTAACGGTTCAATAACCTCATCAAGCTCTATTTTCCTCCCACTCAATTCTTTCAAGAGAACCTCTTTCTCAAGAAATGTTCCGTTCTTAGCGACAAACACTTTGCCTTCGGATCTGAGATAGAAGGTATACCCGACTGTCTCTTTCGAGTATCCTATGAAGACGCATTTCTCCGCTTTGGGTTCCAGCTTTTCAGGCTGAAGCTTTTTGACATAAGCATCACATCCCCAAACTTTAAGAAATGACAACTTTGGCTTCTTGCCAAACCACAGTTCATATGGCATCGTCTCAACGGATTTTGATGGTGCCATATTTAAAGTGAATGCAGCTGTCTCTAATGCATAACCCCAAAACGATAGCGGCAAATCAGCAAGAGGCATCATAGAACGCACCATATCTAATAAGGTTCAATTACAATGTTCGGACACGCCATTACACTGTGGTGTTCCGGGCGGTGTCAACTGTGAAACAATTCCACACTGTCTTAAGTGACTGCCAAACTCATAACTCAGATATTCACCTCCTCGATCAGATCGCAGGAACTTAATCTTCTTGTTACGATGATTCTCAAACTTCACTCTAAAATGGCTTGAACTTTTCAAACGTTTCAGACTAGTGTTTCATTAAGTAAATATACCCATATCGACTTAAGTCATTAGTGAAGGTGAGAAAATAACGATATCCACCACGCGCTGTAACATTCATTGGACCGCACACATCAGTATGTATGATTTCCAATAAGTCACTCGCCCGTTCCATTGTTCCAGAGAACGGCGTTTTAGTCATCTTGCCCATGAGGCATGGTTCACATGTGTCAAGTGATTCAAAATCAAGTGACTCCAAAATTCCATCAGCATGGAGCTTCCTCATGCGTTTTACACCAATATGACCTAAACGGCAGTGCCACAAGAAAGTGGTACTATCAATATCAACTCTACATCTTTTGGCATCAATGTTATGAACATGTGTGTCATCGCTATCAAGATTCAATATGAATAAACCCCTAACATTGGGTGCATGACCATAAAAGATATTACTCATATAAATAGAACAACCTTTATTCTCTGATTTAAATGAGTAACCGTCTTGCAATAAACAAGATCCAGATATAATGTTCATGCTTAACGCATGCACTAAATAGCAGTTATTCAGGTTCATCACTAATCCCGATGGTAATCAAAGAGAGAGCGTGCCGACAGCGATCACATCAACCTTGGAACCATTTCCCACGCGCATCGTCACTTCGTCCTTTGCCAGCCTTCGTTTATTCCGTAGTTCCTGCTTTGAGTTGCAAATGTGAGCAACCGAACCGGTATCAAATACCCAGGCACTACTACGAGAGCTAGCAAGGTACACATCAATAACATTTATATCATATATACCTTGTTTGTCGTTGGCTGCCTTCTTGTCAGCCAGGTACTTGGGGCAGTTCCGCTTCCAATGACCAGTTCCCTTGCAATGAAAGCACTCAGTTTCTGGCTTGGGTCCATGCTTGGGCTTCTTTACAGGAGTAGCAACTGCTTTGCCATCCTTCTTGGTTTTACCCTTCTTGCCCTTCCCCTTGACCTTGCCATTTTTCTTGAAACTAGTGGTCTTATTGACCATCAACACGATGTTCTTTCTGGATTTCAGACTCAGCGACTTTTAGCATCGCAAACAGCTCCGCGACTGACTTGTTCATCTCGTGCATGTTATAGTTCATCAAAAAGCTCTTGTAACTAGGTGGCAGTGATTGAAGAACTCTGTCAGTGATCGCCTCTGGCGGAAGGGCAATTCCCAACTCCGCTAGACGAGTTGAATACCAAGACAATCTGAGTATATGTTCACTGATAGACCCGTTCTCCTCCATCTTGCAAGCATAGAACTTATCGGAGGTTTCATACCTCTCGATCCGGGCATTCTTCTGAAAGATAAACTTCAACTCCTGGAACATCTCATATGCTCCATGACGTTCAAAACGTCTTTGAAGTCCCGGTTCTAAGCCATACAATATTGCACACTGAACTATTGAGTATTCTCTAGTATGTGCCTCCCAAGCGTTCTTAACATCTTCGGAGGTCATGTCTTCTGGTTGGTCACCAAGCGGTGCATCAAGGACATATGATTTATGGGAAGCCATGAGGATAATCCTCAGATTACGGGCCCAGTCAACAAAGTTACTTCCATCATCTTTCAACTTAGCTTTCTCTAGGAATGCATTAAAATCTAGGGGTGCTACTGTGCGATCCATTGATCTACAACATAAATATGCAAAGTTCACTTAGACTATTGTTCAACACAATGAGTTTAGTTAATCAAGTTACTAAAGCTCCCACTCAAATTGACATCCCTCAGGTCATCTGAGTGTCACATGATCCAAATCCACCAACTCAAGTCCGATCATCATGTGAGTTGAGGTGGCTTCAATGGTGAACATCATTATGTTGATCATATCTACTATATGACTCATGTTTGACCTTTCGGTCTCTTGTGTTCCGAGGCCATGTCTGTACATGCTAGGCTCGTCAAGTTTAACCCGAGTGTTCTATGCGTGCAACACTGGCTTGCACCCGTTGTATGTGAACGTAGAGTCTATCACACCCGATCATCACGTGGTGGCTCAACACGATGAACTTTCGCAACGGTGCACACTCGGGGAGAACACAATTTATCTTGAAATTTAAGTGAGGGATCACCTTATAATTCTACCGTCGTACTAAGAAAAACAAGGTGCATAAAAAGGATTAACATCACATGCAATTCATAAGTGACATGATATGGCCATGAACTTGTGCTTTATATCTCCATCTTGAAAGCACCGGCATGATCTCCATCGTCACCAGCACGACACCATGATCTCCATCATCTTGATCTTCATCAACGTGTCGCCATCGGGGTTGTCACGCCCTGCATGCTTCTACTACTATTGCTACCGTTTAGCGATAAAGTAAAGCATTACATAGCTTAATGATTGACACGCAGGTCATACAATAATTAAAGACAACCCTATGGCTCCTGCCGGTTGCCGTACTCCTCGACAAGCAAGTCGTGAAATTCTATACATCACATGATCATCTCATACATCACATATATCACATCATGTAATTGGCCATATCACATCACAACATACCCTACAAAAACAAGTTAGATGTCCTCTAATTGTTGTTGTATGTTTTACGTGGCTGCTATGGGTTTCTAGCAAGAACGATTCTCACCTACGCATAAACCACAACGGTGCTACATAATTTGCTTTTCAACCTTCTCAAGGACCGCCTTTGTCGAATCCGATCCAACTAAAGTGAAAGAAACTGGCACCCGCAAGCCATCTATGGAACAAGTTGCGGTCGAGGGAACCGGTCACTCGTAAGCGTACGAGTAAAGTTGGTCCGGGCCGCTTCATCTCAGAATACCGCTGAACCAAAATCCAACCAAGGGAGGAAGCATTCTAAGCATCAACGCCCACAAACCTTTTGTGTTCTACTCGAGATCTCATCAACACTTAGACCTAGCTCTGGTACCATTGTTGGGGAACGTCGGATAGGAAACAAAAACTTTCCTACACACACGTAGATCTATCCATGGTGATGGGCATCTATGAGAGGGAGAGTGGATCTACATACCCTTGTAGATCGCTAAGCGGGAAGCATTAAGAAACACGGTTGGTGTAGTCGAACGTCTTCGCGATCCAAATAGCCGTGCGTCCCGCGACCCAATCACGATCTGTCCCGCGATCTAATCACGATCCGTCCCACGAACTCGATCACGATCCGTCCCATGAACTTGATCACGATCCGTCCCACGAACTTGATCACGATCCTTCCGACCTAGCGCCGAACGAACGACACCTCCGCGTTCAGCACACGTACAGCTTGATGACGATCTCCACGTTCTTGATCCAGCAAGAAGGAGTGGAGAGGAAGAAGAGTTCTCCGGCAGCGTCACAGTGCTCCGGCGATGGTGGTGGAGCTATTCTGGCAGCGCTTCGCCTAAGCACTGAAGAAATCCAATCTAGAGGAGAAACTATGCACTGGAGGAACGGGTAGCACGTGGCTGAAATTCTAGTGGAAAAACCCTCAATACCACCAGTATATATAGGAGGAAGAGAGGAGGTGGATTGGCCCAAGGGCCCAAGGGCCAAGCCACCAAGGAGTCGGCCGAACCAAGGGTGGAGTTGGAGTCCACCTCCAATCCTAGTAGGACTAGGATTCACCCTCATTTTTGCCTTTTCCACTTTTTCTCTTAGGACTTTTTTCTTCCAGCCGCATGGGCCTCTTGTGGTTGTTCCACCAGCCCACTAAGGGCTGGTTTCCACTCTCCCACAGACCATGTAGCCTCTTGGGTCGAAATACTCCTCCCGGAGGCCTCCCGGTACACTACCGGCACTCTCGGTACACTACCGATGAGCCCGAAACTTTTCCGGCGACCAAAATAGGACTTCCTATATATGAATATTTACCTCCGGACCATTCCGGAGCTCCTCGTGATGTATGGGATCTCATACAGGACTCCGAACAAACTTCGGTCACCACCATACATAAGTCTATACTACCGAAACGTCACCAAACCTTAAGTGTGCAGACCCTGCGGGTTCGAGAACTATGTAGAAATGACCGAGACACCTCTACGGTCAATAACCAATGGCGGGACCTGGATGTCCACATTGGTTCCTACATATTCTACGAAGATCTTTATCGGTCGAACCTCTATGTCAAGGATTCAGTTAATCCCATATGATGTTCCCTTTGTTCTTCGGTATGTTACTTGCCCGAGATTCGATCGTCGGTATCTCCATACCTAGTTCAACCTCGTTACTGACAAGTATCTTTACTCGTTCTGTAATACAAGATCCTGTAACTAACACTTAGTCACATTGCTTGCAAGGCTTACTGTGATGCTGCATTACCGAGTGGGCCCTGAGATACCTCTCCGTCACACGGAGTAACAAATCCCAGTATTGATCCATGCCAACTCAACAGACACCCTCGGAGACACCTGTAGAGCACCTTTATAGTCACCCAGTTATGTTGCGACGTTTGATACACACAAGGCACTCCTCCGATGTCCGTGAGTTGCATGATCTCATGGTCATAGGAACATATACTTGACATGCAGAAAACAATAGCAATAAACTGACACGATCATAAGCTACGTTTGTAGTTTGGGTCTTGTCCATCACATCATTCTCCTAATGATGTGATCCCGTTATCAAATGACATCTCATGTCCATGGCTAGGAAACCTTAACCATCTTTCGATCAACGAGCTAGTTCACTAGAGGCATACTAGGGACATTGTGCTTGTGTATGTATCCACACATGTATCCATGTTTCCAATTAATACAATTCCAGCATGGATAATAAACAATTATCATGAACAAGGAAATATAATAATAAACACTTTATTTATTGCCTCTAGGGCATATTTCCAACAGTGTCCCACTTGCACTAGAGTCAATAATCTAGCTCACAGCACTATGTGATTTACATTGTAATGAATCGAACACCCATGCAATTCTGGTGTTGATCATGTTTAGCTCTTGGAAGAGGCTTAGTCAACGGGTTTGCAACATTCAGATCCGTGTGCACTTTGCAAATATTTATGTCCTTGTCCTCGATGTAATATCGGATGTAGTTGAAGCGTCGCTTTATCTGTCTGGTCCTCTTGTGAAACCTTGGTTCCTTGGCTAGAGCAATGGCACCAGTGTTGTCACAGAATAGGCTCATTGGATTTAATGCACTCGGCACTACTCCAAGATCTGTCATGAACTGCTTCATCCAGACACCTTCCTTCGCCGCCTCCGAGGCTGCGATGTATTCCGCTTCGCACGTAGAATCAACTACCACGCTTTGCTTGGAACTGCACCAGCTTATTGCTCCCCCGTTAAGAATAAATACGTATCCGGTTTGCAAATTAGAGTCGTTCGGATCAGTATCAAAGCTTGCATCGACGTAACCCTTTACGACGAGCTCTTAATCACCTCCATAAACGAGAAACATTTCCTTAGTCCTTTTCAGGTACTTCAGGATATTATTGACCGCTAGCCAGTGCTCCATTCCAGGATCACTTTGAAACCTTCCGGACATACTTATGGCAAGGATGACATTGGGTCTTGTGCACAGTATTGCATACATGATAGAGCCTATGGCTGAAGCATAGGGGATGACACTCATCTTTTCTCTATCTTCTGCAGTTACTGGGCATTGAGTCTTACTCAACTTCACACCTTCTAACACAGGCAAGAACCCCTTCTATTAAATAACAATTTTTGGATCCAAGAACTACCGAAGGGGGGCCACCAGGTGGCCACCCTCCACTAGGGTGCGCCTGCCCCCCTACCCGCGCCCTGGTGTAGGGTCGGCACACAGGCCCACCTTCGGAGCCCATCTTTTGCTAGATAGTCCCAAAAAACCTAGAAAAAATCAGAGGCAGACTTTCGAGATGAAGCGCTGCCGCCTCGAGGCGAAACTTGGGCAAGAGCACTTTTGCCCTTCGATGAAGCGATTTCGTCGGGGAACTTCCCTCCGAGAGGGGGAAGTCGAAGCCATAGTCATCACCAACAACCCTCTCATCTTGGGAGGCCATTCTTCATCAACATATTCAACAACACCATCTCCTCTCAAACCCTAGTTCATCTCTTGTATTCAATCTTTGTACCGGAACCTCAGATTGGTACAGGTGGGTGAGTAGTAGTGTTGATTACCTTGTGTAGTTGATTACTATATGGTTTATTTGGTGGAAGATTATATGTCCAGATCCATTATGCTATTCAATACACCTTTGATCTTGAGCATGCATATTATTTGTGAGTAGTTACTTTTTTTGTTGGGGTCACGGGAGAAGTCATGTTGCCAGTACTCATGTGAATTTTATATGTGTTCGATATTTTGATGATATGTATGTTGTGATTCCCTTAGTAGTGTCCATGTGAACGTCGACTACATGACACTTCACCATCCTTGGGCCTAATGGAATGCATTGTGGAGTAGTTATTAGATGATGGGTTGCTAGAGTGACAGAAGCTTAAACCCTAATTTATGCGCTACTTCGTAAGGGGCTGATTTGGGTCCACATGTTTAATGCTATGGTTAGACTTTTTCTTAATACTTTTATCGTAGTTGCGAATGCTTGTGAGGGGGTTAATCATAAGTAGGTTTTTAGTTCAAGTAAGAACATCACCTTAGCACCGGTCCACCCACATATCGAATTATCAAAGTAGCGAACACAAATCAAACCAACATGACGAAAGTGGCTAGATGAAATTCCCGTGTACCCTCAACAACACTTTGCTCATCATAAGAGATAGTTTTGGCCCGTCTTTTCCCATAAAAGGATTGGTCTACCTTTATTCACCTTACCTATTGTTACCATTACTTGCTCGTTACAAATTACCTTGCTATCAAAACACTTTCTACTTACAATTTCAGTGCTTGCAGAAATTACCTTGCTAAAAACCGCTTATCATATCCTTCCGCTCCTCGTTGGGTTCGACACTCTTACTTATCGAAAGGAATACGATTGATCCCCTATACTTGTGGGTCATAAAGACTCTTTTTTGGCGTTGTTGCCGGGGAGTGAAGCGCTCTTGGTAAGTGGAAATCGGTAATGAAAAACTTATAGTACATGCTGAAATTTATTGTCACTTCTTACTACGGAAAGAAAAATCCTTTGAGGGGTTTGTTCGGGGTATCGTCACCTCGACAATCATGACCACATGGAATTCTTACAACAAAACACTACCAAGTTCTAGGTGGGAACCATCATTGGAGGTAACAAAGTCCGGTGCAAGTCCGTCTAGTACCTACGGGATAACACTTAACTTATTTTCCATGAACAAATCTATCAGTGGCTTGGTGTGCTAGGAGATACATATGGAATGTAGGTACCTAATCTCTCGGGCCATAGAATACTTCACACATGCAGGACTGACTTGAGATGATCCCAGAGATAGCAAAATAATTTTCCTCGAATTCACGGTGGCAACTTGCATCAAGTACACGTGAACTGAGAGGGAGTCACTTCTAACACCTAACATAACTTCATGTACGGAACTTGAAGATAATGCCTACAAAATTTTCCAACAATACCTTTAATGTTCAACATGAATGCTAGAACACACAATAATGTTGATGATGGGCACAACAACAATTCATCGGGGTGTGCATATAGATGGAATTCCACAATTATGTGAGCAAGGTGATAGCATTGGTCAAACCCAAGGATATAATGGTATATGCTCGAGGATACATCCGCGAGTAAAACAACATTATGATAATCGTTGGTTCTGATTTTGAATTAATGATAGCCCATACCCAAATCAAAGATTGGGTAAGGTGATTGATGCAACAATTGATCACAAGGACCAACTGATGAAGGTATCATCTTTATTCGACACATACACACAAGATATCCCTTTGGAAAGAACTAAGTCAGATCAAGCTTTATCTTTCAACTGTGCAAGTTGTTTTTTAGCTTAACCACCTAGTTCAAGGGCATCCAACGTAGATTCTTGGAGAAGGGTGGTTTATGGTAAAACCAACTTGATCACGAGCTCAGCATAAAGGTCAAGGAACACCTTAGTAATACTTCCGATAAATATTCAGAAAATCATGAACCATCGATATGCTATTGAGCTCGAGAGAAATCTTGCTTTTTAGGGCAAGACGATATGATCAAAAGAGTGAAGGGTTGACACAATCCTAACTCGTTGATCGACGAGAGCACCAGGAAAGATGGACTAGGTCACACGATCAATCTTTGAAATGATGATTCAATAACCAACATACTAAGAATGAAGTTATTGTCCATTAACTCCCAAGCAATAGGATTGCTAAAAGTATTGATTTCACGCATCATGGTTCACTTGTCGGTATTCTGGTTATAGCCAACACGGGGACCGAGGAATGAACAATGATGGCGAGAAGTGTCACTGTATCAAGAGTTCATGAGAGTTTGTGCAATTCTCACGACTGTCTTGACATAAACACGGTAGTACTTCAGACCAGAATAGAATGGAAGTTGGATCGGCATTTTGATCTGCAAAATACAATTGCTTTGACCCAATCCTAGATATGGATGAGGTACTGGAGGTTACTTCTCCTAGTCATTCTAAAATAGAATGACTCGACGGACCACAAGAGCAATTGACATCAGTGCACATATGTGCCCGATTACACTTGACTGTCAACTGACAGATAAGGTCAGAATTCAATTAAAAAGGGGCAACTCAAGAGGCACATAATTTTCTTGAGTGGTGGATGCATAGATTAGCATGTCGAACGACTTCAACATAATTCTTCCGGATAACCCATGCAAAAAGATAGGGTTGGCAGAGTCACAACTATGGAATGGAGAACTCATCAAGAGCACTGTTGTTGTGATCTTTAGTTCATAAAGAACTTTGGCCATGATGGTTCGTGGAATTGGAAGAATGATATACCATAGACCTCGAAGACTAGAACAAGGTTACTAATTATCCTAAAGGAGCAAACAAACACTATCAACACGAGTGAGCAGAATGATCCTTGAGTTCAAGAACCTAGAGATAGAATACCTACTACTATATAACATCAAGGGATGTTTTTGATAATGATGGCCAAAATTATCACATTGAAAACACAAAACAAAACTAGACTATTGGGTGGTTCTCTAAGATAACATGGTTTCCTAACACTTTAGCAAACACGTCGAGGTAGTAGAGTACCTCAACACAAAATTTAGTGTGATTTGTCTAGCCCAAAAAACATTAACTCGAGATGAAAGGATTTGTAAATGCATTAGATTAATAATAAACCTTGGATAACTCAGAAAGCATAACGGTTGTACGAGCATGAAATATGAGGCAACCTGCAAGAAAATTTACAACATAACAACTTAATTCTTATGGAGACACTGATCCAAGAAGACGTCAACTTTCCTATAAGTCTCCAGCATAATAACTCGTCATCCTGATAGATAGATGAGAAAGCCTAATTCCTTAAATCCCGTAAAAAAGAGGAGGGTGACTCAGAATATGATTGAAACAAGGAAAGGAGTAAAAGAATCTTATGTTCCCTTCCACAATCAATTGCCTTATGTAACTAAAGTAGTTCTAGACTCAACATTGGATAGTTTGGCTTGGTAATCTTACAGACAGTCAAGCTCTAATACCAATGTTGTCGGGGCCCTGATCCTAGCCCATACAAGTATAGCATGTAACACATCATATCACTTTGCAGCCTCAGCCACGGTAATCCCCACGGCTACCACCTTACCTTGGTCGGGACCATTTGCGCCTTTTGGCTCACGTATATGAATATGTCGCTAGCAGTCATACGGAAATAATTTGCTACCCATGGTGGTAGCTACACATGGCCCAAATTTTTATCTCTAATTATTCTGGTAAATTATTTTGGAATACTAAAATAACTCTATAATGGAAAAATTGTGACTTTGGACCAGCCATGAAGTAAATAAAGGCACTTGTGCCAAAAAGGCAAGCGGAAAAATTGAGAGAAGTGAGAAATGGCCCTTGCTACACAACGAAAAGGCACTTGTGTCAAAAAGATAAAAGAAGACAACAAAAAGTGAGAAAGAAGTCCTTCCTATACAACAAAAATATACTTGTGACAATGCCATGAGAAACTCAACACCTCATATATAAAAGACGGCACAAATATCAAAGAGTGTGTAGCTACCAACATACATAGAAAATTGCCTCTCAACAATCGTATGTAAAAGAACCTGGGTCGACATGACTAGTTATAGAACCAAGTGGCACAACCGTACAGGGACAGGTATACATAATCCAAAAGTGCAAGTGTCAGTCATCAACGTGCGTAGATGAGTCGTAGCAAACTACATGGACTCCATTTCACCGCAGGACATTTCCCGTGGGGATAGACACAACATAAAAGAAGGATACATGCTGGTCAATCAATGTGTCCGGAGCAGTAGCAAGCTACAGGGCTCAACGGAAGCACGGAGAGGCGTTTCCCTGTAAAGAAGGCTACCATAGGCATACGACTAGGTGTCGAATCCCACACATACCAATGCATTTCAAACATACACACAATATGCATGACATGCGTAGCTATAACCTGGCATCACAACATAACTCTATGACTTAGGTATTCATTAATGACTCATAAGAGCCAACATAGTGTGATATTACATACAGGGATCACATGACCCAACACTCAAGTCATACAAGCATCAAGCAGAAGGAAAACATGTCTGAGTACAGACATCTACTAAAGTGGCTAGAGGGGTCTCAAGAGCTACAACGACCCTACCAAAGGAGCCAGACCTTTGTCTGGGATTCCCAAGATAATCCAGTCAACATCGAATATGTCATCAAAATTGGAAGTGAGACTGAAGTCTCATCTGCAAAAACATAAATAAGCAATCGTGAATACATAGGTAGTTAGCAAGACTTGCATCAGAACTATCTACATATGCATCATTGTCAACAAAGGGGAGTGTGGAGTTTAATACAGCAAGCCATCTTTGACTCTTGGCTAACCTGTACTACGACCACGATAACATTCTCTGAGGTGGGATAGCGCACACGAGTCCACATATTCACCACACCAATACAACACTATGGATCCTCTCCTGTCTTCCTACGAGAGGGTCATCCATAGCACTCACACTATCTTGCGCATTTTAAAGTATCCATTTCATTTGTCTACGAACCATATAAGTGTCCAAGTAGTCCATATCCGAGGATGCGGCTATTCGAACAGATCATTCAACCTACAGGGGTATACTTATTCACACATGCTCTAGCCACTTATCACCATGTGCACGTAAAAGGCACCTCAGAAACCTCCAAGCGAAATCCCAACGAGGGATTCGGCCACAAACGTTAACTTACGATGACTCACGCCCAAGGTAGTCGCCTATTTGAGTTGGAACCCATAATGGAAGTCCGACCGAGTTTTCCGATATGGCCTCAAATGTTGTGTGCAGGGCCCCAAGCCGGCCCCGACTGGGCCATTCATCCACTTCGTAGGCCCGGCCACACCTATCAACGTTTCGAACTACTGCGACTCCTAGAATGAGAACATGGAAGTTAATAGGCCGAGAGGGTCCATTGGTTTCGGGCCCAATGAGCGGTAGTATCTTGTCTTGGAACACAAACACAAGATCTCAGGTCCTAAAAGCGGTTTAAATGAGACAACCCACCATGTACTCCTACATGGAGTCTCATCTCTACCTTTACCAAATCGTATTCACACACTTAGCTCTCACACAACAGGACATGAACACATTCATTTCGATTCATCGCCCAAATGGATCAGACCCGACATGACTCTAAGCATAGCCGGCATAATAAGCAAGCATGGATGGGTAAGTACATCAAGGCTCAAGTAGTTGCTACTCTTGCTAAGTGGCTTCAACTTTTTACTGTGACAAAGAGAGGTCATGCGGAGGAATGTGTTCAACTACCGAAAAATGTAATAGTTGAATCGTTGTTGTCCTAATGTAGTAAAAGCGAGCAAGAGCGAGAGAGTGGGATTGTATCGGAATTCTCAAAGGGGTTTGATTGGCTAGCACTTCTGAAGATAACAGTGAGTCTTCATCAATGACATCGATCTCAACGTCGGAACAACACCGACAAACAAGAAAGGAACACATTCAATGTGACGCAACAAACATGATGTATGATATGACATGTTAAGGTACTAAATTTACCTAGTACAATATTTAGTCATATTAATTGAAGAGGAATTCAAATGGACATCAAATTCCAATTCCAAACTATATATGAACTTTGCCCTAATCATTATTTGTTCTCTTTGGTGATGATAGCTTGCCCAAACATGCATGAACATGGCATAAACAGGTTCATTGGATTTTTCTAATAATTTTTTCATATATAATTTATTTTGATTTCGAGATTTGGTTGAATTTCTATGAATTTTAGAAGTTTAGGTTATTTTCTGGAATTAAATAAATCTAGAAACAGTTTACTATGTCATCGCCGCATCAGCAGTCAAACGCGCCACGTCCAGGTCAAACCTGATGTGCGGGTCCCGCGTGTCATAGGCTCAATACTAATTAAGCTTAGGCTTAAACTAATCCCATAATTAGTTAGGGCCTGGGACCACAAGTCAGTGACCCTAGGGGTCATTAGGTTAGTTATAACCGGTGGTCAGGCCGGAGGGAGGGCGTCGGCGACCATACCCACAACGGAAGTTCACCGGAGTTCCTCGAATTAGCGCTACATGCATCGGTTTTGAGCGTGGACAGGTTCTACGGGTTCCTTGCGGCCATGCGCATCCGATGGGGCAAGCACCAGAGGTGGGGGTGGTCAGAGCAGTTGATGACTTCGACTTCCACGGCAGCACAACTACGGCCCACACGGCATGAGAGCTACGATGCACGAATGAGGAGGTCAAGCGGCTGGGCGGACTAACAGGAGCTCCAAGAGCACGTAGAGGTGCTCGGGTGCGAGTCGTGGTGGCTGTGGCCACGACCATGCCATTGCCGGTGGCAAGGGCTCGGGTTCTAGCAGGTGGCTAGCTAGAGGATGGGGAGTACCACGGGGAGAGAGGGAGGCACATCGGTGGCACCCCGCGATTCAAGAAGCGACAATGACGAGCTCGGGGAGGCTTTGGACTGAGCGAATCGACGATGATGTTTTGACATCCGTGGAAGGGGAAGAGGATCGCAAGAGTCATCTTCAGATCATCCTGGCTCGATTCCGTTGGCGAGGAGGTGCATACTGAGGCGGCGGAGACAATGGGCAGCTTGGGGAGGCGAGGCAGCAAGGGTGGCCATGGTGGCTGATGTCTACTATGCAACCTTCTTCTTGTAGACTCGTGTTGGGCCTCCAAGCGCAGAGTTTTGTAGGAAATGGCAATTTTCCACAAGTGCCCCAAAGTTTCTACCAAAGATTCAAGACGAAAACATGTGTCAACCCCTATGCATAGATTCCCAAGGTCACGGAACCCGCAAGTTGATCACCAAAACATACATCTAGTGGATCAATAAAACATCCCATTGTAACCATGGATATCCCATCGCAAGACATACATCAAGTGTTCTAAAATCCTTAAAGACTCAATCCGATAAGAAAACTTCAAAGGGAAAACTCAATTCATCACAAGAAGATAGAGAGGGGAAAACTCCATATGGTTCATCTATATCGATAAAGCTCGCGGTACATCAAGATCATGCCATCTCAAGAACACGAGAGAGAGAGAGAGATCAAACACATAACTATTGGTACATACCCTCATCCCCGAGGGTGAACTACTCCCTCCTCATCATGGAGACTGTCAAGGTGATGATGATGGCCTCCGGTGATGGTTTCCTCCTTTGGTAGGGTGCCGTAAAAGGCTCCCAATCTAGGTTTCTTTTCAGAGGTTTCTGTATTTATAGGAATTTTTGGCGTTGGTCTCACATCAAGGGGGGGCACGAGGCAATGACAAGCTACCCTAGCGCGACCAGGGGGTGGCCGCGCCCTCCTGGCTTGTGGCCTCCTCGTGTCTCTTCTGGCCCAACTCCAATGCTTCGGGGGTCTCTTTTGGTCCATAAAAAATCATACGAAATTTTCAACCCATTCCGAGAACTTCTATTTCTGCACAAAAAATGACACCATGGTAGTTCTGTTGAAAACAGCGCCAGTCCGGGCTAGTTCTAATAAAATCATACCAAAATCATATAGAATTATTGTAAACATGTCATGAATACTTCGTAAATTATAGATACTTTGGAGATGTATTAGCATCCCCGGGCTTAATTCTTGCTCGTCCTCGAGTGGGTAAATGATAAAAGAAATAATTTATGAAGTGTGAATGCTAGCAAGTGCACAAGTTTGATCAATGATAGTTCCAAACACTTTATCTAGCATCATTAAATATCATAAATAGTAGCTCATCTCATAAAACTTCTCATGATGAAGTAACAACCTATTCACATGTTAAAGTATAGACCATAAAGTTTCTTGAAAACTAACAAACTATGCTTTCAATCACCAAAAAATTGCAATTCATCTTATTTTCGGGAAGGGCCTATGTAAGAGCTTTGATTTAGAAAATTCCACATACTCAACTGTCATATAGTCTTCCATGATTGCTAACACCCAGAGCATATTTTTAGAGCAAATGGCATCCGTCGAACACAGAGAAAGAAAGGGGCTTAAAGTTTTGCCTCCCAACTTATTTATCATATAGATAATTGTCAACAATAATAATTCATGATCAAATATATTGGAATGGCCATATATGCCTAGATCATTCCCCAACACATGACGCTTTCCAAGAGAAAAACGCGAAATATAGGAAGTGGTGAAGATCACCATGACTCTTGCATAAAGGTAAGTACTAGAAAGTAAAAGATAGGCCCTTCACACAGGGAAGCAGAGGTTGTCATGCGCTTTTTGTTTCTGGATGTGCAAACCCTTAATGCGAAGGAACGTCACGTTGTATTGCCCTTTGTGATAACAACCTTTATTATGCAGTTCGTCGCTTTTATTTCTTTACCATCACAAGTTCGTACAATGCTTATTTTCCCTTACAATAAAAGATCGTACATATTTAGGAGCAATTTTTATTGCATTTTGCACCGATGACAACTTACTTGAGGGATCTTACTCAATCCATAGGTAGGTATAGTGGACTCTCATGGCAAAACTGGTTTAAGGGTGTTTGGGTGCACAAGTAGTATTTCTACTTGGTGCGGATGTTTTGGCTAGTATGAGGTGGAAGCAAGCACCACATGTTGGAGGATCCATAACAATATAATTTCTACACAAATATACCCAAACACAACTCATTACGTTATCTTGCTTGTCCAACTTCAACTAATTTGCTCAAGTTTGAAAATGATTAATGGGTATTCACAATCATAGAATATGTCCAAGATAGTATATTTATATGTGAAATCTCTCGTCCTTTAATATTCTTTCATGAATTGTTCAAGTGACCAATGCGGTGTTTGCTAACTTTCAATAATTTTTACCACCTATACTTATTATACATGAAGTCATTACTCCCCATGGGATAAGCATATAAAACATATATAATTTCTGATTTATGATATTTAATTTATTCAACCATTTACTCATATGGTATAAGTGAAGCACGAGAGTGAATGACAAAACTACTCCAAAACATATAAGTGAAGATCAATGAGTAGTCAAAAAATCAAGTTGCTATGTGAGGACTTTCTCTCTCTCTATCTCTCAATAAATATTTTCAGCTCTAAGTATTTTATTCAACAGCAAGCAAAAGAAAAATAGCACTCCAAGAATAGCATGCATCATGTGAACGAATTAAAATTTAGGCTCAACATAGGCTAACCGATAACTGTTGATGAAGAGAGATGGGATGCATAGCATCCCCAAGATTAGATGCTTGATACTTCTTTAAATATTTACTTGGGGTGTCTTGGGCATCCCCAAGCTTAATCTTTCGTATCTCGTTCAATCCTCTCATATCATGGTTCCACCTATTCTCAAAAACTTCATCCACACAAAACTCGAAAAGAACTCGTGAGATAGGTTAGTACACATAATAATAAATCAACTCTTTATGTACTGCCAAGACAGGTTGAACAATAATTTTCAAACATTAGGTACTGTATTCTAACATTTCCCCAATTTATATTTACCAATATAGGCTATGGAAACTATAGGATAAGTAGATAACAAAACTATGACAGCAATCTGTCCGAACAGAACAGTCTGTAGCAATTTATGAAAATAGTGTACTTATGTAACTCAAACAATTATGAAAATTTAGGACATGCTAAATAATCTATATGAAAATACTGTGTAAAAATTTCAGAAACTTTCCACATTTGAGTAAAATATATGAAAATTCAAACACTACATGAGAAGTTTATGTTTTTACACAGCACACATCAAACGTGCAATTCAAAGCATCCTAAAGGCAATTCTTGGAAATTTTTATTTAGAAAAAGATTATAAATAACACCTAACATAGAAAAACAAAATAAAATGATGCTCCAAGCAAAACTCATATTATGTCACAAATAAAAATATAGTTCCAAGTGAGATATACACATAGTGTTGAAGACCAAAGAGGGAATGCCTTCCGGGGCATCCCCAAGCTTAGCGCTTGAATACTCCTTGGATATTTCCTTGGGGTGCCTTGGGAATCCCCAATCTTAGGTTATTTTCACTCCTTATTCTCCTCATATCGGTGTCTCACCCAAAACTTGAAAACTTCAATCACACAAAACTTAACGGAACTTTCTGAGAAGGGTTAGTATAATAAAGATAGATCATTCACTTAGGTACTGTCAAGACAAGATTCATAATTATTCCCGCATGATAACTACTGTACTACATCATTCCCACAATTTATATTACTCAATATAAGATATAGGAACACTTGAACAACCAAACTATACATGCAAAACAGAATCTGTCAAAAATAGAACAGTCTGTAAAGATCTGAATGATCACCAAACTTACCTGACTCTACAAATTCTGTAAAATTAGGACATATCACAGAATTTGCATAAAAATGTTGTGTAAAACTTTCAGAATTTTTTGACTCTTCGGTAAAATCAGATAATTCATATACTGGACGCAAAACTTTTTGTTTTTGCACAGAATCAAACAAGCAAGTATCCACACTATCCCAAAGGCTTTACTTGGCACTTTATTGAAATAAAAGGCACACAACATGATTACTACAGTAGCTTAATCATGTGAAAACATCAAAACAGAAAGTAAAATTGTTGGGCTGTCTCCCAACAAGCGCTTTTCTTTAATGCCTTTTAGCTAGGCATGGTGATTTCAATGATGCTCGTATAGGAATAATAATTGAAACATGCAAAAGAGCATCATGAATCTCATGACAAGCACATTTAAGTCTAACCCACTTCCTATGCATAGGGATTTTGTGAGAAAACAATTTATGGAAGCAAAAATCAACTACCAGAGGAAGGCAAAAACAAGCATAACTTCAAAACCTTGAACACATAGAGAGGAAACTTGATATTATTGCAATTCCTACAAGCATATGTTCCTCCCTCATAATAATTTTCAGTATCATCATGAAGGAATTCCACAATATAACCAGCACATAAAGCATTCTTTTCATGATCTACAAGCATAGAAATTTTACTACTCTCCACACAAGAAAATTTCTTCTCATGACTAATAGTGGGAGTAAACTCAATAAAATAACTATCATGTGAAGCATAATCCAATTGAAAATTAAAATCATGATGCAAGTTTATTGGTTATCATTATTATTTATATCATACATTTCATGACAATAATAATCATAAATAGGAGGCATTCTTTCATCATAATAAATTTGCTCATCAAAACTTGGGGTACAAAACATATCATCTTCATCAAACATAGCACCCCCAAGCTTGTGGCTTTGCATATCATTAGCATCATGGATATTCAGAGAATTCATACTACCAACATAGCAATCATGCTCATCATACAAAGATTTAGTGCCAAACATTTTAATAACTTCTTCTTCTAGCACTTGAGCACAATGTTCCTTTCCATCATTTTCACGAAAGACATTAAAAAGATGAAGCATGTGAGGCAACCTCAATTCCATTTTTTTGTAGTTTTCTTTTATAAAACCAAACTAGTGAAAAAACAATAAACTAAAAGATTCAATTGCAAGATCTAAAGATATACCTTCAAGCACACCTCCCCGACAACGGCGCCAGAAAAGAGCCTGATGTCTACTATGCAACCTTCTTCTTGTAGACTCGTGTTGGGCCTCCAAGCGTAGAGTTTTGAAGGACAGTGGCAATTTTCCCTCACGTGGATGACCTAAGGTTTATCGATCCGTGGGAGGTGTAGCATGAATATGGTCTCTCTCAAACAACCCTGCAATCAAATACAAGAAATCTCTTGTGTCGCCAACACACCCAATACAATGGAAAATTGTATATGTGCACTAGTTCGGCGAAGAGATGGTGATACAAGTGCAATATGGATGGTAGATATAGGTTTTTGTAATATGAAAATATAAAAACAGCAAGGTAACTAATGATAAAGGTGAGCACGAACGGTATTGCAATGCTTAGAAACAAGGCCTAGGGTTCATAATTTCACTAATGCAATTTATCTCAACAATACTGACATAGTTGAATCATAAGTAAATACCTCACATATGACAAAGAGTTCACCCCAAAGTCACAAATAGCAGAGAACTAACGAAGAAATTATTGTAGGGTACTAAACCACCTCAGTTATCTTTTCTGATCAATCTTATGAGCTATCCCTATAAGTGTCACGAACAACCCTAGAGTTCGTACTAAAATAACACCTTGAGACACAATTTCAGATTCATCATGTTCAATCCAACACAAAGAACTTCAAATAGTGCCCCAAAGTTTCTACCGGAGATTCATGACGAAAACATGTGTCAACCCCTATGCATAGATTCCCAAGGTCATGGAACCCGCAAGTTGATCACCAAAATATACATCAAGTGGATCAATAGAACATCCCATTGTCACCACGGATATCCCATCGCAACACATACATCAAGTTTTCTCAAATCCTTAAAGACTCAATCCTATAAGAAAACTTCAAAGGGAAAACTAAATTCATCACAAGAAGATAGAGAGGGAAAACTCCATATGATTCCTCTATATCAATAAAGCTCGGAGTACATCAAGATCGTACCATCTCAAGAACACGAGAGAGAGGGAGATCAAACACATAGCTACTGGTACATACCCTCAGCCCCGAGGGTGAACTACTCCCTCCTCATCATGGAGACCGCCAGGATGATGAAGATGGCCTGGGATGATGGTTTCCCCCTCCGACAGGGTGCCGGAACTGGCTCCCGATTGGTTTTTGATACGTCTGCAACGTATCTATAATTTTTTATGATGGCATGCTATTATATTATCTGTTTTGGATATTTTATATGCATCAATATGCTATTTTATATTATTTTTGGGACTAACCTATTAATCTAGAGCCACGTGCTAGTTTTTAATTTTTTTCTTGTTTTTGAGTTTTGTAGATATGGAATATTAAATGGAGTCCAAATGGAATAAAACCTTCGGAAGGAATTTTTCTGGAAGGAAACAAGTCGATCAAGCTTGGAGTGCACGTCAGGGGAGGTGCTAGGGCGCCACAAGCCTGCTAGGCATGGGCCCCCCTGGTCGCGCCTAGCAGGCTTGTCTCTCCGTGGCAGGTATCCTAACCCTATTCTTTGGCCTATAAATA
The DNA here is from genome assembly GCA_022496015.1 of Hordeum marinum. Taxonomy (NCBI): domain Eukaryota; kingdom Viridiplantae; phylum Streptophyta; class Magnoliopsida; order Poales; family Poaceae; genus Hordeum; species Hordeum marinum. The sequence goes on from CM039673.1 coordinate 372,658,302, forward strand.
CCCAAATATTCCCCCAACATCAAAAAGAGACTCGCAAATACTTTTCCGCCGTCGGAAGCCTCCGTTCCCGAGAGATCCAATCTTGGAGCCTTTTCTGATAATCTGCCAGAGGGAGTTTCGATCACAGAGGGCATCTACATCAACTCCATTGCCCCTCCGACGATGCGTGAGTAGTCCACCAGAGACCTACGGGTCCATAGCTAGTATCTAGATGGCTTCTTCTCTCTCTTTGATCCTCAATACCATGTTCTTCATGATCTTCATGGACATCTATCCGATGTAATCCTCTTTTGTGGTGTGTTTGTCAAGATCTGATGAATTGTGAGTTTATGTTCAGATTATCCATGAATCTTATTGGAATCTCCTCTCATTTCTAATATGCATGATTTCATATCCTTGCAAGTCTCTTCGAGTTATTGGTTTGGTTTGGCCAACTAGATTGGTAATTCTTGCAATGGGAGAAGTGCTTGGTTTTGGGTTGAATCTTGCGGTGTCCTCACCTAGTGACATAGTAGGGGTAGCGAGTCACGTATTGTATTGTTGCCATCAAGGGTAACAAGATGGTTTTTTTATCATATTGCTTGATTTTATCCCTCTACATCATGTCATCTTTCTTAATGCTTTACTCTATTCTTCATGAACTTAATACTCTAGATGCAGGTAGGAGTCGGTCGATGTGTGGAGTAATAGTAGTAGATGCAGAATCGTTTCGGTCTACTTGTCACGGACGTGATGCCTATATGCATGATCATTGCCTTGGATAACTACATGATTATTCGCTTTTCTATCAATTGCTTGATAGTAATTTGTTTACCCACCATGATATTTTCCTTCAAGAGAGAAGCCTCTAGTGAAACCTATGGCCCCCGGGTCTATTTTCCATCATATATTTTCAGATCTATACCTTGCTGCAATTTATTTATCTTTTACTTTCCACACTCATTTACATCTATCTCTTTCAGATCTAATCCTTGCAAATAACCGTGAAGGGATTGACAACCCCTTTATAGCGTTGGGTGCAAGAGTTTGATAGTTTGTGTAGGTGTAACCATTGGTGACTTGCTTGTTCCTCCTACGGGATTGATACCTTGGTTCTCAACAACTGAGGGAAATACTTATCTACTTCATTGCATCACCCTTTCCTCTTCAAGGGAAAACCAACGCAAGCTCAAGAGGTAGCAGTTTTTCGTGGCTCTAGAGGATTGCGGCGGCGGAACTCCCAATCTAGGTTTATTTTCGGAGGTTTCTATATTTATAGGAATTTTTGGCGTCAGTCTCACAACAAGGGGGGCCACGAGGCGAAGACAAGTCACCGAGGCGCGACCAGAGGGGTGGCCACGCCCTCCTGGCTTGTGGCCTCCTCGTGGCTCTTTTGGCCCAACTCCAATGCTTCAGGGGTCTCTTTTGGTCCATAAAAATTCATACTAAATTTTTAGCCCATTCGAGAACTTTTATTTCTGCACAAAAAATGACACCATGGTAGTTCTATTGAAAACGTCAGTCCGGGTTAGTTCTAATAAAATCATACCAAAATCATATAGAATTATTGTAAACATGGCATGAATACTTCATAAATTATAGATACGTTGGAGATATAAGTGGCTGCTAGCGACGATGACAGCTGCGTTTGGCCGGGCGAGAGAGAGAGGTCCACAGGATGGGGAAGATGGCGAAAGAGAGTAAGTTGGGTTCGGGGACGTGCGTGGAGGCTCTAGGCGACGTCCAGAGCGAGTAGGCAGGCATGACGTGGTCATGCGCGTGCCGGCGCGCGCGTCCATGCACACGCGTCCTTCTATCTAGAGGAGGACGATGACTGGCAGTTGGGCTGGTTGGGCCTTCTCCTGTGCTGGGGCGGCTACACATAGGTTTTCCTCTTTTGTTATTTCCTGTTTTTTCTAATTTCTTTCATTTGTTTTGATTTAGATAAGGCTCTAAACCATTTTTGTAAATTCTGAAAATTGCCATGTGAGCTAGGTGAAAATAACCAATGCCACATAAAAAGTTTCAGTATTGTTGGAATTATATTTAACATATAACAAATATAATTCCAATGCATATAGTATTTGGATTAACTCAAATGCCCAAAATAAATAATTCTGTGATTCCAAAAGTATTGGTTTGCATTTTACCTCTTCCCAATATTTTCTTAGAATACCAGACACATTTTCTTGGACTTATTTGAGGCAATATTTGTATTGCTCATTTTGTCAGAAGTTTTTCTAAGGCTTGCTAAACCCCCAATTCAAATTCATTTGAATTAAAAATGCATGCATGAATATGCAATGACAAGCAATGCTAAAATTAGGGTTGTGACAATAACTAATATTTATCGTGCATTGTAATTGATTTCAACTAGGAATTCCGTGTAGGATTTTATCTTATGCTTGATAGAACCTAGTAGATGAAATGTAGGTCCCTTTCACCGTGACCTTGTAATCATCAGGTAGTTGCTTAGCTACTATTACGTGGATTGGGATCAATATTCAAAAGGTTACCTATGGTTGAATACTTAACTATAACTTAACTAATGAAGAGATATGGGTGGACTTTCTTTGATTGTGTCATGAGAGTGTAATTTTTGGTGGGAAATGCTACCCAGGTATAAAAGGGATTGGGCGAGTTCAAGGTTGAGTAGCTTCCATGTGTAACCGTGATAATAGAGGCGAGAGTTCCGATCTTTCGATGAGATGATAACTACCGATTTGGTGGAGATGAATTTGACAATCCGACTACAAACGTGCACCATGTTGCGGCTTAGAAATCGCTAAACTAATCTCCTAGAGGTTATTGACCACGCCGGAGCACGATCAACCTGACGACGAAGGTCAATTCCTGCATGCAATCGAAGAACAAGCAAGAATATGATAATGCAATCTGAATATTGGTTAATATGTGGGGTTGCGAAAGTGGTCTTGGTCTGGTTGTTGGACACAAACGAAGTACACGAAGTTGCAATGACTAACTTTTAACTAAGCAAAACCCAAGGAAAAAGATACTAAATTGATATACTTATATAGGAGTAAGCGGTGGCGGCCAAAGAGGTGGGAGGACGTCCCAAGGCACCCTAAAACAATCCTAGGTTGTACAAGGCCCATGGGCCCAAGTGGAGGTGATGTGACTCCTTTGGACTTGTAGTTTGACTCGGATTCTGGTGCAGTGTCAGATTGTTCCGTAAATATCTCCATGCTCCGGACGAATTTTAAGGTGAATCTAGTTGGGTTGGAAAGCACATAAAATCTGATTTCCATGAAAAAAAAGAATCACCCAATTCGGAGTTCAGATGCAATAGTTGTTGGCGTTTTGGTACATCTATGTCTGTGTAGTACGAATCTGAGTCCACAACGTGAGAGACTTGGACTCTATCTTTTCTTGGATTAAAAGTGATGTGGGATAACTTCTTGAACAACACCTAAACGTCTATTTTTCCCTTATCTTCATATATGGATTGTACAAGTGTCCGGTAGTTCTGCAATTAGGCATGAAACAAAAACATGTGAAGTACTTTTGTTCTATGTAGCATAAATAAATTATTGCACAACTTTTATAAGAAATCACCTCAAGTAAATACGCGTATGCAATATTTGTGATCATATCCAAGGTAGACATGTCCTCATGATCCTTCCCTTCTTGAAAACAAAGCCTTCCTCGCCATTGCTTAATCTGAAATGTGGCTAACAAAAGAAACAAGGTGTACACGTTGTATATGTATATGTCATCTAGTTTTACTTCCCTTGGTTTTTGCACATATGGCACATGTATACACGAGTAATGTTGGGAGACGTAGTAGTAAATCAAAATTTTCCTACGTTCACCAAGATCTATCTATGGAGAAACCAGCAACGAGAGGGGAGAGATTGCATCTTCATACCTTTGAAGATCGCTAAGCGGAAGCGTTACAAGAACGCGGTTGATGGAGTCGTACTCGCAGCGATTCAGATCGCGGTAGATCCGATCAAGTGCCGAACGGACGGCACCTCCGCGTTCAACACACGTGCAGCCCAGTGACGTCTCCAACACCTTGATCCAGCAAGGAGGAAGGAGAGGTTGGGGAAGGGCTCCAACAGCAGCACGACGGCGTGGTGGTGGTGGAGTAGCAAGGTATTCCGACAGGGCTTCGCCTAAGCGCTGCGGAGGAGGAAGAAGAGAGGTAGGGCTTCGCTGTGAGAGAGAGAGATCAAATCTTGTCTCAAAACATCCAAAACCTCAAGTATATATAGGAGGTGGGACGTGGAGGGCTGGCTTGGCCTCTACTCCAAAGAGGAGATGGCCGGCCGAATTAAAGGGAGAGTCCACCTCCCACAAGGGAGGTGGATCTCCTCCTTTTAAATCCTTTTTGCCTTATCTCCTTATCTCCAGCCACATGGGCCTTTAGAAAAAGTATTTCCCAGCCCAATAAGGGCTGACACACTTTATCTAACAGCCCATGAAGTCCTCTGGTCGTCACACCCCTCCCGGGGGTCCTCCGGCACCCTCCCGGCACTCCCGGTACACTACCGATGAGCCCGAAAACTTTCCGGTGACCAAAACTGGACTTCCCATATATCAATCTTTACCTCCGGACCATTCTGGAGCTCCTCGTGACATCCGGGATCTCATCCGGGACTCCGAACAACCTTCGGTAATCACGTATACCATTTCCCTATAACCCTAGCGTCATCGAACCTTAAGTGTGTAGACCCTACGGGTTCGGGAGACACGTAGACATGACCGAGACACCTCTCCGGTCAATAACCAACAGCGGGATCTGGATACCCATGTTGGCTCCCACGTACTCCACGATGATCTCATCGGATGAACCACGATGTCAAGGATTTAATCAATCCCGTATACAATTCCCTTTGTCTATCGGTATGATACTTGCCCGAGATTCGATCGTCGGTATCCCCATACCTTGTTCAATCTCGTTACCAGCAAGTCTCTTTACTCGTTCCGTAATACATCATCCCGTGGCTAACTCCTTAGTCACATTGAGCTCATTATGATGATGTCTTACCGAGTGGGCCCAGAGATACCTCTCCGTCACACGGAGTGACAAATCCCAGTCTCGATTCGTGCCAACCCAACAGATACTTTCGGAGATACCCGTAGTGCACCTTTATAGCCACCCAGTTACGTTGTGACGTTTGGCACACCCAAAGCATTCCTACGGTACCCGGGAGTTGCACAATCTCATGGTCTAAGGAAACGATACTTGACATTGAAAAGCTTTAGCAAACGAACTACACGATCTTGTGCTATGCTTAGGATTGGGTCTTGTCCATCACATCATTCTCCTAATGATGTGATCCCGTTATCAACGACATCCAATGTCCATGGTCATGAAACCGTGACCATCTATTGATCAACGAGCTAGTCAACTAGAGGCTCACTAGGGACATGTTGTGGTCTATGTATTCACACATGTATTATGGTTTCCGGTTAACACAATTATAGCATGAACAATAGACAATTATCATGAACAAGGAAATACAATAATAACCATTTATTATTGCCTCTAGGGCATATTTCCAACAGTCTCCCACTTGCACTAGAGTCAATAATCTAGTTCACATCACCATGTGATTAACACTTACATCACCATGTGATCATATCATCATGTGATTAACACCCAATAAGTTCTGGGGTTTGTTCATGTCCTGCTCGTGAAAGAGGTTTTAGTCAACGGGTCTGCGACATTCAGATCCGTGTGTACCTTACAAACTTTCCATGTCATATTTGTAGATACTACTCCCATGCTCCACTTGGAGCTATTCCAAATGGCTGCTCCACTATACGTAGCTGGATTTCTACTAAGAGTCATCCGGATTGGTTTTAAAGCTTGCATCATCGTAACACTTTACGATGAACTCTTTATCACCTCCATAATCGAGAAATATTTCCTTAGTTCTCAAGTTACTAAGGCTAACTTTGACCGCTGTCTAGTGATCCACTCTTGGATTACTCTTGTACCCCTTGACAGACTCATGGCAAGGCACACACAGGTGCGGTACACAGCATGGCATACTATATAGAGCCTATGGCTAAAGCATAGGAGATGACACTCATCTCTTCTTTATCTTCTGCCGTGGTCGGGTATTGAGTCTTACTCAATTTCACACCTTACAATACAGTCAAGAACTCCTTCTTTGACCCATCTATTTTGAACTCCTTCAAAAACTTGTCAAGGTATGTCTTCGTCGAAAAAACTTATCAAGCGAATAGATCTATCCCTATAGATCTTGATGCTCAATAAAATAGTAGCTTTATCTGGGTCTTCCTTTGAAAAACAAAACTTTTCAAACAACCCTTCATGCTCTTCCAGAAATTCTACATCATTTCCGATCAATAATATGTCAACTACATATTCTTATAAGAAATTCCATAGTGCTCCCACTCACTTTCTTGCAAATACAAGTTTCTCATAAACTTTGTATAAACTTAAACACTTTGATCACCTCATCAAAGCATATATTCCAACTCCGAGATGCTTGCTCCAGTCCATAGAAGGATCGCTGGAGTTTGCATATTATTAGCATCCTTAGGATTGACAAAACCTTCTGGTTGTATCACATACAACTCTTCCTCACAGAAACCATTACGGAAACCTTGTTTTGTCATCCATCTGCCAGATTTCATAATCGAAAAATGCAGCAACTGCTAACAAAATTTTAATAGACTTTTAGCATCGCTACAGATGAGACAATCTCATTGCAGTCAACTCCTTGAACTTGGCGGAAACTTCTTTGCGACAAGTCGAGCTTTATAAACGGTGACATTTCACCATTAGCGTCTATGTTTATCTCAAAGGTCCATTTGTACTCAATGACCCGCCATTCAACAGGCAAGTCTACCAAAGTCCATACTTGGTTTTCATACATGGATCCTTTCTCGGATTTCATGGCTCCTAGCCATTTGTTGGAATCCGGGCCCACCATCGCTTCTCCATAGTTCGTAGGTTCATCGTTGTCCAACAACATGATTTCCGAGACAGGGTTGTCGTACTACTCAGGAGCAGTACGCGTCCTTGTCGACCTACGAGGTTCGATAGTGACTTGATCCGAAGCTTCATGATCATCATCATTAACTTCCTTTTCAACTAAGTAGGCTCTACAGAAACATCTTTCTGTGTTGCGCTATTCTCTGGTTGAAACAAAGGTTCAACAACATTATCAAGTTCTATCTTCCTCCCACTCAATTCTTTCGAGAGAAACTCTTTCTCAAAAAGGACCCGTTCTTAGCAACAAACACCTTTTGCGCTTGGATCTGAGATAGAAGGTATACCCAATGTCTCATTAGGGTATTCTATGAAGATGCATTTGTCTGCTTTGAGTTCGAGCTCGCTAGGTGAAAAACCCATTTTCACATAAGCGTCGCAGCCCCAAACATTAAGAAATGACAGCTTAGGCTTCTGTCAAACCATAATTCTCACGGTGTCATCTCAACAGACTTAGATGGTGCCCTGTTAAAGTGAATGGATTTGTCTTTAATGCATAACCCCATAACGATAGTGGTAAAACGATAAGAGACATCATAGTACTCACTATATCCAATAGAGCACGACTACGACGTTCGAACACACCATCACACTATGGTGTTCCAGGAGGCGTGAGCTGTGAAACAATTTCCACATTGTCTAAAATTGCATACCAAACTCGTAACTTAGATATTCACCTCCATGATCATATCATAGACATTTATCTTTTTGTCACGATGATCTTTAACTTCACTCTGAAACTCCTTGAACCTTTCAAACATTTCAGATTCGTGTTTCATTAAGTAAATATCCCCATATTTACTCAAATCATCAGTGAAGGTAAAGAAAAACAACGATATCCACTGTGTGTTTCAACACTCATTGGACCACATACATCAACATGTATTAATTCCAATAAGCCACTTGCCCGCTCCATCATATTGGATGACGGGGTCTCAGTCATCTTGCCCAAGAGGCATGGCTCGCATGTCTCAACCGATTCGAAATCGAGTGAGTCAAAAAACATCCATCATCATGGAGTTTCTTCATGCGATTTATACCAATATGACATTACGTGGCAGTGCCACAAGCATGTGGTACTATCATTATTAACTTTGTATCTTTTGGTACCAATGTTATGAATATGTGTACTACTACGATCATGATTCGATAAACCATTTCGAGTGGGTGCATGACCATTGAAGGCATTATCCATGTAAACAGAATAACCATTATTCTCTAACTTATATGAATAACCGTATCGCACTAATCATGATCTAATCACGTTTATGCTCAACGCAAACACCAAATAACATTTATTTAGGTTTATCACAAATCCTGAAGGTAGAGAGAGCGTGCGATGGTGATCACATCAATCTTGGAAATACTTCCAACACACATCGTCACCTTTCACCTAGCTAGTCTCCATTTACTCCGTAGCTTTATTTCGAGTTGCTAACACTTAGCAACCGAACTGGTATCTAATACCCAGGTGCTACTAGGAGTACCAGCAAGGTACACATTACTAACACGTATATCAAATATACTTCCATTGACATTACCAGCCTTCTTATCTACCAATCATCTAGGGTTTTTCCGCTTCAGCGAACATTCTCCTCATAACAGAAGCACTTAGTCTCGGGTTCGGGCTCAACCTTGGGTTTCTTCACTAGAGCAACAACTGGCTTGCCATTCCTGAAGTTTTTCCCTTCTTGCCCTTGCCCCTTTTGAAACTAGTGGTTTTCACTTAACCATCAACACTTGATGCTCCTTATTGATTTCTACCTTCGTGGTGTCAAACATCACGAACAACTCAGGGATCATCTTATCCATCCCTGGCATGTTATAGTTCATCACGAAGCTCTAGTAGCTTGGTGGCAGTGACTTGGAGAACTGCATTAATCACTATCTCATCTGGAAGATTAACTCCCACTTGATTCAAGTGATTGTAGCACCCAGACAATCTGAGAACACGCTCACCGATTAAGCTATTCTCCTTTATCTTGCAGGCAAAGAATCTTGTTGGAGGTCTCATACCTCTCAACATAGGCACGAGCTTGAGATCACAATCTCAGCTCCTAGAACATCTCATATGTTCTGTGACGTTCAAAACATTTTGAAGCCTCAATTCTAAGCCGTAATGCATGACGCACTGAACTATCACGTAGTCATCAAAAAGTGCCTGTCATATGTTCACAACATCTACAGACAACGCTTGAGGGAGTGATGCAGTTAGCGGTACATCAAAAACATAAGCTTTCTGTGCAGCAATGAGGACAATCCTCAGATCACGGACCCAGTCCGCATTATTGCTACCATCAACTTTCAACTTACTTTTCTCTAGGATTGTATCAATAAAACTGGGGAGCTACAGCGCGAGCTATCTACGACATAATTTGCAAGGACATTTTTAGACTAAGTTCATGATAATTAAGTTCATTTAATCAAATTATTAATGAACTCCCACTTAGATAGACATCTCTCTAGTCTTCCAAGTGATACATGATCCATGTCAACTAGCCCGTGTCCGATCATCACGTGAGACGGACTAGTCATCCATGGTGAACATCTCTATGTTGATCGTATCTTCTATACGACTCATGTTCGACCTTTCGGTCTTCCGTGTTCCGAGGCCATGTCTGTACATGCTAGGCTCGTCAAGTCAACCTAAGTGTTTCGCATGTGTAAATCTGGCTTACACCCGTTGTATGCGAACGTTAGAACCTATCACACCCGATCATCACGTGGTGCTTCGGAACGACGATCCTTAGCAACGGTGCACAGTTAGGGTGAACACCTTTCTTGAAATTTTATTGAGAGATCATCTTATTTACTACCATCGTTCTATGCAAATAAGATGTAAACATGATAAACATCACATGCAATCAATATAGTGACATGATATGGCCAATATCATTTTGCTCCTATGATCTCCATCTTCGGGGCACCATGATCATCACTGTCACCGGCACGACACCATGATCTCCATCATCATGATCTCCATCATTGTGTCTTCATGAAGTTGTCTCGCCAACTATTACTTCTACTACTATGGCTAACGCTTAGCAATAAAGTAAAGTAATTACATGGCGTTTATGATTGACACGCAGGTCATACAATAAATAAGACAACTCCTATGGCTCCTGCCGGTTGTCATAATCATCGACATGCAAGTCGTGAATCCTATTACAAGAACATGATCAATTCATACATCACAATGCATCACATCACATCCTTTGGCCATATCACATCACAAGGCACATGCTGCAAAAACAAGTTAGACGTCCTCTAATTTGTAGTTGCAAGTTTTTACGTGGCTGCTATAGGTTACTAGCAAGAACGTTTCTTACCTACGTCAACACCACAACGTGATTTGCCAATTGCTATTCACCCTTCATAAGGACCCTTTTCATCGAATCCGATCCGACTAAGGTAGGAGAGACAGACACCCGCTAGCCACCTTATGCATCTAGTGCATGTCAGGCGGTGGAACCGGTCTCACGTAAGCGTACGTGTAAAGTTGGTCCGGGCCGCTTCATCCCACAATACCGCCGAATCAAGATAAGACTAGTAGCGGCAAGCAAATTAACAAACTCGACGCCCACAACTGCTTTGTGTTCTACTCGTGCATAGATTCTACGCATAGACCTAGCTCATGATGCCACTGTTGGGAGACGTAGTAGTAAATCAAAATTTTCCTACGTTCACCAAGATCTATCTATGGAGAAACCAGCAACGAGAGGGGAGAGATTGCATCTTCATACCTTTGAAGATCGCTAAGCGGAAGCGTTACAAGAACGCGGTTGATGGAGTCGTACTCGCAGCGATTCAGATCGCGGTAGATCCGATCAAGTGCCGAACGGACGGCACCTCCGCGTTCAACACACGTGCAGCCCGGTGACGTATCCAACACCTTGATCCAGCAAGGAGGAAGGAGAGGTTGGGGAAGGGCTCCAACAGCAGCACGACGGCGTGGTGGTGGTGGAGTAGCAAGGTATTCCGACAGGGCTTCGCCTAAGCGCTGCGGAGGAGGAAGAAGAGAGGTAGGGCTTCGCCGTGAGAGAGAGAGATCAAATCTTGTCTCAAAACATCCAAAACCTCAAGTATATATAGGAGGAGGGACGTGGAGGGCTGGCTTGGCCTCTACTCCAAAGAGGAGATGGCCGGCCGAATTAAAGGGAGAGTCCACCTCCCACAAGGGAGGTGGATCTCCTCCTTTTAAATCCTTTTTGCCTTATCTCCTTATCTCCAGCCACATGGGCCTTTAGAAAAAGTATTTCCCAGCCCAATAAGGGCTGACACACTTTATCTAACAGCCCATGAAGTCCTCTGGTCGTCACACCCCTCCCGGGGGTCCTCCGGCACCCTCCCGGCACTCCCGGTACACTACCGATGAGCCCGAAAACTTTCCGGTGACCAAAACTGGACTTCCCATATATCAATCTTTACCTCCGGACCATTCCGGAGCTCCTCGTGACATCCGGGATCTCATCCGGGACTCCGAACAACCTTCGGTCATCACGTATACCATTTCCCTATAACCCTAGCGTCATCGAACCTTAAGTGTGTAGACCCTACGAGTTCGGGAGACACGTAGACATGACCGAGACACCTCTCCGGTCAATAACCAACAGCGGGATCTGGATACCCATGTTGGCTCCCACGTACTCCACGATGATCTCATCGGATGAACCACGATGTCAAGGATTCAATCAATCCCGTATACAATTCCCTTTGTCTATCGGTATGATACTTGCCCGAGATTCGATCGTCGGTATCCCCATACCTTGTTCAATCTCGTTACCGGCAAGTCTCTTTACTCGTTCCGTAATACATCATCCCGTGGCTAACTCCTTAGTCACATTGAGCTCATTATGATGATGTCTTACCGAGTGGGCCCAGAGATACCTCTCCGTCACACGGAGTGACAAATCCCAGTCTCGATTCGTGCCAACCCAACAGATACTTTCGGAGATACCCGTAGTGCACCTTTATAGCCACCCAGTTACGTTGTGACGTTTGGCACACCCAAAGCATTCCTACGGTACCCGGGAGTTGCACAATCTCATGGTCTAAGGAAACGATACTTGACATTGAAAAGCTTTAGCAAACGAACTACACGATCTTGTGCTATGCTTAGGATTGGGTCTTGTCCATCACATCATTCTCCTAATGATGTGATCCCGTTATCAATGACATCCAATGTCCATGGTCATGAAACCGTGACCATCTATTGATCAACGAGCTAGTCAACTAGAGGCTCACTAGGGACATGTTGTGGTCTATGTATTCACACATGTATTATGGTTTCCGGTTAACACAATTATAGCATGAACAATAGACAATTATCATGAACAAGGAAATACAATAATAACCATTTATTATTGCCTCTAGGGCATATTTCCAACAAGTAACTATTATATATTATGAAATATAAAGCCAAAATATTATCACAATAAGTATAAGGCATGAAAATATTGCAACTTAGTTTACATATATAAGTGAAGCCCTTATTCATATCAAATGATTGACAATGTTCATCCTTAAACCATCCCAACATTGGTAAATAAGCTTTAATTGTTTCAAATTTACATGCTACAACATGCTTAAATAAGCAAGCATACAACATGTCATTTGACATAGTATCATCACCAAGATTGGAGGTTATATCAAAATTATTCAACAATGGCACAATTATTTTCAAACATATTTGATCCAAATTTGATTTATTTCCTGATTCACATGGTTCTTTCTCAACAATAGTTAATTCAATGGGTGCACTCGAAATTGTTGATATTGTAGTTATTTGATCACATGGAGAAGTCAAATCATGAACATAGTCCTCTAAAATAGGTGGTGTGATCAAAGTAATGGGTATCTCATCACAGGGTACATTGGAATTGACAAGGCATTCATCAGACTCATGCCTCATCACGTGAGACAATATGGGAGTTGTCTTGACGAAGTAAGTTATGGAAACCCTCTTGGGCATGACCAACAGATAGATTTGCATGTACTAAAAATGGATTAGGTTTGCCTTTTCTAATAGGGATACTACTTCCAAAAAGTCTCGTGTTGATCTACCTAGCTACTTCACGAGTGAGGCTTAGTAGTAGATGGGTGTGATTGGAATCACGGGTAAAGTACACAAACATTTGTAGAGTGTATAAAATTGTTCATGATTAGTCGTGTCCCCGATTACGGACAACTTTTGAGTAACTCATCAAAGAATTGTCAACTTGATCTCATTATCCATTTTAATAAAATCAAAGGGATGAACCAAAGGGGGGTATGGACCAACTGAGATGACTGGTGTGATACCAAGGAAATCATCTCGGGGTGGTTTAGGGTGGCCATGTGATGCGGATGCCACCTCTCAAATGCTTATATTTTGGGCTTTTGCATGATAAGCTTAGTCTAGGATTATTGTGTGATTGATATGTCCAACTAGTACGATAGATCACCATTACAAAGGTAGGAAAACCATTTTTCGCGCAAAAAAGAAACCCAACCACACCAAATTGCCCGTTTAATGTTCCAACCAACCAAACCTAGTGAAGCTTGCCAATATATTCAATGTATTGACCCTTGTGGCTGCAACGGTCATGTTGCAGGTTTACCGTATCGAAGGAAAATTATGAAGTAGGGTTATGATGCTATACTCAACTCTTTCTTGTGAGTGGATGAACGCCACAAGAGTAGAATATTATCTCTGCTGCATGATTCTATATTAAGCTAGCTCATGAGCTAAGTAAGTGTGTATTGTAAAGCACTGGATCTATGATGTAATACTATAACATGTGATGTATTGTCGGTATTTCATCATCGACTATGTGTGCCAGCTATTGATCGAGGGGCTGAAACATAAAGCATAGAGATTCGGGGCCCTTCTCGGGACTGGGTCATGACAGACACCTATGAGTTAGCGGTGCACACCTACAATGCAAAGGCGGTTGAGTTCTATCAGGAAGGGGTGCTTCTGAACTTCCCTACATATCATGAGTACATGAGATTCCTCGTGCCGCGGGGCATGAGGATATGCACCAAGGCCAAGGAGAAGGAGAACCTCCAGGCCAAGATGCAGTTCTTTGACCCCATGGTGAGGAAGCTTGCGATAGATAAAAAAAACTTGTGAAGATCAACATTATGGGGCTCCTTCAACATGAAGCCAAAAAGATCGCAATGGAGGATCTCATAGACTGGGTAAAAAGTGCATGGGAACCCCTCCTCGTCAAAAAGATGGCGTTGGGTTCCCATGCACTTTTTGCCACACCATAACTAGGCTTTTTACACTAGTGATGTCCTATAGTGGTTAGCATCAAGACTACTGCACAAAGACAACGTATACTAAAAATTGACTGGTTTTTCAAGCTCAACGCACTAGCACATCTAGCAAAGTAGCATTGACTAATCATGAAGCTCAACACACTACCACGTCTACCTATCTACCATAGTACCTCAATTGCAGGCTAGCAGAGTTCCCCACAACTTATCTGGGGATTCCTCTGGCTGAGTCGAAAATCCTAACGCCCGGGTTCGATCCCCTAGTTGGTCGGGTAGCCTCACGAGCTGAACCGTGGTGAGGTCGGTTTACCTCAAAGGGAAGTAAAACGATCCTCATTAGTGCTAACCTTGCAAGCCTCCCCATGTTTATAATGGGGTTGTACATCCTGTCGGAGAGCGTCCATAGCTCGTTCAATAAGGAGCTCGCCAAGTTCTTTTGGCAGGCCGCTGACGTCCGTTCAAAGTATCACATGGTCAAGTGGGCAGATATTTGCCTTCCCAAGGATCATGGAGGGTTGGGGATCACAGCCCCCCGCCTCATGAACTCCGCCCTCATGCTATGGTGGGTATGGCGCATCCTCCGAAACAAGGGGGCTTGTGGCTCCAACTCATCCACGCAAAATACCTAAGAGGTTTGCTGCTTCTAGCTTGTTCTCGCGCAGACGGCTCCCAATTCTGACGTAATATCTAAAAGATAAAGAAGGAGATTCAACTAGGAATGGAATCTCTTTCCATACTAGAAATGGGGAGGGGACCCAGTTCCGGGTGGACCCTTGGGCTAGGAATGAGCCGCTCAGGGCGGAATTCCCCACCTTGTTCTCCATCTGCGTAGACCCTTCTCTTCTCGTGGCATAAGCATTCCCCCAAGGGCAATGGGATATCAGGTTCAGGCGCTCATTCGGGTCGATAGAAACGGTCGAATGGAACCGCTTGCTAGACTCCTTGCCACACATGCTTCCGGACTATTCGGACGCCATTTCCGTGCTCGGCACCACATTCCCCCTCCCTGTATGAGAGGAAATAACCGATTTGGCTGCTCCCAACGAATCCAACCGAGAGATACTTCAAATCGTGCGGGCAAAGATTTCGATGTAGGCAAGGCATCTAAATGAACTGAAACAACATCCCCAGGTCATGACTGAGGCTAATGGTAACAATCAAACATGTCCCTATCGAAGGATCCTCGAAATGGTGAAACAAAGCAACGCAAGCAGGATCAGTGAACTACACGAAACGTATTAAAAACGATACTTGATGAAACCTATCTTGATTCCCCGTGAATCTCGCCGGGTTCACAAGCGGAGAAGAAAATGAATAAAGGATACTACAAGAGAAAGAGACCTTTTCTCTACAGAGAAAAAAACGATGCAAGGAGAAGTGGATAGCAGCTGGCAACCACTGACATCTCAAATGAAACTTAGCACACCTCGTCAAACTCGGCGAATTCTCGCTCATATATGTTACCATCATGCCAGCTTCATTTCCAAAAAAATAAAAAACCATCATGCCAGCTCTCCACAGTTAACACAGCCGGATAAAGATGCAACGAATGCAACACCTAAAGAACCAATCAATTCCCTAGGAAAATGTATATACAAGAATTTACAGCACGACTGAAGACCATGCCTCAAGTTTCGGCACATGCATCATCTCAAAACACAACAACTATACACACACCCATTACCGAAAGGAAAAAAAGAAAATAGCTACACAAAATTGCAGAAGCTGCTAGATTTGAAACAAGATGAGGCACATACAAAAACGGCGTGCGATCCCTACTTTTACTGAAGAGAAGAAGAAGCAACCTCAAGGCGGCATTATCTACACTTCGAGGCGTGTGATTTCGAAGGAGACCGACGGACCCGACGCCGAAGATCCGAACGACCCTTCCCGCTCCACCCAGTACGCCACCAGCAGCTTCACCACATGCCTGTACCGCCTCCGGTACGTCGGGAACTTGGACATGCTCCTCACTATCCCTACCATCCTGCGAACAACAACATCATCATCAGAAAAAAATAAAAACGGCAACAATCCGACAGACATCACCAGCAGAAACAACCAACATCTCAAATGAAACTTAGCACACCTTCTACTGATCGCCTGGATTTGCGCTGTCCTCACAGGATCTCGGGGGGTTTCGGCGCCGTTATCCCACACATCTGCACCGGCAGTAGCAGAACTACCACCGACGAAAAGCGTCGACCTCTCCAGGAACCTCACTTCCTGATCAGTCATCTTCAGCACCTGTATCTGGTCCTTGAGCACCAGCACGGGGTGGAAGAACCAGTCCAGCAGCAGGTCCTGCGGCCGGTTCTGCTGATCGACCTCGACGCCGTTGCCGAGCAGTAGCCCCGCGGAGCCAGCCTTGATCGACTGGAAGACGATGCACAGCATATCATAAGAAGGCAGTCCCAGGTTTATCGTCTCATTGCCACTGTCTTTTGTTCTTAGCCACTCGGTCAGGTCCACACTGGTTATGACATTCAAATTCAGTAGGTCCCTGCCCCTCTGCTCACATGACTTCATAACGTTTTCCCATATCTGCAGATCAAGGAGAATGATTAGGAATTCAGGCAGGACTTGACATTCAAGATGAAACACCAAGTACACTGCGGTGTACAAATATTTCAGTGGCATCATCTACCTATTCTAAAATATATACATGATACAAAATCTCCTATTGTCGGTGAAATCCACTATCACACTCAAAGCAAAGGTAATCCTAGCAGTAGTATATTTAATAAGTATATGTTTCTGTTTCGCATATGCATCTCATGACATTTAAGTACACTGTTTGTTCGATCTAGCCATTATCACAAAATCAGAAACTCAAACACTCCCCCTAGTTAAACCTACTCCCTCTGTTCACTTTTATAAGACGTTTTAGACAGTTCAGACAGTGCCCAAAACAGTTCAAAGCAAGCTGTCTAAAAAGTTTTATAAAAACGAGCAGAGGGAGTATATCACCAATCAACTAAACTGGAATGGATATGCTTATGTTAGCGTTATACCCTTTCTATGCAAAAGGTTCTGCCAAGTTCTCATATCTTATGAGTCAAAATCTATAATCTAATTGTGGCCACTGGCCAGTTCAGTAGCTACCATACAATTTTGTAAGTTGAAAAGGCACATCACGACATTATGTGCTTCCTTTGATCAGCACATCACGACATTACCGCATTTAAATCGAGTCCACCAAATCTAAGGGATCGTAGATTCAGCACTTACACTGTTAAACTATGCCTAACCTGCATTTACAACCTTTCCTTTCCTCAGAGCATCTCCAACGGCCGTCCAAAAACAGCTCCGCGCACTAAAAATGGGTTTTTTGGGGCGCCGGACAGGCTCCAGCAGAAGCTGTAAAATACTGTGCGCGCTATAAAGTTTTGGACATGCGCTAAAAAGCACTATCAAAAGCTGTAAATTTAAGGCGCCGAATAGAGCGCGCTTCACAATTTGTACTGCGCGCTTTTTTAGGCACACGTTTTTGGGCTTCTTCTAAAGCAATGTTGATCCGCACATAATAAAAGTGTTACAGTGACGCGTTAAAAATTTTATTGGACGCTGTTGGAGATGCTCTCAGTTAGAACTAGCACGCCTAATCCAAGAGACCATGGACCCCAACAACTAACAGATGCTTGGCAATCCCTTCTTTGATGGTACCATTTCATTAATGGCATTACTACAGTTAGGACTAGCTCACACCTAATCTACGAGCATGGGTGCAAAAATTGTATAGACATGCATCAAAGAGGAAGAATGGATTCAAAAGTGTATCCATTGCCTTTTCTTTCCAGAAATGTGAAGAACATTGATGGCACTGAAACAATGAATGCACTCATTACCAAGTTTAAGTATTTTTCCAGAAATTATCCTCAAAGAGGGTATGGTGACGTTTCTTGGTATTTTTGGTGAAATAAGACAGGGGTTGGTATAAGAGTTAAACATAGGTGACAAACGGACCTGGACCATTTTGACCTCTTGTATCGCCTCTCTGACGGATCTCGCCGGGACCAAAGTCGGAACCAGCATTGCCGGTGCTTCACTGGACGAGCTAGGGTGCTCACCTCCCCTAACAGAAGCACTTGGTCGGACCGAGAACTCTGCGGAATCGGACGATTTCCTCTTCCGATAGGAAGGCCTGGTGGAAAACACTTGCACCGTGAGGAATGAATAAAGCAGCAAATAATTAACAAAGCACATCCCAAAGTTTTCAAAAAAAAAAAATAGCAGTGGAGAAACAATCTACTTTGGAAGGACGGTCCCTTCGCGAAGGTAAAGCCAGTCGTTGGTGTACTCGTCAAACTCGGCGACCATGGTCACCACGTACGAAGCTCCCCGCCGGAACGACTTCTCCTGCGAACGACGACGAACAAACTTGACCACATCAGGCAATCTCCTTCGCGCGTAGCAATGGAATCGGACACGGCGGCGGTGGCAAGAAAGAGACCTGGTAGACGATGACCGCGCCGTAGAGACCGACGAAAATGCTGGAGACGACGGCCAGCAGGACGCTCCCGACCACCACCAGGGGCCAGAAAAGGATTGCCAGGCCGGCGATGGGCACGCAGACCGGCTCCAGGAAGGGGCCTTCGCGGCTGATGAGGTCGTGCAGCAGCCTCTGCCAGCCCTTGAAGAGCATGTAGGGGCTCTTGATCAGCGCGATGACCGTGTAGAGCGGTATGTCCACGATCAGCCCCAGGAGGCCCACGAGTATGCACGACGGCACGTCCAGCAGCCTGCACAAAAAATAACACGTTTTTCAGGGTGATTTTAGGCGACTTTTTTTTCTTGAGGGAGCATTCAGCGTCACTTTCAGTGTCAAGCTTGAAGCAACTGTATATGTATATCTAATGTGCTGTGCAGTGATCATGAGGGGGAGGGGGAGATCGACCTGGATCAACAGGCTTTACTATGCTTCATCAGAGCAGTCTAGAACGGCATGCTGGCAGAGAATGCTTTTCTTATGAGAAATGTATTGACAAATAAGCACGTCCTTGTCACACGAGATCACAATACGAAACAAAATTTCTTGTCACGCAAGATCAGAATATGGGACAAAATCAGCTGCAGACAGGTCATCCAGTGCTAATATAACAACAAATGCCATTTTTTTTACAGCATAAACATAACAATGAATACCTTATGGAGAGGGGTTCGCGGTCTTGGGCGCACTCGCGGAACTCCTTGAGGTAAACGGGGTAGGAGTGGAAGCACATGTCCGCGAAGTCCCTGACCACCGTGCAGCTGCCCTTGATCGTCCCCCACGTCCCGTCCTGCACCCCGCGAGAAACCAAAATCACCCATGGATCTCTCACCCGCTCTTCACAGCAATTTTAACGGCGGCCGGGCGTCCCTTGGACCTTACCACAATGCCATGGACGAACTTCTTGGCCTCGCTCTCCTGCCGGAACGCCTCGAAGGTGGAGATCCACGGCGTGAAGAAGCCGTAGCCGAGCGCCACCAGGGCGCTCCCGAAGATGCCCAGGCCCAGCCACAGCCCGAACAGCACCGGCAGCGCGATGGCCACCGCCAGCTTCAGCCCCGCGTTGATGCGGTCCGTCCTGGGTTCAGAATGCAGAGGAACGCAACCAACAGCGATCAATCAACTATTTTATCTCATTTCAGCTGGTGGATCATTTGATTCGCCACTAAAATTTGACAAATTGGCAGCAGAATCGGGTCCTCGAAACCACGGCCAAGGCAGAATCGGAACTTTGGCCCCTGAACTGAACATTCAGCGGAAGGGATCGGAAGCTCGGAACCAACGAAAATGCTCTGTTTCCAGCACACGAAAGAAGACAGGAACGAGAAGGAGAATGGGCTTACTTGATGAGCGAGTAGATGGTCCACCAGACGTGCGCCGGGAAGAGCACGAGGATGACGCCCACGTTCCCCAGAATCATCAGCGCCGCCGCCACCGGGCCGACCACCATCGCTGCACACCCATTTCCCCAAGAAAGAGAAGAACAGTAAGCCACACCGGCAGAAACTTGGGACGCGATCAATCACGGGGAGGAAGAGAATAGATCAATAGACACATGCCTTTGACGCCGCCGAGCAAGAAGGCGGCGCAGAAGGAGAAGACGACATAGGCGACGCGTAGCGAGTCGTGCATCGGCCCCATGGGCTCCGCGTACTTGCCCGCCACCCACGCCTTCACCGTGCCCATCGATCGCCCCGCCGCGGCTCCTTCACATCCAGGCCGGCAAGACCACCGCAGTCCCCCCGCGAGAATCAAGAACAGCTGCAACTTTCTGCCGCTTTGGTTGGACGGAGAGCACAAAGGGGGGAAGAGGATAGAAAAGAAAAGCTCTGGCCCTCGCTTTCCCGGGAATCTGCGACCGGCGCTGGCGGAGCAGAAAACTCAGCGCCGGCGGCTTGCGTGGGAAGCCGTATGGGGGAGAAAAGGCGCTTATAACGGGTTCTTGATCCGCCGGCTGCGCGGGTCAAAACGGCGGCTGCGCGCCCTCGTTCCCGCGAGTTGAGTCGAGGGAAATGTTGCGGGGAGAAAGAAGACGCGAGAGGGAGGGGAACGGGGAGAAGTTTCGGGGGTTTTGCCTTTTTGGATTTATTATTTGTATTTTCTGCGGAGGAGTTAACCGCCAGGACTGAAGGAGCTTTGTCCGTTTGTCTGGGTAGTTTCGACTGGCGCGTGCTGTGACGTAGTTCTTCCGTTTCCTAAATATTTGTCTTTTTAGAAATTTCATTACGAGCTACATACGAATGTATATAAACATAATTTAAAGTATAAATTTACTCATTTTATTTCGTATGCAGTCCGTAGTTGAATCTCTAGAAAGACAAATATTTAGGAAGGAAGGGAGTAGAACTCAGTTACTCACTCAGAGCAAGGTTAATATACAGCCAGCTGCTGTCTATAAGGAGTTGACATGTCATCTAGAGTCAACCTAATAGCCAACACGTACAATAGTAAGTTTTAGATGTATACTATTTTATTAGTAGTGGTCCACCTTACAACCTCACAAATCGTCTTGGGTCTCGTGCTACAGCTGGCTACTCACCAAAAGCCTGCTTTTCTTCTCTTTCCTCTTCTCTCTCCTCCAACTAAGCAAGGATATAATATTTTATTTCTTATAGCCTGCTTATGTCAACTTATTGTACTTGCTCTAACGGCGTTAGGGTGAGGGAGGTCAAAGTTGCCGGTCAAGGCGACAAGGACGGTGACCGTGGCCGTGTGGTAAGCGCTGAGGTTTGCTTTGATTGTGTAACAATTTTTGGCTATCCGTCTTTTCTAGATATAAAGGGCATCCACTCATCACAAAATAATCTTTATTCTCCAACCCCTGTGAGATACTAGGAGATAAAAGCATCAGAGGTCCTATAACTTGTCTAGCATATGATGGTTTAGTTCTAAAATTCGTAAAAGTGAACTCTTTAATCCTAAAACTTGCACACAATATGCAAATTTAATCTAGAGCCATGTGGGCCAAGTAGTGTCAGCTGGCCTGGACCGGTCATCGTTGTACATTTTGCAAATGTCCCCTACCATTTTGCCAAATAAACCTGTAGGACTAAATGTGATGCATTGGATCCAATTTCATAGTACGATGTGTGCGTGCATGATGAGTTGATCACCGACTCGTGGTCGTACATGTCTTTGGGCAGCTCGAGGGCACCGGGACCTGCGAAGCGTGTTCGTCGATGAATCTTCTGCATGTCGGTGTTCCGCTTCAGGAGGTTGTCGGGCCGCTCTGTTGGAAATATGCCCTACAGGCAATAATAAAGTGGTTATATTATATTTCCTTGCTCATGATAATCGTTTATTATCCATGCTATAATTGTAATGATTAGAAACTCAAATACGTGTGTGGATAGATAGACAACAATGTGTGCCTAGTATGCCTCTAGTAGACTAGCTCACTGATCAAAGATGGTCAAGGTTTCCTAGCCATAGACATGAGATGTCATTTGATAACCGGATCACATCATTAGGAGAATGATGTGATGGACAGGACCCAAACTATGAACGTAGCATATAATTGTGTCAGTTTATTGCTATAGTTTTCTGCATGTCAAGTATCTGTTTCTATGACCATGAGATCATGCAACTCACTGACACCGGAAGGGTATCTTGTGTGTATCAAACATCGCAACGTAATTAAGTGACTATCAAGGTGCTCTACAGGTATCTCCGAGGGTCTCTGTTGAGTGGGCATGGAACAAGACTGTGATTTTCTACTCCGTGTGACGGAGAGGTATCTCAGGGCCCACTCGGTAATACAACATCAGAACGAGCCTTGCAAGCAAAGTGACTAAAGAGTTAGCCACGGGATCTTGTATTACGGAACGAGTAAAGAGACTTGCTCGTAACGAGATTGAACTAGGTATAAAGATACCGACGATCGAATCTAGGGCAAGTAACATACCAAGAACGAAGGGAATCGCATATGGGATTAACTGAATCCTTGACATAGAGGTTCAACCGATAAAGATCTTCGTAGATATGTAGGAACCAATACGAGCATCCAGGTCCCGCTATTGGTTATTGACTGTAGATGTGTCTCGGTCATGTCTACATAGTTCTCAAACCCACAGGGTCTGCACACTTGACGTTCGGTGACGTTTCGATAGTATTGAAGTATGTATGTTGGTGACCAAAGTATGTTTGGAGTCCCGGATGATATACCGAACGTAACGAGGAGCTCCGAAATGGTCCGGAGGTAAAAATTGATATATAGGAAAGTGGTGTTTGGACTCGGAAAAGTTTTGGGCATTTCCGGTAGTGTACCAGGAGTGACGAATGGGTTCCGGGGGTCCACCAAGTGGGGCCTACTCACCCCAAGGGTCCACATGGGCCTTAGAGGTGGCGCACCCCTAGTGGGCTAGGCGACCAGACCCTATGGTCCTATGCGCAGGAAAGGGGAGAGGGGGAGGAGTACTAGTAGGAGGAGGTCTCCTCCCGCGCTCACCTCCTAATTGGAGGGGGACTCCTCCTCCTCCCTGGTTCGGCCGACCCTAGGGGAAACCCTAGGGCGCCAGCCCCTCACCTCCCTCCTATATATATTGGAGGGGAGATAGGGCAGCCACACCCCAAGCCACGGTGCAGCCATCCCCCCACTAGATCGTGCCCTCCTCTAGATTGATTCGGTGGTACTTGGCGAAGCCCTGCCGGATCAGCTCCACCACCACTGTCACCACGCCGTTGTGCTGCCGAAGTACTCATCTACCTCTCTATACCCTCTTGCTAGATCAAGAAGGAGGAGATCATTATTGAATTCTACGTGTGCTGAACGCGGAGGTGTCGTCCGTTCGGTGCTAGATCGGGACAGATCGTGATTGGATCGCGGGACGACTTGCGAGTTGGATCGCGAAGACGTTCGACTCCATCAACCGCGTTTCTTAACGCTTCCCGCTTAGCGATCTACAAGGTTATGTAGATTCACTCTCCCTCTCGTAGATGCTCATCACTATGGATAGATCTTGTGTGTGCGTAGGATTTTTTTCATGCAACATTCCCCAACACGCTCATCGGCGGCGATATGGCTGCACATGAAGGAGAACATGCTCACCGACACCGACCCCTTGTTGCCGATGTAGCCCATGGTGCCCATGCTCACAGTGGGCGCCTTGATGTTCCAAACGCACCTCCGCATGTCGCGCCACACCCAGATGGTCAGGAAGATGCCCACCATTTTCTTGCTCATGATCCTCACGAACGGCGACCTTACACCGCCCTTCTTCTTGCCGACATCTCCCAAGTACTAGGACCATGGTCGGGCAGTCATGGACAGTGACCCTGGACTTCATGAACGACCTCTACGCACGGAACGATCTCGGCGACTTGAATGACGACATTGACGATAGGGACGCGGTGGCCATTAGGTCCAGCGGTTGCTCCGCTCAGCCGCCTAAGATGTCAGTTAAAAAACTCAGCAATATTGTTTTCCCTTCGTTTTCATGTGGCCAACTTGGATTGCAAATTTTCTAACCCACTAATGGTGTGATGAGAGTTGTCATTGTGATCTAGTGGCTTGCTTTGCAAGACAATACCATTCAACATTCATTCTTCATGTTGGTTATGGAATGTATAGATTCAACATGAATGTAAGAGGAGCTATGTGGGTTTTTAGATTGAATAGTATGAGCGTTGCTCCTCTTGGTATCTAATTATTTTAGTTATAGATACATCCATTTTATGCATTTCTAGAACAAGTATTTTCGTACGGAGAGAGTATTTGTCATTGTGTTGCCTAGATATATGCATTATTGGTGCCTTAGCATTGAGTTGTTCTAGAGGATGGTTTTGTTTGGATATATGAACCATGCATTAATACAAAAAGTGTGTCTAACCTATCTTCCACATTGCCCACTACTATTTTTGCCTTTGCAACCGCTACTACTCCTAGTGATCCTCTACACCGAGAGAAACCCTAGTTTCTTCTTGTGATGTCATAAGGACAAGCCGGGTGGAGCATCACCATAGAGACATCCATTCCCCCTCCCCACTTTTTCACCGCCAGATATCGTTGATGGACAAAAATTACATGGTAGAGGGCCACATAGGGGATGGGGGTGCTATATGTGCTAGTAGTGGGATGACCCTACTCGTTGTAGCATTCCCTGACGACCGTCGTCTCGATTGGTGCCAATCCAACCTAGTCTTGTGGAACCGCGGGAGGGCTGGGTGGCACGAGCTTCGCCACAACTTTCTCATCTCATCTAGTGCGGCAATATCAAATGTGTAGGCACCATGGGCATGAAAACAACGCAACTAACTCTCTGGTGGTGTTCTACCGGTTTCGACGCATTCCTTCACATCACGACACTACAAACTTCCATGAGGTTCCTCCCTACCTCCCTGGCCTAAGGCACCCCATATATGCATCATACATTAACGCGGTCATGAGAGCAAGCTCACCTTAGTCTAGTTGTCTTCTCTTATGTTGGTTTTTGTGCGCATGAGGCAACAGTTTCAATCTGGCATGCTGGCTCGATCCGACAACAATGACACTTGTGCGGCGTCACCTATTTTGTGGGTCTATTTTGATGTAAGGATTGCACTTTGTTGTTTTGGTGGTGGATTTCTTGTTCCGGGCCACTTCACGACTGATTTTGAATGGTGGTAGACTGTCTAGAGGTCTTTTTGAATAAAATTAGAGGCATGCATCATGCAAAGGCCAGAAGTGAAACTTCCATCGTCTTTAAACATCATTGTTTTCTTTAACAATAATTTAAGTTTGGAATTTCGGTAAGGAGTGATGGCTTTGTGTTTTGGATTGAGTTGTGTGATAATGCGGTGTATTTTGTTATGGTGTGCATACAATTCACACACGAGGGGGACCATGCTGCATATATTTACTAGTACATGTCTAATGATTGTCATGATAAACCTTCCGGGCTGCGCAACAACCTCGAGAAGTCCTCCCTCTCGCCGATCAGGTGCATAAATACCCACCCTTTTGTGGTAGCCCAACAGTTCTCCCATGCAATTGCAAGCTTGCTCTTCATCTACACTCGTACAAGTGTGTGCCCCGGGCGCACATGCAACCCATCACCGACATGTTCACCTCGGTTGGCCATACGTCATTAATTGGGAATGCCACCCTTCTATGTCGACATACCACTCTAACGCCATGCAGATCTCAGTGTGGCTATTCCAAGGGTTTGACAAGAGCATATGTGCCTTTTTATAGAACGGCATTGATAACCCATAAGTATAGGGATTGCAACAATTTTCGAGGGTAGAGTGTTCAACCCAAATTTATTGATTCGACACAAGGGGAGCCAAATAATATTCTCGTGTATTAGAAGCTGAGTTGTCAATTCAACCACACCTAAAAGACTTAATATCTCCACCAAAGTATTCAGTAGCAAAGTAATATGGACGTAACGGTAACGGTGGCAAAGTGATAGTAGCAGTTTGTAGTGATTGTAACAGTAGCAAGGGAAAAGTAACTTAGCAAGGATCAATATGTGAAAACCTTGTAGGAAATGGATCAATGATGGATAATTATGTCGGATGGCATTCATCATGCAACGGTTATAAAATAGGGTGACACGGAACTAGCTCCAATTCATCAATGTAATGTAGGCATGTGTTCCATATATAGTCATACGTGCTTATGGAAAAGAACTTGCATGACCTCTTTTGTCCTACCCTCCCGTGGCAGCGGGGTCCTAATGGAAACTAAGGGATATTAATACCTCCTTGTAATAGAGAACCGGACCAAAACATTAGCACTTAGTGAATACATGAACTCCTCAAACTACGGTAATCACCGGAAAGAATCCCAGTTATTGTCACCCAGGGGGATGCGGATCATAAGTCATAACAGGTGTTTACAACTTGCAAGATAGGATCAAGAACACATATATATTCATGATAACATAATAGGCTCAGATCTGAAATCATGACACTCGGTCCCTAGTGACGATCATTAAGCATAGCAAAGTCATAGCAACATCAATCTCAAAACATAGTGGATACTAGGGATCAAACCCTAACAAAACTAACCCGATTACATGATAAATCTCATCCAGCCCATCACTGTCCAGCAAGACTACGATGAGATTACTCACAAACGGTGGAGAGCATCATGAAATTGGTGATGAAGGATGGTTGGTGATGACGAGGGCATCGATTTCCCCTCTTCGGAGCCCAAAATGGACTCCAGATCTGGTCTCCCGAGGAAGAACAGGAGGTGGCGGCGGCTCTGTATCGTGAAACATGATGAACTCTTCTCCTTGATTTTTTTGTCCCCGAATTGAATAACATATTGGGCTATTGAATAACATATTGAGCAATGATAATGATTGGACAATTCCCGAACAACCTCCAAAGCCAACTCTGAACAAAATAGGTATTCTATTCCTCAGTCCTGAAGATATGCAAGAGGCAAAGAAATCTATGAAAGAAAAGGGTATAAAAGCTGAAGATGTTAAGAATCTACCACCTATTGAGGAAATACATGGTCTTGATAACCCGACACAGGTAGTAGAGGTAAATTCTCTTAGTAGATTTGATGAAAGAGATATTCCTTATAATAAGCCTGCTAGCCAATGCTTGGATGAATTTGATAATTTTATTATGAAGCACGAAAATTTAAATGCCTATGTTAGTAGACAATTGAAACATAATGCTTATATGCTTGATCGCTTGGGTGATTATTTGAGTAGAATTGTCAATGATCTTAAGCTTATTAGTAAACATGCTTCCATGGTAACCACTCAATTAGAAGAAGTACTTAAGGCTCAAAATGATTTGCTTAATGAGATGAATAGTAAAGACAAAGATCATTCTGTTAAAGTTGTGACTAGAGGTGGTAGAATGACTTAGGAACCTTTGTATCCCGAGGGCCATCCTAGGAGAATTGAACAAGATTCTTAGAGAGTTAATATTGATGCACCTATTCCTTCCAATAAGAGTAGGAAAAAGAATGATGATAGTACTTTGCATGCTGCTAGTGAACCTGTTATAGATACGTCCAAGAATCCAAATGATATTTCTATTTCTGATGCTGAGACACAATATGGTGATGAACATGAGCCTAGTGATAACATTAATGTTCATGCTCATGCTCAACCTAGTAATGATAATGATGTGGAGATTGAACCTGCTGATGATCTTGATAACCCACAACCTAAGAATAAAAGATACGATAAAAAAGGCTTCATTGCTAGGAAACATGGTAGAGAAAGAGAACCATGGGTTCAGAAACCCATACCCTTTACTCCTAAACCATCCAAGAAAAAGGATGATGAGGAATTTGAGCGCTTTGCTGAAATGCTTAGACCTGTCTTTTTACGTATGCGCTTGACTGATATTTTGAAAATGTCTCCTTATGCTAAGTATATGAAAGTATTGTGACAAATAAAATAAAGATACCGGAAGCTAAGATTTCCACCATGCTTGCTAATTATACTTTTAAAGGTGGAATCCCTAAGAAACTAGGAGATCCTGGAGTACCGACTATACCATGCTCTATTAAAGGAAATTATGTTAAAACTGCTTTATGAGATCTTGGGGCTGGTGTTAGTGTTATGTCTTTCTCTTTATACCATAGACTTGATTTGAATAAGTTAACACTTACTAAAATCTCTTTGCAAATGGCTAATAAATCAACTGCTCTACCTATCGGTATTTGTGAGGATGTACCTGTCGTAGTTGCAAATGCTACTATCTTGACGGACTTTGTTATTCTTGATATTCCCAAGGACGACAGTATGTCGATCATCCTTGGTAGACCCTTTTTGAATACTGCAGGGGCTGTTATTGATTGCAACAAGGGCAATGCCACTTTTCATATTAATGGTAATGAGCATATGGTACACTTTCAAAAGAAACAACCTCAAGTTCATAGTATCAACTCTATTGAAAAAATTCCAAAATTATTCTTAGAGACTTTGAGTTCCCTCTTCCTACTGTCAAGAAGACATATGATATACTTATAGTTGGGGAAATGCATATCCCCATTGAGGTAACTTAGTGTTATTCGAAAATTCTTTGGTTTCATGATATTCGAAAGAAGTTTGTTAATAATACTTGATCAACCTTATTGATGGATTCCTTTTGATGAGCATGAGATGGACAAATCTAGAAAGCACAACTTCCTGGACCTAACTTTTACTTTCTGTTACCTAGATGAAATTAAGTAAAAATGCTATTATTTTTCAGTTTTCTGAGTTTTCCGCGCAATAGAAAAATGACCTGAAAATAAAAAGTTCCCAGAATCCCGTGAAAATTTAGTATGATTTTTTTCTGGAATATTTAAGAATTTTTGGCACTGAGAATGCATCAGGGGGCTGCACCAATGGGCCACAAGCCTGCAGGGCATGTCCACCCCCCTGGCCGCGCCCTTGGGGCTTGTGGGTCCCATGTGGCCCCCCTCCACTTATTCCAGCACCCATTCACTTCATCTTCCCCCAGAAAAAATCCCACCATTGGTCAAACCCGTGTTCTAGCTCATCTTGCTGCCATTTTCGATCTCCTTGCTCAAAGCACCATTTGCAAAAAAAATTAGGGAGTTACTCATCGGTATGTGACTCCTCCAATGGTCCAATTAGTTTTTGTTGTGGTGCCTTATATATTGCAAATTTTTGTTGTTATGGTGGCCTTGTTCTTGAGATTGCATCTCAAATTTGTATGGTCCCAAGTAGTTTTGATGCATGATATAGTCTCTAGGCACCTGAGGGAGTAGTTACTATGAGTTTAGTTGAGTTTTGTTCACCTTTATTTTCACTCACTAAAAATTTCAGAATTTTTCAGAAATGTTGAGAAGGTTACTAAGAGGTTCCTCAATCCGGGGTTCTAAGGAAGATGAAAATGAAATGAAGGAGAAACCCAAATATAATCTTCCTCGCGTCGTAGAAATTCGACCATGTGAATGGCCATGTGACACATTCTTGAGGGCAGACGGAATTTATGAAGATTTCTATTATTTGGCCGAGAATGCAAGCATCACCGACTTCCTCAACGATAAGTGTGACACGTACCTCTTTCTCACTAATACCTTTGTGCAAAATTTTCACTTTCATCCTAGGGAAGACCCTCCTACTGTAGAATTTCACTTATATAATGTGCCTAAGAAAATGAACCTTTATGATTTTTGCAAAGCTTGCAAGATACCCTATGAGGGCAACATCAGGGAACCACATCCTCGAGACATGGAAGATTTTATTGTCGTAGTCATTGTAGGAGAAGAGAGAGGCGTGTCAAGGGCAAGAGCATCTAGTTTACATTTTCATGTGCTACGCTATTATTCATTATTTGCAGGAAGATGTTTAGTTGGTCGCTGGGAGAGTGGAAGCCTTAGTGCCCCTGACCTTGCTATTTTACGCCATGCTTTATTGGCTGATAGAACTTTTAGTCTGGGCGTTATGGTGGCCCAACGATTGAATACCAACCGTTCAAAGGGGCCCATATTCGTAGGTATCTATGCATCTCGTTTAGCTAAACATTTTGATCTACCCATTAGGCTTCACGAGAAAGATGAGAAGCTGATACCCGCGAAGTTCCTAGATTATGACCGTATGTAGCGCATGATGTTATTAAAAAGAATGATGATAGGAGGCTGCTTTACAATTTAGTATTTAGTCAGGGTAAGATTATTACTCTACCTGCTTCTTCTCTATTTGATATTCATTCAGGCAAGTACACTGTTATGCCCGATGACATCTACCGATATTGGGGTTTGGCGCAACCCCTAGCACCTGAGCCAGCATCGGCTCTAGATCCATATCGGACCCTGGTTTTTCAGTGGGATCCACAGGAGGTTGCTAACCAGTGGAACCCTCAGTGTCCTCCGGAGTATCCCAGAGAAGGTTATTTCCAGTCGTGGCCCTAGACCAACTTAGGCCAAAAGCCTAAGCTTGGGGGGGTACGTATTTCTCACCGACATTACATTCATGTTCACACACTTATTTCAGTTGTCGGTGTTCATACTTTTTAATTGTACTATACATGGTAGTTTAATTCTTGTTTTGTTTTCATCTTGTGTGTTTAATAAACTTTGAGGAAAATACAAAAAAATAGTTCTCGCTTTATTTCCCAGTTGCTTAGTTGTAGCATTAAAGAGAAAACCCAAAAATATTTCTCGTTCTTCTTTTTGCTTGTTGGGAGCTTTCCCGTGTAAATAATTTTCCTTTATTTTCTTTGGGTCGTAAGGAGAAGACCACGATGACGTCTTGAGTGGCTCTCATATGCACTATTGTTTATCTTACAAAGATCCCATATTACCTTGTCTTCTCCTTTGGTTTATTGTTTGCAGATTCCAGCTTAGTCCAATGCACATGCACTCTTATTATTATTCACATCGTTCAGTCGTGCAAATGAAAGGCAATAATGACGATATTTGATGAAAAGATTGAGATGGAGAAAAGCTGGTATGATCTCAACCTATCTTGCTTTTGTAAATATGATTAGCTCATCGTTTCGAATTCAGTACATTATGGGTTGAACATGCTTGCAATGATAATTAGAGATTATAGTTATTCATGCCATGCTTAATTAGTTAAGAGTGGATAATGGTTCATCTTGAGTGCCAACATGCGCATTAAAATGTTGTGATCTAGTATGATAGAGTGGTATCCTCCTCTGGATGATTCAAGTGGCTTGACTTGGCACATGTTCACGCATGTAGTTGACACAAATCAATATAGCCTCCACGATATTTATGTTCATAGTGAATTATATCCTACTCATGCTTGCATTCAATGTTGGTTAATCTCAAAGCATGTTGATGATTGTGTCGCTCTCTAGTTGGTAGCTCCTCAGTCTTTTGCTAGACTTCACTTGTACTAAGCGGGAATACTGCTTGTGCATCCATCTCAATAAACCCAAAGTTGTTCCATATGAGTCCACCATATCTACATATATGCGGTATTTACCTGCTGTCCCAAGTAAATTTGCATGTGCTAAACTTTAAACCTTCAAATAAACCTTCTGTTTTGTATGCCCAAATCGCTCATATGGCGACTGGGGGCCGTCAGTATCTTCCATGCTAGGTGAGTTATTCTCACGATATGTGTTTATTCACTATCATTCACGAGAAACTGGTTGGTAATCGAGATGCCTAGTTCCATGCTCGAAATAAAAAGAAAAATATAATTAAACAAAACTCCCCCAGGACTGCGTTTGTATGGACGGTACCCGTGAATTCGGCCCGCCGTGGAGTGTGACTGATTGGGGGAGGGGGAGTAAAAACTTTACCATTCTGTTTGGGAACCGCCTATAATGTATCTAGCAAGGAAGATATTGAAAACATCTTAGTCCTTATGTGAGCAACAAAAGCATACCGCCCCAAAATCATTACCTATCTCTGCTTTAAAATCTTAAGCTCTGGCACCTCTACAAATCAATGATTCCCTCTGCAAAGGGTCTTTCCATTTACTTTATTGTTGAGTCACCATCATCTTATAAAAGGCACCAATTAGAGCGCACCATTTTCATTTGTATGCCTTGCTATTAATTGATATTGAGTGTGAGCATGACTGGATCTCTCTCACCGTGAACTACAATGTTTAGTCAGTCCTTGTTCTCTAGAGGTGCTCTGCATTTATGTTTTGCAGTCTCAGAAAGGGCTAGCGAGATGCCATTATGTCATATTGTATCATGATTGTTTCGATAAAATTGTTGTCATCCGAGACTTGTTATTATTGCTCTCTAGTTGGTTATGCCATTAACATGAGTAAATGTGAGACCTAAGTGTTATTGTGAATGAGGTTAGTTTATAAATTTTTTTTGAAAATCTAAACATAAGTTAGACATATTTACAACAGCAAGATCAAATAGAGTTTGTAAAGGTTTTTCTTTATCACTTTCAGTTTATCAACTGAATTGCTTGAGGACAAGCAAAGGTTTAAGCTTGGGGGAGTTGATACGTCTCCAACGTATCTACTTTTCCAAACTCTTTTGCCCTTGTTTTGGACTCCAATTTGCACGATTTGAATGGAACTAACCCGGACTGACGCTGTTTTCAGCAGAATTGCCTTGGTGTTATCTTTGTGCAGAAATAAAAGTTCTCGGATCGTCCCAAAAATTTACGGAGAATATTTTTGGAACTAATAAAAAATATTGGCGCAAGAATTAACCAGAGGGGGCCACCTGTAGGCCACAAGCCTGCTAGGCGCGGCCACCCCCTGGTCGCACCGAGCAGGCTTGTGGGGCCCTTGTGGCTCCTCCGACCTCCTCCCCAGCTCCATATAACCCTATTTTTTGAGGAAAAATAAGAGAGAAGAGTTCATCGCGTTTCGCGATACGGAGCCGCCGCCATCGCCTGTTCTTCCTCGGGAGACCAGATCTGGAGTCTGTTTTGGGCTCCGAAGAGGGGAAATCGACGCCTTCGTCATCACCAACCGTCCTTCATCACCAATTCCATGATGCTCCCCACCGTTCGTGAGTAATATCATCGTAAGCTTGTTGGACGGTGATGGGTTGGATGAGATTTATCATGTAATCGAGTTAGTTTGGTTAGGGTTTGATCCCTAGTATTCACTATGTCCTGAGATTGATGTTGCTATGACTTTGCTATGCTTAATTCTTGTCACTAGGGCCCGAGTGTCATGATTTCAGATATAAACCTATTATGTTTTCATGAATATATGTGTGTTCTTGATCCTATCTTGCAAGTTGTAGACACCTATTACGAGTTATGATCCGCATCCCCCTGGGTGACAATAACTGGGATTCTTTCCGGTGATTATTGTAGTTTGAGGAGTTCATTTATTCACTAAGTGCTAGTGCTTTGGTCCGACTCTCTATTAAAAGGAGGCCTTAATATCCTTTAGTTTCCAATAGGACCCCGCTGCCACGGGAGGGTAGGACAAAAGATGGCATGCAAGTTCTTTTCCATAAGCATGTATGACTATATATGGAATACATGCCTACATTACATTGATGAATTGGAGCTAGTTCTGTGTCACCCTATGTTATAACTGTTGCATGATGAATGCCATTTGACATAATTATCCATAACTGGTCCATTACCTACGAGCTTTCCATATATTGATCTTTGCTAAAGTTACTTTTCCGTTGCTACTGTTACAATCACTACAAAAGTGCTACTATCACTTTGCCACCATTACCGTTACTACCATATTACCTTGCTACTGAATACTTTGTTGCAGATAATAAGTCTTTTAGGTGTGGTTGAATTGACAACTCAGCTGCTAATACTCGAGAACATTGTTTGGCTCCCCTTGTGTCGAATCAATAAATTTGGGTTGAATACTCTACCCTCAAAAACGGTTGCGATCCCCTATACTTGTGGGTTATCAGGCCCCCTGCAGTTGATTCTTTCGCCAATATTTTTTATTAATTCCAAAAATATTCTCCGTAAATTTTCAGGTCAATCCGAGAACTTTTATTGCTGCACAAAAATAACACCAAGGCAATTCTGCTGAAAATAGCACCAGTCCGGGTTAGTTCCATTCAAATCATGCAAATTAGAGTCCAAAACAAGGGCAAAAGAGTTTGGAAAAGTAGATACGTTGGAGACGTATCAACTCCCCCAAGCTTAAACTTTTGCTTGTCCTCAAGCAATTCAGTTGATAAACTGAAAATGATAAAGAAAAACTTTTACAAACTCTGTTTTATCTTCCTGTTGTAAATATGTCTAACTTATGTTTAGGTTTTCAGCAAAGATTATGAACTAACCACATTCACAATAACATTTTGGTATCACATTTACTTATATCGATGGCATAATCAACTAGAAAGCAATAATAATAAGTCTCGGATGACAACAATTTATCAAAACAATCATGATACAATATGACATAATGGTATCTCGCTAGCCCTTTCTGAGACCGCAGAACATTAATGCAGAGCACCTCTGGAGAACAAGGACTGACTAGACATTGTAATTCATGGTAAAAGAGATCAGTCACACTCATACTCAACATCAATTAATATCAAAGCATACAAATGACGGTGGTTCTCTCTAACTGGTGCCTTTTATAAGAGGATGATGACTCGGTAGTAAAATAAAATAGACCGACCCTTCAAAGAGGGAAGCATTGATTTGCAGAGGTTCCAGAGCTCGAATTTTTAAAACAGGGATGAATAATAATTTTGAGCGGTATGATTTCATTGCCAACATAACAACTAAGAGATCTTGATATCTTCCATGCTATACACATTATAGGCGGTTCCCAAACAGAATAGTAAAAAATTTACTCCCCCTCCACCAAATCAATCACACTCCACGGCGGGCCAAATCCATGGGTATCGTCCATACAAACACAATCCTGGGGGGGTTGCTTATTATACTTTTGATTTGATTTTTGAGCATGGGAGTGGGCATCCCGAATACCAGCCACTTCCTCGTGAATGATAGTGAATCAACACGTATCGTGATAATAACCCACCTAGCATGGAAGATACTGACAGCCCCCAGTCACTACATGAGCGATTTGGGCATACAAAACAGAATATTTGTTTGAAGGTTTGGAGAGTGGCACATGCAAATTTTACTTGGGACGGCAGGTAAATACCGCATATAGGTATGTGTGGTGGACTCATATGGAACAACTTTGGGTTTATGGAGATGGATACACAAGCAGTATTCCCGCTTAGTACAAGTGAAGGCTACCAAAATACTGGGGAGCGACCAACTAGAGAGCGACAACAGTCATAAACATGCTTTGAGATTGACCAACATTGAATACAAGCATGAGTAGGATGTAAATCACCATGAACATAAACATCGTGGAGGCTATGTTGGTTTTGTTTCAACTACATGCGTGAACATGTGCCAAGTCAAGTCACTCGAATCATTCGGAGGAGGATACCATTCTATCATACTACATCACAACCATTTTAATATGCATGTTGGAACTCAAAACAAACCATTATTAACTCTTAGCTAATTAATCATGGCATGAATAACTATAATCTCTAATTGTCATTGCAAACATGTTCAACCCATAATGAGCTGAATCCCGAACGATGAGCTAATCATATTTACAAAAACAAGATAGTTAGAGTTCGTACCAGCTTTTCTCCATCTCGATCATTTCATCATATATCGTCATTATTGCCTTTCACTTGCACGACCAAACGATGTGAATAATAAGAGTGCAGGTGCATTGGACTAAGCTAGAATCTGCAAGTAGTAACTCAAAGGAGAAGACAAGGCAATATGGGCTCTATGTAAGATAAACAATAATGCATATGAGAGCCACTTAACATTTCATCGTAGTCTTCTCCTTACGACCCCAAGAAAAGGAGTTTCAAAGCAAGAACGAGAAAAACTATTTACATGGGAAAACTCTCAACAAGCAAAAGAAGAACGAGAAATCTTTTTGGTTTTTCTTTTAATGCTACAACTAAACAAACTAGAAGGTAAGGCTAGAACTAATTTTTTTGGATTTTCTTAAAGATTAATCAAACACACAAGAAGAAAGCATAAAGAAGAAATAAACTACCATGGATAGTACAATGAAAAAGTATGAACATCGACAATTGAAATGAGTGTGTGAACATGAATGTAATGTCGGTGAGAAATACGTACTCCCGCAAGCTTAGGCTTTTGGCCTAAGCTGGTCTAGGTCCACGACTTGAAATAACCATCTCCGGGATACTCTAGAGGACACTAAGGGTTCCACTGATTCGTGACCTCCTATGGCTCCCACTAAAAATCCGGGGCCTGATATGGATCAAGGGCCGGTGCCGGCTCAGGTGCTGGGGGTTGCGACAAACCCCAATATTAGTAGATGTCATCGGGCATAATAGTGTACCTGCCTGAATGAATATCGAACAAGGAAGAAGCAGGCAGAGTAATAATGTCACAAGTACCCTGACTAAATACTAGGTTGTAAAATAACCTCCTATCCTTATTTTTATAATAAAATCATGTGCTAACATACTATTATAGTCTAAATACTTCTTGGGTAGCAACAATTCCTCTTCCTCGTAAAGCCTAATGGGTATCTCAAAATGTTTGGCTAAGCGAGATGCATTGATACCTCCAAATATGGGACCCTTTAAACGGTTTAAATTCAACCGTTGGGCCACAATCGCACCAGACTAAAAGTTCTATCAGAAACTAAAGCATGGCGCAAAATAGCAAGGTCGGGAGCACTAAGGCTTCCACTCTCACCTCAACCAAATAGACATCTACCCGCAAATAATGAATAATAGCGTCAAACAGGAAAATGTACACTAGCTACTCTGGCCTTCGACACCCCTCTCTCTTCCCTCACAATGGTTGCGGCAATAAAATCCTCCATGTCTCTGGACGTGGTTCACTGATGCTGCCCTCAAAAGGTATTTTGCAAACATTGCAAAAATTGTAAAGTGACATTTCCTTAGGCACATCATATAAATGAAATTCTACCATGGGAGGATTTTTCCTAGGATAAAGGTGAAAATTTTGCACGAAAGTATTAGTGAGTAAGAGGTATTGGTCACACTTATCGTGGAGGAAGTCGGCGATTCCTGCATTCTCTGCTAAATAATATAAATCTTCATAAATTCTGTCCGCTCTCAAGAATGCTTCACTTGGCCATTCACATGGACGAACCTCTGGGGTACGAGGGATACTGTATTTAGGCTTCTCACTTTCTTTTTCTTCAAACCCCTGGCTTGAAGAGCCTCTTAAAAATCTCCTCATCGTCTCTTTTGCTGAAAATTAATTCTGAAATTTTTAGTGACTCTAAATAAAAGTGAACAAAACTCAACAAAACCCATAGCAACTACTCCCACAAGTGCCTAAAAGCTATATCACGCATCAAAACTACTTGGGATCATACAAATTTGACATGCAAGCTCAAGAACAAGGTCACCACAACAACAAAAAAATTCAATATATAAGGCACTATAACAAAAAATAATTGGACCATTGGAGGAGTCACATACCGATGAGCAATCCCCTAAAATAGTTTTGCAAATGGAGCTTTGAGCAAGGAGATCGAAAATGGCAGCTGTAAGAGCACATTTCTCCATGTGTGGTTTTGGGTAATTGATGGCAATCCCTATGGACTAATGGTTGCCTTGAGTTATATTCTAAGGTTTTGTCCATGGGTACTTCTTGAAGTCCATCTGTTAGTTTCAAGGAGTTTATATTGTGACCAATGTGGTATTCAAGGTTTATCCAAAGATTGGTCATGTGGGAGTTGAGCTTATTGCAAGCATGTATTGAAGAAAAAGATTGTGTAAGCATTCATGTTTACCTTCAAGACATCATCTTTATAAAGAGAGAAGCTGAGATACAAGGTTGATCAAGACTAAGTAAAAAAGTGAATCAAGTTTATCAACACACAAAGCATACAATATGTACCGAGAGGGATCAAGTGATCCCATGGTGTGGTAAGCATTGTCCATTACGCTTTGTGTACTAACCCATGGTCTACGTGAGAGTTCTTTATGGGGTTAGGTATATTTCCATGGGCTTGCATCAAGAGGCAGATCCCATACATCCCATGGAAGATGACATCAAGTGGAGATCGTCATCAAGGTTGCGATGTGCAAGCTCAAGTGAAGCATCACGGAGAGATCATGCTTGAGGCTCGCCATTCATTATGGTGACAATGGACTTGTGAAGATGTGCCGAAGAGTGTCTCACCCATAGTGGAGTATGGGGGAGCAATCATCTAGACTTCATCAAGCCAACGCAATCAAGAAAGGTGGTCCATCTTGAGGAAGTCAAGATCGTCATCATCTAGATCAAGTGTACTATGCATAATGCTAAGGTTTGACCTTGATAGGGTTTTCTATTTTACCGGTCTCATGGTGGTAGTTGAGAGACCGTGTTATAGGATCGATTGTCATACTATTAAGGGGGGCTCTCAAGTGAGTAGCTTGATCGCATCCTTCGTTGAGAGCTCAAATCATTGCATTCTTGGCATCATCATCTTTCTTGGTTCTTGGTTGGCTTTCCTCTATGTGGTTTCTTGAGCTTGTGGTTATCTTCATGACAATCTCTAGTACATTGAAAACAGATTTCATATACTTCGTCTATTGCGTTTTCGGTGTTGGAGGTTTTACCGGTCTTATTCGAGGAAGGGTTCTCACCATTTTCTTATGGGACTTTTCTCATTTTATTATTATTGATATTTCAATCAATATTGTGTTATCCCCTGTCGGTAGCTTTCCAACAAACTTTGTTTCTTTGAATTCGGAGTCCGTTTACAAAAGTTGCGGCAGTTTTGGTGTTCTTAAAAGGCTGCAGCGGTACTACCGCAGGTAGAGCGGATGTAATTTTTTACTATCGCTCTAGAGCGGTACTACCGCTCCGGACCAAAATCTTGTGTTTTGTCCACCGGTGGTAGGCACGGATGTATTGTTTTAGTACCGCTCGAAAGCCGTAGTACCGCTACCCATTGCGGTAGTACCGCTCCTTGGAGCAGTAGTACCGCTATGTGCGGGCTGTGAGCATAACAGTTAGATTTTTCCCCACCTTTAAAAGGGGTTATTCTTCCCCATTGAACCTTATCCTTTGAGCTCGAGTTTGCCCCCCATTGTTGACCTTCTTCGAGCTTGCTAACTCTCAATCCCTCCAATGATTCTCCCTAGTTCTTGAGGGAAAAGAGAGAGGAGATCTAGATCCACATTTCCACAAATCACTTTCTCCTCTAAGTGAGGGGAACCCCTTGGATCTAGATCTTGGAGTTCTTCATGTTCTTCTTCGTTCTTATTCTCATTTTCCTCCCTAGCATTAGTTGCTTTGGTGGTATTTGGGAGAGAAGGACTTGGGCACTCCGTGTGCCCATGACATTGCATTTGGTGCATAGGTTTGAGTTCTCCACGGTGATACGTGGAAGTGAGAAGTTGAGAAGCTTATTACTCTTGGGTGTTTGAGAACCCTAGAGCTTGTTCCTCTTGGGTGCTTTGGTGCCCTAGACGGTTGGTGGTGCCTCGGAGCTCAATCATTGTGGTGCAAAGCTTCAGCCAAGCTTCGGGGTCTCCAATTAGGTTGTGGAGATTGCCCCGAGCATTTGAGGTCACCTCGGAGCCACAATCCATTGTGGTGAAGCTTCTTGGTGTCGTTGGGAGCCTCCAATTCAGTTGTGGAGATTGCCCCAACCTTGTTTGTATGGGTTCGGTGACCACCCTCAAGGGTCCCTTAGTGGAATCACGACATCTTGCATTGTGCGAGGGCATGAGGAGATTATGGTGGCCCTAGTGGCTTATTGGGGAGCATTGTGCCTCCACACCGCTCTGAACGGAGATTAGCATCTGCAAGGGTGTGAACTTCGGGATACATCGTCGTCTCCGCATGCCTCGGTTATCTCTTACCCGAGCCCCTTTACTTATGAACTTTACTTTGTGATAGCCATATTGTTTCTTCTTATATATCTTGTTATCACTTAGTTGTCTATCTTGCTTAGCATAAGTTGTTGGTGCACATAGGTAATCCTAGTTGTTTTAGGTTTTGTTCTTGAATAATTAAATAATAGTTTTATTCCGCATTTGTTCAAGCCTAAACCGTAATTATTTTAAAGCGCCTATTCACCCCCCCTCTAGGCGACATCCACGTCCTTTCAGCTGCAAGATGAGCTAAAACACGAGTTTGAGCTATGGTGGGATTTTTTCTGGAGCAAGAGAAAGTGGATGGGTGTTGGAATAAGTGAGGGGCCCCCACGTGGGACCCACAAGCCACCAGGGCGTGCCCTGTAGGCTTATGGCCCCTTATGCATACTCAGTGCCAAAAATTCTTAAATATTCTAGAAAAAATCATACTAAATTTTCAGGGCATTCTGGGGACTTCTATTTTCAGGTCATTTTTCTAATGCACGGATAAAACAGAAACCAGGAAAATAATAGCATTTTACTAGAATGAGACTAAGGAATAGAGAATAAAGGTTGGTTACGGAAGGTAGTGCTTTCTAAATTTATCCATCTCACGTTCATCAAAAAGAATCCATTGATAAGGTTGATCAAGTCTTATTGACAAAACTTTTTCGAATGACACAAAACCGGAGAATTTTCGAAGAACACTAGGTTACCTCAATGGGGATATGCATGCCCCCAACAATAAGTATATCATATTTCGTCTTGACAGTAGGAAGAGGAAATTCAAAGTCTCCGATAATAATCATGGAAACCTTTTCAATGGAATTGACACTATGAATTTGAGGTTGTTTCTTCGGAAAATGCACCGTATGCTCATTACCATTAACATGAAAATTGACATTGCCCTTGTTGCAATCAATAACAGCCCCTGCGTCATTCAAAAAGGGTCTACCAAGGATGATCGACATACTATCATCCTTGGGAATATCAAGGATAACAAAGTCCGTTAAGATAGTAACGTTCGCAACTACAATAGGTACATCTTCACAAATACCGATGGGTAAAGCAGTTGATTTATCAGCCATTTGCAAGGAGATTTCAGTAGGTGTCAACTTATTCAAATCAAGTCTACAAAATAAAGATAAATGCATAACACTAACACCAGCTCCAAGGTCACGTAAAGTAGTTTTAACATAATTTCCTTTAATAGAGCAATGGTATAGTAGGTACTCTGGGGTCTCCTAGTTTCTTTGGGATTCCACCCTTAAAGGTATAATTAGCAATCATGGTGGAAGTCTCAGCTTCCAGTATTATTCTTTTATTTGTCACAATATCTTTCATATACTTAGCATAAGGAGACATTTTTAGAATCTCAGTCAAACGCATACGTAAAAAAGACAGGTCTAAGCATTTCAGCAAAGGGCTCAAAATCTTCATCATCCTTTTTCTTGGATGGCTTAGGGGGGAAGGTCATGGGTTTTTGAACCCATGGTTCTCTTTCTCTACCATGGTTCCTAGCAACAAAGTTTCTTTTATCATATCTCTTATTCTTAGGTTGTGGGTTATCAAGATCAACAACAGGTTCAATCTCCACATCATTATCATTACTAGGTTGAGCATTAACATGAACATCATCATTAATATTATCACTAGGCTCATGTTCATCACCACATTGTGTCTCAGCATCAGAAATAGAAAGATCATTTGGGTTCTCAGGTTTATCTATAACAGGTTCACTAGCAGCATGCAAAGTTCTATCATCATCCCTTTTCCTACTCTTACTGGAACGAATAGATGCATCAGTATTAAGTCTCTGAGAATCTTGCTCAATTCTCTGAGGGTGGCCCTTAGGATACAAAGGTTCTTGAGTCATTCTACCACCTCTAGTCACAACTTTAACAGAATGATCATTGTTCTTACTATTCGTCTCATTAAGTAAATCATTCCACGCCTTTAGTACTTGTTCTACTTGAGTAGTTACCATGGAAGCATGTTTACTAATAAGCTTAAGATCATTGATAG
Organism: Hordeum marinum; assembly: GCA_022496015.1. Lineage (NCBI taxonomy): Eukaryota > Viridiplantae > Streptophyta > Magnoliopsida > Poales > Poaceae > Hordeum > Hordeum marinum. Next base: position 372,700,259 of record CM039673.1, read on the forward strand.
TTCTACTCAAATAATCACCCAAGCGATCAAGCAAATAAGCATTATGTTTCAGTTGTCTACTAACATAAGCATTACAATTTTCTTGCTTGACTACAAAGTTATCAAATTCATCCAAGCATTGTAGCAGGATTATTATAAGGAATATCTCCTTCATCAAATCTACGGAGAGAATTTACCTCTACTACCTGTGTCGGGTTATCAAGACCATATATTTCTTCAATAGGTGGTAGATTCTTAACGTCTTTAGCTTTAATACCTTTTTCTTTCATAGATTTCTTTGACTCTTGCATATCTTCAGGATTGAGAAATAAAATACCTATTTTCTTTAGAGTTGGCTTTGGAGGTGGCTCGGGAATAGTCCAATCATTATCATTGCTCAATATATTGTTCAATAGCAGCTCAGCTTGTTCAATAGTTCGTTCACTGAAAACACAACCAGCACAACTATCTAGGTGGTCCCTAGAAGCGTCGGTTAGTCCATTATGAAAGATATCAAGTATTTAATTTTTCTTGAGAGGATGATCAGGAAAAGCATTAAGTAACTGGAGAAGCCTCCCCCAAGCTTGTGGGAGACTATCTTCTTCAATTTGCACAAAGTTAAATATTTACTGCAAGGCAGCTTGTTTCTTATGGGCAAGAAAATATTTTTCAGAGAAGTAATAAATTATATCCCGAGGACTACGTGTGCAACCAGGAGCAAGAGAATTAAACCATATCTTAGCATCACCCTTTAATGAGAAAGGAAACAACTTAAGAATATAGTAATAGCGAATTTTTTCCTCATGAGTAAATAGGGTGGCTATATCATTCAATTTCGTAAGATGTGCCACAAAAATTTCAGATTCATAACCATGGAAAGGACCAGATTCAACCAAAGTAATTAACCGAGGATCAGTAGAAAACTTAGGATCATATTGCATTCTAGCATTCAAGATTTTTCCTTCCACTTGCGAAGCAATTTCTTAAGATCATTTCTATCCTTACAAGCAAGAAAGTCCCTATATACCTCTCCTTCCATAACATAACCCTCAGGTATATCACGCAATTCATATCTAGGAGATCTAGACCTAGTAGGTTTCTCATAGTGTTCTGTTTCAATAATTTCATCAGATTTAGAAATATCATTAGTTTCAGTATTGACTCTAGCAATTTGTTCATCAAGGAATTCACCAAGTGACATATTGGTATCAAGCAAAGTATCATCATAAGCATCATGCATAGCAGAAGTAGCATCATCAATTACTTGCGACATATCAGAATTACTAGCAGGTGGTGGTGTCGCAAATTTACTCATAACAGAAGGTGAATCAAGTGCAGAGCTAGATGGCAATTCCTTACATGTCCTCGTAGTTGAGGGGTAGATCTTAGTCTTAGCATCTTTTAGATTCTTCATAGTGATCAACAGATATATATCCCAAGTGACTCATAGAATAGAGCTATGCTCACCGACAACGGTGCCAGAAAAAGGTCTTGATAACCCACAAGTATAGGGGATCGCAACAGTTTTTGAGGGTAGAGTATTCAACCTAAATTTATTGATTTGACACAAGGGGAGCCAAAGAATATTCTCGAGTATTAGTAGCTGAGTTTTCAATTCAACCACACGTGAAAGACTTAATATCTGCAGCAAAGTATTCAGTAGCAAAGTAATATGGAAGTAACGGTAAAGGTGGCAAAGTGATAGTAGGTGTTTGTAGTGATTGTAACAGTAAGAACGGAAAAGTAACTTAGCAAAGATCAATATGTGAAAAGCTCATAGGCAATGGATTAGTGATGGCTAATTATGTTGGATGGCATTCATCAAGCAACGGTTATAAAATAAGGTGACACAGAACTAGCTCCAACTCATCAATGTAATGTAGGCATGTATTCCATATATAGTCATACATGCTTATGGAAAAGAACTTGCATGACATATTTTGTCCTACCATCCCATGGCAGCGGGGTCCTAATGGAAACTAAGGGATATTAAGACCTCCTTTTAATAGATAACCGGACCAAAGCATTAGAACTTAGTGAATACATGACCTCCTCAAACTACGGTAATCACCGGAAAGAATCCGAGTTATTTTCACCCTGGGGGATGCGGATCATAACTCATAATAGGTGTCTACAACTTGCAAGGTAGGATCAAGAACACATATATATTCATGATAACATAATAAGTTCAGATCTGAAATCATGGCACTCGGGCCCTAGTGACAAGCATTAAGCATAGCAAAGTCATAGCAACATCAATCTCAGAACATAGTGGATAGTAGGGATCAAACCCTAATAAAACTAACTTGATTACATGATAAATCTCATCCAGCCCATCACTGTCCAGCAAGCCTATGATGAGATTACTCACAAACGGTGGAGAGCATCATGAAATTGGTGATGAAGGATGATTGGTGATGACGAAGGCGTCGATTTCCCCTCTTCGGAGCCCAAAACGGACTCCAGATCTGCTCTCCCAAGAAAAAACAGGAGGTGGCGGCGGCTCCGTACCATGAAATGTGATGAACTCTTCTCCTTGATTTTTTTCTCCCCGAATAGGAATATATAGAAGTGGAAACGAGGTCGGAGGAGCGATAAGGGGCCCACAAGCCACACGGGCGCGCCCTAGGGGTTGGGCACGCCCCCTGGCTTGTGGCCAGGTGGTGGCCCCTTACAGTTGATTCTTTTGCCAGTATTTTTTATTAATTCCTAAAATATTCTCCATAAATTTTCAGGTCAATCCGAGAACTTTTATTTCTGTACAAATAACACCAAGGCAATTCTGCTGAAAACAACGTCAGTCCGGGTTAGTTCCATTCAAATCATGCAAATTAGAGTCCAAAACAAGGGCAAAAGAGTTTGGAAAAGTAGATACGTTGGAGACATATCACGCATCGAAAAGATGAAGTGTGGCCACTACCTTGTGGCATGTGTGACGCCCTGGATTTGTGCTACATTAATTTCTATAATTGAGCTACAGTGATCACCATGATTTAACTAATACTTTTGCTAAACAGTGACTGGTCAAAATGGAAATCATATCTCATTTCAATTTCCATCACTGAAGGGTTGATGTGATAAAATAAATCCTCGTACAGCTTAGGAAAAATGTTGCATACTTGTGGAATAATCCAAAACAAAAGGTGTTAAGGAAAACAACATCATCTTGATGTTGATGTGGCCTCCACCATGCAAAACAGAGCCCAAATGTAACTTATAGTTCTATTAAATTCAAATGGATAATTCAAACAGTTTCCAAATATTCTCAAACCTTGTGTGGCCATGCAGAATATTGCAAGATATTATTTGGAGCAAGTCACACATTTTTGGTGTAAAGAATTAGAGCTAAAAATAAAGGAAAAGGAATACTAAAATAAAATGAAAAATAAACAGAAACCCCCCTGGCTGCTGGGTCAACTAGCCCAGCCAGCCACCCCCACGCACCAGCCCACCATAGCCCACACCCCCCATTCTTCTTCCTGTAGCGACCAGAGCGCTCGCTATAGGGCGCCGACCGGTCGTCGCCGTCCAACCCCGTCGCCTGGGAGGACAAGGTCGCCACCGGGGCACCTCACCTGCCCTCCCCCCCGCCTGAACCCTAGATCGCCACTCTCCCCCTCGCTCTCGCCTCGCGCTGCCGCTCTCCTTCCTCGCCCGATCCCACGCGCCTCTGTCGCCATGGCCGCCGGCTAGTCATGGCCACCGAGCCTCCCGCGCCTTGATGTCACGCCAGGAATCACCCCAGCGACCACCTCTTCCTCCCCAACCACGAGCTCGAGTCTCGGAGCCTCTACGTCGACGCCCGCGTCCATCTTCTTCCTCGGATCGGCACTGCACTCTGGCGACCTTTGCAGCTACTCCAGGCCCTCCCCGCGCATACTAAGCTCACATGCAGGTTCCCTGTGAGTCCCCGGTCCCTTCCCCTCATCTATCTCGATCGATTGCGTGCTCCAGCACCTAATTCCACCGGAGCCCGAACGCTCCTCCACCTGAGGTCGACGCCGGCGACCATACGGTGACCATTTGGTCCTACCGTCGCTGTCGTTCGACTCCACACGTCGCATAGGCTCGCATGGTACCGATAGTCCGCTCGAAATCGTGTTGTTGCGCTAGTTGTCGTAGTTGCCCAAAGCTCACCTTCGTCATCGTCGATGTAGCACTCACCATAGGCCGTCCCAGATTGCCCTGACGACCGGAATGGAAAGGCGGCGACCTCAGCTCGCGAATGCAAGAAACAACGACCGATGTGGTGCCCTGTGCGCGAAACCCGAGCCCTACCATGTTCTCTGGTGCTCGCCGGAGCTTCTTCGGCGACCCAGCGCTGTTGCCGCCAACGTGGTTGGGTCGGGGCCACCCGCAGGGTCACTGACCTGCGGGCCCTGGGTCCTTCATTGGCATGTTGACCAAGTCAACCGTGCTGACTCGGCTCGGCCAGTTAATGACCGGTGGGCCCAACCCCCCTTGTGTATGACATGTGGGTCAGCCCTGTCATTAGCTAATCTAGTTAATTAGATTAATTAAAAATAATTAATAAAACACTAATGTCTCACAGACAGGTGAACCTCACCCTATTAATTAAACCTGTTTAGATTAAATTAACACTGGATTATTTCTGAGTCACTACCATGGGGGTCCCACATGCCAGGTTTGACCAGTCAACAACATTGTTGACTGCTTACGTCGTCCTGACCTCATGTTGACGTCATAATGCTATTTTCGAATTAAATTTAATCTGTTTTATTCCAGAATATTAATAAATATTTAAAAATTAATATTAAATAATCCGTAACTCGGATGAAAAAGTTTTGAACATGAAAGTTGCTCAGAAAAATCCCACGAATCTGATTATGCCGTCCGTTCCTCTGTCACATGCTCCTAACATGATGAACATGGAACTTTTCCCCTCGGGATCGTTTGTTCGATAAACCCAAAGACCCGGGGAAATATCGTCAGATATTCTCTCGCCCCGTCTGCTACGTGTAGTACTGCGTTAGTGCATAGCTAGCTCTGCATGTTGCCATGTCATGCATCATGATGCATTTGTCTGGTTTATATTTATTGTTTCTCCCCCCTCTTCTCTCCGATAGACCCCGAGACTAACGCTGCTGTCGGGTATGACTACGCCATTAACGATCAGGCCTTTGCTGCCAAGCAGCAAGGCAAGCAACCCCCCTGTAGCATTCCAATATTGCCCATTCTTCCCTCTTATTCTTGCATTAGATTTTTTCTACTGTATTAGTTAGCTCCTATTCTGATGCATAGCCTGTTTTTGATAAACTGCTACTATACCTGCAATCATACCAACTGCTTAGTATAGGTTGGTTAGTGAATCCCCAGTGACCCCCCTTAGTCCCAGTTGCCCCTGCTTCTTCATCAACGACCCGACGACTCGACGACTCGAAGACTCGGTCAACCGACCGGCAAGCCAGGCCTCTCACATCACCGCACTCCCCTTAGTTATACGACCCTATAATGCTACTATCGAGTACCGAGGGTGACACCTCGTGAAGTACTCCTGATGCTAGCCCTGTAGTGCAGCTAGTCGGTCGTGGTTATCCAGGGTGATTCCTCCTTCACCATTCCCGGTGATGTCTCTGTCGTGCAACCCCTCAAGTGTGGGACCCTCGAGGGTGATTCCTCTAAAGTCCATCTTGACGGTTACATCGAGCGGGGACCATTGAGGGTGATTCCTCAGTTCCTGCCTTGATGTTTTATACACACAGTTACTATGACCTGGTTACAGAAACATGTTGGTGATGGGTCAGCCCTAAGGGGTACCCATGGTTCGCTGATGTTGAGGCGTGGACGGGCAGGAGAGGACCTTGTCGCACATCCTCAAGACGGGGCGACGGGGCCGCACTTTATGGGTCGTGCTTGCCCCGCATTAATAAAATTCTAATGGGTTGGGTATTTGATCTGAGTTGGTCGTTTGACCTTTTACGCACCAAACCTTCACGTGGGAGAAGTTATGGGTACTCAGCATCGTTTTATCAGCCGAAGTTCTTCGCACGTCAGCAATGGAGCGACGCGCGTCGGATTGGGATGGAAGGTACAACTCCCGGACTAAGTGTACTAGGTCTGCTTGCGACCACCTTTGCATCGTGCGGGAGTGCAAGGGCAAGTGGGCCCATGAACCTGCGCGCTTAGGATTTAGACCGGCAGGATGGCCTGTTTCTTGAGCCTAGGTGGGGCGATGACATTTTGGATCCCGAGGCCGGGATTACCCAGGAAAGTGTGTCCGGCCGGAGGTGATCAAGCGTGTTGGAAATGCGGTGCACCCCTGTAGGGATGAATTCATCTATTCGAATAGTCGTGTCCATGGTAACAAGACGACTTGGAGTTGTACCTTGACCTACAACTAAAATTGTGAATTTAAATTGAAATGAATGTTGTCTCTGGGATTGCTTCCTCGCAGGGAGTCGAGGAAGAATCTCTAGGCATGGTTACTTAATAAAATTGCTACAATAAAATATCGCTATATGTGAGTTACCAGTCTACTCTCTTCTAATGCTGCAAGATGCTGAAGATGCTAGTCTTCGATAGGACTAGGCCTTCCCCCCTATTCTTGCTTTCTGCAGTCAGCCCAGATATAACCCCTCCCTTGATAATGATGCATACTTAGCATAGTTCTGATGTCAGTCTTGCGAGTACTTTGGATGAGTACTCACCGCTGCTTTGCTTTCTCTTTCCCCCTCGATACGATTCTGCGTTTAGACGATGGAGCCCGGGAGATGGAGTACGCCGGAGACGACTACTACACCATCGCAGGAGCCTACTACTACGTGGAGGCGGCCCCCGACCAGTAGTAGGATAGGAGGTTCCCAGGCAGGAGGCCTCGCCTCTTTCGATCCGTGTTATGTTTGTGCTAGCCTTCTTAAGGCAAAACTTGTTTAACTTATGTCTGTACTCAGATATTATTTGCTTTCGCTAACTCGTGCTTGTCAAGCTTTATATTCGAGCCCTCGAGGCCCCTAGCTTGTAATATTAAGTTGTATGACTTTATTTTGTGTCTAGAGTTGTGTTGAGATCTTGGTCGTACACATTGCGTGTATGTTTAGCGTACAATCAAGAATGGGGGCGTCACAGCATGGGACCAAGTCTGTCGGTCGGTTGAATACGATGGCCTCGGGATCCTAAATCTAAAGCTCTTTGGCTTCACATTTCGCAAGGTGGTTATGGCTCCTGCACGTGACTGATTGCTATTGGGATGACCTCACATAGCATGTTGAGACCAAGTTGGAGGCCATTGTCGGCTCGTCTGTGCGCGTGTTGTGCTTGGTGACCATTCATCAGATCTTGTGTGGTGCGTGCAAAATTTTCGTTTAGTTTTTTCTTTTTGCTTTCTTACATATTCTATCATTTGATTGAGACTTTTTTTTGTCTGTTAAAAGAGACTTAGTAAAGTCTTAAGTCTTAGTCGATGCGTGGGCACGAGGGTGCTCTTGGCGAAGTTGATCACAAGTTCCGCCGCGGCGGCGAAAAGATCGAGGATGCCCCACAACTTTTTCGCAGCCTCAGGGTCGCCGCGCATGATGATCAGAGTGTCGTCGGCGTACTGGAGCACCACCGGCGGTACCCCGTCCACCAAGGGATGCTGAAGACCCCCGTCCCCCTGATCATGCATTGGAGCACGTGAGCTACCAGGAGGAACAGGTAGGGGGAGGCAGGGTCGCCCCGACGCAGACCCTTTCGGACTGCAAACCACCTCCCCGTAACTCCGTTAAGGAGCACGGCCGCTCGCGAGGAAGCAAGTATGAGATTAATCCAGTCGCACCACGCCGCGGGAAACCCTCGCGCCAGGCTGGGCCAGGCGATGGAGTCTAAGGCCTTGACAAAGTCGAGTTTGAACACCAGGGTGGATGCGGCGCGTTTGTGACAGCACTGCACCAACTCCGCCGCGTAGACGGAGTTCTCGGAGATACTCCATCCAAATAGGAAGCCAGACTGGTCTTCGTTGATGAGGCCGACAATCTGACGCTAGAGACGGGTAGTGAGACGCCGACAGAGGATCTTCATGTCCCCGTTCTAGTTCTGGAGGGAAACGAGACGGAAATCCCCTGGGGCCGGCACCCCCTCTGTCTTGGTGAGCATGGCGATGAGAGCCTTGTTGATCCCATCAAGACACGCCGTCCCTCGGCGAACGTCGTCGAAGAGGCGCTGAAGGTCTTTAGCAACCGCCGGCTAGGCGGCCTGATAGAAGGCGGGGCCGATCCCATCGGGGCCCGGCGCACTGGACCGGTCGAGCGAGAAGATAGCCGCGCAAACCTCGTCGCTCATGGACTTAGTTAAGTCTTAAGTCTTAGTCAACTAAGACCGAGCCATCCCCATCTTAATATATCGACACACTAGCCTTTCGTGCGTTAAAAAAATCTAGCTTCTCCGGCTTGTTTCCCAAGCCAAACGTCATTTCGGATATCCAAAGCATGTTCCCCAATTATGTCACAGTGGAGAATCGAAGCAGGCGTCATCAGATCGCTTCGTTTTACCGACCTCTTGGTTTCTTGTGTGTAATCATCATCATGCTTTTGGTACGTGGACGCCCGGTTCCTCGTGAGCTCCACACTGGCTTAGCAGCCACTTGGTTTGGCCTAAGACTAGTCACAATGGGAATAACATAGGTAGTAACATAGATGCCACCTAAGCAAAAAAATATGATGTGACAACTAATTAATGAGAAGAGAGAGAAATTGAGTAACTTATCATGTTACTACCTCTATGAGTAACATACCACATACCAAGACAAAATGAGTTTATAAGCTAATAAATGAAAGGCTCTATGTTACTATCCCTATATTACTATCCACTATGAAGGTAATAACTTAGACTAATAACATATACATGTTACTACACTATGTTACTTCTCGTTATGACTAGTCTAACGCACTTGTTTAGCCACAGCGGTTACTGTCAGATCAGCCCAGCAGCCACTCCCTTTGGACCAACACATTTGTTTAGGCACAGCACAGCACAACACAGCCAGCCGTTCCTATCAGATCAGCCCGTCAAACATCCGAATCTGATCGCCCGGTGACGGCATTAGCTCTGTCAGGCTGGCCACTTCTCCTCCTTCTCATGGCTGCTTTGTTTCTGCCCGTCTCGAGGGAGGAGTCGCACGCTCCGTGCTGTCTTCTCGGAGTATTGTCATCCCAGGCTTGGTGCTATCGCTGCTGCAGGCAGGCTACGTGCCACTGTGGGTGCTGGCACCTGTCATGCCTTGGTATCAACAATTGCGGTACTGCAGCGAGCGTGTTGCAACGCAATCGAGGCGAATCATCGTGCTTGTGAAAAGGACCTGACGATTTGCCATGCGGGTTGGAGGAACTGGAGTGCTGCTATACATTGGTTGAGAGAATATCATAGTCCAAAAAATCAAAACCAATTACTGTCACCAGTACAATAGTATTTCAGTTGCTTTCTGAAGAGAATCATAAGAGAGGTCCTGTCGTCAGGCCTTCCATTTTGCCAGAATGTGATTCCACTTGCATTGCCTAGGATATCTGATCTTGCCTCGAGACAGTATTGCGTCAAGCGCTGTTCGGTAAATAGCCAAATTACTCCAAAGTGGAGGCAGGAATATTTGCAGAGACATGGTCATGACCAAAAGCTCCGAAGGCCGAGAAGAAGAAAAAAAATGTCTGGAGAAGAAGAAGAATGCTCTCTGACTAACTTTTGGGGATATAACTCCGTGGTGAGACCCACCCAGAGGCTCCGGGTCACACCTGGCGTCTCATAGACCAGCTCAAGGATGGGCCTTGAAGACTCAAGCTCAAGACGTTTGGCGGCTGGCCAAGATGGGCTAAGATGAGGCCCAGACAGATAAGGTATGAAGATCCGGGCGGATAAGCCGCCCGGAGACAGCTTGCCTAGGAAGGCAAGACAACGTAGAGATAGATTCGGACACGTTGTGAGAGTCGGTTACGACTTGTATGACCCGTGGTCTTGACCTCCTATATAAAGGCGAGACCCGGGGCGACTTAGACAGAGACTAACTAATCGAGAGCTAGGTCAAGCGATTCCGCTCCCTTGTAATAGAGATTCCAAGCAATACAAGCACAAGCAGGACGTAGGCTTTTACCTCTACTTGAGGGGCCGAACCTGGGTAAACCTGTGTCCTTCGTACCGATCAACCCCTTTGAGTCCATCACCTTAGCGATGGCCTCGAATCTAAGTCCTCGGACATCTTCCGTGACAAAACCACGACAGTTGGCGCCCACCGTGGGGCTAGCACTTGGTAGTGTTGAGTTCTCAAAGGGCTCTCTCCCAGGGTTCGAGGGATACGTGGTCGGAAGGATGAGCAAAAGTCGTCGCGGCTGGCTCTACATCGACGACGCCGGCTGGGCTCCGAGGCTGACTCTGTCGAATATGGATTCCGGGTTCCCTTCGATGGAATCCACGTCTTCATCGGCAAGGTTGACGGATCTACGCCCGGGCCGGATGTTTGCACCAACATCATCGAGCCGGCTCGGCGCGCGCAACCTGCCCAACACGTGCGACGCGCCTGTGCTAACCCAGGCCGGAAGCATGTCTTCGTGGGCTTCACTCAAGGTATGGATCTTGAGGCTTCTATGTCACAGGAGACTCTCGTCTATTCAGAGGATGGGTCTTCGAGCGGAGAGGCGGAATCAATCTACCAGCTTCACAACGGCAGGCTCGGGGGCTACGACGAGTTTTACCCCGAGTCGGAGCATTTTGAGCCGGAGGATCACGGGCTGCCGATTCATGCGGCCGTGTTCACGGCGTGGTCAGCGCTGGGCACGAGCAGCATAGCCGCCGGAGCCGCAAACACGGGGGCTGATCCGCCGCCGGCGGCTCAGGTTCTTCTAGATCTGATGAATGAGCTCACAACCCTGATGGCGACTGAAGTCACGCCAGATAATCAAGCGACCCGGAACTTGGAGATCACAAGACTTAAGGACCGGATGGCGGAAGTCCAACAGGGGATTGGTAAGTTAAAGGCTCAGATGGATGCGGGGGCAGAGCACCTTAGGACAGATGCTTTCCGCCTTGAGCTAGAGCAGCAGTCAGCAGCTGCGGTGCAGCGGATGAGACATCAGTCCCGCTTACCAGAACAGTATGAGGCCAGGAATCTTTTTAACACGCCAGGAATGGGACGGACAGCGGACGCTCCTGGAAGTCGGTCGGCGGCTCGGCAACAGCTTAACCCGCCCCGACGAAACCAGGCCTCACCAGCAGCTTTCCCAACGCCGGCGGGTCACTACTCAAACCCGACGGAGAACATGGTGGAGGCAGCAACCGGGCTTGAAACAATCCCTATACCTGACGAGGCGCCCTTTCCATAGGAGGTGCGGAACGCCCTTGGATACCTTCAAATGGCAATGGCCTAGCAAGAGAAATATACTTATAGCCAGGGCCATGTGCATTCAACCCTCCTCCCTAGCCGCAGCTACAGCCGGCGCCATGAGTTGCCGGCGGGTTCTAGCAGTGATCGGCATCGGGGGCTACCGTGAGATGATCAGACGGCTCTGGATGCGTAGGCGCTCGCAGACCGGGCGAGAGTACAGCGAGAGGCAGCGGCTCTGGCAGGGGCGGTTCATCAAGAGCATGTGCCTTCCATCTCAGTTGGAGTGGGAGTGACCACCAGGGCCGTGGGAGTGCCGTGTCTGGTACCGGCTCTGTGAAACGAGCGGCTGCCGAAGGATTTCAAAGGCCCTCGCAAAGTCCCGAATTACACCGATGATTTACCTCTAGAGGCCTGGATCGAAAGCTATGAGTTGGCTATGGAGATGTTGGATGTCAATGATGCGGTTTGCGCCAAATACTTTATCATGATGCTGGAAGGTCCGACTCGCACATGGTTGAAGGGTTTGCCACCCAATACCATCAACTCATGGGCCGAGCTGGAGGCAAGGTTCATTAAAAAAATTCAAGGAACTTGCAAGCAGCCTATGACGATTGTGGATCTGGATCACTGTGTTCAACAGAGAATGAGTCGGCTCATCATTGGGTCCAGCAGGTCTCGACCATCATCCACTCGTCTGAACAGATCACGGCGGCTCAAGCGGTGTTGATCCTGGAAAAGAACTATCACTTTGTCCCTCTGAAGCAGAAGCTCGGCCGGCTCAAACGCACGTGTCAAGACATGGGGGAACTCATGGTGGCTCTCACGAAGTATGCTGATTCTGATAACACAAAGGATCCGAGCTCTGATGAGGAGAAAATTGGCCAGGGTAAAAAGAATAACCATGGCAAGGGTACGACAAGCAATGGTTACCAAAGCAAAAGGAAGAACCCGGATGGCGGGTCAGAATTGGTGGCCAACGCCAGCACCGGCCACGATCTTCCTAAGGGCAATGGGAAGTTTAGACCACCTTTTAATAAGGGTAAGACTCCCTTCAACTTAGAGGACATGCTCAACAAACCTTGTTCGGAGCACAGCCGGCCTGACAGACCGGCGGGTCACACGTGGAGCAATTGCCACATCATGCAGAAGTTCAAAGATTACAGCATGGGACAGCATAACAACGATGGTGGTGGCCTGCCCGGCGGTTCAGGACCAGGCGAATCAGGAGTTGGGTTTGGGTCCAGTGGCTCAGGGTCCGGTCATCATGGCCAAGGCAACCAAGGAGGACATCATCAGCACTCTGGTGGCCATAATCAGCTATAGAATAATCAGTCTGGGTATCAGAGTAATCCAAAGCAGCTCAGTTCGGGCCAGTATCATGTTTTTATGACTAGCTTTAACAAGCGGGACCAGAAGGTGCGCAAGTGGGCGGTTAACGCAATCGCGTCGGCTCTACCGCAATACTTGAAGTGGTCTGAGTATTACATCACATGGAGCCGGGAGGATCACCCGCCGCGTGTTGATGACCCGGGGCAGCTGGCCCTTGTAGTTGCCCCTCAAGTGGGAGGATACATGTTGAATAAGGTACTTATGGATGGTGGCAGTAGCATCAATATCCTGTACTATGACACCTTTCGACGGATGAAGTTGCTTGATAAAGACCTTAGGCCCTCCTTGACAGTCTTTCATGGTGTGGTGCCTGGCAAGTCAGCTTACCCCGTGGGTAGGATCTCCTTGGAAGTTGCCTTTGGTGACGAGTACAACTACAGGGTAGAGTCCTTGTGGTTTGAAGTAGTCAAAATCAAGAGCCCCTATCATGCCTTGTTTGGTCGGACGGCTTATGCCAAGTTCATGGCTAGGCCCTGCTATGTCTATTTACAGCTCAAGATGCCCGGGTTAAAAGGAACGATTACTTTTCATGGGGATCGGAATACGGCTATTGAGTGCGAGGAAGGAGACACAGCTTACGCGGAGTCAAGTTGTGCTGAGGCAGAACTCAAGTTCTATAAGGAAAATGTTGACCCGGAGGACATGACTCCGCTGAAAAAGCCTACTACAGAGGTTGAGCCGCCCCTCAAATTTTTGACGGATGGTACCAAGTTGGTGGATTTCACTCCGGGCGACTCATCGCAGCAGTTCACTATTGGGACCAATATGGATCCCAAATAGGAAAGCGCCCTCATCGAATTCATCCGGGAGAATAGGGACATCTTAGCATGGAAACCTTCTGACATGTCGGGTGTACCGAGAGAGTTCGCTGGGCACCATCTTAATGTGGATCCTAAGTTTAAGCCGGTCAAGCAATTTCTACGACGGTTTAACGAGGAGAGATGCAAGGCCATTGGGGAAGAGATAGCCCGGCTCTTTGCGGCGGGTTTCATCGTCGAGGTTTTTCACCCGAAGTGGCTCGCTAACCCAATGCTCGTGCTCAAGAAGAACAACACATGGCGTATGTGCATGGACTACACGGACCTTAAAAAGGCATGTCCGGCTGATCCCTTTGCTCTCCCTCGTATTGATCAGATCATCAATGCTACGGTGGGCTATGAGAGTTTATGCTTCCTGGATGCTTATTCTGGATATCATCAGATCAAGATGGCAGTCAAGGACCAAGAGAAGATGGCTTTCATCACGCCTTTTGGTGCCTTCTGCTACGTATCAATGCCTTTTGGGCTCAAGAGTGCCCAGGCGACTTACCAGCGCTGTGTGTAGAATTGTCTTCACAGCCAAATCAGGCGCAACGTTCACGCATATGTGGATGACATTGTGATCAAGTCACGGAAGAAGGAGACTTTGCTTGATGAATTAAAGGAGACCTTCGACAATCTATGGGTCTAAAAAATGATGCTTAACCCGGCGAAATGTGTCTTTGGTGTTCCGGCGGGCAAGCTCTTGGGATTTCTGGTGTCTGAGCGTGGCATTGAAGCTAACCCGGATAAGATCAAGGCTATCACCTCCCTGGCTGAGCCGGCATGCATCAATGATGTTCAACGCCTGGCAGGGCGGATCGCCGTGTTGAGTCGGTTTATAAGCAGCCTTGGTGAGAAAGCCATCCCTTTATATTAGATGATGAAAAAGACAGACAACTTTGTCTGGAATATGGCGGCGGGTGAAGCGTTTGAGGCACTCAAGAAGCAGCTCACTGAGTCGCCGGTCTTAGCCGCTCCGGTTGAGAAAGAACCCTTGCTCTTGTACGTGGCGGCAACAATAGGGTTGTCAGCGCTGCAATCGTGGTCGAGTGCAAGGAGGCAGGGAAGGAATATCCGGTTCAGAGGCCGATTTATTATATCAGTGATGTCCTGACAGAGTCCAAGCAGAGATATCCACATTGGCATAAGCTGGTGTATGGGGTGTTCATGGCCAACCGCAAGCTGAAGCACTATTTCTTAGGGCACCAGATCACCGTGGTTAGCTCTGCCCTGTTGGGAGACATAATTCAAAACAGAGAAGCCACTGGCAGGATTGCCAAGTGGGCATTGGAGCTTGGACCTCTCAATCTGAGATATATACCCCGTATGGTTGTCAAGTCCCAAGCCCTACTAGATTTCATAAATGACTGGACAGAGTGTCAGGCGCTTGAAGAAAAGCCGAATAACACATATTGGACAATACACTTTGATGGATCCAGGCAGTTGGAAGGGTCAGGGGCAGGGGTTGTTTTAACCTCCTCCAAGGGTGACAAGTTCTGTTATGTGTTGCGGCTGATGTTCCCTTGTACTAACAATGCAACTGAGTATGAAGCTCTGCTCCATGGCCTCAGGGTGGCTAACGAGATGAACTTAAGCCTGGTTAGGTGCTTCGGCGACTCAGATCTTGTGGCTCAGCAAGTTTCAGGCACTTGGGACTCCAAGGATCCGCGGATGGTGGCTTATCGTCAAGCGGTGGATATCATTGCTGGTCACTTCAAGGGCTATCGGGTGGATCATATTGATCGTCGCAGGAATGAGGCGGCTGACGCCCTGTCAAGGTTAGGCTCTCAACGAAAGCCGATGCCGCCTAACGTCTTTTTGGATATCTTACATCACCCGTCAGTTAAGTTACCCTCAGAGGAAGACTTAGCTATTCCTGACCCGGAGGGACAGCTGGTGGCGGCTCTGCATGCTATTCTGGATTGGACTATGCCTTACTTGGCGTACTTGGCTCGTGGCGAGTTACCTGATGATGAAAGTCTGGCCAGATCGATCACCAGGCAGTCTAAGTCTATGATGATAGTCAATGGCAAGTTACATAAATGCAGCGTCACCGGCGTATTTCAAAGGTTGTGTCTCACCTAAAGAGGGCAAGGAAATCATGAATGAAATTCATGCTGACGATTGTGGTCATCACGCCGGCTCAAAATCTCTAGTGGCCAAGGCCTTCAGACATGGGTTCTTCTGGATGACGGCTCATAAGGATGTAGAAGAACTGGTCCGCAAATCTGACGGTTGTCAAAAGTTTGGCCGGCGTGCTCATGTTCCGGCTCAAGAATTGCACATGATTCCAATCAATTGGCCGTTCACAGTCTGGGGGCTCGATATGGTTGGGCCTTTCAAGAGATCCAAAGACAAAAAGACCCACCTCTTGGTGGCAGTTGACAAGTTTACCAAATGGGTAGAAGCTGAGTCAGTCCGCAAGTGCGATGCGGCTATGGTGGTTCAGTTTATTAAGAAGCTAATCTACCGTTTTGGTTACCCTCACAGTATCATCATGGTCAATGGTACGAACCTATCCAAGGGGGCTCTGAAAACGTTCTGCGACATTGAGCACATCCGGCTTGATGTTTCTGCAGTTGCTCATCCACAGTCCAACGGTTAGGCGGAGCGTGCTAACCAAGAAATCCTGAGAGGTATCAAGCCTCGGCTTATGGTTCCTTTACAGAGAACATCGGGTTGTTGGGTGGAGGAATTGTCGTCCGTCTTATGGAGCATCAGGACCACTCCCAACAGGTCAACGGGTTATACACCTTTCTTCATGGTTTACGGTGCAGAGGCCATGTTACCAAGTGACATCCATCATGACTCGCCACGAGTGGCGGCTTACGTTGAGGCGGACAATGAGACGGCGTGTCAAGACGCATTGGATGCCCTGGAAGAGGAACGTGATCTGGCGGCAGCCGTTCGGTGATTTACCAGCAAGACATGTGCCGCTACCATAGCCGCAGAGTCAAGACCCGGACATTTCAAGAAGGCGACTTAGTGCTGCAGCTGATTCAAGACCAGAAAGATGTGCACAAGTTATCCCCTCCATGGGAAGGAACCTTTGTGGTCAGCAGAAATCTCAACAACGGGTCATATCATGTCATTGACATCCGAGACGACTCAGAAACCTCGGGGCAGGAGACCCACCGGCCGTGGAACATAGCGCATCTATGGCCTTACTATACCTAAGTTGTTGAGACTCGACATTGTACACTATCATTGTACATATCATATTTATATAGGAATAAAAGTTGGCATCCCTGCAAGCCGGGGCCTCTGCCATTTCGCATATCTCAATCTGCGCAAAAAACATGATCGTCCAGGGGGCTTCCCACCCACCGGGTGTAGCTTATCAAACCCTATCGGTCGGCTCTCAACCCAAATAGTTGACTCTGTCAACATGATCGTCAAGGGGGCTTTCCACCCACCGGGTGTAGCTTATCAAACCCTATCGGTCGGTTCTCAAGCCAAATAGTTGACTCCGTCAACATGATCGTCCAGGGGGATTCCCACCCACCGGGTGTAGCTTATCAAACCCTATCGGTCGGCTCTTAAGCCAAAAAGTTGATTCCATCAACAAAGGTCACTTGGGGGCTTCCGACCCACCGGGTGTAGCTTACACACCCTCTTGATCGGCTCTTAAGCCAAACATGGTTAAACCTTCCTATAAGTTGATGCTACTCCGCTAAGTGACCCGCCGAACTCTTACCAGTTAATCTCGCCTAGAGACCCTGAGCTAGCTCAAAGAAATTGACGGCCAATCTCCATAGAGACCCTATACTGGTTAAGGTTAAAATGACGGTTCTTGTCACGAGAGAGACGGCTTACAAAAAGCAAGGATAAACTCTCCCATCTACTGCCGACTCTCCGCTATGTGGCATGTTGGTACTCTTAGACAGTTAATCCTTAAGGACCCTGTACTATTTAAGGTTAAAACGGTAGATTATGTCACGTGAGAGGCAGTTTGTGGGCTATAAGGGTACTCATGCCCTGTCGTGTCTCTCCTCGGATGTCACACTTCCTTTTAGTTAATCTCGCTTAGAGACCCTGAGCCAGTTCAAAGAAATTGACGGCCAATCTTCACAGAGGCCCTATACTGCTAAGGAGTTTAAAGTGGCGAGTCAACCCAGTAGAACCGGCACATGAGCTGTTATAAAAACAAGTTAGGAAAGATACAACATCTTTGGGTGACATTATTATAAGCCGCCCTCCTAACAATGTGAATGTACATCTATTCTTGAAGGTTGATTAAACTGCCAAGAGCCGGCAAAACATCCAATATGAAAGTGCAAGGAAGATGTCGTATATTAAGCCGGACAATTTAGTATGTGCATGATGGCATAGTTCGGGCAAAGGCACAGTTTACTACAAGCCTATTACAGACGCTCTTTCTTGAGCTCAAAAGTGATTCAAAGTTTTTACACCGCTCATGACGGGTCACACAACCAGCTTATCCACGGCGTCACCAAATCCATCAGTTGGCTGGCAGGTCACCCTGCTCCGGGTCTTCGACCTCCATAATCTAAAGATTGTCCATGTCCCAGTTGCAGTGGGTTAAAGTTGCAAAGTTTCCCTCTTGAAAGAAGGGGGATGGGTCAAGATCACAAGCAAACAGGTGCTTACTGTGGGCAGGCATCAGGTCCTTGGCTTCAAAGAGGGGGGCGCGGATTCTCTTCTGATCGGCACCGTAAGCCGTCTGGTATGTTGACAAGTTCACTTCCTAACATGGAAGCGAGGACTTTAGAAGCCTTCACACACCGTGCGTAGTCAGCCTCCATAAACTCTAAGTTGTCTTCCTTCTTGGAGGGAAACCCGTCCATCATGTCTTCAGGAGTCAACTCCGGAGCAAAAGCCAACGCTCGGCTTATGGCTGCGATGGCTCCCTGTCGGGCGGCTGATTTCTTCAGCTCTCGGATCTGTTTTGGCAGGGTGGACATCAGTTCTATGACCCCCTTCATAGTCGGAGGGGTGTTATCCTTATAAAGTACCGCCTTGATCGTGGAGACAGCTCCGCAGTATAGCTGCTCTGTCAAAGTATAGATAGCCTTCAGAGGCAGCAAACTGTTAGAAGCAAGTTGATGGCTCCTTGGACCTACATAAGCCGGATTTTTGGTCATAATTCATCAGTATAAGTATTCATACAAAGATTTTCGCTAAGTATTTAAATGCTTACCAAATATGGCGGCTGACATCTTCATGATATGGCGCTTCAAGGATTGCAACTCATCTGATACAATCACGACCCGCTGGTCAGCATCGTCTGCTCGTTGAGTCAGGGCGGCTCGTTCTGTTTCAGTAGACTCTTTCAAAGCAGCAAAGTCAGCTTTAATCTTGGTCAGTTCCTCAGCAAGGAGCCGACACTTTTCATCGGCCTCGCTTCGGGTGGCTTGCTGGGTGGCCAGATTGCTCTTTAAACTGGTCAATTCTGACCCGGCTTCGTTAAAAGCTTCCTGTCACATATCAAAATGCAGAATAAGTCGCCATGACGGATTTTTATCAGATGATGAAAATTAAGACAATATTACGCAAGTCTCAAGCAGATTGCAAGCAATATGTTTGACACTTGGGGGCTAATGTTTATTTGATCTCCTAAGATTTACAAGGAAGCTCCGGCTCAACATTATCAAAATTTAGCCGGCCCTTGGGGGCTACAATTGGCTCTTCAGATTATTTGCAATGAAGCTCCAGCTCAACATTATCAAAATTGAGCCGCCCCTTGGGGGCTATAATTGGCTCTTCAGATTATTTGCAATGAAGCTCCAGCTCAGCCTTATCAAAATTGATCCGGCCCTTGGGGGCTACAATTGGCTCTTCAAAGTATCTACAATGAAAGCTCCGACTCAACTTTATCAAAATTGAGCCGACACTTGGGGGCTGCGGATGATGCTTTGAGCAACCAAAGCTAAATTAATAGTTGAGGCCTACAGGCTAAGTTTTGAAGACCCGGCTTACCATTAGCTAATATTAACCCGTCTCTTGGGGGCTACGTAAGGGTGTAAGGAAAGGAGAGTGAGAATACCTCATATTTCTTCTTCATCAGATTGACAAGCTTGAGCTCCAGGTCCCGGCTTGTAGACAGGCGGTTCAGATAACCAGCGTGAAGCTCGTCGGCTGTCAGCTTCTCTAGGGCAGGAAGTTCAAATTCCAACTTCTTGGAGGTCTTAGTCGCCTTAGTGTGCTTTGTTAATACACAAGGTTGAGGAGAGTGAAAGCCGGTGCCGGTAATTTGGACGTCTGGAGTGTTTGAATTGTCAACAGTCTTGGAAGGGCTCGGCAGCTTGGAATGGGCCCTCCGAGGACTTTCAGGAATCATATCGTCGGCCGTCGATTCACCAGAATGACAAGCCTCTTCAGGTGCCTCCTTGGAAGACGCCGACGGGTCAACATGCGGCACGGGAGAATCCGGCTTGGCAGGCTCCAGCCCTCGAGTTTTGTGGTCAAGGGTAGACTCGCTGGTCTTCCTTCGTTTTGCTTGGGCCCTGGAAAACACAGAAGGTCATTGTTCGGGCTTTATATATAACACAAGTTTGAACATCAACGTAAAAGACACCGACTCTGGGTTAATCTTCAGAGGCGGCAGAGCAGTTCCAATAGAGTCGCCAGATGAAGGGGGTGATTCCTGAAAAACATTTAAGACAATATAAGACAATGTCGAATTGCAAAAGACAAGGTTGACAAACAAAGTCAGGTTGAACAGATACCTCAGCCCACCGTTTCCATTGAGTCGGAGATAATTCGGCCATGAGATCGTTAGAGCCGGTGCTCCGGGTCTGGCGTTGGGAGATTTGCTGTTGCTTTTTCAAAAGAAAGTGAGGGTCTAAGTAAGCAAGAGGATGAGAAAGTGGGAGTTTCCAGATGACCCGCCGTATCTTCTGTGGTACAAGATGTTCTGAGTCGGATGAAACGTAAGTTACCTCAGGAACGTTGGCGTGGCTCGCTTCCGTTTCGTCCTGTGAATAATTATTGTCAATAAGGTGCATGAAGAGACGACCAAAAGAATCAGGCTCTACCTCTGAGTCGTCACTTTCCGGCTGTTCCTCAGGCTGTTCTTGGGGTGCAGTTTTCTTCTTTCGACCGTCAGTTTTCTTCTTTGACTTCTTCGGGGGAGGAACGTACTTCTTTTTCGAGAAGCCGGAATTTGCCTGAAAATATAAGTCGGCAAAAGGTTGAGAGATTACAAAGTATAAGCTAATACAGAGATAAGGACATCGAGACTCGCCCTTACATCTGGGGCCGGGTTTGCGGCACAGAAAGGTGCTAGCCCAATGGCACTACAAGCTCTTGAAGACTCATGGACAAGGCTCCTGATGGCAGACACAATGTCATCCTCTGATAATGTTGTCTGGTTAAAGCAGAGGGGGTCATCAGACTGGCCTTTATACTCGCACATGAGACCGCTATGCCGGTTCAGGGGTATGACCCTCCAAGAAATCCAGCAGCGGATCAAATCCAGGCCCATCAGTCCATTGGCCATAAGAGCCTTAATTTTTGCGTGAGCCGGAGCGTGCTTCGCCCACTTAGTGGCTGACAGCCGGCCAGGAAGCTTAGTAGTTGTCTTGAGCCGGGATGGACGGTAACCCAGCAAAGGATGCTCTCCTTCTGGGGAAGTGTCTTTGCAATAAAACCAAGTCTTATTCCAGTCTTTAGGATGACTCGGCATCTGGACAGCCGGAAAGGTTATGTCCCGTTGCCTCTGAATGGAAATCCCTCCAAGCTCTAAGCTTGGACCAGCCTTCACCTCCGTCTGGCAGTTCGCATAAAAAAGCTCACGAAATAGACCAACGAATGGCTCTTCTTGCAAGTTGGGAGCGAGGTCTTGAGGGTGCAGTTTGAAGAAGTGAAGAACGTCCCTGAAGAATTTTGAGCCGGGGGAGGACAAACCCGCGATCGAGATGCTGAAAATACAACTACCTCACCCTCCTGAGGAACGGGCTTTAGCTCATTACCCGAACCCGCCAATGGATGACATCTTTGGCGGGTAAGGTACCCGCGTTTACAAAATCCATCAGGAACTCCTCTGTGATAGCAGAGCCGACACAATTACATGAATTGGATGCACGAGACATGGCGGCGATTCAAAACTGCGCAAAGTAAGAATGTACAGCGAGTCAGGAGATGCCAGGCGACTAAGGGTGGCTAAAAAGTTTGAGGTTCTATAAAGTTAAGTCGCCAAGGGCTATTTGTTGAAAGCCGGAATTTCACTGGCGGGTCAAGTTATGAGAAGACGAGGTAAAATTTCACTAAGTGTGGAAAACAAGTTTTACAAACTACCTATGCAGTTATAGATCTACAAAACAGAGGAAAATCAGGTTTATCCTAGACTTAGTGACGAACAGTCCAACCAGTGGCGTCCGTGAAGACAACAACCAGAGCAACTACATATCTGCATGGTGCTATTGTCACTCTCCTATGGTGCGTCGTAATGGAAAAGAAGGCATTATCGTATTCGATGATGTAGGCTTTATCTACCATTACGGAGAAGCTCGTGTTCTATGAGGGCAGAGGACTCCATGAAACCCTACCAAGAATTTCGGATCTATGGGAGGAGAAGAACTCATCGGAAGGGATGCGATGGACACGGGTGAATCTCTGGTACGATCAGGTTGATGCAGCGGCCCGGCGCGACGTTGGTGTGGAAGCTTCACCGGAGCAAGATACACTGGAGCGGCGGCGTCGGGAGGAAGAAGAAGAAGTGCGAAGCGGAGAAGGAAATGAAATCCGCTCTTCGCGGTCCTATTTAATAGGCAAAAGGTGGAAAAGGGCGCGATAATACAGGCGAGAGATATTGATTGACCGAGGCGGACGCCTCGATTCTCGGGCCATCGATTTAATAAGGGAAGATCCGTTGCGGTCGTCAGAGGATCTTTTTAACATATCTGATGTGACGTCACGGCAGGTCATTTTGTCTTACTTTCAGGTGACATAAGCAAGACTCACCGCCAACTAAGAAGGAGGTTGAAATGAGTAAGCTCAAATCAACCTGGGGCCTAATGTTGGGGATATAACCCCATGGTGAGACCCGCCCAGGAGGCTCCGGGTCACACCTGGCGGCTCATAAACCAGCCCAAGGATGGGCCTTGAAGACTCAAGCCCAAGAAATTTGGTGGCTGGCCAAGATGGGCTAAGATGAGGCCTAGACAAAGAAGGTATGAAGACCCAGGTGGATAAGACGCCCAGAGACAACTTGCTCAGGAAGGCAAGACAACATAGAGATAGACTCGGACACGTTGTGAGAGTCGGTTATGACTTGTATGACACGTGGTCTTGACCTCCTATATAAAGGCGAGACCCGGGGAGACTTAGACAGAGACTAACTAATCGAGAGCTAGGCCAAGCGATTCCGCTCCCTTGTAATCGAGATTCCAAGCAATACAAGGACAAGCAGGACATAGGCTTTTACCTCTACTTGAGGGGCCGAACTTGGGTAAACCTGTGTCCTTCGTCCCGATCAACCCCTTTGAGTCCATCACCTTAGCGATGGCCTCGAATCTAAGTCGTCGGACATCTGCGTGACAAAAACACAACACTAACCATGTTCGTCTGATGGCACCTTCCCCTCCCATAACTCAATGACATCGTAGTCTTCTGAAAAAATGAGGAGGTAATAGCATCAGGGGTCCTAGAACTTGCACCCAATGTGACGTTTGAGTCCTAGAACTTGAAAAATGACCCTACCCACTCACAGAACTTGCACCGAATGTGCAAACTCAGTCCAAACTCACCACCGGCCAATAGCAACACGCCAACTGGACAGGGCGGGCCAGCTGTTGCCACTTTGCATCGTGCCCCTTTGTTTGCTCCTAATTTTTCAGCCATCGTCGGCAGGGGGAACCACCACCTGAATTAATTATGTCGCCCCTCCCCCCAACATGAGACACACCGCTTCCTCGCCCCTCTCTATCTTCCTTGCCCCTCTCTCTCTTTCTCTACTCCCTGCTGCTCTTAGCTCATTTTCTTCCTTGCCGCCGGCCAGCATGGTCTCCTGGAGTGAAGGATCCAGCTGCGAATTATCGGACGACGACGTCACCAGTCTGGTGAGCTCTTCCTCTGCACCTCCTCAATCATTTTGTTTTAGGCAAGATTTGGGGATTTCTCAGCAGAAATTGTTTTAGGCTCCTCCCACCATTTTCTGCTCCAAGTGGACAGGCCTAGCTGCAGATCTGGCTGTTAGATATGAGCGCCGAGCCATCTGTGAGAAGTTAGTGGCCTTTCAGTTCGTCGATAGTGGAAGGAGATTCCTTGGTTGTGCACAGAAGGTTAGCTCATTTTCAGATCTACACACTGCTAGTTTTTAGTCACTTGAGCATTATGGTTTTTCATATTGGTAGCCATTTTTAGTGAACTGATTGTGTATTCAGTTAACTCAATGTACTCTAAATTGCTTGTAGCATTATTCTTTTATGCATACAATTAACTTACACTATTGAAGTCTGAAAAGATAATTTAATCTTGTTTATGTAGCTCACTAATGGCTTATTAGTAGTTTTAAAGTTTCAATATAGGGGGCTACATTTGGTTAACTGAATGTTCTTTTCATGTTCAACAGCTTACTGAATATTTTTTACTTAACTTAAGTGTGTAAATACAACTACTAGTTTCACTATACTGGATTTTGTTTTTGTTATATGATTTCTAGGAAGGACCTAAATGCAGCTTTGTGCACTGGGTTGACCCAGAGTGGCCTGTTCAGTTGAAGATGAGCCTTGGTGAGCTCTGGGACATGTATGATGATGAGAACAAGCTTAGGCTTAGGCAAAATGTCCTTAATGCTGAAGAAAACCTGAGGGTCCTGAAAGAGAAGGAAAAGATGGAAAAGGATCTTAGGTTTTTCAAGGTTGATTTTTCTAAGATGGTTGCTGAAAAGGAGCAAGCTATGAGCCAGCTAGGCAATGCACATATTGCTCTTAGTGACCTAAAGGAAGAGCTAGAGAAGAAAAACATTTCAGACAAATGTGCCACAAACATCTATCAGGTTGTTAGGGCTAAGGCAGAGAAATATTTATAGATGATGAAGCAAGAGATGGATCTAATGAAGCAGGAGAGGGAGAAATCAATGAAAGAGAGGGATGAGGTAATGAAAGAGATGGACAAATTGATGGAAGAGAGGGAGGAGTTTAAGAAAGACAAAGAGAAGCTAGAGTACATGATTGGTGACCTATTCAAGCATAAGGAAGCCCTTAAGTGCAAGATCAAGAGGGTTAGGGACATACTAGATGAGTTAGACTGATCCATGGCATTTGTAAGTGGGCCTTAATCTCTATGGTTGTTAGGGGGCATTAATCTCTATGGTTCACGTGAACTTCATATATTTGGTGAATTTGTGTGAACTTGTTAAGTTTGGTCACTTAATTTGTATCAGAATTTAGTTGAGTTTGGTCACTTATTTATGTTATCTGAATTTAGTTGAGTTTGGTCACTTAATTATGTTATCTGAATTTGTATTCATTTTAACTGAATTCTGTTATCTGAATTTGGATTCAGTTAACTGAATGTGTATTCAGTTATTTGCACTTTTTGCTACTTATAGTAAGTGGTCGACTGGTGCAATCTATACACATGGAGAACCAAACAAGGAAAGCAATGCAACAGCACAAGCACCATAAGCTTAATAGAGAAAGTAGCACACATAATTAACAGTTCAGAGCAACATATAGTTCTATAGCAACACCAAAAGAGTTCTAACTTATATGCTATCTTATACCAGCATACCTAACTACAGACGAGTCCATATTTCTAACTTATATGCTGTCATATATACCAGCATACCTAACTGCAGATCATTTCCTAAGCATCTTGTTCTTCGGTCTGTCTTGAGCATCTTGAGCCGCTCGCACCGACGCACTTCCTCAGTGATTGGCCTTTTCCCTGCCTTCTTCTTCCTCTTTTTGCTCTCTACTTTTGTCAGCACCTTCTCCTCATCCTGCACTTCTTGTTTGATGCTGACGGCCTGCTGCAGATCCGGTACATCGGGAAGCTTCTCCATGTCTATTGGCATTTGTGCGCCACCCTCTCCGGCGGCGACGACGGACCCGACCATCTGCACCTCTGGGTCGTCATCAGAGAGGACGACGACCTCCTCCACTACCTCGACCACGGTGGCATCGTCAGATGAGTCGTCGTCTGGCGCAAGTAGAGAGGTATTCAGGCGGTCCCAGTAGCCGGTGTTCATGGGCACTAGGAGAGCAAGCACGATGTCAGAGACAT
This sequence comes from Hordeum marinum, assembly GCA_022496015.1. NCBI lineage: Eukaryota > Viridiplantae > Streptophyta > Magnoliopsida > Poales > Poaceae > Hordeum > Hordeum marinum. Next base: position 372,725,921 of record CM039673.1, read on the forward strand.
GCTCGGCCCTCGACGCAACACGCCCAGCATCCGGCTGGACTGGCGGCGTGGTGGATGAGCGATACATCCACCAGCGGGCCCGCTGTGCGGGGTCGGGGGAGCGCGTCACCTCCCGCATTGCCCAGAGGAGGATGGTGGTGGCTGGGATGCTTTGGCCATCGGGGAATGCATGGAGCTTTTCAGCATCCTTCATTACCTTCACAAGACCGCGGGCATGGTTCCTCATCATCTGCACAGATGGGAACCATCGCGCGATCTCCCGATACTGCTGGCGTATTTCTTGGTTCTCGCTAGCTAGGTCTTCGATGGCCTTCTGCCATCCGAGGCTGTGCTCCATGGCGACGGCGGTGGTTCTCGAGAAGGGTTTAAGTGGTAGTGAGGGAAGTGGGGAGTGGGAGCGATGAGTGGGCAGGGATAGCGGTGGGAGGATTTGTCTTAATAGCAGGGAAAACCAAACGCCAAAGTAAAATTCAGCGCAAGGTTGCAGTTAACTTTCGCAGTGGACGGTTTACACGCACCCGTTCTGCACACTAGTAAAGAAGGTAGTAAGTAGCATAGAATGTACTACTCTACCAAATCACTAAACCTATCCTACTGGCATTGCACTCTCTGTTACAAACTATAGGTCCTGGGTTCGAGCTCGAGGCCAAACATTTTTTATTTTTTTATTTCATTTAGAACATAAATTGGAGCATGAAACCAATAAAACAGAACATCTCAGTAATAAATTTAGAACATCTCATTTCATCAGATTTCCCTTTTAACATGCCAATGTTTGCCACCAAAAAATAGGCAATGCATGCCATTTTTGGCATTGCACTGCAAAGGCTAGTCATTAGGTTAAATAATAGTAGGCCTTACAAAAAATGGAACTGACAACTGCCACCAAATCAAAGAGGAGGAGGCACCATATCTTCAGGAGGAGCATTAAGATCAGGTATGCTCCTATCATCTCCTAAGAGCAGCCAGAATGCCCCTCTTCCTGTTCCCCTTCCTCTGCTTCCTGTTTGATTAGCTGCCCCTCTTGCTCTGCCTACACCTGAAGCTGCTCCTCTTGCTCTGCCTGCACCTGAAGCTGCTCCTCTTGCTTTGCCTACACCTGAAGCTGCTCCTTTTCCCCTTTTCCTTGCTCTTGCATTAGCTTGAGATCCTTCACCTATCTCAAGTGTTATTGTTGCCCTTGACAGCCTTGCAGTACTCATCTCTATAGTCACCCTTGGTTGTGGTATTGCAGCCCCAGCAGCAACAACAAAGGATGACAGCTCTGGCAATGGACCCTGAACCCTATTAGGAGGCCTTCTAGCAAGCTCTCTCAGAGCCATGTTGTAGACCATGCTTGTTGGTGATTCAATTGGATCCAAAAGAGGATCTGCCTGGTTGGGGTATATGTTCTGCAAATTCAGTTATATTTTTAGACTAATATGTGTTTCTACAAAAATTCAGTTAAAATTTCATTTCAGTTTCAGACAATATAACTGTAGGAATGTTGGGTCATCATTATTTTCATCAACCACCTCCACTCCCTCTTGAATGAGAGCTTCTTGCCATCTATAGTTCCCCTTCCTATTATGATTTGCTCCGCCACAAATTGAACAGTGCATTGTAACACCCTTATGTTTCAACACCCTTACACCATTTTTAATCTTCTCCTCGGGTGTCTTCTTCATGTTCTTCTTTGGCCTTCCCAACTGTTTAGTAAACACTGGTGGATGCACTTTGTAAGCATTATGTATTTGCCAATCCTTTAGGTCTGCAAGAGGGACACGAGTGTATCCATATGTCTTCAGATATGTCTAAACTGTATAGCAATCATGAACCATTGTCTCTGGGTCAATCCTCTCATCTCTGTAAAAAGCTATGGCATGGACACATGGTACTCTAGACAACTGCCATCTCATGCATTCACATGTGTGCTTGCAAAGGTCCACTGTGTAGCTAGAGTTACCAGACTGAACTCTGAATATTTGCTGGCCAGCTTCTGATACATGACACTGTGCAGCAAACTCAGTGTTTTTCTCTAGTTTCTTCCTAATCTTTGGGCATATTCTATGAGTTGTCCACTTTTCTATAGCTTCTCTTTGTTTACTCACTATCCTGTGCAAGATCTTGTAGAAGATATATTCAAAGGCATGCATGGCGGACAACAAAGGCTCTGCCGTCTGACAGTAGACGGCCAACCGTCCGGCTGAATAAGCTCCGGTAAAGGGCGCTTTGCCGTCTGCTGGCAGATGGCAAAGATGCTTAGGTCTTTGCCATCTGCCAGCGGACGGCAAAGACCGTGGACGGCACACGTGGCAGCTTACGTCCGTTAAGGGGTTAACGGCATGCTTTGCCATCTGCCAGCAGACGGCAAAGAAACCACATAGGCCAGCCTAGTGCCGCCCCAGGTTGCACAGGTAGCTGCCACGTGGTAGCTTTGCCGTCTGCTGGCTGATGTCAAAGCTCTTTGCCGTCTGCCAGCTAATGGCAAAGAACCTGTATAGCCCCAGTTTTTTCTGTTTTTTCTTAAATTCATTCAATTTCACAGAATTTCATACATATATATATATATATACACACACACACATTTCAAAATACTTTCAACAAGCATACCAACACATATCCAACAACAAGTTACCAACACATATGCAACAACAAGTTTCCAACAACATATCCAACAAGTTTCCAACAACATATCCAACAAGTTTCCAACAAGATATCCAACAACAAAGTTCATCATACACAATCAAAACAAAAAGGAAGCACAAGGAGAAGAGTAGACTCCATCAACGCAAGCCTCCTCATCTAAAGCAAATCTGCAAATTGGGAAAGAAGAAAGTTAGAAGAAGAAGAAGAAGACTAGCTAGAAGAAGAAGAAAAAGAAGAAAAAGAAGAAGAAGAAGAAGAAGATAAAGAAGAGTTCTTCTTTATCTTCTTCTTCTTCTTCTTCTTCTAACTAAGGTAGGTAAAAATGCCATTTTTTAGCTAAGCTAGGTAAAAATTCTAAGTGTAGGTCATTTTAGAGCTAAGCTAGGTAAATAGGTCATTTTGGAGCTTCGTAAGGTTATTATGTCATTTTCAAGGAAAATAAGCTAAGTCTATGTCATTTTGGAGCTAAACCAAGGTTAGCATGCCATTTTTTTACCTAAGTATGCTGAGTATGTCATAAATGAACTGAAGAAGCTAAGTATAGGTCATTTTTGAGCTAACCTAGGTAGTTATGTCATTTTTGAGATAACTAATCATATTTACTCATTCTGGAGGACAAAATGGCAAGTGTAGGTCATTTTAGAGCTATCCTAGTTATAATTGGTCACTTTGGAGGTAGGTAAGGTTATTTTGTCATTTTGGAGGAAAATAAGCTAAGTGTATGTCATTTTGGAGCTAAACCAAGGTTATCATGCCATTTTTTACCTAAGTATGCTTAGTATGTCATAAATGGACTAAAGAAGCTAAGTATAGGTCATTTTGGAGCTAAATTGGTCATTTCTTAAGCTAAGTATGCATTTTTTAAGCAAAACACTTGGGAAAACTTACCATCATCACGGAGGTGAAGGACCGGTCGGGTTTGCGCCAGGGTGAGACGAAGAAGGACCGGTCGGGGTTGCGGCAGACGCAAAAGGACCGGTCCATGCTTGTCGGGAGGCACGCTGCACCAAAGATCATTTGCAATGTCTCCTTAGCATGATGCAACTCAAATGTGAATACTAGTAACTAATGATCATTCAAATGAAACTCACCGTGGGTGCTATACCAATCTGGGGCATCGACGGAGGGGTCTGACCATTGTTCTCGCACACGGTCTGCACATTTTGTTTTCATGCGTTAGTCATATTAGTTAGTGATGAAACGAACATTACGTGCATGATTTGGCTAATATGCAGGAGAAACTTACCACGAGGAGCTCGTATAGGGCCCGGTGAGACGCGTCGTTCCGATTCCTCTCCTCCTCCAATAGCCTAGCCGTCCTCTCCTCCTCCAAATGCATGTGGGGCACGGGAACCTTCCATGCACATACCAGCCAATGAATAGCGCATACGCCGGCAAGTCATGCGACGAGTACATGAACCACACATGCATTTTGAAGTTCTTTTTGGTAGCGGCGTCATATGTCTTGATCCCATTATCCCAGGCTTCTTGCAATTCACCCTTAAGAGGCTGCATGTACATATTCATATTCTTCCCCGGATATTTGGGCCCTGGAATTGTCAACGTCAGGAAAATGTTCTTTATTTTCATAATCTCTCCGGGGGAGATTGAGTGGAATGACAAATACAGGCCAACAACTGTATTGTGTTGCCGTCATAACCATACACATTGAACCCATCCGTGATGATGGCAACTCGAGGATGCCTTGGATCTGCCGCTTTATCCTTATGTAATGCATCGAAGTGCTTCCATGCAAAAGTGTCTGAAGTGTGTCCCAACATCGGATTCCCATCTGCATCTAGTTCTGTTCTTTTGCCCAATTTATGCCACGTCATCTGTCTCGCCGTCTCTTCGACCATGAAAAGACATTGAATCTTGGTATGATTGGTAGATACCGAAGAACCTTGACTGGGATTTTGGTTTGACTCTTCTCACACATACCGTTGTCTACCAGAACATACCTAGAAGCATTGCAAATGGGACAATAGTTGAAGCCCGCATACTCAAGCTTAAATAAGGCACATCCATTCTCACAGGCATCTATCTTCTCATAGGGCATCTTAAGCGCACACAGGACTTTGTCCACTGGTACAGGTTTGCTGGCAATACATGGCCTTTGGTTAGAAAGCATCCAAATATCGTCATCATCGCGTCGTAGCATTCTCTGCCCAGGTTGAACTGAGCCTTCAGAGCCATTACTTGCGCGATGGCATCCAGCTGACAAAGCTCAGTGTGCTCGTGGAGAGTACGTTTTGAAGACTCCAACCTTTCATAGAAGGCCTTTACAGATTCCTCCATCTCATCGTCCGAATCCCGAGCATCATCAAAATCTTGCACCATGTCTTCGATCCCGATACCATGATCTTCGGTGCGACGACGAACCACCTCACCTCTGGCAAATTGGGCAGACTCACCATGAAATGTCCAGACCGTATAATTAGGCGTAAAACCCCACTTCTGCAGGTGTTTAATCATTTCAAACTCTGACTTCTTCTTAAAGTTGTCGCAATCGACACAAGGGCACCAGGTTATTTTCTATCCATTTGCAAATGCGACTCTCACAAACTCCTAGGTTTTTGTTATCCATTCACGGGTCATGTATTTTTGACTAGTGTGACTGGTGTACATCCACCCATGATCACTCATCTTGCCTAGCTACTGGACACACAAAAAATATACATAATTCAACAAACCATATTCATCGGTTAATAGAGTTTGTCAGTTTTATTACATCGATGCAACCTAGACGCTAGTAGGTAAAGATAGGTCCTAATCCCACCCGAGTATGTGTAGATTGGGTTCGTTTTCCCATGCTCTGCTCCGGATCCGACGCACAATTTCGGCAGCACCTCCCCGCTGTTCTCGTGATACACATCTCGGCAATAAGCAGAGAGGATGTGTACCCAGAGAACAACAGGGAGGCACTGACGAAATTCTGCATCGGATCCGGAGCAGAACATATGGGAAAATGAACTCAATCTACACATACTCGGGCTGTCCATGGATAACGTTGGACAATTCAAAAGAGTCACGGCTATAAATATGCTAATGAATGCATATTTATAGATGTAACCCTTTCGAACGGGAGACGCATAGTGGTCACGCATACTGATGATTGAAGACACCTATAGCTAGCAAGTTTCATTGGCACGAAAACCGGAACAGAGGAAATGAAGGGGGGAGGACGAGATGTCATTTGTGATCACCCACGAACGCAGGGGCGGAGCTCATCGAACGCATGGGGAGGTCGTCGAACACCAAACCCTCGCAGCGATGAAACAACTGCACATTTAAATCCACCTGATCAACATAAATATGATGTTTTGTATAACAAAATCAAAAAATATATGACCTAACTCATAATTCACAAATATATGACCCGTGTCATGTCGGGGTCGGGGTGTCGTGTCAGGGTCGGGGAGTCGGGGGTGTCGTGTCGGGGTAGGGGTGCTGTGTCGAGGTCGGGGTGTTGGGAGATGTTGTAGTAAATCAAACAATTTCCTACGACCACCAAGATCTATCTATGGAGAAACCAGCAACGAGTAAGGGGAGAGTGCATCTTCATACCTTTGAAGATCGCAAAGCGGAAGCGTTACTGGAACGCGGTTGGTGGAGTCGTACTCGCAACGATTCAGATCGCGGTGGAATCCGATCTAAATGTCGAACAACGGCGCCTCCGCGTTCAACACACGTGCAGCCCGGTGACGTCTCCTACGCCTTGATCCAGCAAGGAGGAAGGAGAGGTTGAGGGAGAGCTCCGGCAGCACGTCGGTGTGGTGACGGTGGAGTTGCGTGGTCTCTGGCACGGCTTCGCCAAGCACTACGGAGAAAGAGGAGAGGGAGGAGTAGGGCTGCGCCGTGGGAGAGAGAGATGCGTGTCCCCGGCAGCCCCAAGGGCTCCTCTATTTATAGGAGGAGGAGGAGAAGGAGGAGGGAGGGCTGCGCCCTAGGGTGGTGCGGCAGCCCCCAGATCCCATCTGGCCGGCGACCACACAGGGAGAGGGGTGCGACTGCCCTAGGGTGGGCCTTAGGGCCCATCTGCCCTAGGGTTTGCCCCCTCCCACCTTCAGCTGCGCCTTGGTCCCTTGTGGGGGGCGCACAAGCCCACCTAGGGGCTGGTTCCCTCCCACTTGTGGCCCATGCAGCCCTCTGGTGCTGGTGGCCCCACTTGGTGGACCCCCGAAACCCTTTCGGTGGTCCCGGTACGTTACCGGTAATCCCCGAAACACTTCCGGTGACCAAAACCTCACTTCCTATATATGAATCTTTACCTCCGAACCATTCCGGAGCTCCTCGTGACGTCTAGGGTCTCATTTGGGACTCCAAACAACCTTTGGTAACCACGTACACTATTTCCATATAACCCTAGCGTCATCAAACCTTAAGTGTGTAGACCCTATGGGTTCGGGAGACACATAGACATGACCGAGACACCTCTCCGGTCAATAACCAACAGTGGGATCTTGATACCCATGTTGGCTCCCACATGCTCCGCCATGATCTCATTGGATGAACCACAATGTCAGGGATTCAATCAATCCCGTATACAATTCCCTTTGTCTACCGGTATGATACTTGCCCAAGATTCGATCGTCGGTATCCCTATGCCTTGTTAAATCTCGTTACCGGCAAGTCTATTTACTCGTTATGTAACACATCATACTGTGGCTAACTCCTTAGTCCCATTGAGCTCATTATGATGATGTCAGTGGGCCTAGAGATACCTCTCCGTCACACGGAGTGACAAATTCCAGTCTCGATTCGTGCCAACCCAACAGACACTTTCGGAGATACCCGTAGTGTACCTTTATAGCCACCCAGTTACGTTGTGACGTTTGGCACACCCAAATTATTTCTACAGTATCCGGGAGTTGCACAATCTCATGGTCTAAGGAAACGATACTTGACATTGGAAAAGCTTTAGCAGACGAACTACACGATCTTGTGCTATGCTTAGGATTGGGTCTTGTCCATCACATCATTCTCCTAATGATGTGATCCCGTTATCAATGACATCCAATGTCCATGGTCATGAAACCGTGACCATCTATTGATCAACGAGCTAGCCAACTATAGGCTCACTAGGGACTTGTGGTCTATGTATTCACACATGTATTACGGTTTGCGGTTAACACAATTATAGCATGAACAATAGACAATTATCATGAACAAGGAAATACAATAATAACCATTTTATTATTGCCTCTAGGGCATATTTCCAACGGTCTCCCACTTGCACTAGAGTCAATAATCTAGTTACATTGTGATGAATCGAACACCCATAGAGTTCTGGTGTTGATCATATTTTTCTCGTGAGAGAGGTTTAGTCAACGGATCTGCGACATTCAGATCAGTATGTACTTTACAAATATCTATATCTCCCTCCTGAATGTAATCACGGATGGAGTTGAAGCGGCGCTTGATGTGTCTTGTCTTCTTGTGAAACTTGGGCTCCTTGGCAAGGGCAATAGCTCTAGTGTTGTCACAGAATAGAGTCATCGGGCCTGACGCATTGGGAATTACTCCTAGGTCGGTGATGAACTCCTTCATCCAAACTCCTTCCTTTGCTGCTTCCGAAGCAGCTATATACTCCGCTTCACATGTAGATGCCGCCACGACGCTTTGCTTGCTGCTTCACCAGCTGACTGCCCCTCCGTTCAAAATATACACATATCCGGTTTGTGACTTGGAGTCATCCGGATCTGTGTCGAAGCTAGCATCGATGTAACCCTTTACAACGAGCTCTTCGGCGCCTCCATATACAAGAAAGATGTTCTTTGTCCTTTTCAGGTACTTCAGGATATTCTTGACCGCTGTCCAGTGTTCCGCTCCGGGATCACTTTGGTACCTCCCTACCAAACTTATGGCAAGGTTCACATCAGGTCTGGTACACAACATAGCATACATAATAGAGCCTATGGCTGAAGCATAGGGGATGACACTCATCTCTTCTCTATCCTTTGCCATGGTCGGGCATTGAGTCATACTCAATCTCACACCCTGTAACATAGGCAAGAACCCCTTCTTGGAATGATCCATATTGAACTTCCTCAATATCTTGTCAAGGTATGTGCTTTGTGAAAGACCTATGAGGCGTCTCGATCTATCTCTATAGATCTTGATGCCTAATATGTAAGCAGCTTCTCCATGGTCCTTCATTGAAAAACATTTATTCAAGTAGGCCTTTACACTTTCCAAGATTTCTATATCATTTCCCGTCAACAATATGTCATCTACATATAATATGAGGAATGCTACAGAGCTCCCACTCACTTTCTTGTAAATACAGGATTCTCCATAAACCTGTATAAATCCAAACACTTTAATCACCTCATTAAAGCGAATGTTCCAACTCCGAGATGCTTGCACCAGCCCATAGATGGAGCGCTGGAGCTTGCGTACCTTGTTAGCATCTTTAGGATCGACAAAACCTTCCAGCTGCATCATATACAGTTCTTCCTTAAGGAAACCATTAAGGAATGTCGTTTTGACGTCCATTTGCCAGATCTCATAATCATAAAATGCGGCAATTGCTAACATGATTCGGACAAACTTCAGCATAGCTACGGGTGAGAAAGTCTCATCGTAGTCAACTCCTTGAACTTGACGATAACCCTTAGCGACAAGCCGAGCCTTATAGACGGTCACATTACCATCCACGTCAGTCTTCTTCTTAAAGATCCATTTATTTTCTATGACTCGCTTATCATCAGGCAAGTCCACCAAAGTCCATACTTTGTTCTCATACATGGATCCTATCTCGGATTTCATGTCTCCAAGCCATTTGTTGGAATCTGGGCCCACCATCGCTTCTTCATAGTTCGAAGGTTCACCATTGTCCAACAACATGATCTCCAGGATAGGGTTGCCGTACCACTCTGGTGCGGAACGTGTCCTAGTGGACCTTCGACATTCAATAGTAACTTGATTTGAACTTTCATGATCATCATCATTAACTTCCTATCCAGCCGGTGTAGGCTCCACAGAAACAACTTCCTGTGCTGTGCTACTCTCCGGTTCGAGTGGAGGTACAATTACCTCATCAAGTTCTATTTTCCTCCCACTTACTTCTTTTGAGAGAAACTCTTTCTCAAGAAAGGATCCATTCTTGGCAACAAAGACTTTGCCTTCAGATCTGAGGTAGAAGGTATACCCAATGGTTTCTTTGGGGTATCCTATGAAGACGCACTTTTCCGCTTTGGGTTCGAGCTTCTTAGGTTGAAGTTTCTTCACATAAGCATCGCATCCCCAAAATTTCAGAAATGACAACTTAGGTTTCTCTCCAAACCATAATTCATATGGTGTCATCTCAACGGACTTTGATGGTGCCCTATTTAAAGTGAATGCGGCAGTCTCTAATGCATATCCCCAAAATGATAGCGGTAAGTTGGTAAGAGACATCATAGATCGCACCATATCCAATAGAGTGCGATTACAACGTTCAGACACACCATTTCGCTGAGGTGTGCCAGGCGGCGTGAGTTGTGAAACAATTCCACATTTCCTTAGGTGTGTGCCAAAATCGTGACTTAAATATTCTCCGCCACGATCAGATCGTAGGCACTTTATTTTCCTGTCACGTTGATTCTCTACCTCACCCTGAAATTCCTTGAACTTTTCAAAGGTTTCAGACTTGTGTTTCATTAAGTAGACATACCCATATCTGCTTAAGTCATCAGTGAGGGTGAGAACATAACGGTAGCCACTGCGAGCCTCAACGCTCATTGGACCGCATACATCGATATGTATTATCTCCAACAAGTCAGTCGCTCGCCCCATTGTTCTGGAGAACGGAGTCTTGGTCATCTTGCCAATGAGGCATGGTTCGCATGTGTCAAATGATTCAAAATCAAGAGACTCCAAAAGTCCATCAGCATGGAGTTTCTTCATGCGTTTGACACCAATATGACCAAGGCGGCAATGCCACATGTAAGTGGGACTATCATTATCAACCTTACACTTTTTGGTACTCACACTATGAACATGTGTAACATCAAGTTCAAGATTCATCAAAAATAAACCATTGACCAGCGGAGCATGACCATAAAACATTTCTCTCATATAAATAGAACAACCATTATTCTCAGATTTAAATGAGTAGCCATCTTGCATCAAACGAGATCCAGATACAATGTTCATGCTCAAAGCTGGTACTAAATAACAATTATTGAGGTTGAAAACTAATCCCGAAGGTGATGTAGAGATAGTGTGCCGACGGCGATCACATTGACCTTGGAACCATTCCCGACGCGCATCGTCACCTCGTCCTTTGCCACTCTCCGCTTATTCCGCAGCTCCTGCTTGGAGTTACAAATGTGAGCAACTGCACCGGTATCAAATACCCAGGAGCTACTACAAGCGCTGGTAAGGTACACATCAATAACAAGTATATCACATATGCCTTTAACGTTGCCGGCCTTCTTATCCGCTAAGTACTTGGGGCAGTTCCGCTTCTAGTGACCGGTACCCTTGCAATAAAAACACTCAGTCTCAGGCTTGGGTTCATGCTTGTTCTTCTTCTTGGCAACTTGCTTACCGCGCGTGGCAACAGCTTTGCCATCCTTCTTGAAGTTCTTCTTACCCTTGCCTTTCTTGAAACGAGTGGTCTTATTCACCATCAACACTTGATGCTCCTTTTTGATCTCGACCTCCGCTGATTTCAGCATCGAGTACAACTCAGGAATGAACTTCTTCATACCCTACATGGTGTAGTTCATCACAAAGCTCTTGTAGCTAGGTGGAAGCGACTAGAGGATTCTGTCAATGACCGAGTCTCCGGGAGATTAATTCCTAGCTGAGTCAAGCGGTTATGCAACCCAGACATTTTGAGTATGTGCTCACTGACAGAACTATTCTCCTCCATCTTACAACTGAAGAACTTGTTAGAGACGTCGTATCTCTCGACCCGGGCATGATCTTGGAAAACCAGTTTCAGCTCTTGGAACATCTCATATGCTCCGTGTTGCTCAAAACACTTTTGGATCCCCGGTTCTAAACTGTAAAGCATGCCGCACTGAACCACGGAGTAATCATCACAGCGTGACTGCCAAGCGTTCGTAACGTCTTGGTCCGCTGGGAAAACGGGTGGGTCACCTAGCAGTGCATCAAGGACATACAATCTCTTGGAAGCTATGAGGATGATCCTCAAGCTACGGAGCCAGTCCGCATAGTTTCTTCCATCGTCTTTCAGCTTGGTTTTCTCTAGGAACGCATTGAAGTTGAGGGTGACATTAGCGTTGGCCATTGGATCTACAATATAGATTGTAAAGACAATTTTAGACTAAGTTCATGATAGTTAAGTTCACATAATCAAATTATTTAATGAACTCCCACTTAGATAGACATCTCTCTAGTCATCTAAGTGATACATGATCCATGTCAATTAGCCCGTGTCTGATCATCACGTGAGGCGGACTAGTCATCCATGGTGAACATCTCCATGTTGATCGTATCTTCTATACGACTCATGTTTGACCTTTCGGTTTCCGTGTTCCGAGGCCATGTCTGTACATGCTAGGCTCGTCAAGTCAACCTAAGTGTATCGCGTGTGTAAATCTGGCTTACACCCGTTGTATGCGAACATTAGAACCTATCACACCCGATCATCACGTGGTGCTTCGGAACAACGATCCTTAGCAACGGTGCACAGTTAGGGTGAACATATTTCTTGAACTTTTATTGAGAGCTCATCTTATTTACTACCGTCGTTCTAAGCAAATAAGATGTAAACATGATAAACATCACATGCAATCAATATAGTGACATGATATGGCCAATATCACTTGCTCCTTTGATCTCCATATTCGGGGCACCATGATCATCACTGTCACCGGCACGACACCATGATCTCCATCATCGTGTCTTCAGGAAGTTATCTTGCCAACTATTACTTCTACTATTATGGCTAACGATTAGCAATAAAGTACATGGCGTTTATGATTGACACGCAGGTCATACAATAAATTAAGACAACTCCTATGGCTCCTGTCGGTTGTCATACTCATCGACATGCAAGTCGTGAATCCTATTACAAGAACATGATCAATCTCATACATCACAATGCATCACATCACATCCTTTGCCATATCACATCACAAGGCATATGCTGCAAAAACAAGTTAGACGTCCTCTAATTTGTAGTTGCAAGTTTTTTACGTGGCTGCTATAGGTTTCTAGCAAGAACGTTTCTTACCTACGCCAAAACCACAACGTGATATGCCAATTGCTATTTACCCTTCATAAGGACCCCTTTCATCGAATCCAATCCGACTAAGGTGGGAGAGACAGACACCCGCTAGCCACCTTATGCAACAAGTGCATGTCAGACGGTGGAACCGGTCTCACGTAAGCGTACGTGTAAAGTTGGTCCGGGCCGCTTCATCCCACATACCGCCAAATCAAGATAAGACTAGTAATGGTAAGCAAATTAACAAGATCGACGCCCACAACAACTTGTGTTCTACTCGTGCATAGATTCTATGCGTAAACCTGACTCTGATACCACTGTTGGGAGACGTAGTAGTAAATCAAAAAAATTCCTACGAGCACCAAGATCTATCTATGGAGAAACCAGCAACGAGTAAGGGGAGAGTGCATCTTCATACCTTTGAAGATCGCAAAGCGGAAGCGTTACTGGAACGAGGTTGGTGGAGTCATACTCGCAGTGATTCAGATCACGGTGGAATCCGATCTAAGCGCCGAACAACGGCGCCTCCGCGTTCAACACACGTGCAGCCCGGTGACGTATCCTATGCCTTGATCCAGCAAGGAGGAAGGAGAGGTTGAGGGAGAGCTCCGGCAGCACGACGGCATGGTGACGGTGGAGCTGCGTGGTCTCCGGCAGGGCTTCGCCAAGCACTACGGAGAACGAGGAGAGGGAGGAGTAGGGCTGGCCGTGGGAGAGAGAGATGCGTGTCCCCGGCAGCCCCAAGGGCTCCTCTATTTATAGGAGGAGGAGGAGGAGAGAGGGATGCGCCCTAGGGTTCCCACCCTAGGGTGGTTGGGCAGCCCCCAGATCCCATCTGGCCGACGGCCACAGAGGGAGAGGGGTGCGGCTGCCCTAGGGTGGGCCTTAGGGCCCATCTGCCCTAGGGTTTGCCCCCCTCCCACCTTCAGCTGCGCCTTGGGCCCTTGTGGGGGGCACACCAGCCCCCCTAGGGGCTGGTTCCCTCCCACTTGCGGACCATGCAGCGCTCTGGTGCTGGTGGCCCCACTTGCTAGACCCACAAAACCCTTCCGATGGTCCCGGTACGTTACCGGTAATCCCCGAAACACTTCCGGTGACCAAAACCTCACTTCCTATATATGAATCTTTACCACTGGACCATTCCGGAGTTCCTCGTGATGTCCAGGATCTCATCCGGGACTCTAAACAACCTTCGGTAACCACGTACACTATTTCCATATAACCCTAGCGTCATCGAACCTTAAGTGTGTAGACCCTACGGGTTCGGGAGACACATAGACATGACCGAGACACCTCTCCGGTCAATAACCAACAGCAGGATCTGGATACCCATGTTGGCTCCCACATGCTCTGCAATGATCTCATCGGATGAATCACGATGTCGGGGATTCAATCAATTCCGTATACAATTCCCTTTGTCTACCGGTATGATACTTGCCCGAGATTCGATCGTCGGTATCCCTATACCTTGTTCAATCTCGTTACCGGCAAGTCTCTTTACTCATTCCGTAACACATCATCCCGTGGCTAACTCCTTAGTCACATTGAGCTCATTATGATGATGTATTACGAAGTGGCCCCAAAGATACCTCTCCGTCACACGGAGTGACAAATCCCAGTCTCGATTCGTGCCAACCCAACAAACACTTTCGGACATACTCGTAGTGTACCTTTATAGCCACCCAGTTACGTTGTGGCGTTTGGCACACCCAAAGTATTTCTACGGTATCTGGGAGTTGCACAATCTCATGGTCTAAGGAAACGATACTTGACATTGGAAAAGCTTTAGCAGACGAACTACACGATCTTGTGCTATGCTTAGGATTGGGTCTTGTCCATCACATCATTCTCCTAATGATGTGATCCCGTTATCAATGACATCCAATGTCCATGGTCATGAAACCGTGACCATCTATTGATCAACGAGCTAGCCAACTAGAGGCTCACTAGGGACTTGTTGTGGTCTATATATTCACACATGTATTACGGTTTTCGGTTTACACAATTATAGCATGAACAATAGACAATTATCATGAACAAGGAAATACAATAATAACCATTTTATTATTGCCTCTAGGGCATATTTCCAACAATGGCCCACAAATCTTGCTTCAGTACCTCTCCTTTGTGATTCTTACTAAATTTTTGGTAAATATGCTTCACACAAAACCTATGTTCTGAATCTGGCCAAACTTTGTGCACAACATTTATCAGTCCTTTCTGCTTATCACTCATAACTGTGAAAGGAGCAATGTTGTTGATGTTCAGATCATCTCTTAGAGTTGTCAGAAACCACTCCCAAGAACCAGTGCATTCCACTTCCACCCAACCCATTGCAATGGGGAAAATGCAGTCATTTGGATCAATTCCAACAACACTCAGAAGAACTCCTTTGAATATGGTTTTCATGTGACAACCATCAATAAAGAGAATGGGCCTGCAACCTTTTAGCCACCCTCTCTTACATGCATCATATGACCAGTACAGTGTTTTCAAACATTTCCTGCCCAATGGAAATTTTGTATATTTCACCAGAGTAGTTGTAAGCAGAAATGTAGAGCCAGGGTTCTTGCTCCTCAACTCATGGCCATAATCCCATAGCCTACTGAACTGTTCTTCCTCATCACCATGGATCTCCTTAAGTTCTTGTGTTCTAGCCCTGGCGAACTTCCATCTATTAGGAGTAACATTAAATTCCTTAGTTATTTTCCTTGCAAATGTTCCAAGTGACATCTTCTGGTCATCTCTGAATTCTTCAATGAATGTCTTGTGCAGGAATTTAGCTGTCAAATCATTTAACTTCCATTTCTTTTGGCACATATGCAATGGATTTAAGGCCTTTATCACAAATCCTCCAGTCCTATTATCATTGCCCGCCTTGAGCAGCCATGGGCACCCTCTCTGATAAACTGCCTCTAACCTTATCTTGTCATTCTTCAACTTCCTAATCTGCACCTTGTTTCTTATTCCATATGCAGTTAGAGCTTTCCTGAGCTCAACAACATCAACAAACACCATACCTAGAGTAAAGATAGGTGATTTCATGTCCACCTTGGAATTGAAAGCTCTGAACTTGTACTTCAGTTGCTCTTGTGGTTCAATGGAGAGGTTCAAATCTTCATCTTCAAGTAAATTGTCAGGCTCAACATCGTCCACCTCTGGCTCAGCCTCTTCATCACCATCATAGTCATTGTTGTCTTCATAAAGATCATCATCTCCATCATCTATGTCATAATCACTGTCACTGAAATCTGATTCTGGCAGCAACACACCATTAGTCTGCAAATTTTGAGTAGCTACAACAGTCAGCAAGTTTGGCTAGGAAACATCATTCAGCAAGTTTGGCTGGGAAACATCATTCATCAACTGTGGTTGGGAGACATCATTCACCCAATTTGGCTGGGAAGCATCATTCTGCAAGTTTGGCTGGGAAGCATCATTCGGCAAATTTGTTTGGGAAACATCATTCAGCGAATTTGGTTCTGCACCATCAGCAAGCAGATTTGCCTCAGTAAGAAAGTTTCCCTCGTGACTAAGCAAATTATCTGCTACTATGCTAACTTCTGAAATTGGATTATCAACATTGGCACAAATCATGGTGTCAACAGTGTTTTCAGACACTCTAACATGACTTGAAATTAATGGCTCCTTCAATATCATATCTTGCCTGAAATTACTAATGAAGTCTAAATGGTCAATCATTATTGCAAGCACCTTATTCTTAATACTAAATCTCATAAGTTGTTGCAGATCCTGATCACCTATAATTCTCATCATGCCATCTGAAATGTTTCTGCTAGGTAAGCACCAATAGATGATGTGCTGACTCTTAGGATATCCCAACCAACTTAGGTGCTCTTCTAGTACTGCATATGGAAATGTGGCAGGGTCAAGATAGTCCAGGACCTCCATAGAAGAGTTGTAATACTCCAGTTCACTCACTACTCCTAAGAAAAGTCCACCATGCCCAATTTTCAGAGTGAAATAAGGAGTGTCAACACTTTTTCCCATCAATGAATCACACACTGCATCAACAGAGTTAAGGATTCAGTTAAAACTTCAGTTTTTAAATACCGCAAACAGCAACAACATATGTACTACTAATGCTCAGACTGAACTAAACATTCAGTTAAGACTTCATTTAAAAATTCAGTTAAGATTTTAGTTAAGATTTTAGTTAGGACTAAACTAACATGTGCTTCCACATGATCTGAGCATCTATAGCAACTTCTTTTCCGAGGCCTCTTCTTTTTCACACCAGATCTGAGCATCTATAGCATATTTAACATGATCTCATGATCTATAGCAGCTTCATCTATAGCATCTATCAACAATAGCCGAAACCCCTTGATGAAAACCCTAACTTTACAACAAAAGAGGGAGCAGAGTAGAGACGGCGACCGGAGCAGAGAGGGGGAGCAGAGCAGAGAAGTGGGGAGGGAGGGGAATATCACCGTAATCGGGGGGTACATAGAGTGCCGCCGCACTAGGTGCGTCGAGGGGGGCGGTTCACGTCCACCATCGAGGAACTCTGGCGACGACATTGGTCGGAGGAGGCCGGCTCCCGCTAGTCCGACAGAGAGAGAGGAAGACCGGCTCCCGCTAGTCCGATAGAGAAGAGAGGAAGAGACAAAGAGAAGGAATAAAGAGTTAACTACAGGAGTTATGAGTTGAGGGACAAATTTAATACAGACAATAAATTCAGGTGATGGTTCCCCCCTGTCGACGGTGGCTGAAAAATTAGGAGCAAACGGAGGGGACACGGTGCAAAGTGGCAACAGTTGGTCCATCCTGTCCAGTTGACGCGTTGCTATTGGCCGATGATAAGTTTGAACTGAGTTTGCACATTGAATACAAGTTCTGTGAGTGGGTGGGGTCATTTTTTAAGTTCTAGGTCTCAATCATCATATTAGGTGCAAGTTCTAGAACGCCTGGTGCTGTTACCTCCAAAATGATCACCGGAGGATTTCGGATAGAACTGCCGGCAACATAGGAGCAAACACGACAAAGAATGTCAACGCGCTTATAGTTAACCAAGAGAGGCCAGGAAACGGTACTCGTATGTCGTATCGTATGGCATCTCTTTGAATCTTCGCGTGCTGCTTAATAAACATCCATGTGCCTGAGCAGTTTCTTGGGAAACAACCCAAACACAGCAGGGCAGCGTTTGCACGCAGCAAGAAGAGACTTGAGAGCGAATGATGATTAGTCGAGGCCGGAGGAGCGATTGCCTCTGCTGAAGAAATTGTCTTTGCATTGCAGCGGTCGACGCCACGACCTGCTATTTTTTTTTTATTGTGTTCTGTTGACGCGCGTACCCGGGTCAGACCATGGGATTGGGACAGAAGGAATGACTTGACGAGGTGCTCTGCCTTGCCGCGTACTTCAGGTCCAGGGGAAAGCGAAGCCAAATTGATGGCTCTGGATGTGGATAGCAGGCGACGCGATCAGACATGAGACTCGCGGCAAGGGAATTGTCGCGTCTTCGGGAATGTCTGCAGGTGCTCCTCCTTGTTCAGACCGTGCAGGCGCGCGACTTGTTTTCTACTCCTATTCGTCGACATTTCCGGGTAAAAATGTACGAATAAAATAATTGGCATTCTGAATTTCAAATATGGGTTTGCTGTCCTGCCCCATAATGCATTCGTGATGTGACTAATTGGCACGCGTATTTGTTAAGAGTGGCGAGTACGTACTCGACTACTAGGTTGGTATACCAAGCCTGTATATCATTTGAAAACTTCATGCGTAGTGGCAGGCCGCCAACCAGAAAAGATCAAGCATCATCTCGGCATAGTTGACTCGCAAATGCATGTACCACACGCACACCTGGCCATGAGCAGCCCGACCCGGTCCAAAAAAACCCGACCCGGCCTAGCCCGATTTTGCCCACGGGCCGGGCTCGGGTCTAGATTTTGAGCCCGGTGGCCCGGGCCGGGTCCGAACCCGGGATCATCGAAATGTGGATTTACGCCTATGTCGGGTCGGGTCGGGCCGGCCTTTCTTCGGGCTCGGGTCAGGCCTGGGCCCAAATATCAGGCCCGACGGTCAGGCCGGACCGGGCTCGGGCCTAGGTTTCTAACGCCGGGCTTTATTAGCCCGACCCGAGGCCCAGCCCGGCCCGGGGTTTGGCCAGATATAACCACAAGTCTCTACACCATCTTGCGAAAGATCTTCAGATTAATGACCACCAAAGCTTATTTGAGTTTGGTTTATCTAGTGACTATTTGTTGAATTATAGATGGACTTTGGTCCGTATAAAACAATAATTCATGATTAATCTCTAAAAACCATGTACGTGCATGTTAAATGGCGGGGAGTTTAATATCATGGTGTTAGTGGAGGAAGAATCGTTTTCTTTACAAGGATTCCTCTTATTAATTAAAGACAGTAGAACTGCATCCAAAGCAAGCCTTCTCAGCCGATTCGCATTTTTAGCCATCCATTTTTATGATCTGAGTGTTTTTGGTCGTTGGATCTCCATCTAATGCGATACTGGGCCTACTGTCCTGTGGGCAGCTGCTCCACAGGCCAAAACGGCGCCCTGTGGTAAACTGGGCTGCCAACCCATCAAATCAATTGAGGACAGCCCATCTGGTCCAATGTGTGTCACTGGATAACCTAAACCAAACCCACCCTTCCCGACCTGCCTCCACTCCAACCTCTCTGCCTTTTGTGACAACAACGGGGACGGGACACGGCGGCGCATCAGCTTCCGACACTCGCTGCAGCTTTTCGGTGAAGCGTTGGATCGCCACCACCTCCTTCCCCGCCCGACCTGGACTGTCGGCCTCGCCACGATCCCAAGCTATCGGAAGACAACGGGGTTCCCAAGGCCAGTAAGGTCGATGACCCCCGGCGCTCGCGCGCTATGGGTTTCAACGGGGAGGAGGAAGAGGACGATCGTCGGACGAGGCGGTCTAGGGCTTCTGACGACGAGAAGGAGGACGACCGCCGCGGAGGCGTCCTAGGGCCTCTGACGACGGGAGGGATGACCGCCGAACGAGGCGGTCTAGGGCTTCTGACGACGAGAAGGAGGACGACCGCCGCGGAGGCATCCTAGGGCCTCTGACGATGGGAGGGATGACCGTCGCGACAAGCAGCACCGCGACCGGCGCGGCCGCCGCCCTAACCCCAGCTCGGAGTTGGGATTCTCTTCTTTTGCCTAGCTTAGCTCATTGGTCTGATTGCTCCATTTTATGTTTATTTGCAGGTACTACTCGACCTGGGAACACGTTGTGATGCTTGGGGGGGAGATTAAGAAGGGTGTCGGCTCCATTCATGAAGACGAGGTCACCATCTGGTAATTGGTAGTTTTGATTAGTAGGTGTATTTCATCTGTTTTGGAGTTACATTGTAAAGTTTTAGATCGTACATCCAAAAAATGCATCTTGCCTCATTGTTCTATGACAAATCGGTTATGTAGTCAGTGTTTCTTCACAAGGTTAATACATGATTTGCATCTCATGACTGTATATAGTTTGTAAATCGATGATCTTGTCAGCATTTCTTCACAACTATGATGTTGCATCCCCGTGCTTTGCTTGGCTTGCTGCTCATTGCAGTGTGCTTGCTGCCACTGGTTATGGCAGAAGATGTATATAGTTTATTGAAGATCTTCGTTCGTATATCACCAACATTGGGAATTATTTCAAGCTGAATATCAGCCAATCAGTTCTTTGTGATGAGAAATTATGCTTGCAATAACCGATGAGATGGAATGGTTGCTGAAGTTGGCAATATTTAATCTTTATTGCCGAAGAAATAAGGAACCAAGTGAGTGTCTTCTACCGCATCCTTTGGATTACTTGATATATAGTGCACCCAACTTTGAGTTTGCAACACTTGTAGGCTGATGAGATTTAACTTTTTATCTTATATATATATGTACTTTCAGGGCTATATGAGTATATGCTAATTATGCTTAGATTCACCTATTTTTATTTAGACCTTAATAACTCCATTACCTTGCAATTTTTATTTTCCATGAATACTTACTGCTTCAGCTTCCATTTTCACTTTTTTTTCTTAAATTGTTCTTACTTCCAAACGTTTCAACAATTCGTTGTGAAGGAGGTATATAGCAGCGTGAGAAGATTATAACTATATTCATGTATAATTAATGCAAAATTCCAAGGCTTTTCGGATGGATGTATTAACCATATATTTATCTCCCACTTCTATTTACAATGCATGAAATTGCAGATTTTTAGTGTCCACAAGTAAGGTATCATTGATTACTTATATGTTGCCCCTTTGGTGTTAGGAAAGGTAAGCATAATTTCTAGAAATAATGTCCAATATTCTTGACCAAATAGTAATGCTAATTTAGAATGTGTGTAATTTTCCATTCTACGCATAATAAATTGTTAACTTCTATGGAACAAGAGGATGGATATGGGCCACCCTTTGGTCTTTGTTTCGTAGCATTCCCTTTGGTTAGCAAATACCTGTCCCCAGGAATATGGCAAGTTTATTTTCATTTTGTGTGCTCAACTCTATAAATTATTTCCTAAAATATGTTGCAGTAATGCATAGGAACTATTACATCATGCTACTTATCACCTACATTCTTGTGTTGTGCAGAAAGCTTTCTGTAATTGCCTTGTTCGTGAAAATGTGAAATTTGACTATTTAACCATGTTGTGCCATGAGATTTCTTCCCCTTTTCAGTGGTGTCAAATGAAGATCCTTTTAGACTGCAATATTTCTATGCATCCCTTCAGTACGCTTGGATGTATGTACATTTGCATTCCTTAAGTGAACGATGGAATCAAGAGTGACTCTGACTGGTGGAGTCTACAAAGGATATTTTGGTTTTTGTACACTATTACAACTTGTGCTTTCTGTGAATTTCATCTCAAGATGTAGCTTCTTCCCGGCAACAAGGCTTCTCAATTTTTTTTGTTTGGTTCCTCTGTTCTGTGTGTGGTTAATCTATCCGCTTCCAAAAATCATCCGGAAGTTCAGAAAACACATTTGAATGAAAGTATGAAGGTTATGAAAGAACCATCAGTTCAGATCTTTGTGAAAATCATTATCTACAACAGCATTTTAGTAAACAACTGGATGTTATTTCATTATTTTGTTGGAAATAGAGAGGTTATCTTACCATGATTAGTTGAAATACTATTTGCTACACCCTTCTGCTTTAGACTTGTGCTTACTTTTGATTCTAACATTTATTTATTTATTTATTTCCTTCATATATTTAAATTCACATAGTTCTATCGCCATAACGGACGGGTGCGGCAACGTGCACCATCGATGATCTAGTATCTACTATTGAAGCTTTAGAAGAGGAATGGTTCCCACGCGCTCCTCCTCTGCCTAGCTGCCTCGCGTTGCATGTGTCGTGTTTCGTGAATGAGCCGAGCTGAATGAAGACTTGTGCGTAATTGATCTGGGATTAATTAACGAGTCGTTGCCACTTTCTACACATTGGAGCATGGGCTGTTTGCCTTTCGGGATATGACGACACCCTTCTCAAGGATGCGTTGACTACTCGTGGGCCTAAGCCCAGGCCCACAGCTCCCTATCTGACGTACTATATATTTGGAGGCGTTGGACAGTGCAAACAACACACTCACTCCCTTCTTTCTTCGAGATCCTGCACCGGGAGAACGGCGATAAAGTTTTTGGGTCGCCACTGCTTCCGATCCGTCTCTGTCTTTGTTCTCTGCTTCGACTACTTCCCCGGCATCAACTCCATGGTGATCGCCCCTCCAAGAAGAAGGCCACGGATGAAACCACGGCTATTACTGCCGCTCCAACCAGACCTGGCCATGGGCAGCCCGGCCCGGTCGGCCCGGCCCGGCCCGACCTTGCCCACGGGCCGGGCTCGGGCCTAGATTTTGAGCCCGGTGGCCGGCCCGGGCCCGCCGAAATGTGGATTTACGCCTATGTCGGGCCGGGCCGGGCTTTCTTCGGGCTCGAACCGGGCCTGGGCCCAAATATGAGCTCGGGTCGAGCCGAGCTCGGGCCTAGGTTTCTAACGTCGGGCTTTTTTAGGCCCGGCCCGGCCAGGGGTTTGGTCAGGTATAGCTCCAGCCCTTGCGTGCCTACCGGTGGGGTATGATTTGTTCATCCCCTGCTTGCTTGTTCATATGCTAGTCGTATATGCTCTGTCATAGATATTTTGGTTATTTGCTTTGTACGTGCTCACATCTCTAGGTATCAGTATGAGTTGCATATCATCAATGTCATGTTTATTGTTTGCTCGTGGATTAAATTAGTCAAAAAAGTGCTAATATATATAGCACTATTTACATGGACATGGAGTTTTTGCTCCTGAGCTCATATGCTCCCTCATGAACAGTAAAATAAAAAAAAGGTAAATAAATTCAAAATATTCTGATTTTTTGGGTAAACTTTGACAGATGTTGTGTACGCTTGCAAAATTTCAGCTCGAAATAAAATTTGTGAAAGTCTTGGAAAAAAATCGATGCTCCATATTGCTAGTTTTTAATACATTTTGGACTGATTTTGTTTTTTTTTGCTGAGACTTCAACGAATGTTATTTCGTGCTGAAATTTTGGCACGCGTGTAATACATTTGTCAAAGTTTATCATACAAAATATTCTTACTATTCACGAGGGAGCATTTGAGCTCGGGAGTAGAATATCACTTTCGTATTTACATCTGCTTGTGCTATCTTAGGTGGAGGCTACCAGCACCATGCCAAAACATTTATTCACAAACACACACAGCTTGTGTGTCATTTCATTAATAGATAAGAAAGAAACAACAGTAATATACAAAAGAAAAGGGACGAGCACAGCAGTAGATGTGGAAAGAGCAAAGAGGGATACAACACAATACAAAGCTCTGTAAGCTCGAACTCCAGTCGGAAAGGTAAAGAGACAAGATACATGACATCTACACCGTGTCACTGCCAACCCTAGGAACCTCCGTAGCATAGCCACCATTTTTGACCAAAAACATAAGTAGAGGCTAGGGCAAAACAATTTCCAAAACCCAGTATCTTTTGATGCGGCTAAATCTCATTCGACTTAGGCTTATGTCAACGTTTTTTTCCTTTCTCTTAATTTATTTATTTATGTTTTCTAATACATTACTAAAAAAGAACTTATAGTTGAATCCAAATTAGTTACGTGCACATTACCTCCACTACTACGATGGAGAATAGCACCGACGGGTGCCAATATGGACCCGCTACTGTTGTTGTCACGACAGTAGCGGACATTACGGCCTACCCGCCATAAGTGTACTGTCTTAAATATCTCTGGTGGTGAAAACATTTTTGTGGCGGGCGAACCTACTAGCCCGTCATTGCTCCATCAACTAGCTGTGGTGAGTTGCATATGACGCTCGCCACATATGTATTTCGACATCTTGTGCCAAAGGTGTTTAAAAATTACAAAAAATAGCAGTGAAGGGTCATTTGTTCTGCCAGCCACCTAAACTTAGCTGTGATGGGTCATCTGTTCTGTCCTCCACTGGTTGCATATGGTTTAGGGTTTCTAGACCCCACACGCTCGCAATCCTGCACATCTTATCCAAGAATCGTCCACCCCCGTCTTTCTCACCCGTCATCATCGTCGTCGTCGTGGCGGCCTTCGACGTCGTCGTCGTCACGCTCGCTCTTCGACGCCTACTAGGTCGGCGCCTTCCCCGTTGCCCTCGCCGTCCGCCGCATCGAACGTCAACACCATCCACCACCGCCTCGAACGTCCCCGCCGTCATCGTCCCTCGCCTTTCGCCGACTCCAACATCCGCAACATCCCTGGTGTCCTCAACGTCCGCTACCCTCCCCGTCTTCTCCGTCCGCCCTAGTAACCACATCTTTCTCTTTTATTGTATATTTAGTAGAAAAGTTTGTAGAAGTTAGTACATTGTTGTTGTTGTTGTACTAGAAAAAGTTAGTAGATTTTTGGGACGTAGCATATTCTTTATACTACAAAAAGTTAGTAGTAGTTATTAGGTAGTGTACATGTTTATCTAAAAGTTTGTAGTAGTTATCCATGATGCAGGTTTTATAAGGAGTGCCAATGTTTTGGGAAATGTTGATTAAGATCCGTTTCGCCAAATTTCAGCATTCAATATGTCAAATAACTAGCAAAGGTCATGCCGATTTTTCTTGTACAACACAACTACTGTTATATCTTGTTATGTAAATGTTGCTTTCAATGAGATTGTGCTTTATCTAAATGTCAAGTTTTGTAATGCGAATTAGATGCAGAAGCCAATACGCGTCGTTATAACTCATGGAGTTGTAGACTCCGTCTCGAAGGTGGTTCATGATACGCAGGTCATGCTCTCGGCAGTCATGGTAGTAGTAGCCGCATCGCAGTAATATGTGACCGCACGTTTTTTTTTTGTATTGATTTTTAATCTTCCATCTATGAACACATCAAATGAATGAGGAGGATGAGCTTTTTTCTTTTACATGCTGAGCATTTTCATTAATAATAAAGTAGGTACAAAGACCTCAAAATGAGGTTAACCAATGCCAGTTTGGGGTATCATCAAAAGAAAATTGACAATTGCTATCTATTCAGTTCTGAAACTTCTTGGCCTTAGCTGATTTAGCACTGTGCATTGCTCTAGTTAGTCCATCTTTCATCTAATATTTCCATCCCTGAATGTGTGTCGCTGCATGTTTGAAGATTTTGTCATTACGCACACACCAAATGCTCCAGCAGCTAGCAAGGATGATATCAGGTGCCATATCTGATGGGAGGTTATGCATCACAAGACTAATTTCATCAGAACATGAGGCGTCTCTCTTTTTATCAGTGACAATCTCCTCCCAGCAAGAGAGTGCAAATGGACAGTCCCAGAATAAATGCATGGCTGTCTCTTCAGTTTATCATAACAGAGCGCACAGTGATAGGATTCTAGGTACATGTTTTTCCACTTTAAATAGATTTCTTGAGTTAATTCTATCATGAAGCAGCATCGAGAGAAAGACCTTGTGTCTGAGCATGGCTGAAATCTTCCATAAAGAGTTAAAAAGATGATGAGATTTCGAGGACCCCATTAGATTTTTGTACATCTTAATTGAGGAATAAGCTCCAGACTTCCATGAGTATGTCCATATGTCCAGTTGATCTCTCCTTTGTGTGTTCTGAATGATCATATTCATCCGTTGAAATTGTTGGTGAGCTTACACAGATAGTGGCCATTGGAATAGAGATTCAATATTCTCAAATAGTGGCCATTGGAATAGAGATTCAATATTCTCAATCTGAAATGCTTGGTGGAGTGTGATATCTGAAATGATAACAAATGAATAGAGGATGAGCTTGCTGGGATCCCCGAGTGTGACTACTGTTCCGTCTACACGGGTATGTGTGACAATCCTCATCCAGAGGATGATAGGTACTTCTCGCTAACGCTTAAAGAGGATAAAGAATGTTATACGGTAATTTTTGCACATACTTCCTTCTGAACTTCACGTGTCTCTTGATTTTTGTTTTAACGTGTAAATTATGTTTTTTCTCAGTCCGACTAGTGCATCCCCTATCATACAAGGTGTTTTGTATTAGAGAAGGTCCATGTTGAAGACACATAGGATATTATTGAAAGGAATGTTTACGTGAAGACGAAACATGGTTTCGTTTTCGAAGCTACGATCTACAATGAAGTAGATCACACATATTTTGGTTTTAAAAATTGAAAAGGATCATGCAAGACTTTTTTTCCAGAACTAGTATAAAAAAAGTACCAAATTTGAAAAGCATATGTCAGAAATGAAAAATAGCAAAAGTAGCACCCCGTCGGCCACAACCAGGCCAAAGAGGGGCCCGTCGGCCACCACCAGGCCGAAGAGACACCTGTCTACCAGTGGGAGGCCGAAGAGTGGCCTGTCGGCCAGAGGGAGGCCGAAGAGCTTCTTGTCGGCTAGTGGGAGGCCGATGGGCCCCTGGATAAGGCCGAGGACTTTTTTCTTTCTCCTCTGACCACTCCTTTCACCCTCCCCCGTCCTCCAGGCTCCCCATCTCCACCTCTCACTCCCGTTGCTCTCCGGTGCTTCCACCGTCGCGCCAATCTCTTCGCTCGACCATCCATTTTCTTATCCAACCCGCGTAAACAATAGATCAGGACGCTCTCCACCGGCCTACGGTATTTTTTTTGGCTTCCAACTCAATAAAATGTCAACTTTCAACTCGGTTGTGGAATTAGTTCTTATCGGTCACCGTCCGTTTGTAGGTAAATGGCTTGCCCATTTTGCCGAGCTCCAGGTGGCCCTTGTTCTGCCATTGATTCCGGTGCGTCTGTATTTACTGTGGTGCTGGATCGTCGATGTTCAAGGCGTGTTGTAAGATTATATATCTTGTTTATCTGACTGCGGCATATGGTTGATGTTGTTTTGGTCGGAATGTATTCGAATGCGTTTTTTATATGATTATGATGTTTGCTTCCATTCTTTTTGTAGTATGCTCCGTGTAGTGTTAGATCACATCTTGCTCGGTACATTGAGGAGTGCAGAGCTTTAGCTATTCGGAGAGGTGACACCGATATTGATCTTGCTCTTCACAACAGTGAGGGTAACTTATACCATGTTTTGTTTACACAAGGTCAGATAAGCACTAAATTACATGGTCCTTCGTGGGAGGAACTTGTGAATGATTATGGTCTTCATCATCGTGACATGATGATTGTTAGGCTTGAGCACTATGGAACTTTGATGGGTGTCATGCAGCAAAGACCAATTCACTAGAGGCTCTTTCTCTATTCATTCAAAAAAAATCTTTATTGCCCTGCCCTTCTTTCTCTTCGTATTAGGAGGGTCAATTGCTGGCAAGTCACAAAGACCAACTGGCTCCTCAAGCTCCGCGATGAGTGCTGTTAATTTAACCTGGTCTTTTTCCATTTTCTTCCTAGCAAGGACATGCTTCTTAGTGAACTCATATAGTTTTGACCAAATAAATTCGTATTTGCGCCGCTGGTTCTGCTTGCATAACTTTTTGAACAAGTTCATCAACCGTTTGTTCTTGAACCGTGAGAAAAAATTGCACCCAGATGGCGCATGCACCACCTGCTATGCAAGTCCTTCCAAGGTGTTGGCTCGTCGGCTATTGGATTGCTCAGTGTCTTCACGGCCTTCAATATACCAGGATGTCTGTCATGAATGAATGTCTGTCATGAATGACACACACATTTGTTTGGTCCTTCATGATCGCAATTTTAACTTGCCGGAAGAACCATACCCAGCTCAGAAAGTTCTCACCCTCCACAAATGCCATGGCTAGTGGGATGATTTAGTTGTTCCCGTCCACACTAATAGCAGTCAGGATTTGCCCTTTGTACTGACCAGTCAAGAATGTACCATCCACAAACATCACAAGAGGACAATACCAGAAAGCTTCGGTGCACATACCGAAAGAGAAGAATACTCGTTTCAACACCTTGTAATCTAGTATACTCTCCAACCTCTGCATTCCATTGCCTTCCTCATCCCCATCAGCAACACCAGAGGCAGCTAATACTATCAACTGAATACTCTGTCCAGTATCATGACCACTAACATTGTGTGCTACATAATCTGACTCTTTCTCGGCTTGGCTAGCATCCACATCCGGTGGCCGTGATCTGGATACATAAATCTCGTTAGCCACTTGACTACTCTGGCCTGGTTCATACCCCACGTTGAGTTGTACGATATTCTCCTCCTTCGCCACTCGTTGCACTAGGGCATATGGATGGATTCTGCGGTCTCTGGAACGACTTAACAGGGACAACCAATGCTGACTCCTATCTATCGGAATCAACTCCCACTTAACATTTTTACAGGATTTGGTTCATAATGCATGAATACAGACGGAACAAACTTCAGGATCCACGCCAAAACTAGTAGTCAACCAGTGCTTCAACTGCCTAATGTCCAGTCTGTCCGGGTCTGAAAGTGTCATGACGCCTTTTTTAAACTCGCTAAGATCAACCCCCAACTCATTATATCGAACATTACCAAGGCCGTAATGCACAGTAAAATTTACGGATTCAGACATTTTCACCTGTCAGACATTGTCAGTTTCTCATTATTCGCAATAAACAAATCTACGCTAAAATAAAAGTACACTAAAATATACCTACGTATACTAAATAAACCTACACTAAAATGAACTTCACTAAAATATACTTATGTACACTAAATAAACCTACACTAAATAAACCTACACTAAAATAAACCTACACTAAAATAGTAAGCTTCCACTGAAAATGACTACACTAACTAAACTAAATAAACCTACACTATTAACACATACGCTAACATCACTACACTAATAAAACTAACCTAAACTAATTTTACGTACATTAAAAAAACTAATCTAAACTAACAGAAAAATGTATACCTTCGACGCGTGTGTTCCCTTCTTCTTCCTCTTCACCTTCTTCTTCCTCACCACTCCACCTTCTCATCATTCACACCTCCACCACCGAACCATGTCTCCTCCAAACGAACAACACACTACCACATTCAAAAAAATGAGACCGTACGGCGGGGGAGAGGGACACGATCTATTGTTTCAGTGGATTGAAACGGAAAATGGGTGGAGGATGAAGGAGATCAAGGGGGGGTATTTCGGTCAACAAAAACGAGAGAGAGGGGGGATGAGCAGCCAGAGGAGGAAGAAGAGGGAACCGGCGTCGGGCCTTATCCAGGGGCTCTTCGGCCTTCTGGTGGCCGACGGGCCCTCTTCGGCCTGCCGTGGGCCGACGGCAGCCTCTTCGGCCACCCTCGGGCCGATGGGCCCTCTTCGGCCGCAGGAAAGCCGACCGGTTCCCCGTCGGCCCAGCTGAGGCTGACGGGGTCATATTTATGAATTTTTTATAATGGATATACTTTTTTTTGAATTTGGTACAAAAAAGGTGCTAGTTTTGAAACAAAAATCATTATGCAAGGCTTATGAATTAGAGGACGATATGAGTATAACCATTGATATTGGCATCTTTTACGGCAATACTTCTCCTTTTGATCAAAACATTTGGTGGAAGTAGACATGATTCCTCTTTTTTCTCTGTGTGAGTTTCTTAAACAAATTTGTTAAGTAATATATCTTTGTAATTTTATAATATTTGTTATTCACTCATAACTGAACATTTTAATTTAAACCTATGATTTACTTTGTATCTTGAAGAAAAATACGGAATATGGTAGATGAGACCTATTACACAGCTGGCTTCGAGCTTACTTGGAAGGAGAAGAATTATCTTATCTTCTTTGTTAGTGATGTTGAGTCATTTAAGGGAACTTATGAAGCTGGTCCAAATACTACACAATACGTGCCACTAGTCGACAAGTTGAGCAATGCCAACATTCATAAAATATGCATGGTATGATTTTGTACCAATATTTGCCATTATTTCATTTTAAATAAACTACACTACTTACTATGTTCTTCTTCAACAGAAGATCCCAAGAGTTGTTGTGTCGGCAGCGATGGATGCGAAAGGTGAGATGAAAAATATTTGCCGTCAGAAGAGAAATTTCGAAGGCACCTACTCGACTGCAAACCCAGGAGATGGACGCCTCAAGATTGTTGAATGACAGGAAATATTGAATGAGTGCAGACCAAAAGTTGGAGATCAGTAGATCTCTATGCTCTACCATTGAGATGCAGGCACATTCTTATTCTTTGAAATTTATCCTAAAAGAGATAAGTAGGTCCTAGTCCTTTGTCATCATCAAGACTAATTAACTGGTGGATATCTGTATCGCCAGTCGTGTTTTGCCTACGGAAGTGTTGGTTGCTACATACCTAACTACGAATATTTAGTTGGAGCATTAGTAGTCATGATTAACAACAATTAGAGATTAATGTATGCAGCAATATTTTATTCTCTCTTATTCTTATCAATGTATTTTGATATATGTTGTATGAAAAACGCAACCATGGCAACATAAATGTTGTCGTCGCTATGAAATTTTTAATTTGTGTGACTGACACTCAATGATAGGCGTAACGAAAGCTCGCCAAAAATACCAAATCAACCAATGACGGGCTCCTACACGCGCCCACCACAAATACCAAATCACCCAGTGGCGGGCTCCTACACGCGCCCGCCTCTGAACACCATCTACCAGTGGCGGGCGCCCTCCCACCACTGATGCGGGTATAACAGTGATTGAAGGTCAGTGGTGGGCGACTCTATGAGTCTGGCCTGCCATAGCTGGCATTTTTTTCACCCACTACTGTTAGGCATTCCTGCAGTAGTGATACATTGATATGTTTGCATACATTTCAACCGAGACTAAAACTAATGAAATGCATAAATGTAGTTATGCACTAGCTGAGCTAGGTGCATCTCACTAGGGGCTGCTGCTCCAGCTTGGGCATATTTAGTGAAGAAATATTTTATAGAGAGTTTCAAATTAAAAAGAAGAACCTTTTGCCCCATCTAGAAATTATATTTTCTCGTTGGCCCTCCAATCAACCTTCTCCTTTTGCTACAAGCCTGCATTGCATGCTTTGTTTTAGTTGTTGTTCCGTCATCCATTGACAATGAAACATGATACATTATTTTAGATCGCATGGACAAAATGAGGACACAAATGATTGTGCGTATCATCATGTCTTGCACATTGCGTTGTTACAGATCCTGATGTACTGATATCAACTTGATATTGGCCTGGAAAAAAAGATGTCAACTTTATATTGATGTATTGTCATTTTTGGGGGAAAACTCGACACTACAATGTTGGGGGTCAGTTGACTACGGTAAAATAAGCTAGTAATTATCAAGTTTTAAAATATCAAATATCGAGTTTATACCGGTTTGGCTTCAACATATCGGATGTCGGATATTGGGTGATATATCAGACGAAATGTAGATATATCGGAGGAAACATGTTTGGATTTTTTATCATTCTTACTCAAAACATGTGCTTTTATTAAAACACAATGTATGATGTCAATACTTTAGCATAATAATTTTATATTCCCAGTTTGTCAACTTGTTAATTAAGATACTATTAGGAAAAAAATCATAAAATCATTACTATAAGACTAAAAACAATATGTTCTATATTTGCATATGTATAAAACATCCTGTGTGAGTTTGATAATATGATGAAATTGTAAATGCTTAATCTTATTTTCTCTCCTTTCTTATAAAGAATTTTGGTCATCCACGTATCCGTCTATATCAGTAGACATATCGGGTAAGTTATAGGCCATATCGATCGATATTTCGGCCCATATCAAATGTTATGTGTGAAATGAATTTACATAATGATGTGTTGTGCTCATATCGATAGAGCCCCAACAATGATATATCTGCCCATATACCGGTCGAATCGTCCTAGATTTTAAAGCTTGGTAATTATGGTAAATCGTTGTTTATCAATGAAACGTTAGATTTAAAAACACTCTGTAAATGAAAGTGATATCGCCAAATCCTTCCTACTTTGAAACTGAAAGGTGGAGAATGTTGCCATCCATACGACTTTCATCTAGATTTATTAGTTCTTATTGTATTTTGGATCAAAGTTTACCTGTGGCAGAAGGTAGAATGAAGGCGGACAAATTTCAGTCTACAAAAGATAAAGCGCTTAAGCGGGTTTATGACTGGATTGAAAAATACACCTTGTGCGGGGTGAAGGAAATCCATATTAAGTCAGCCATTCAGGCTCTTCCAGTCTATGCTATGGGTATCTTTAAATTTCTTGCATCTCTTTGTGAAGAGTTATCCATATCATTAGAAATTTTGGTGTGAGTACGAGGAGAATCGAAAGAAAACTCATTGGCTAGCGTGGGATAAGATGACGAGACCAAACGGTGAAGGAGGTATGGGCTTCCGAGATCTAAGATTATTTAATCAAGCGCTTCTCTCGAAACAAGCTTGGCGATTATTGTATTTTTTGGACTCATTATGTGCGAAGGTGATGAAAGCAAAGTACTATCCTCATGGGCATATGTTGGACATTGTATTCCCTCAAGTGACGTCGGCTACTTGGCAAGGTATTATTCATGGTCTTGAGTTGCTGAAGAAGGATATCATTTGGAGAGTTGTCGATGGTATGAGTATAAATATTTGGAGGGATAATTGGCTGCCTAGATATTCTGGTCTACAAATTTCTGCAAAGAAGAACAAGACCAAACTCAGAGAAGCGTCTGATTTATTCCTGAGTGGATCTAAAAGATGGGATGAGAATCTGACTAGGCATCTATTTTATTCTCATGATGCTGAGGAAATTTTAAAGTTGTGTATTCCGACTTTGGGTGATGGTGAATTTATTGCCTGGCACTATGAGAAAAACGAGATGTTCCCGGTTAAAAGTATGTACAGGCTGGCGCTGAATTTAAAGAACACTTCCGGTGAGATAGGGAGCTCTAGTGATGCTGTGAATGGAGAAAGGAGACTATTGAATATTATTTGGAAGGCTCGGGTCCCTCAGAAAATCATTTTTTTGCTTGGTGTGCTGCTACGAACAGTTTGGCGATTCAAGTAAACCGAGTTAAACATCATCAAACTACAATTGGATTGTGCTTGATTTGCAGTGTCGAAGATGAATGTGTGTTTCATGCTCTGGTGAAATGTCCCAAGGCTAGAGCGCTTTGTATGGCGGTAAGGGAGGCCTGGAAATTACCAGATGATGAGAGATTCAAATTTACTGCACCAGATTGGCTACTTATTTTATTGGATCAGTTATCATCTCCGATGCGCGATCAAATTATATTCATGTTTGGAGGGCATGACACCTAAGGAATGATTTGATATTTGGAAAGGGAAAGGAAACTATCCCAGCCTGAGTGAATTTTATTCAAAACTACTAGGGGTCATTCTCGTCATGTCATACAAATTTGAATATGGAGGTTATCAACAAAGGTAAGGAGAGGGTGGATGGGTTAATTTATAACAATGATGTGAAAGAAAAGGCGGTGAATTGGCAGCCACCTGATCCGGAGTTCATTAAGATTAATGTTGATGCAAGTTTTGTGAAGGACATTAGCTCTACGACTGCGAGTGTGGGTGTGGTTGCGAGGAACCATATTAGAGAAGTGATCATTTCTTTGTGGGATTATATTGGGGTTTGTAACAGCGTGGATGAAGCGGAACTTAGATAGGCCCTTGCAAGGCTTTATATAGGTCTTACTCTTCACATGCCCATCATTTTAGAAACTGACTGTTCTTTTGTA
The DNA here is from genome assembly GCA_022496015.1 of Hordeum marinum. Classification (NCBI taxonomy): domain Eukaryota; kingdom Viridiplantae; phylum Streptophyta; class Magnoliopsida; order Poales; family Poaceae; genus Hordeum; species Hordeum marinum. Next base: position 372,759,842 of record CM039673.1, read on the forward strand.
GCCTCCTTTCTTGGAAATGATTTCATGGACAGGTCTTCTCTTGTGGATCTTAAGTTAGAAGCATTGAGCATTTCTAGGATGATGACAAGTGTCAAATATCCAAGATTAACAGAAGGACCAATAGAGTGGCGTATGAGATTGCAAAATTCAGTTTTGTTAATAGGTCTGATGCTGTACTTTTCAATGGTGTTTCGTCCTACGGGGCTCAAGTTGTAACAGACGATTGTATGAATGTTTTGAATTAATTAATATATGGGAGAGGTTTTCACGAAAAAAAATGACTGTAAAAATAGTAATGTGTGTCATAAAAAATTATATTGTTTGATTCGTATGTTAACATAGTTTTCAGTGATAATATTTTCTATGACTTATATTTTATTAGATAAAATCATGGTCATAATAGGACCCAAAATACAAAAAGGATTAGTAACTACTCCCTTCGTTCCTAAATATTTGTCTTTTAAAAATTTCAAATATGAATTACATATGAAACAAAATAAATGAATTTATCCTTTAAATCATATCTATATACATTCATATACAGTTCATAATAAATATCTAAAAAGAACAAATATTTAGAAAGGGGGGGAGTAGGACGGAGGTAGTAACAATCCCTGTCGGTATCGGTGACGAGACATGAAACCGAAAGCTGCCCCAGGAATGAAGGAATCATGTCAACTTGGGACACAATCACACAAGTGGTAGATCGGTCGTGTAACTAAAACATACGAGACAAGAAATATACTTATTCCTCTGAGGGTGAGACAGAGTGACCGAGGAAAAGGAAGCTGGCGGGCCAAGTAGGATCCATTGGCAGGCCTAGGCTGCTACTGTGATAGGGACCTTGTGCCAACTTCGGGCGGCAACTAGCTGCTTATCTGGTGATTAAAGCATCTACAGTCGGACATAATAAGTATGACCTTCTAAAAGTTTGTGAACGTGTCTGGTCAGTGATCGAGCGTGTTCTTTCATTGTTCATTCTTGAAGTCACACTTTTCATTTTCTTTCTCGTATGTCCGGTCACTTGTGTGTGATTGGTGGAGAGAAAAAAAAGAAAGAAAAAAATGAATAAAAAAAAGGTGGTCCAGGATGGGGTCATGTCCTACGTGGCGGACTGACTGGGCACGTCCGCGAGACCTCATATCCTTCCTATATTTGAGATGGATATGAGGGTTCACGGACAGTCTGGACGTATAGGGATGATATGAGGGGTCCGGTTAGGTTGCTTTTTTTCTTCTCTCTCCTGTCCGGTCACTGACTGGACGCTTTCGTGGGCGTACGAGTGGTCGTTTGAGGCGTCTGGTTATAGATGCTATTACAGAGGAGAAACATATGGGGTGCTAGGTGATTACACGTGCTTTCCTTAGGAGTTGGGACAAGTCCTATTAGATTAGGTTTTTTTTTTGAGACAATCCTGGTAGATTAAGGGCAACTCCAACACACGATCCTAAATCATCCGTCCACGTCCATTTGAGGGTTAATGGACACAAACCGCGGCCCAATGCGTGCGAGCAAACAGACGAATGACCGTTTTCGGTCCGCTTTCGACCAATTCCCGACCCAAGTTTGGGCCGCGTTTGCCGCGAAACCGATAGCATGGGGACGGGCGAGACGCGTGCCCTTGTCCTTCCCTGGCCCGCCCGTCGGGGACGCACCCCTCTCACTTTCCCTACATTTCGTCCAAACTGCCCCGCGTGCCCCCCCTCCCTCCTCCATGGACGGCGACACAGCGAATCCCGACGATACGACCGCCACCGCGCACCCCATGGCAAAGAAGAAGGGTCCCAAGAGTCCTAGGAAGCCTCGATTCGAGTGCACTCTGGCGGAGATCGCCAAACTCGACGCCGAATCGGGGAAGAAGAGAGGCCTTCGGACAAAGGCGGCGGAGATGAAGGCGACTACGACCTACGTCGCCGACGTCGCCACGCGGTGTCAAGCGCAGCATCTTGCCGACATCGACGAGAAGGAATCCATCGTCTCCAAGGCGCACGCCCTCCTCATGCTAGAGTTGGCACAACCACCGCCGGCCATCCTCTCGGCCGTTGCAATGGCCGCGACGAGCACGGGATCGTTGGCTGCTTGTCCTCCTTAGTACAGGTCGTCGAGCTCGTACACCACACCCGGTCCGCCGCCTTACGACCATGGGCAGACACGGCTCTCCACGTCACCGGAGTGCGACGTGGTCGCTCTGGCCACGCCCACGGGTGTCATCGACCTCAACGTGACGCCAGGGTACAGTGGTGTTGGCCACATGTCCGACTGTATGCAAAGGAAGCAGCCCCGGTCGTTTCCAACGGTAAGCTTCGCCGACGCTCGCAAGCTGTTCAATGGAATAGCACAACCGACGTCCACAGCCAACGATCCCGATTGCTCGGCGTTCATGGAGAGCGTCATCTTCGAGGGCCGTGGCGAGGCCTTCACCATGACGCCCAGGGCCAGGCTTTCGATCCCGATGATACCTAGAGCCAGGACGGCCGCGGCCACTATGTGGACACTGATTTCGTAGGCCATGATGAAGAGGAGGACGGACATGGCAACTCATGGCATGAAGATCGTGACTTGTATTGTGAAAACGAGGAGGACGAGCTCTACATTTCACAAGAGGCATTGGTGTTTATCGATGAGCTCATCCAAAGGGCTGAGGCACAAAAGAATAGGCAAATCATTCGCATGGGATCATACACCCAAGATAAGGACAAATTGATTTGCGAGAGTTGGATTGATATAAAGGAAGATCCAACAACAGGTGCCTAGCAAAAAGGATCCATCTATTGGACAAGGGTTCACAAAATCTTCCATGAGCGAAGGAAGTTTGCCCCTACCAATTTGCGAGTACTCGCAACATCAGCTCACTCCAAAACAGATGGGGGTTCATTCAACAAAGAGTGCAACAAGTATCGTGTCACGCCTGAGAGCGTCGAAGCCCGTCCTGTCAATGGCCTAGGTGTTGGTTACTTGGTATGAACCTCTCGCATTTTCATTTTGTGTCCATTCGTGTTGGCATGCTTTTTTTTTCATGCATGTTGTGTCCTTCGCTATTACTATAGCATCATCTTCTATGATTGTGTAGTCATTTCAATCTTTGAAAACCTTCAAGGCCTGACACAAGAACAGCCATTCATTCTCACACATTGTTGGATGTTCATCAAAGATTGTGCCAATTTCAAAGACCAATATGCGGCTCGTAAGAAGAAAGAAGGGAAGAAGATCGTGACTGATGAGGGAGACTTGGTCAAGAGTCCGAGGGGCAAGACAAGCTTGAAGGTCGACGAGAGGCGTGGTCCGTCTTCCATTGCCTTGCAAGGGACTTTGGGGAGCATGATGAGCCAAAAGTGAGGGACGAGAGGAGAAGCAAAGGTAAGAAGGAGCAAATGAAAATATATCTAGAGCTCCAAACGAAGAAGCTTGCCATGGAGGAGGCCGCTGAGAGGAGGAAGCTTGACATGAAGGAGGCAACAAAGAGGAGGAAGCTTGACATCGAGGAGGCCGCTCAACTCAAGAAGCTCGAGATCTAGGCCATCATGGCAGACACCGAAGCTAAAGAGGTGGCACTCGCGTTCATGAGAGTGGACAAGAACAACATGCCGGAGAGAAAGGCTTGGTTCGTGAATCGGCAAAAGGAGATGTTCGCCCGCGACTGCCTGAACTAGGTGAGACCTCGAGCCGTGGCCAACGTTTGTTCATTTTGAAGGCTAGCTGATGTGCCGGTCACTGTCTTTGTTGTCGATGTCAAAACCTTGTTCATTTTAAGGGTTGGTTCCTGTGACAAACATGTCATTTTTGAAGGCTGGCTCCTGTGCCTGCCGCTGGCTCTGTTGCCAGCGTGAGACTGTAGGGTGAGTATTTTGTCGGCCGCCGACTGTGTTGTCGACCGACGTGAACTAATGCGAACTACGGACGCGGTCAACAACCTTCGTTCTCAACGTTGGCGTGCACGGAGACGAGATGCGGTCGAAGATCCGGTCACACGTTGGGCAACAGGCTGATGCAAACGCAAATTCAGATGAATATGCTTTCATTCTCATTCTCAAACAGATAATGGACGTTCCTTTGAGATCATGACATTGGAATCGGCCGGCGAAGGACGCGGGAGAGCAGCACAAGGTTTTGCAGGAAGTGAGGACAGGAGGGACCCGTAGGAGAGGAATGGCCGTGATTTTGGGGCGCGGATGCGGGATGGGGAACAGCCGAACAAGAGGCGCTTTCACGCAACAATGGTGGCGCCCCTGCCTATCTCCGATGTTGCCTTTGTGTCTCCTCCAACTTGCTGGGATGCGTGGAGTAGTTTCTTTTTTCTTTTTTTGCGAGTGGTGATCTATCTCAGCAGTGCATTTGCTGATAGAGCAAAAGATCGTGTTTCCTTGCTGGCAAGAAAAGAGAGTGAAATAATGTGTAACGCCATTTAAACACGATTCACTCGTAATGTTTGGATGCTAGTAGCTGATAAGCAGGAACAGTGGGTCCTGACTCCTGAACAATGCAGCAACGGTTGTGTTTGGGCCATGCCTTTGCGGAACATGTAAAAGCTGAAAAGATGAGACAACTACGGAGTACTACGCTGGTAGAAAGTGACCGTATGCGTGCTCTGTTTCTAAGAGCATCTCTAGCTGTTGATTCTCCGGAAGCGATTTTTGCGTCACCTGGGGCGAAGCTGACGCTAAAATCGATCTGGGAGGCTCAGCTTTCCAGTCGCCCCCCCCCCTCCGCGGGCGCTCCCAACCGCCACTTTCAGCCCATTTAAGGTCATAAAACCGGTCCAAAAACGACTCAAAGTTCGATTACAAAACTAAAGAAAAAAAAACTACGTCGACTACGTCGTCCTCCGTCGTCGTCATCCCATCGTCCGCCGCATCATTCTACATGCCCAGGAGCTTGTAGAAATTGGTGTAGTCGTCGTCGTCGTCGTCGCCGTTGCTGTCCTGCGCGCCGCCGCCACCGTCCCTGCTGCAACCCTGTCCTGCGTCGCCGAAACGGTCTAGGTCAGGGTTGGAGGGCCCTGGCGCCTCACCATCGCTGTCATCGTCGAGGATGATCAGGCCGGCGAGCTCCTCCTCGCGGCCAGCACGGTGGCGAGCCTCGATCTTCTCGAGGGCCCGGCGCTGCCGCTCCATCTCCTCGCGGACGTAGTCGTCGCGCGCCCACTTCATGGTCGTCTCAGCGGCGGCCATGTTGAGGTGCTCCTGCTTCACCGCCTTCGGCCTGACAAGGCAACGGTGGCCGCGAGGAGGTGAGGGCTTGCGGCAGCGGCCCTCGTTGATGGTGATGCCCCGGGCGCTGTGACCACTGCGTCAGAGTGGGGTAAAGCCGGGCTCGGCCTTCACGGCGACGGGAGGTGTGCGCGTTGCGCCGGAGGAGTGGGAGGAGTGGGACGACGAGGATGACTACGTCTCCATGCACCGTGGGATCCACGACGAGCTGCGTCGGCGGGAGATGGAGGTCGGCTCCGTCGGATACTCGAGGCGCGACACGTTGCCGCCCTCGATGTGCTCGAGGACAGCCTCGAGCATGCGCCCGGGGACGCCCCACCAAAGGTGTCGGCCCTCGCTGTTGAAGCGGTCATGCGTAGGGCCGCCATTGATGGAGGCGAGCTGCTCCTCGCGGCGGCGCTCGAAGTACGCCTTCCAGAGGTTTGTGATGTCCGGGGCGTACCTTGGCTGCCGACACACTTCCTCGAAGAGGGAGGACCAGATCCGGGCGATCTCGGCGCGCCGCTCGGCTCCGGTGGGCACCGGCGGCACGGGGACGCCGCCGACGCTGAGCCTCCAGGCGCCCAACGCCCGCATGTCGGGCGGCGTCGGGTACTCCGCCTCGTACAAGAGGCAGGCCTCGTCCTCGTGGAGGTGCCGGCGGCCGAAACCATTGCGGGCCGCTCCGTCGCCTGGGTAGCGCTCCGCCATCGGGGGATGGGGGGAAAGGGGAGAGTAGATCGCCGCGGGAAGAGAAGGGCGTCGACGGCGGCGGTTTGGGAGCAGGTGAAGGTGTGGCGAGGCACCGGCGAGGGGTCGGCTTTTATAGGGCGCGTGAAGAGGCGCGGTGTGTGTGTGCGTTGCCCCATACTGACGGCGCCGCCCGTGAACGCCGCCTCGTGAACCCGCCGCATCAATGGAAGGCTGACCGGCGGCAGCCTTGCAACCTTGCATTGATTTCCCGCGGGAAACCGAGGCGATGAGGACGACGACGCCGCGCGATCGTTGACTCGGCGGACCCACTCCTTTTCGCGCCAAAAACCTTTCGCCCGGCGCGCCCAGGCGCACCGAGCGTGTCGGGTTTGGGCTGGATACGCCGGCATAAAATTAGGCCCCGAACCGGCAAAAAATGGGCTTCTGGGGGCGCGACTGGGCCGATTTTCGCCCGCCGACTATAAAAAATGCCCTGGGGGCTCTTGATCGCGTGGCTGGAGATGCTCTAACACTACTCATAATGAAAGTAACATAGATAGTAATATAGATGCCACCTAAACAAAAATATGACGTGACAGCTAATTAATGAGAAGAGAAAAAATTGAATAACATACTATATTACTACTGTGAATAACATAACAGCAAGATGAGTTTATAAGTTAATAAATGAAAAACTTAATGTTACTATCCCATTATGAAGATAGTAACTTTAACTAATAAGATACATGTTATTATTTTATGTTACTTTCCACAGTCTAATGCATGGTCAGCATTTAGGTGTCACGTAACGTCAAGTAGTATAATTCGTTGGGCGACGGTCGTTGGCTACGAGGAAGAGCAGAATGCGTGTACGTACGTACGTGCCTACGTGCCAAGTCAATGAATGCGGATATCTATACATCCATCTGTTTCCAATTTTTTCCTGCTTCTGGACGGGCGGCGCGTCCTTAAGGTCATGGGCATTCTCATAACCTCATGTCCCGATCGGCCAGCTACGTGTCAGAAGCTTCGTCTCCGACCAGATGCTGGAGGAAATTGAGGCTTCTTTCCCACGTCTCTACGGTCTTTGCAGGCCGAGAACGATGGATTGCTTGAGTTGAAAGGTCTCGCACTGTTTGAAGCAAGTCAAACAGAGCCCAGAATACCCCGCAAAAAAAAAACAGAGCCCAGAATGAAAGAGACGCATTTTGAAAATGGGTTATTAGAGTATATAGAAAACATATTGGCTTTTGTTTTTCATCTTCAGTTTTGTCCATCAGTCAAGCAAGATTCTCAAACAAGCCCAGGGCAGATTCCACGACGCCAGCCCAGAAATAAATTATCTACGGCCCATAAAATCATACGACTGGAGAGGTCCAAAAATCATTCCGCAAACTCTTTTTTTTCTTTTGCCTGTTCGGGCGACGGGACGAGGACTCGGGCCATCCATCTCGCGGGGAGGTCCAATGTGCCGCTCCTTGCGGCAAACAGCCGGCGAGCCAACAGAACAGTTACTAAATCCCACCCCCCCCCCCCCCCCCCCACTTTGTCTCAAAAAAAAAAAACTAAATCGCCCCCACCCCCCCCCCCCCCACACACACAAAAAAAGCGCAACGGTAATGCAGCGGCTCAGTGCAGATGGTACTGTAGCAAGGTTTAACAAATAGTGAATTTTTTTTGTAAAAAGGTGAATATCTTTCAATCTCGTGAACTTTTTCTAAAATGCAAAAGAATCTTAAATTTTGAATATATTTCTAAAAATGCGAACAAATTTTAAACGTTTATTTTAAAAAATAAACATAAAATTCTAATTCCAAATATATTTTTAAAAAGTGAATAAGTTTTAAATACTTGAATACTTCTTGACAATTTCGAACATTTTGTAAAAAGATTGCACAAAATAGAAATTGCAAATGATATTTGAAAAAACAAGAACATTTTTCTAAAACGTGAACAATACTACGAGTCCTGAGAAAATTTGAAAAACTGGAAAAAATCTGAAGATTCTTTGACATTTTGTGAATTTGGAAGGAAAACAAAATAAAAAAACATTCCACACACACACACAAAGAGAGAGAGAGAGAGAGAACCAAAATCAACATAAAAACATGGACGCCGAAAACCATCACATGTGTGATGGGACCAACATCCGATCACACTTTCCATGAACACACATTTGGTCATGTCACCGCATGCATGCATAAGTGACGAAACTAAAGATGTCAGCAGAAATCTTTCGTCTTTTCAGTTTTTAAAATGTTTTATCTCTTAAATAAAAAATCTGATTGAAAAGCTATTTTCACGATTAAATCTATCACGACGAGATCTTCAAAACTAGATCTTATATCGATATTTTTTGATGATTTTTTTGGGTTAAAAGTTGACATGTCTATTGCACACATATTGTCATCATGATTACACCGAAGTTGTCATGATATATTTCAAGTTTTCAACTACTTTTTCTTATACATTTAAGGTAAATTTTGACATGTTATAAACAAGGGAATTAAGAAACTAAACTTGCCCTGATGAATTACTAAAATTTGCCATGGTCCATGAAATAATTTTGATATGGTTCATAAGTAAAAAAAAATGTCGTCAATGACTTCAAAAATGCATGGTTAATGACTTAAAATTTTCATGAACCATAAACTAAAATTGCCATGGTAAATTGCTTAAATTTGTCATGATACATGCATTAAATTTTTTCATGGTTCATACAAAAAATATTTTCCATGTTCAAAACACTAGAATTGACATGGTCAAAATACTAAAATTGCGATGATCTTTAAACTCAATTTGCCATGAAGAGTGACTAAAAATTATCATGATCCATGAATTAAATTTGCCGTGGTTAATTACTAAAAATTGTCATGGTCAATTAATTAAAATTATCATGAAAATTAGTTGAAATACAATGGTAGATTTAAATCTAGAAAAAAATAGATGAAACATGTCATGGCTACTTTATTGTAAACACTATGAAAATGTTAGTGTAAACATCATGACAACTTTTGGTCCAAAAAAGGTCGTCGAAACAAATCAATATGTGATCTAGTTTTGAAGATCTCATCGAGACGGATTTAATGATGGAAACGAATTTTAGTTGAGTTTAAAAAATTTAAGAGATTCAACATCTGAAGTCCAAAAAACTAAAAAGATTTTGCTGATGTCATATGTTTGACATGGCAAGATGGATGATTATGAAGGTGTATAGACTATGTTGCATCGTGCCACACGTGTGAAAGTTACCATTTAGAAAAAAAAACATTAACCTCCTAAAAGGTTCCCTAAAAAAGTAGAAACCCGTTCAAAAAAAAACTACGCTATGATGCTAAAATGGGCCGGCCCACTACATCGCTCGGTTTCTCGTTCTGTGTTCGATTGACTACTTGGCACATTGAATGTCAAGTAGGGTTTTCATCTCCCGCATCCTGCATGGACAAGCCACCATTACATACCAACTATAAACTACCCCTAAACTAAACTAGCAATTGCTCGTGCCTTGCAATGGGACAAACATATTTTAGTGATTCTATACCAATTACAAGTGCCTTAAGAGAGACATCACAAATGCCTTTTGTCTATGGATCGTGTGGCAGAACGTGAAGATGATGGAAAAAAAAGATTTATTTAGAAGGAGCCCATATAAATGGTACTTTTTCTAATTTTATTAAGTCGATTATCGCTTGACGTATTCGACCGCATTGTGAATACTAATTATTAAGTCAAAATCAAAAAAATGATACTCTTCATAATTAATTTAATCATTCAATTCAATACTATATGATTCTGTTCATAAATTAGTGAATATTGTTCTTTATTTTAATGGAACCAGTAGGGCAAGAAAACGATAGTATCAATTTTGTCAGATTATAAAAAAATCTATAGAAAGCCAAATGGGATGAAGGGAGCGAGGGGGGGGGGGGGGGACTGAAGAAAAAGATGAGCCAAACCTACCGACTCCTCTTTAATGTAGAGATTTCCAACAAAAAACAAACTACTCGTATAACGAAGATCCACTACAAAACTCCTACCAGTCTACTCCCAACCGGAAGAAAGGACCATGCTCGTGACTCAGCTACACACCAACAGTCCAACACAAGCTCTGCTCTGGCACTCCCAATGCATGCGCTACAAATACGGTCCCAACAGCACAGAGCTACACGTACGCCGCTGGACGTCATTGAAGTTGCACGCCCGCCGCGCACCGAACACGCCGACAATGGCAAAGAACGCCACGGCCAACGCCGACGCCGGCGACGAGGTCGTCCACGACTTCTCTCCGCTCCTCCTGGTCCACAGGAGCGGCAGGCTCGAGCGGCCCCTCGCCATGCCACCCGTCCCCCCCGGCCACGACTCCGCCACGGGCGTTGTGTCCAAGGACGTGTCGCTCTCGCCCTTCTCGTTCGTGCGTCTCTACCTCCCGCCCGAAACGGGCGCCGGCGCAGGCAAGAAGCTCCCGGTCCTCGTGTACTTCCACGGCGGCGGGTTCGTGATCGGGTCGGCTGCGTCGTCCGCCTACCACCGCTGCCTCAACGACCTCACCGCGGCCTGCGGCGCCGTCGCCGTCTCCGTCGACTACCGCCTCGCCCCGGAGCACCCGCTCCCCGCCGCGTACGAGGACTCCCTCGCGGCCCTAAAGTGGGTGCTCTCCGCCGCCGATCCGTGGCTCGCCGAGAGAGCCGATCTGTCCCGCGTTTTCCTCGCGGGAGACAGCGCCGGCGGCAACATCTGCCACCACCTCGCCATGCACCGCGACTTCAGGGGCGCCACGGGAAGGCTCAAAGGCATCGTCCTGATCCACCCGTGGTTCTGGGGCAAGGAGCCCATCGGCGAAGAACCCCGGCCGGGGCTCGCGGAGGGCGTGGAGCAGAAGGGCCTGTGGGAGTTCGTGTGCCCCGACGCAGTGGACGGCGCGGACGACCCCCGGATGAACCCGACCGCGGTGGGCGTGCCGGGGCTGGAGAAGCTGGCGTGCGAGAAGGTCATGGTGTGCGTGGCCGAGGGGGACTTCTTGCGTTGGCGCGGCAGGGCGTACGCCGACGCGGCGGCCCGGGCGAGGGGCCCCGAGCCGGCGGTGGAGCTGTTCGAGTCGGAGGGGGTCGGCCACGTGTTCTACCTGTACGAGCCTGCGACGGAGAAGGCCAGGGAGCTGCTCGAGAGGATCGTGGCGTTCGTCAGAGCGGAGTGAGCACGCGCGCGCGCGCCGTGGCGCAATGCTGAACGGAAACGATGAAAGAAGGCGTAAATATAAAAAATAAACGACGACTAGACGTTTCAATTGTGTATTTTTTTTGTTGCCCGTTTGAGTCTTGAAAAGAGGATGAAGGCAAGTTTTAGAACGTTGGACTCCGGTGATAGAAGTGTTGGATGCTGCATTGCCGCCACTTGGTGAGGTCACAAGAAAGCTTGCGTACAGATAAGGTCAAACCATAGCGTTCGGAAGCAGTGACGGAGCCAGGAATGAAATGGAGGGTGTGCATTAAGGTTGTCAAAATCGTAATTTTGAATCGGATCAGAACTCCGATGATAGGATCGCAAATCGTAGAATCTTCACTATCAGAATCTTAGATACGTAGATTCTATAAACTAGAATTGTAGAATCAGAGGGATTAGTTTGGATCGTAAAGTCGTAGAATCGTATCCTAAAAAAAATTCTATCTAATACAAGTGTCACACAATAGTTGGCAATAATATAATACATATAGCTCAATCAAGTCAGACAACATTACAGTTCCCACATGTACCAAATTTGCAACGTTGCAAATACAAAGTCTTACATGGATACAAACTACTACACTAAGTAACTCTACGATGTTCCTTTGTCATGAAAGCTTCAACTATGTCGTCCTCGCTTACTTTCAAGAACACATCTCGTTCAATGAATGTCACTAAGCAATCGTTCAGGAGATCATCACTCATACTATTTCTCAACTTATTTTTTACTAGATTCATTGCCGAGAATACTCTTTCAACACTCGCCGTGGCGACCGGTAAGATCCATACCAATTTGATAAGCATGTAGACCAAATCATAGAGAACATGTTTGTTTGTACCAACAAGCATAACAGAGAGTTCACCAATAGTACGCACAGATCTGAACCTAGCATCTTGTCTCATATCATCAATAAAAGTAGCAAGTTGGAATTCAAGCCTTACCAAATCCATGCTTGATATGTCTTGAAGGTAGAATTCAGCAAGTTTCATTACCTTGAGGTGTCACAAATGAATTATACTTCTCTTGAGCTTGGTTGTGAATGCTACCAATACCACCTACATGCTTGTCCAATGCATAAGGTTTGTTCCAATTTCTCCAACCATTTTTAACAAAGGCATCACCCTAGGCCCCCCATTAGTTTTCTCTTTGAACAAATAACACACAAAGCAATACGCCGCTTCCTTTGAGACACTATATTCTAGCCAATTGTGCTTTTCAAACCAAACAAAGCTAAAGTGTCGGTTTTTACCATATATTTTCCTGACTTCAAAAGCATGTGCATATGGACGACATGCTGTTTTTGCAATATATCTTCTCCGAACACTATCTTGATCATTAAAATCATACTCTGAAATAGGAGTTCTTTTCGTTGGATCACCTGAAAAGACATGTGCACTTGGCTGTTGGGGTGATGGAAGACTTGGTGTTGCCTCTTCGATTTCAGTATCGGAATGGATAGGAGATGGGGGATTAGGACACCCCGCATTTCCAATATCTTCAGTGTGATGTTCAATAGCAATCTTCCTCCCTTTCTCTTCATGTTTTTGAAAAAGATCCAGAATGGCACTTTTCCTCTTCATGTTCTGCTCTGCAATTATATCTTCACGAAGGTTGCAACGAGAAATCCTACAGCACAGAGTAACACAATTAAGATGGCACCATGATACATTGATACTGGTACATGGTTTTTTTTGTCCCGGAAAAGACCTGGAAACGGCCACGGCCCAAATTCTGGGAAACTGCATATGGGAAACTTTCTTGGGAAATCTAATATTCTGGGTACTAATACATGATGTTGCATGCTTACGAGTTACGAGTTACTATGTATTAATTATTAGTATCCGGTGCATTTGGGAAATCTGCTACATCAAGATCAGGCCGGCAGGCCCTATGGCCGCCATCACTGCATATTTCACACAGCAGGCAGCTACGCATCAACCCAGCTTCATTTTACCGGTCCTCACAAATCACAACGAAAGAAACCCGGCAAAAGGATTCGATCCGAATCCCTCCACGCCAAAACGATCCTACTGGTTCCTATTGCAGATGCGTGGAGGAGAGCATCTAACATTTGTGTTGACCACGGACCTGGAGGCGCGGAGGCGCAGAGGGAGACGACGCGGGAGCCCCCGCTGCGGGCGGCGAAGCGGACCGAGCAGGCGGGGCCGGAGGGCGAGGGGGATACGGCGGGAGAGCAACGAGACCACGAGAGGAGGGGAGCGGAGAGAGGAGGGGCTAGCTGGCTAGGGGGCGACCGCCGACGGTCAGCGGCGAGGGGAGAGCCAAGAACTAGGAGGCGGCATCCGGCGTGGCGGTGGCGGCGTGAAGCGGTGTGGTGGTCTCTGTCTCTGACCTGCCCTGCTTCTCACGCACGGGCACGAGACTGGGAGGCTGGGAGCAATACCTACTCGGCTGGGGCCTGTCCACCAATGGGCCTTGTCAAATTACTAGATGGTATAAAAAAATTCTCAATATTCTGGGTGGGCCACGGCCCACCGTGCCTACACGCTGCCTCCGCCAATGTTCGGAAGGAGCCACTGAGGGATCCAAATCTGTTATCATGCATGCACTACGAGACCGAATATACAATGTCATCAGGACTCTCATGCACTACGAGACCGAATATATATATATATATATATATATATATATATATATATATATATCCAGTTTATGACATTTCTTCACGTACGATAGGATTTGTTTGACAAGAGCTTCGAAATTAGATCGCATGCGAGTACATTCCGATACAAAAAATCACTATAAGCTACACCTTCAAACGGATGAACTTACGCATTCCTAAATCTCAATCGCGTGAGATTTAACTATATCTCTCTATTGCATCCTTAATTGTTTGATCATGTTTTTTTAGTTCAATTGTGTGATCATGTTAGCTTTATGATTCGTAGGCACGTACGTGTGCAGCTTCAGCATGTGTGTTTCGACCCTTCACTGGACGGACTGTGGCCTTTTTAGGGGTTGTGATGAGTTTGTAGGCTTGTGGGGTACTGGAGTGGCAAAGGAGGCATTTTTTCTTGTTATTTCTTTTGTTTGTTGTCCTTTTCTTTTTTCCTTCTTTCTGTTTTTCCTTCCAAATTTTATGAACATTTTCTAAAATCGGAAACATTTTTTAAAAATTGGATGAACATTTCTTGAAATTGAAACATTTTTTCAAATCGGATGTGAACATTTTTTGCATTCAAAATTTGCAATCTAATTCAAAAAATATCCATATTTTTATGAAGTGGCGACTTTTTTACAATAAACGATTTTTTTTACAAACACGTGATTTTTTTACCTCATGAACTTTTTTAAAAATCGTGATTTTTTCAGATGCGTGAACATTTTTTGAAACGTGAAGAGATTTTGAAATAACGAACATTTTAAAATTAATGAACATTATTTTACAAATTATAGGACAATTTATTAAATCATGAATATTTTTTAGTATTACACGAACATTTTATTGAAATTGGAACATTTTGTAAGAACTTTCATGAATTGTTTTCAAAAAAGATCACAAACTTTTAAAAAACATGATCAACATGTTTTGAACATATGAATATTTTTTGAAATCATGAAAAAATTTGGAATGCAAGAAAATTTATGATTTCCAAACATTGTTTTCACAATGTGCAACACTTTTGAAATCATGGATTATTTTTAAAAAGGGAAAAACAAAGGGTCTCCCCCCCCCCCCCACACACACACACATGCGCCAGCCTATGAAGGCGTGCGGGGATACAGGGGTGTGTGGGAGGGGGGGGGGGGGTGCGCACATCCCAGTTTTCCGGAGTATAGGTCGCCATATAAGAGCTCCTGTGGATTTGTTGTAGAGAGAGGGATTAGGCCATGCCTATTTCTCGGTAATACAGTTCAGTTTCGCCTTAGGAGATCCTGTGACCAAGCCGGCCCATTAATGAAAACACAGGGCATCGATCATTACCTGAGTGGGCGGTTTTTGGAAGGTCACTCAGAGCTCCAAGACCGCTTTTTGGAAGCTTCCAGGATGCCTTTTTGTTTTTCTTCTCGACCGATTTTCCTAGTTTTGAGCGTGTTTTCATTCTACTTATCTTACTGGTTTTCTCGGCGTTTTTTTTTGTTTCTTATTTTCTTTCTTTTTTTGGGTCTGAGTTTTTCTGTTCTTACCATTTTCTGGGATTTTTTAAATATTGTTCGAACATGCCTACGTTTTCTCATAAACATTGTGCAATTTCTCGTATGCACTTGATACATTTTCTTGTACATGTTAACATTTTTATACATGTTTAAGATTTTTTTAAATTATATTGTGTGGTTTACTTTTCTCCATGGCATTGTATACTTTGTATACATATGAAATATTGTATACACTTTTAGTTTTTCTATGAAGTACATTATTGACATTTTTAAACATAATTTTTAATGTATAATTTTTTGCATACACATTATACTTTTATTGTATACATATGAAACATTTTATTATACACGTTTAACATTTCTAAGCACACTATAAATATTTTTTAAGCACATTATTTTGAAGATTTTTTTTGGAGACATGTTAAGCATTGTCCAAATACACGGTAAAACAATTTTTCGAATGGTATGATATTTTTTGAACTACGTGAACATTGTTTTTACATTCATAAATATATTCTTGAAATGTCATGAAAATAATTTTCGAAAGACCTGACATTTTTAATGTAACTTCTATATTTTTGGGCACAAAGTATTTTTGTTTCGAATAGACGAAGTTTTATACATTATATGTTTTTAAATGTCACATATTTTTTTAATGTTACAGCCATTTTTTAGTTATATCATTATTTGTTTTTATAAAGGTATGCTAAGAATCTTTCTATACTCTGTTAATATTTTTGAAAGTCACAGGGTTTATTTTATTTAGTTAAATTTAAGCTCGTAAATATATGTATTTAGATTATTATTTTAAATATGTACTAAAACGCAATGAATAGAAAAACATAGGTGAAAAATGAACCTATGCAACAACCTACTTGGGTTCGGCCCATTAGTTGGGAAGGAACGCTTGCCACGAGACCAGGTTCGGTGTCGCACAAAGCATGGTATAGACTCCCGGAGGGATTAGTATTCTGGCTTTTCTTTGAAGATTTCATAAATGTGTGTTTATTATATAAAAAATTAAACAGTATAGATACAGCCGTTCATACATACATATACACTCATCTTTATGAATGTACGTACATAATCCTTACCTTAGAAGCACCTTCGAAATACTGAGCCGGCAAATCATCTTGATATTAACGAAGTAATACAAACGTCTTCATACTTGATGAGAGCGTCTTCTCCCAATGAATGAACCCACATCAACGGGTGTCCTGAAATAAATTCAAAAAATACGAGTATCAATGTCAATGCTTAACCTTAAGCTTTGATGGGCTAAGGATAGCAACTTGTTCTAATGATTCAACCACAAGGCACAAGTATGTTCGCTTTGTGTTTATTAGATAGTGCTACTGGACGTAGTTCGGTTGGGACAACTCCAAAATTCAACTTTTTTTATTTTTAAGTGTGTCACAGTCATATGTATGTTAATTTCTTCTTTTTTTTGTTTTATGTTTATATTGCACATATTTTTCTCTTACACGCATTTGCGAATCAATCTGTGATTGGATGGTTAGAGAAATAATGATATTCTCAGCCCATCAATGTCCATGCCTTGGTGCTCGTATTATTTTTGAATTTATTTTAGGAGTTTCGACGTTGCGTTTTCAGTGGGAGGAGACGTTTTCGTCGATGACGAAGTGCCTACGATGACTTCGTAAATCTCAAGATGATATGTCAGTTCAGTCTCTTGAAAATGCTCATAGAGATAGGATGTTCGTGTGTACATTCATAGGAGCAAGCATATACGCGTATATATAAGCGCTTGCTTCTGTATTATGTTAAAAAAAACGTACATGTCCTTTTTTCTGGCACCCGGCCCACAACCGCACATGTCACACTCGGCTGCAATTGCAACAAGAGCATGTGCTTTGTTGTTGTGTGCCACTGGGGGTGGGGAGCCTCGCAAGGCGTTTTCATTATTAATTTTTTCCTTTTTTTCCTTCATTGTGTAGAAAGAACATCTTAAAGATGAGAATCCTCTAGGGATGTTTTTATCATTTTTTTTGTTTTTGCAAAAACAATTCACACGACAATTATATGTCCACCCCAACTTACAATTGCACACGTCATAACTCGACTGTAAGTGCATACATTGCACATGATATGCAATTGCAAGCGGTACAACTCGCGTGGAACTAGCTGTGAGTAAGAGAGTATGCTTTATTGTTGTGTGCCACTGGGCGAGGGGCCCGGCCGAGGCATTTTCATTTTCATTTTCATTTCCCTTTTTTCTTCTTTTTTATTTTTTTGCCACAACACAAAAAATATATCCTAAAGTGGACGATGTCCTCATGGGAGATTTTTTTCACCGCGTGTATTTATTTGTGAAAAAGAATTCGAGCGACACTTGCATGTCTACCTCCAACCTGAAACTACAGATGTCATAACTCAACTGTAACTACAAGCGGTACAACATGCATGTAGGGGAGCGAGCATGTGTGCTTTATTGTTGTTCATACTCAGGGGTGTGGGAGCATGATGCGGGTTTTTTCCTTTGCCCCATTTTTCCTTTTAGTTTCTATACGTGAAAGAAAGATCATAACTCATGTTGTTTGTGTGACGCTAGAGACGGGGAGTCCGACGAAGGGTTGGTGGATCTTTGCTTTCGAGAGAAAAAAAACTACTCCACTCAGCAATGCGGGTATTGGTCTTGTTAAGCTTGTGGTGCAACACTTGATAAGGTTCAACATGAGTGGTGCACTCATTCCAAGCTTTGTGCACCACCTCGATGAAGCCCGACATGGATGTCGAGAATTTTATTAATCTAAAGACCCTTGGCCTTCAAGGCATGCTATCAACGGCAAGCAAAATGAGGCAATGATCGGAGAGCAAGGTTGATATAGCATGGGAACATGAGTGATGGCCATCCCATAAAGGATTGCGGAAGAATACATCAATCTTGCTCATCGTCGGGTTTACTTGCTCATTGCTCGAGGTGAAGCATTTGTTTTGTGAATGTATCTCTTTTGGATCATAACTTTGTAGCATAGTTTGAAAACAATTAATGCGACATGTATTGAAGTTGTGTTTATTCTTGTCACGGGCATGATAGATTTTATTGAAATCACCCGAGGCAAGCCACACACTACTGCAGGAAGGTCCAAAGATGGCACATCAATCAGAGATCCTTCGACCAAACTGTGTGTGATGCATGAATCGCAAACGGTATAGTACTAACTCTGTCGTTAATAACGCAAACTGTGTGCAATGGCAAACCCGTCAAATATGATTCAAAAAATACTTACGTGTGTGATACGTGCCATACAGTTCTTCCATATGAACTATTTGGGATTAGTTAAAATAACAGAAATGACTATAGAGATCCGGATGTGTACGATAGAGGGCACACAGTTCACTATGAAAATTTGTGTGCGATAATACAGTAGAGCACACACGATTGAGCGTAAGAAGGTGCGTGTGATATCCGGCAAACAGGTCATCAATCAGAATCATGTGGGAATACCGATGATAACATAGACGAGTCATCCTGACAAGCGCTGTGTGTGTTGTGGGTAGACATGGCTGGTAAACAATTGTTAGCGATTGTAGAAATCGTTGCCGACGTGTTCCTTAGTTTAATCGTATGAGATGTAGTTTGCTCTGTTTGCACAATATCTATATGTTATGTATATGGAACAACAATATATATACTTATAAGAACATGATTGCATAACCAAAAAAGAACACAATGCCATTTCAAATATTGTATCACAAATACAAGAAATATTACAAGGTTCAAATTCCAGCTTTACAAGGCCCAAATTCAAATATTACAAGGTTCAAACTGATATTAGAAATTAAATTCATCTTCTTCAGAATCCGAGTCATGCAATATTTTTGCGAAGGGATCCGCCACCGAGAAGTCATATATCGGCTTGATACAATGACTTTAGAATAATTTATCATTTGAAATTCCAAACTGAATTTCAGCTTCTGCGGAGACTTTTCCATTCAGCTGTAGACACTTTCGTTGATCAGCAAACCATTCATTTCGTCGCACTAAATATAGGTCAAGCCTCATTACCTTGAGCCCCCTTACTTTCTGAACAAAAAACATGACGAATTTAATCTCTGGTTTGGTGCCTCGGTACCGATTGAAAGTAATTTCTTTGTGATGGAAATCAAGGCATTCAATGGGATTGTTATATTGCGCCACATTTTTCACTTCCGGGCCTGCTTGTGTCTGCAAATGAAGACAACATATCAGTGCCTAGATGTAGTTTTGTACAGTATGTGCATCTTTGATTTGCAGGATTTCTAATATACACTAATACATTGACATGTCATCTTCAATCATTCATGATTAACATCTCAAAAATATGTATTGAAATCCTACAAATTTCCTTTAGAAATCATAGTACATTTGTGATCGTAATCATGGCTAAAGTACCAACAAATTAAACTCCTTTGTGGTTAATAATTAATAGGAAAGGAGCATCACCTTGATGTATAACTTCTCAGTCCATGGAAAGCCTATAAGGAATCTAACAATTTCATCTAGACAGGGGCTGATAAATTATACTGCCAGGATCTTCACTAAGCACATAGACGGGGTGAAGTCCATGGGAATCAATTTCTGCATGTCAGACAAACATAGATTAACAATAAATAAATAAAATATGATGTACAATAAGAAGAAGGAGAAGAAGAATGTTGTACCTAAACCGGTATGGATGTAGTTGTAACAAGTTCAAAGAATTCAACACACGGATAGCCCAAAAATTGTCAATTCCGGTGCGTCAATGATCCTGATTCTTGTTGGACCTTCTTTATCAAGTACAAAAAATCTCTCAAGGAAAGGCGCATTCTCAGTGACCATATCGTGAAGAACCTCAACTGCCCGCATGTTGTGGCACCAGCCATGCACATAAATGGTACTGGCATTCGTCGTAGCGATGTGGAGGTAACTAAACCCAAACATCACTTGAAGACGAAGGTACTCGAGCATAGTACAACCACGGAGCAGGGGCTCCAAATCCTCCTTCGAGATGGTGACGGCAATGAGCTCAAGGTCCTTCAGTTTTGGAAGATGAAGATCATGTGTGACATTAATCTAGGGCAAAAAGTACTCCTTGAATGTAGCGCGACGCAGCGTAGGCGCGAGGCGGAGTGCAGACGGAGGCAACGAGCGCCCATGTACAACTACAAATCTAAGCTCCCCCAGCTGATCTAGCGTTTGCGATCCCCGTTGCAGAGCTCATCGTTGCCGAGAAGGTCAAGGGGGTGGAATGCCATAGAGGGCGCCACCTCTGTAACGCCCCGGACACACCCGCCTGTAGTCGTTACTCCTGGCGGGATCTAGACTGACCTCATAGATCAATACTAGTCATGCTTAACCTGAGAGTTCTGTTTGAATGGGCTCCTGGAAAAGAAGGAATTCCTTATTGATATGAGTAGTCTTTCATCCCTAATAAGCCAGGCTATCACATACACCACCACTCAGAGGAACCGACGTCCTCGTCGGGTCATAGGAACGTTCCCTCTTGGCACAAACGTTTGTGCTTCCAGTTCGGTACATGTGTCATTCCGTGTGCCATGACGGGTCACCAACTTCGTGAACAACATGACCACGCACCTGTCGGCAAACATCCGTGTAACCGTGAGCGTCGGCTCTGATACCAATTTGTAACGCCCCGGAGACCACGCACCTATCGGCAAACATCCGTGTAACCGTGAGGGTCGGCTCTGATACCAACTTATAACGCCCCGGACACACCCGTCGATAGTCGTTACTCCTGGCGGGATCTAAACTGACCTCACAGATCAATACTAGTCTTTTTTGCGCACTTTGTCCTCACTCATGCGCACCCGGGACCAACTTCCCGGTCGGTCACCCATCCTAGAACTACTCCAAGCCAAGCATGCTTAACCTGAGAGTTCTGTTTGAATGGGCTCCCGGAAAAGAAGGAATTCCTTATTGATATGAGTAGTCTATCATCCCTAATAAGCCAGGCTATCACAACCTCCTAGAGAGGATGGTGGTCTACACGATAGATTTGATGGGGAGGAGGGACATGATGGCTACCAACATCTCATCGAGGATGTTGCTGATGAAGTCCACGCTCGCCGAGGGCTCTTGCAGTTCAGCCTCGACCTGCTCCCGCTCGTTGGCTGCCTCATCCTCCATTGGAATAGGAGGAAATCCTCGGTGGCGGACCTTATAGATAAGAACGGAGGAGAAGGAGGAGCATTAATGGAGAACCTGGGATCAAGGCGCGCGATGGTTGGAGGTCAAAGGGTCTAATTCCTAGTGAGCCAGCTACGCATGCGCGATGGATTCCTCGCACGCATCCCACTAAGCCTGCGCGGCGGACTTCTCGCACTCGTCCCGCTGAGCCTGCACGATGGACTGCTCGCACGCACCCCGTTGAGCTTGCACGGCAGAATGCTCGCACACATCCTGTCTAATCAAACCTGCACCCATAACACCTCCTAGCCAATAAAATAAGAGGGACACGTGGCAACATGTGCCTTTAGTCCAAATTTGAAATATGCACACTAAATGCCTAGAAAACTCGGTTAATGTATAAAAATGCCCAAATGAACCCTGGATAATTCCAAATTTTAACATGACACTCCTAATAATCCATGTTGCCTCTAGAAAAAAATCGAGGGGAGAAGAGGCAACGAATGTCGTTTCGTCCACAAAGATGACACTTTCCGTGTCGGAGTCACGAGGCTTCTAGTGAGAAGCTCTGGCTTGTAAGAAGCTTATGGCAATTCTTTTCCCATATTGGACAATTTTTTATCACAACATGTTGGCACCATTTCATGACACCATGTCAAGTTTCATGAATTTCAGACGATTTTTGGATTTATAGGAATTTACAAACCAAGCTACTCAATGTTTGCGGCCGATCCATGATGCCAAGGTGTTTGAAATCCATTCTCATTTGTTGCATGGGAACTAAGCATGCATCCCGGGACACATATATGATTTTGCAACCCAATTTGGTGCACTGGAGCATGTGCTTGTAGTTCAAATTTTAAATATGCACACTAAATGCATAGAAAACTCGGTTAATGTAAAAGGCGGGCCTACAGTGGAGCCAAAAGTGTAGCCCACACAGGGCCCAAATTCGAGGGCCCCCAATTTTTTATATAGGCCTAGTATCAAAGAAAAACTAAGCACTATTGGGCCTTGTGGCATTGGAATTGGGCTAGAGACCTGGATCGCTATAGCGTACAAGGATTGATCGAGCGCACTCTCGGAGTCCTCGTTCTAGCGATACAGAGTCAGGATGCCCCTGAAAAAACTACAAGATCGGGTCCATGCAACTCGTAACATCCCCCATGTTTCGAACTCACCTGGCCCTGACGAGCAGTCGGCCCTGAAGATCGCCCTCATCTCCAGTCTCCTCGCCTCATCCCTTGTCAATCATCATTACTCATTAGATCAATTGTATCATCAGAATTCGGATTCAGGACAACATGGCGACAGGCCGCTTCCTTCCTCGCCTCCTCTCTCAAATTTTAGACTCGTCAGCATCGTCTCGTCGGATTGATCGATGACCGACTCCTCCAGCCTCCAGGTGCTTATCGAGTCTTTCTTTTTTACTTTGATTCCTAGTACTAAGTACTAATTCCTAATTTTCTAATTAACTATTAGCAGGGAATGTTACTTCAAGATTGGTTCTTACCTCCTCGATTAAAGATCATAGTGTAGAAATACTATCGGACAATTGCCAAACATTGATGCATGATATTCAATTGATATATGCTAATGTATAATGTCAATTTTATTTCATTTGTCTTCTTCATCTTGTGTTTCAATAATACAGATTTGAGTCATCATGGGGAAACATCAGTCTCGCGCCGATAAGCGCAAGAGAAAAGCACAAAAACAAGGATCATTGGTTAATTTTTGTGTGAGATAGGGCCCCATTTTTTTAGTTTCACATAGGGCCCCGGATTTTGCCAGCCCAGTCTTGTTAATGTATAAAAATATCTAAACAAACTCTGGATAGTTCCAAATTTTAACACGACACTCCTAATAATCCATGTTGCCTCTAAGAAAGAAATCAAGGGGAGAAGAGGCAACGGATGTCGTTTCGTCCACAAAGGTGACACGTTCCCTACCGGAGCCACGAGGCTTCTAGTGAGAAGTTGTGGCTTGTAAGAAGCTTATGCTAAAAAAATTCTTATATTGGACAATATTTTTACCGCAATATGTTGGCGCCATTTCTTGACACCATGCAAAGTTCCATGAATTTCAGACGAGTTTTGGATTTATAGGAATTTAAAAACCAAGCTTCTCAATGTTTGCGGCCCATCAACGACGCCAAGATGTTTGAAATTCATTCTCATTTCTTCCATGGGTACTAAACATGCACCTGGGACACATATATGATCTATCAACCCAATTTAGTGCACCGTGACATGTGCCTGCGGTTCAAATTTGAAATATGCACGCTAAATGCCTAGCGCATCCGTTGCATGGCAATCCCTACTCCTTGCATTGATATTTATTGATGGGCATCTCCATAGCTTGTTGATTCGCCTAGTCGATGCGAGACTTTCTACCTTTTGACTCATTTGATCTCCACCACCATATTATATTCTACACATATGCTATATCCATGGATCACACTCATGTATTGCGTGAAGTTGAAAATGATGAAGCGTGTTCGAAGTCGATCCAATTGCCTGGTGAAAGTGCGTTATATCGACTAGAGGGGGGTGAATATGCGATTTTTACAAATTCATCACTTGAGGAATTTGAAATGTGATGAATAACTAACAGCGGAATAAGTACTCAAGTGCATGAGGAACATAGTAACAACATAGTCTTCATGATGAAATGAAACATGCACAAATAGTAAGTAGTGTGATACAAGATAAGCAGTGATGAACAAGGTAACTTGAAGAATTTGAGCTGAGGAATTTGTGAAAGCCTTCAGTCAAATTATTCAAACTGTAACAATCAATTTCATCAACAGGTATATGAGGAATAGAGGGGTTGAGGAAATAGAACCAGGTAGCTCAATGAAGACAATGGTTTGATGACCCAGTTCCAACTGTTGTGACAGTCGTACGTCTGGTTTGGAGCGGCCTGGTATTTAAACCAGAGGACACACAGTCCTAGGACACACAATCCTTACCGTATTCTCCTTCACACAGTCCTCGCCCAACACTCGTGGTAAGTCTTCACGGTAGACTTCCAAAACCCTCACAAACTGGTTACCCGGCGATCCACAATTTACTGTTGGATGCTCTAGACCAAGGTCACTACGTGATCCCCAATTGACTGCAGGAGCACTAGACCATGATGCCTAACCGTCTGGAGGATGCACAGTCCTCAAAGGTAACAAGCGTCGGATCCACACACGGATTTCTTCAGTGATGCTCAATCACTATGGGTTTGGTGGTTTGGTTGTGGGTTTTTCCTCACTAATGATTTCCTCTCAAAGTCCTCAGAGGATGGGTTGCTCTCAAATGACAAGTGGCAGTTCTTTCTCGGAGCAGCCAACCAACTAGTGGTTGTGGGGGTGGCTATTTATAGCCAGGGTGCAACCTGACATGATAAGACATAAATGCCCCCAATAATATGACCGTTATGTGGATAAGACTTATTGGGGACAGCTGGCGCTAAGCACAGCAACAGTCGGAATTTCGAACTATGAAAGTCCTCAGGCTTATCATGTTCCTCACTTGTAGGCAATTCACACTGGCGAAATCCTAACTCCTTAGTTAGATCAATTTCCTCAGAGACCAGAAGAACTTCGTCTCTGTCAGTGAAGAACTTGACTGAACCATAAGAGATTTCCAAAGGCTTCACTCGAAGGATTGTATAGGTTGAGGATTTTGGAGTTGAGCATCAGTTGGAAATTTTCCTTAGTATTACCTCGCCCCCCTTTAACAGTACCGTGTTTCCTATGACTCAAATAAGGAAATGAAACTACGAAAACAAAAGTCTTCACACTTCATATTCCTCATTCATATCTTCAAGGTCACACCAACTTCATCATTTTTAAAGTCTTCACAAAGTCTTCACCAAAGTCTTTAGCAAAGTCTTCCGTTGAAGACATACATTTTTAGGGGTTGATAATCTCCAGATATATCACAAAGTCTTCAGCAAAGTCATGTGGTTTGTGCATCCACTATCGAGGACCCACTCAGTAGCTTTGGGAGTATCATCCTGCAGATGAATTAGTACAGCTTATGAACCCATATGCTTCAGAGTGAAGAATATGACATCAATTTCATCAGATAGGATTTCATCACACAAGATAGTAAGCAAGTAGTGTGAGGACGTGAGAAATAAGGAATTCATTTCATCATGGTTAGCTTGCGTCCTTTCAAGCATTTCCTCAGGTCTCCAACAAGTTCATCAGATGTTCAGTTTCATCTGGAGACCTGACCCTGCATAAGAAATTAGTTCAATTTCTTCACCACCCACATCTGGAGGGGTGGCAAAGAGTTCATCATTCTGCGAGCACCATGTGAGAAGGGAGGCATTGAAGTAAGTGCGCTTCGTTTCACAGGGCGAGGGTTAGAGTACTCAAATGAATAAGCAGAGAAATTCTTCAAGGACTTATGAACATAATGGTTTGAAGAATAATGCACATATTCATAACTCTTAGATTGTTCCTGCGAAACAGAAGCATTAGCGCGAGAATGATATTTTTGACCATTTGAAGAATTTGGTCCAAGTGAGGACTTTGGTTCATCTGAGGAATTTGATCTAGGGTTCCTATTCTTCATGGGTGATGTCGTGAGGACATTCACTTGAAGATTTTGTAGGTAGCTCTTGGGAACCCAGATTTTCTTCATAGGAGAACCGTTCCTATAGTTAGTTCCAACAAATCTAGCAAATACTTCACCTTTTTGATTTTTGAAGAATTTG
This sequence comes from Hordeum marinum, assembly GCA_022496015.1. NCBI lineage: Eukaryota > Viridiplantae > Streptophyta > Magnoliopsida > Poales > Poaceae > Hordeum > Hordeum marinum. The sequence continues at coordinate 372,785,913 of CM039673.1, forward strand.
TAGTTGTAGTCAAGTGACTCATCAGAGGAATATGAAGTTTCACATGTAAAGCCAGATAAAGTGGATGGATCTACAGGAGGTCCTTTCGCAGCAACCCATGAGGTTTTAGGGTCCAGTAGGATCCATCAGCGTTGAGTTTCCTCACAAAGGCAATACCCTCTTTCCTAGGGTTCCTGTTCAGAATCTGCTTTTTGAGGACATCGCAAAGGGTTTGATGCTCTTTGAGACTTTTGTACATGCCTGTCACATACAATTCCTTCAACCCTGCATTGTCATCAGTGATACTTGTGGGATCCTCAGATGAGGAATTTGAAACCACTGGAATAGTTGAAGAATTTGCAACAATAGAAGCATTTGAACATCCAGGTGAAGAATTAGCAGTTTCACGTTCGATGCATTTCAAACAAGGTGGAACAAATTCTTCCTGAGCGGTACTGATCTGTTGAGCCAGTAAGGAATCGTTTTCCCTTTGGAGATCCACATGTGACACCCTCGATTTCTCAAGATCTTGCTTTCTTTGAAGAAATTCATAAGAAAGCTTTTCATGATCGACTAAGAGGTCATTATGATGACTCTGAAGGTTAGCATACTTTGTCTGAAGACTTTTGAGATTGTCAGATAGAGTTTGAGTCCGATCCACTTCATAGTTCAACAGATCATCGCTTTTGTCTAGCATTTTCTGAAGCTTTTCAAGTGCGCTTTGTTGCTTAGTGGCAATTTTAACAAGTTTAGCATAGCTAGGTTTCACATATTCATCAGATTCACCTTCACTTGATTCAGATGAGGAATGATGTTTGTGTACCTTTGAGCCTTTTGCCATGGAGCAATAGGTGGGAGCATAATCATCATTGCTGATGTCAGAGTCGTTGGAGTAGTCATATTCTTCATCGTTGAAGATGGACTTGCTGACAAAAGCAGAAGCGAGAGCAAGGCTAGCGACACCAGATTCTGATTCCTCCTCAGATTCTTCCTCTTCTTCATATTCTTCAGATTCTTCCTCAGAATCCATTTCCTTGCCGATGAATGCTCGTGCCTTTCTGGAACCATTCTTCTTGTGCTTTGAGGATTTTGAAGATGAGGACTTTGCAGATGAGGACTTTGAAGATTTCTTCTTTTTTTCAAGTCATCAGAACTATCATCCTTGTATTTCTTCTTCTTCTTTGAATCTTTTTCCCAAAGAGGACAGTCAGAGATAAAGTGGCCAGGCTTCTTGCAATGATGACAAGTTCTTTTCTTGTAGTCTTCTGAGGAATCTGATTTCCTCAAGCCACTCTTTGATGACTTTTCAAATCCACCTCTCCTTGAGAACTTCTGGAATTTCCTCATGAGCATTTCTAGTTCCTGACTTAGTTCTTCAGGATCACCAAGGCTGCTGTCAGAATCTTCTTCTTCGGATGAGGAAATTGCTTTCTCCTTCAGAGCACGAGATCTTCCATAGCTTGGCCCGTAGAGATTTCTCTTCTTAGCTTGTTGAAATTCATGAGTATTGAGTCTCTCAAGAATGTCAGCAGGATCAAGTGCTTTGTAGTATCCACATTCTTGAATCATCAAAGCCAAAGTATCGAATGAGGAATCGAGATATCTTAGCAGTTTCTTCACCACTTCATGGTCAGTGATATCGATGGCACCCAGTGCTTGAAGCTCATTGGAGATATCAATGAGACGATCAAAAGTTTTTGAACATTTTCATTGTCAAGTCTCTTGAAGTGGTTGAAGAGATTGCGAAGAACATCAACACGAGAGTCACGTTGAGTGGATACACCTTCATTGACTTTGGACAGCCTATCCCAGATAAGCTTAGCCGTCTCCAAAGCAATCACTCTGCCATACTAACCTTTGCTTAGATGGCCACATATGATATTCTTCGCTTGAGAATCGAGTAGCTTGAATCTCTCCACATCAGCAGTAGTAACAGTGGGAGTGACAGAGGGCACACCATTTTCCACAACGTACCAGAGATCATTGTCAATAGCTTCAAGATGCATACGCATCTTGTTCTTCCAGTAGGGGTGGTCCGTCCCACCGAAGGTAGGACACCCTGCGAAAACCTTGATCATACATGTAGTCGACATAACTAGAACTCCAGGTGGTTAAACCAAAATCACACAGAGCGAGGGAGTACCTGCTCTGATACCAATTGAAAGTGCGTTATATCAACTAGAGAGGGGTGAATAGGCGATTTTTACAAATTCATCACTTGAGGAATTTCAACTTTGAGGAATTTGAAATGTGATGAATAACTAGCATCGGAATAAGTACTCAAGTGCATGAGGAACATAGTAACAACATAGTCTTCATGATGAAATGAAACATGCACAAATAGTGAGTAGCGTGATACAGGATAAGCAGTGATGAACAAGGTAACTAGAAGAATTTGAGGTGAGTAATTTATGAAAGTCTTCAGTCAAATTCTTTAAACAGTAACAATCAATTTCATCAACAGGTATATGAGGAATAGAGGGTTTGAGGAAATAGAACCAGATAGCTCGATGAAGACAATGGTTTGATGACCCAGTTCCAACGTCTGTGACAGTCGTACGTCTGGTTTGGAGCGGCCTAGTATTTAAACCAGAGGACAAACAGTCCTTACCGTATTCTCCTTGAGCTAAGGTCACACAGTCCTCGCCCAACACTCGTGGTAAGTCTTCAGGGTAGACTTCCAAAACCCTCACAAACTAGTCACCCGACGATCCACAATTTACTGCTGGATGCTCTAGACCAAGGTCACTTCGTGATCCCCAATTGACTGCAGGAGCACTAGACCATGACGCCTAACCATCTGGAGGATGCACAGTCCTCAAAGGTAACAAGCGTCGGTTCCACACGGGAATTTCTTCAGTGATGCTCAATCACTTTGGGTTTGGTGGTTTGGTTGTGGGTTTTTCCTCACTGATGATTTTCTCTCAAAGTCCTCGGAGGATGGGTTGCTCTCAAATGACAAGTGTTAGTTCTCTCTCGGAGCAGCCAACCGACTAGTGGTTGTGGGGGTGGCTATTTATAGCCAGGGTGCAACATGCCATGATATGACATAAATGCCCCCAATGATATGACCTTATGTGGATATTTGTGATTGGGGACAGCTGGTGCTAAGCACAGCAAGGGTCAGATTTTCGAACTATGGAAGTCCTCACACATATCATTTTCCTCACTTGTAGGCAATTCGCACTGGCGAAATCCTAACTCCTCAGTCAGATCAATTTCCTCAGAGACCAGAAGAACTTCGTCTCTGTCACTGAAAAACTTGACTGAACCGTAAGAGATTTCCAAAGGCTTCACTCGAAGGATTGTATAGGTTGAGGATTTTGGAGTTGAGCATCAGTTGGAAATTTTCCTTAGTATTACCTCGGCCCCCTTTAACAGTACGGTGTTTCCTATGACTCAAATAAAGGAAATGAAACTACGAAAACAAAAGTCTTCACGCTTCATATTCCTCGTTCATATCTTCAAGGTCACACCAACTTCTTCATTTTCAAAGTCTTCACAAAGTCTTCAGAAAGTCTTCAGCAAAGTCTTCACTTGAAGACATACATTTTTAGGGGTCGATAATCTCCGAATATATCAAACTCCTCATCGACTTATAGAGCATGTGTACACTCACAAACACATTAGTGCCTTAACCTATAAGTATTCAATACACCAAAATCACTAAGGGGCACTAGATGCACTAACACCTGGTTTGATACTGCGGTGCTCATAATTTATACTTATGCGGTGAAGACGGAGTCATGCTATGCTTAATATGATAAAAATGAGTAGGGGTAATATTCTTTAACGATCGTATATATTGAAAGAGTAAAGATTATGATTCTTATATTCATGGATATTATTATGTTGATATCGGGTCATTCATCGTTTCTCAATATGTGCACCTGAAAATTTTGACATGTTGGGTAGCATGCCACATCAAAATTATGTATTTATCATTTACCTACTCGAGGACAAGCAGGTATTAAGCTTGGAGATGTTGATACGTTTCCAACGTATCTATAATTTTTTGATTGTTTCATGATATTATATTATCAACCTGGGATACTTTATATGCAATTATATGCTATTTTATATCATTTTTTGGGACTAACCTATTAATTCAGTGCCCAGTGCCGGTTCCTATTTTTGAACTTCTCCAAAAATCAATATCAAACGGAGTCCAAATTGGATGAAAATTTATGGGAGTTATTTTTGTACATAAAGAGACCCTAGAATCTTCAAAGGGAGTCCGGAAGACCCAAGAGGGGCCCACGGGCCTAAAGGGCGTGCCCTGGGCATAGGGGCACCCCTCGAGATCATGGGCCCCTCGTGATACTTCCTGACCTACTTCCACTTCTATATATCCTCAATTACCCCAAAACCAGCAGGGAGATGCCAGAAACACTTTTTCCGCCGCCGCAAGCCTTTGTTCTTCCACGATCCCATCTGGAGACTTTTTCCGGTACTTTGCCGAAGGGGGAATCAATCAGGGGGACATCTACATCAACCTTGCTGCCTTAATGATGATGTATGAGTAGTTCACCATAGACCTACGGGTTCCTTGCTAGTAGCTAGATGGCTTCTTCTCGCTCTTTGTCTTCAATATCGTGTTCTTCGCAATTCTCGCGAAGATCTATTTGATGTAATGTTATTTTGTGGTGTGTTCGTTGGGATCCGATGAATTGTGGGTTTATGATCAGATTATTCATTGAAAGTAATTGAGTCTTTTCTGAATTTTATTATGCATGATTGTTATAACTTCGTAATTCTCTCCGATCTATCCATTTGGTTTAGCCAACTAGATTGATTTATCTTCAATGGGAGGAGTGGATTGTAGTTGGTTCAATCTTATGGTGAACTATATCCTAGTGACATAAGGGGACAAAAACATGTATTGTATTGTTGCCATTAAGGATAAAAACGGCAGGGTCTGAACATATTGCTTCTCTTACTTTGTCTACATCATGTAATCTTGCTTAATGTGTTAGTTTGTTTGTCATGAACTTAATACCATAGATGCAGATATGTTTCGGTCGATTGGTGGAGTAATAGTAGTAGATGCATATTCGTTTTGGTCTACTTGTCACAGACGTGATTAATACGTCTCCATCGTATCTACTTTTCGTGACTATCGAATCTCGGGCAAGTAACATACCGAAGGACAAAGGGAACAACATACGGGATTAACTGAATCCTTGACATAGAGGATCAACCGATAAAAATCTTCATAGAATATGTGGGAACCAATATGGGCATCCAGGTCCCGCTATTGGTTATTAACCGTAGAGGTGTCTCGGTTATGTCTACATAGTTCTCGAACCCGCAGGGTCTGAACACTTAATGTTCGGTGACATTTCGGTAGTATAGAGTTATGTATAGTGGTGACCGAAGGTTGTTTGGAGTCTCGGATGAGATCCAGGATGTCACGAGGAGCTCTAGAATGGTCTGCAGGTAAATATTGATATATAGGAAGTCCCGTTTTGGTCACCAGAAAAGTTTTGGGTACTTCGGTAGTGTACCGAGAGTGCCGAGAGGGTTTCGAAGGACCATCGGGAGAGGCCACCTCTGCCGGGAGGCCACATGGGCCTGAGGGGTGGCGCACCAGCCCTTAGTGGGCTAGTCAAACCAGCCCCAAGAGGCTCGTGCGGTTGGAGGAGGGGAGAAGGAAAAAACCCAAAGGTGGGAAGGGTTCCAAGTGGAATCCTACTAGGAGTAGGATTGGAGGTGGACTCCTCCACCTCCTCCCCACTTAGGCCAAAGCCTTAGGGGAAACCCTAGGCGGCTGCCTCCTCCCCTCCCTCCTATATATACTGGAGGAATAGAGTGTTGGAAATATGCCCTAGAGGCAATAATAAAATGGTTATTATTGTATTTCCTTGTTCATGATAATTGTCTATTGTTCATGCTATAATTGTGTTAACCGGAAATCGTAATACATGTATGAATACGTAGACCACAACATGTCCCTAGTGAGCCTCTAGTTGGCTAGCTCATTGATCAATAGATGGTCACAGTTTCATGACCATGGACATTGGATGTCGTTGATAACGGGATCACATCATTAGGAGAATGATGTGATGGACAAGACCCAATCCTAAGCATAGCACAAGATCGTGTAGTTCGTCTGCTAAAGCTTTTCTAATGTCAAGTATCGTTTCCTTAGACCATGAGATTTTGCAACTCCCGGATACCATAGGAATGCTTTGGGTGTGCCAAACGTCACAACGTAACTGGGTGGCTATAAAGGTGCACTACGGGTATCTCCGAAAGTGTCTGTTGGGTTGGCACGAATTGAGACAGGGATTTGTCATTCCGTGTGACGGAGAGGTATCTTTGGACCCACTCGGTAAGACATCATCATAATGAGCTCAATGTGTCTAAGGAGTTAGCCACGGGATGATGTGTTACGGAACGAGTAAAAGAGACTTGCTGGTAACGAGATTGAACAAGGTATAGGGATACCGACGATTGAATCTCGGGCAAGTATCATACCGATAGACAAAGGGAATTGTATACGGGATTGATTGAATCCCCGACATCATGGTTCATCCGATGACATCATCGTGGAGCATGTGAGAGACAACATGGGTATCCAGATCCCACTGTTGGTTATTGACCGGAGAGGTGTCTCGGTCATGTCTACGTGTCTCCCAAACCCATAGGGTCTACACACTTAAGGTTCGATGACGCTAGGGTTATAGGGAAATAGTGTACATGGTTACTGAAGGTTATTCGGAGTCCCGGATGAGATCCCAGATGTCACGAGGAGCTCCAGAATGGTCCAGAGGTAAATATTCATATATAGGAAGTGAGGTTTCGGTCACCGGAAGTGTTTCGGGCATCACCGGTAGTGTACCGGGACCACCGAAAGGGTTCTGGGGGTCCACCGGGAGGGGCCACCGGCACCAGAGGGCTGCTTCGGCCACAAGTGGGAGGGAACCAGCCCCTAGGTGGGTTGGTGCGCCCCCCACAAGGGGCCCAAGGCGCAGCAAGAGGTGGAGGGGGGCAAACCGTAGGGCAGATGGGCCCTAGGCCCATCTAGGGCGCCACCCCTCCCCTCTCCCACTCCGGCCGCCGGCCAGATTGCCATCTGGTGTCTGCCGCACCACCCTAGGGTGGAAACCCTAGGGCGTAGCCCTCCCTCCCCTCCTCCTATATATAGTGGGGGTTTTGGGGCTGCCATCTACACGGTTTTCTTCCTCCCTCGGCGCAGCCCTACTCCTCCCTCTCCTCGTCCTCCATAGTGCTTAGCGAAGCTCTGCCGGAGTACCACGCAGCTCCACCGTCACCACGCCATCGTGCTGCCAGAGCTCTTCCCCAACCTCTCCTTCCTCCTTGTTGGATCAAGGCATAGGATACGTCACCGGGTTGTACGTGTGTTGAACGCGGAGGCGCCGTTGTTCGGCGCTAAGATCGGAGTCCACCGCGATCTGAATCGCTACGAGTACGACTCCACCAACCGCGTTCTTGTAACGCTTCCGCTTAGCGATCTTCAAAGGTATGAAGATGCACTCTCCCCATACTCGTTGCTGGTTTCTCCATAGATAGATTTTGGTGAACATGTAGGAAATTTTTTGATTTACTACTACGTCTCCCTACATAGAGCCCGCAAGGACATAAGTCCATGTTCTAGTTCTCTATTCCTCAGTTCCTCCAACATCTAGATTCGGTGGTGCTTAGGCGAAGACGTGCCGGAATAGTTCCACCACCACCGCTGCCATTCTATCGCGCTGCCGGAGAACTCATATACCTCTCCGCTCCCTCTTGCTGGATCAACAAGGCGGAGGTGTCGTCCGTTCGGTGCTAGATCATGATGGATCGTGATTGGATCGCGGGACGCTCGGCAATTTTGATCTCGAAGACGTTCGACTACATCAACCACATTTCTTAATGCTTCCCGCTTAGCGATATACAAGGGTATGTAGATCCACTCTCCCTCTCGTAGATTCTCATCACCATGGATAGATCTTGCGTGAGCGTAGGAATTTTTTTGTTTCCCATGCAACGTTCCCCAACAGTGGCATCATGAGCTAGGTCTATGTGTAGATGAGATCACGAATAGAACACAAATGAGTTTGTGGGCGTTGATGCTTAGATTGCTTCCTCCCTTAGTTGTGTTTTGATTCAGTGGTATTGTGGGATGAAGCGGCTCGGACCAACCTTACTTGTATGCTTACGAGAGACCGGTGACTTTGTTTCATAAAGATGGTTGGTGGGTGTATGTCTTTCCTACTCTAGTTGGATCGGATTTGACAAAGGCGGTCCTTGAGAAGGTTGAATAGCAATTTGTGTATCACCGTTGTGGTTTTTGCGTAGGTGAGAATTGTTCTTGCTAGATACCCGTAGCAGCCATGTAAAACATGCAACAACAATTAGAGGACATCTAACTTGTTTTTGCAGGGTATGGTATGATGTGATATGGCCAATTACATGATGAGATATATGTGATGTACGAGATGATTATGTTTTGTATAGAATATCACGACTTGTATGTCGATGAGTACGGCAACCGATAGGAGCCATAGGGTTGTCTTTAATTATTTTCGCCATTTTTGCTTTACTTTATCGCTATGAGTTAGAAATGGCAACAACAGTCGATGCGGCAACCCCGATCGTGACATGTTGATGGAGATCAAGATGATGGAGATCATGGTGTAATGTCCCGTGACGATGGAGATCATGTTGGTGATTTGGAGATGAAGATCAAAAGCACAAGTTCATGGCCATATCATGTCACTTATGATTTGCATGTGATGTTAATCCTTTTGTGCACCTTGTTTTGCTTAGGATGACGGTAGCATTATAAGGTGATCCCCCACTAAAATTTCAAGATAAATTGTGTTCTCCCCGAGTGTGCACCATTGTGAAAGTTCGTCGTATCAAGACACCACGTGATGATCGGGTGTGATAGACTCTATGTTCACATACAACGGGTGCAAGCCAGTGTTGCATGTGCAAAACACTCAGGTTAAACTTGACGAGCCTAGCATGTACAGACATGGCCTCGGAACACAAGAGACCGAAAGGTCGAACATGAGTCATATAGTAGATATGATCAACATGATGATGTTCACCATTGAAAACACCTCCACTCACGTAATGATCGGACTTGAGTTGGTGAATTTGGATCATGTATCACTCAGATGACCAGAGGGGTGTCAATTTGAGTGGGAGCTTTAGTAATTTGATTAACTAAACTCATTATCTTGAACAATAGTCTTAGTAACCTTTGCATATTTATGTTGTAGATCAATGGCTCGCCCAGTAGTTCCCTTGAATTTTAATGCGTTCCTAGAGAAAGCCAAGTTGAAAGATGATGGAAGTAACTTTGTGGACTAGGCCCGTAATCTGAGGATTATCCTCATGGCTTCCCAGAAGGCTTATGTCATTGATGTACCGCTTGGTGACCCACATGCTCCCGTGTCATCCGAAGACGTTAAGAACGCTTGGGAGACACGTTCTGGAGATCACTCAATAGTTCAATGTGCAATGTTGTATGGCTTAGAACCGGAACTTCAAAGACGTTTTGAACGTCATGGAGCATATGAGATGTTCCATGAGTTGAAGTTTATCTTTGAGAAGAATGCCCGGATCGAGAGGTATGAGACCCTCGATAAGTTCTATGCTTGCAAGATGGAGGAGAACGGGTCTGTCAGTGAACATATACTCGGAATGTCTGGGTATTCGAACCGTCTGGCTGCATTAGGGATGCCCCTTCTGCCAGAGGCAATCACTGACAGAGTTCTTCAATCATTGCCATCTGGCCACAAGAGCTTTGTGATGAACTATAATATGCACGGTATGAACAAGCAAGTCACCGAGCTATTTGCGATGCTGAAAATCGCTAAGTCTGAAATCCAGAAAGAGCATCAAGTGTTGATGGTCAATAAAACCACTAGTTTCAAGAAGAATGTCAAGAGAAAGAAGGGTAACTCCAAGAAGAGTGGAAAAGCAGTTGCCTCTCCCGTGAAGAAACCCAAGACTGGACCCAAGCCAGAAACTGGGTGCTTTCATTGCAAGGGAACTTGTCACTGGAAGCGGAACTGCCCCAAGATCTTGTTTATTGCGAGATGGTTACTCATTCAAATCAGAGAATAATTGTTGTTCTATTTATATGAGTAATATATTTTATGGTCATGCACCCAATGTGAGGGGTTTATTCATATTGAATCTCGATAGTGATGATACTCATGTTCAGAACATTGATGCAAAAAGATGTAGAGTTGATAATGATAGTACCACTTTCTTGTGGCACTGCCGTTTAGGTCATATTGGTGTAAAAAAGTATGAAGAAGCTCCATGTTGATGGACTTTTGGAGTCACTTGATTTTGAATCACTTGAGACATGTGAACCATGCCTCATGGGCAAGATGACTAAAACCCCGTTCTCTGGAACAATGGAACGGGCAAGCGACTTGTTGGAAATCATACATACTGATGTGTGTGGTCCAATGAGCATTGAGGCGCATGGTGGATATCGTTATTTTCTCACCTTCATTGATGACTTAAGTAGATATGGGTATATTTACTTAATGAAGCACAAGTCTGAAACATTTGAAAAGTTCAAGCAATTTCAGAGTGAAGTTGAGAATCATCATAACAAGAAGATTAAATTACTACGATCTGATCGAGGAGGAGAATATCTGAGTTATGAGTTTGGTAGTCACTTAAGACAGTGTGGAATTGTTTCATAATTGACACCGCCTGGAATACCATAGTGTAACCGTGTGTCCGAACGTCGTAATCGAACCTTATTAGATATGGTGCCTTCTATGATGTCTCTTGCCGATTTGCCACTATCATTTTGGGGTTATGCATTAGAGACAACTGCATTCACTTTAAATAGGGCACCATCAAAATCCATTGAGACGACGCCATATGAAATGTGGTTTCATAAGAAGCCAAAGTTGTCGTTTCTTAAAGTTTGGGGATGTGATGCTTATGTCAAAAAGCTTCAGACTGAAAAGCTAGAACCCAAAGCGGAGAAATGCGTCTTCATAGGATACTTCTATCTTAGTTCTGAAGGCAAAGTGTTTGTTGCTAAGAACGAAACATTTCTTGAGAAAGAGATTCTCTAGAAAGAATTGAGTGGGAGGAAAATAGAACTTTATGAGGTTATTAAAGCTTTACTTCAACCAGAGAGTAGTGCAACGCAGAAAGATGTTTATGAGATATGGAGAAGCGATGATGGGCCCGGATTCTGAGAAATGGTTAGAGGCCATGAAATCTGAGATGGGATCCATGTATGAAAACAAAGGATCCATGTACGCGGACGGTAATGTCATCGTCTATAAAGCTCGACTTGTGGCAAAGGGTTTTTCACAAGTTCAAGGAGTTGACTATGGTGAGACCTTCTCACCCGTAGTGATGCTTAAGTCCATCAAAATCATGTTAGCAATAGCTGCATATTTCGACTATGAAATTTGGCACATGGATGTCAAAACAGCGTTCCTTAACGGTTTCCTTAAGGAAGAGTTGTATATGATACAACCAGAAGGTTTTGTTGATCCAGAGAATGCTAACAAAGTTTGCAAACTCCAGCGATCCATTTATGGACTAGTGCAAGCATCTCGGAGTTGGAATATGTGCTTTGATGAGGTGATCAAAGCGTTTGGGTTTATACAAGTTTACGGAGAAGCTTGTATTTACAAGAAAGTGAGTGGAAGCTCTATAGCGTTTCTAATATTATATGTGGATGACATATTGCTAATTGGAAACAATATAGAAATGCTGGAGAGCGTGAAGGAATATCTGAACAAAAGTTTTTCAATGAAGGACCTAGGAGAAGCTGCTTTCATATTAGGCATTAAGATCTATAGAGATAGATCAAGATGCTTAATAGGACTTTCATAGAGCACATACCTTGACAAAGTTTTGAAGTTCAAAATGGATCAGTCCAAGAAGGGGTTCTTGCTTGTGTTGCAAGGTGTGAAGTTGAGTAAGACTCAATGCCCAGTGACTGCAGAATATAGAGAAAAGATGAGTGTCATCCCCTATGCTTAAGCCATAGGCTCTATCATATATGCAATGATGTGCACAAGACCCGATGTTAGCATTGCCATAAGTATGGCCAGAAGGTTTCAAAGTGATCTAGGAATGGAGCACTGGACGACAGTTAGGAATATCCTTAAGTACCTGAAAAGGATTAAGGAAATGTTTCTCGTTTATGGAGGTGATCAAGAGCTCGTCATAAAGGGTTACGTCGATGCAAGCTTTGAAACTGATCCGGATGACTCTAAGTCACAAACTGGATACGTATTATTCTTAATGGGGGAGCGGTAAGCTGGTGCAGTTCCAAACAGAGCATGGTAGCCGATTCCACATGCGAAGCGGAGTACATCGCAACCTCGGAGGAGGCGAAGGAAGGTGTCTGGATGAAGGAGTTCATGACAAATGTTGGAGTAGTGCCTAGTGCATTGAATCCAATGGCTCTATTCTGTGACAACACTGGTGCCATT